>CAJQZJ010032121.1:6771115-6820827 GCA_907164525.1 Lophiomys imhausi
CTATCTATCTATCTATCTATCTATCTATCTATCTATCTATCTATCTATCTATCATCTCTCTATCTATCATCTATCTATCTACCATCTATCTATCTATTCATCCATCCATCGATCTATCATCTATCTATCTACCTATCCATCCATCCATCTACCATCTATCTATCATCTATCTATCTATCCATCCATCTATCATGTATCTATCTATCTATCTGATTTTATACATAAGGCTACCCTATATTGCACAGGCTGCTTCAAATTTCTCACTTCAAGTGATTATGTCTTGGCCTCCTTAGTGGCTGGGACTACAGCCCTCCACCACCTAACCTGCCTTGGAGGACATTTTTAAACAAAGAGTCACTATCTCAAAACTAAAAAAAAATAAAAACTGAGATAATTGGGCCCCAGTCTCAGAGTTTCCAGGTCTGTGGGTTTGAGCCTGACAGTTTTTCTTTTTCTCAAGTTCCCAGGTAACACTGAGGCACACACATCCAGGGACCACACTATTATTTACTTATTCATTGTATTTTAATGGCCATTTTAATAGTTTGTGTGTGATCTGGAAACTGCAAGGGGGTGATGGAGTACATAATCTAGGTACAGCATGCTTTCTTCAAGGATATTTTTACACTGAACCAGCTCAAAGCATCATTTCCTACCACTTCTTTCTAGGTTCCATATGTGGGAATCCATACATTCACCTTCTGAGACCCAACTGCAGCCAGTCTTTAGGTACAGAAGATGCCATCTTCAGGTTAGGGCATTAAGGGGTACCAAGTGCCCAGTAACTGCCATTTAGGGGACCTTAGCTAGGAGTGTTTCTCATCAAGCACCTTCAAGCCTAGGTGCTTCTTGATGAAAGCAATGTTAAGCAACATCAGATTAAAGTATTTGCAAAATCTGTGTCACGGAGAGACCTTTTGTCAACATGTTTTATAGACAGATGTTGAGTTGGGAAAGCTCTTCTTGTGCCAGGCAGCCACAGGGCTCCCTCCATCTTGTTGGCCCCCCGGGGCACTACCCTGTCACCTGTCTTCCCAGGGGCAGATGTGGTACAGTCTGTGTGGGCTCTCAGAGAGTAGCTCTCAGGGTAGGGAAGATGCAGCTGCTGGGGTGCATAGGCGGCCGTATTGTACATGAAGCACTGAACACTGTCCTCCGGGCCACCAGCACCCTCCCATTCAACCACCCTCACCTGCAGGACTGGGCATTGGTACATGTTGGAGCAGCCTTCAAAGTTGTTCAGGACGTGCAACATCTGCTCATCCATCCTGTAGATTTAGCCTGCCATGCAGCGGCACTCCTTGCCTGGCAGGTACAGCAGCCACGGGGTATGATGTGCTAGCCCTGGGTCACCAGTGGAAAGAGGTCAGCGGTGCATCCCATGCCTTAGAAGGCCGCTGGAGCCCGGTGACTGGTCCAGCATGACTTTGTGATTGGGCTGGCCTCACTTCAGGGTGCCATACATGAAGATGTGGGCCATCCAGCTGCAGATACTTTTCTGATTGTGTTTTGAACAATACGCAAGGATCGTGCAGGAACCAAATTGTCCCTGCTGGAGTCATCCCTCCCACAAGGGGTGAGCAGCGCTCCGCCTGGGCCAGTGTCTGTCTGCAACTCCCACCATGGCCGTCACATCCCCTGCGTCGGTTTTCCCCGGCCATTTTCCCTTGGTTTTATTTTCTGTGTATAGCTGTCTGACTTGTGTTTGTCTCTGCGCACCACATTCATGCATGTGCCCACAGAGGCCAGAAGAGGGCACTGAAAACCCCTGGAACCGGAGTTAGGGCCGGTTGTGAGTGTCCTTGTGCTAGGAATTGAACCTGGATCCTCTGGAAGAGCTTCCAGGGCTCTTAATCACTAAAGCCTTTTTTACAGTTCATAGGGACTACTTTGAGAACCATCGGCCTTGAGAATAAGTCTACACTAGTTTACAGCCTCTCCCAGCCTGCTGCTAACCTACTTTGCAACGTTCATGTACCAGTCCCCTTCCTTCCACACACCCAGGGCTCCCGTTAAGCTTAAGTTCTCACTTCTGTCTAAGCAGGCCAGCTGCTCACACCTCTGGATCTTGTTGCTCCTTTGTCTGGAATGTCAACTTCTGCCCAGCAACTCCTCTTGGCCCTCTGCCCCAGGTCCCTGGCAACTTGTCACACTCTCTATGCCTGATCTTTTTGCCTGCATGTCCACTGCCTGTCCGTCATTGCCTTGTCTCAGGAGGCCAAGTCACTTGTACCTCTGGGAGCAAAAGTGTGACCGAGGAAGTAGAGCAAGTAAATGGGGGGGAGTGGTACCCAGAGTGCATCACACCATGGGCCACTTGTGGCTCCCTCTGTTGATCCTGGAGCCCCAGGCCAGGCTGTGACTCTGCCTGCTGACAGTTCTCTGACACTCATGCATGGCACCCTCAGAGGGAGTTCTCTCAAGAGCTGGCTGCCTGCAGACCCACTGTGGCACAGCCTTATCCCTCAGCTCTCATAGAAGCATCTGGGATTCTGGGAAAACACTCTTGGGTGGTAGATGTACCTCTTCTAGGGCCAAGCAGGATGCAATGGACTTTTGCCCAATTAGTCACAGTGCTGCTATGGCTTCAAGTAAGAATTGGTCAGTGGCTGGAACATCCTCCTCCTCTTCCTAGGGAACCTAATTTCCTCCAAATCCCACAAAGGAGGCCTGTCCTGTCACGGCCACAGTGACAACAGGGCATAGCTGTAAGAACCGTTCAGAGTTAAGGCTGGAGATGTAGCTCAGTTAGTAGAGCACTTGCTTTTCTTTTCATGCACAAAGCCCTGGGTTTCATCCTCTCACAGCACAAACTAGGCCTGACATCCCAGAATTTGTGAGGAATAGGCAGGAGGATCTGATGCTCATCCCAAGAGTGAGCTGCAGACCAGAATGGGATCCATGAGATTCTGCCTTAAAAGAAAACAAAAATGGGCTGGAGAGATGGTCCAACAGTTAAGAGCGCCTGCTGTTCTTCCAGAGAATTTGAGTTCAGTCCCTAGCATCCAAGTCAGGCCACTCACGACCTCTGTAACTTTAGCTCCATAGGATCTGATGCCCTCTTCTGGCTTCTGAGGGCACTAAACTCATGTTCACAGACACATATTTACAACATAATTAAATACAAAATAATAAAAAAGCAACAACAAAAGAACTGTCTGGGGATGGTACTGGGAACAGTAGCTGCCTGTACAAAGGCTGTGAGCCTCAGCATCCTCTGTAGCCACACAGTGCTACTTTGCTCAGAGGTGGTAGTGTGCAAGGACCAGTGTCTATATTAGAGGCCTGCCCAGTACCTGGCCTCTTTGACAGGGAATGATACACTCTCACAGCTGTTCCTTGAAAGTGAAGGAACCAGGTCCTGTCTGGTCCTCAAGCATGCTGCCTTCCATCTACAGTGTCTACCTTCCACTTCTCATGCTTCTACCCAGTTTGGGGGCCTTGGATCTCACCTCCTCCACAAAACTGTTCCTGGAACTCTCTACCCATGCCGCCTACCACACTTATGGACAGGCCTAATGAATGTGGAAGTGAGTGGCTAGAATAAGAGGTTTTGTAAGCAAGGCTGCCATATTTGGTTGCATAAAATGGGCTCTTCCTATACTGGGACAGGGGTCCCACTCAATTATATAACAAGGAAGGACTGCCTCCAAGTCACATAGTCAAGTTTGTGTCCTGGCTCAAACTACTTAGACCAAGCAAGGTGTGTAACTTCCTAAGCCTCCATTTTTTTCATCTGTGAAGGGTGGGATGTTGTTGGCACTCTACTGTATGTTCAAACAAGGTTAGAACAGCAGCTGGTACCCAGCTAATATTTACTGAGTGCTAAATTTCATTATTATCATTAGAGTTAGTCTTTGTTCCTTGTGTGGGTGGGTTTTTTATTTGTTTGCCTTTCTGAGAAGGTATCAGCAGCCTGGGGACAATGAGTCATTACTTGTCCCTCCACCCAGTAGCAGTCAGAGAGCCCGATGTCGTTCCCTTGGGCCCACCCTCCATCTCCATCTATTTTATCCAAACACACTCTTATTAGTCAGATCCTTTTTATTTACAAATTACGAAACTCCAAAACAACCTAGTTTAAGCTAACCAAAGCCTTTATAGCTGATGTTACTGGGCAGTTTATGTCGGGGAAGGTCATGTGGCTTCAGGTGTGGCTGGATCCAGGACTCTCCTTCTCTACCTCCAGCATACTTGAGTTGGTTTCCTTCTCAGGGATTCTCTAACATGGCAGGAAAACAGGTCACTGGGTGCCTGTTTCCTTTATTTGCTTTCCTTTCTTCCCTTCTTTGTTTTGCTCCTCTCCCTCTCTTCTCTTTTCTTTCCTTTATGTTGTGTCAGGGACAGGGCCTGACATGGCTGATACTATCCTCAAACTTGACAACCAACCAAGGATGACACTGGACTCCTGACTTTGTGACCTCCTCCCACCACCTGCTGGGATTACTCCAACAGTTATGTTGATACAAGGTCTTAAGCCACTCACTCAGGCTGTCCTTGAATTTCCTAAACAGCTGAGGCTGTCCTTGAACCCCTGAAACTTCTTGATTTGACTTCCTAGGGGCTGGGGATGCAGACTCATACAACCAGGCCAGACCCCAATAGAGCAATTTCAAAGAAGGCCTGAGTGACCTAGGTTGAGTCACGTGGCCATTTTTTGGACAAATCGTTATGAATGGCCAAGCCAGGGTAATGTGTCCACCCTAGATTGACAATGACATTCCCACAAGAATGATGTCACCCTTCTACAAAGTCAAGGTCTCACTATATAGCCTAGGCAAGTTTCAAACCTTCAGCCCTCCTACCTCAGCCTTCCGAGTGCTAGGATTACAGGCTTTAGCTCCTGTAAACAGTTCAACTGTCTTTGTGCCTCAGTTCATAGATCATTTCCTCATGAAACATCCTCTCTTTTCCCATATCAAAATGCCAACCTCCTCTAGCTTTAGCCCTAGCCTGGGGAGAATTCAGAGAGGAGCAAACACTCTCTGCATTCCTTGTGCTGGGTCCTAGCCCAGGCTATGACACAATGTTGGTAGCACACCTGGTGTTTGTTTTGTTATCTGCTGAGATCCTGATGGGTTCTGCCTCAACTGCAGGGTTAGAACTCTGAGTAGGTTAGGCATCACCATGGCTCAGGCCTGTAATCCCAGCAGATGTAAGGCAGAAGCAAGAGAACCGCACAAGTTTAGAGCCAGCCAGGATTCTGTTCTCAAGACAAAGCTATTAAAACAAGATCCCAGTCGGGTGGTGGTGGCAGTGCATGCCTTTAATCCCAGAACTTGGGAGGCAGAGGCAGGCGGATCTCGGTGAGTTCAAGGCCAGCCTGGTCTACAAAGTGAGTCCAGGACAGCCAGGCTGTTACACAGAGAAACTCTGTCTCAAAAAAAAAAAAAACAAAAAAAAACCCCAAAATAGAAATAAAACAAGATCCCAGTAGATTAGTGATTCCTAATGCTGTAACCCCTTAATACAATTCCTCATGTTGTGGTGATCCCCAACGATAAAATTACTTTTATTGCTACTTCATAACTGTAATTTTGCTACTGTTATGAATTCCAATGTAAATATCTGGTAAACATGAAAAGGTCACTTCCCCTCACAGGTTGAGACTGCAGAAAAGTTACCTTAACACTAGAGCTTGTACCAGGACATGTGAGACAAGGCCTGTTACTTTTTTGGGAGGCCATGGCCAGCTAGCTTTAGGTTCTCTTTGGTGATAGACACGGAACAAACCATTTGGCCTTGGCTGTTCCTGCCTGCCACCCCAGCTGAAGAGCTACCCCAGTGTTAGCCAGCATTGTGGGAAGACCTGAAGGAACAGGGTAGCCCTGTGCAGGAGCTCTGAATGCAGTCCTGCCCCAGGAATCCCAGGACCCACTGTCTTGCCACCAGCACCCTCAGAAAGAAGTGCTCAAAAATAAATGTCATGAGTGAGTGGCCACAGGCTGAGAGCAACAAAGCATGCCCTCCTGAACCCTTTTTCACCTATCCCAGTCCTCCCTACCCCACAAATAATAGATACTCAAAAACTGTATGTATTTTTGTAATTTTTTTAAAAAACAAAACAAAACACAGCAGTCACTTTACTAAGTTTGACTTTACAAAACCATAAGGAAGAAGTCCTTGAGAGAGAGGTGCTGAGGAGACGGCAAGAGGGAAAGGAGCAAGCCCACTGATCTGGGCACCAGACAAATGCTAGGTCCAGGCCAGCACAGTAAGGGCTTGCATGCTGGCTGCACAAAGCTCAGCTGAGTGGCCTGAGAGTGTTTCGGCCCTGAGACTGTTGTCATTTGATGAGCAGCCTTTAGCCAAGGCTTCAAAGGAAGTGGACTTCTGCCAGGCCAGGGAGATGTCCAGCAGCAGAGGCTACCCGTCTAGCAGTTTCAGGATGCTCTCCCGCTCCTTCAGGGTCTTCCAGGCCTGGTCCTTTTCCTTCTTTGTGGGGGTGCGCTTCTTCTGCCGGGCAGCCATGATCTTGCGAAAGGCATCCATGACCTCATTGTCTGCCATGCGAACTCGCTGCCTCAGCTCCTGCCGGCTCACCTCCTCCTTTGCCAACCTGTGCAGACCACGTGTCATGGTTATCCCAACTCTAGAGTTTATTCTCTCCTTCTGTCCAGACTAAGCCTCCTCACAATGCCCACTGGGAGCTGGCACTTCTTGGTCTGTTTCATTCACAGCCAGTGGCTGAGAGCCACACTGACCCAGGATTGCAAGCATTATTTAAGAGCTCTAAAAGACTAAGTTAATGCTGCTTACAGTGGAAGCAGCATATGGGAGCACAGGGAAACCTCCACCCTCCTATCAATTTTTTGTTTGTTTGTTTTTTTCGAGACAGGGTTTCTCTGTGTAGGCCTGGCTGTCCTGGACTCACTTTGCAGACCAGGCTGGCCTTGAACTCACAAAGATCCGCCTGCCTCTGCCTGCCTCCCAGGTGCTGGGATTAAAGGCATGCGCCACCACCGCCCGGCCCTCCTATCAATTTTACTGTGAACCTAAAACTACTCTAAAAAAAGTTGTTTTTTTTTTTGGTGTTTGAGATAGTCTTAACACTGTTAGCCCATGCTGACCTAGAAATTACTCTATAGCCTTGGCTGGCCCTGAACTTGAGGCAATCTTCTTGTCTTTGCCTCTCAATTGCTAAGATTGTAGGTGTGAACCACCATCATTAGCTTAAAAATAAAACCTAGAAGCTGGGCATGGTAGTGCACACCTTTAATCCCAGTACTCAGGAGGCAGAGGAAAGCAGATCTCTGTGAGTTTGAGGCCAGCCTGGTCTACAGAGTGAGTTCCAGGACAGCCAGGGATACACAGAGAAACCCTGTCTCAAAAACCAAAAATCACCCCCCCCCCCAAAAAAAAAAACCAATAAACCTAGTTGCTGGAGAGATAGTTCAGCAGTTAAGAACAACAGCTGCTTTTCTGGAAGACCCAGGTTTGGTTCCCAATATTTACATGCTGGCTAAGAACTATCTCTAATTCTAATTCTAATTCCAGAGGATCCAATGCCTTCTGTAGGTACCAGGCACACAGACATACTTGCAGGCAAAACATCTACACACATAAAAATTAAAAAAAAAAAAACCAAACAGATATTTTGCTGGGTGTGGTGGTGTACGCTTCTAATCCCAGCACCCAGGAGGCAGAGACAGGCGGATCTCTGTGAGTTCAAGGCCAGTCTGGTCTACAAAGTGAGTCCAGGACAGCCAGGGCTACACAGAGAAACCCTGTCTCAAAAAACAAAACAAAACAAAAACAGGTATCTTAAAAAACCCATAAACTTAACATACACACATGTGCATACAGCCAATTCTCATAACAATCTTGCCAAGTAAGAGCTATCATTTCCATAGTTGTAATAGTGAAGAAACCAAGGTTCAAGATGAGTAAGAGTGAGTGGAAAGACGAGCTGCAGTTAGGCCTCGAGCTCACTCTCCCTGCATTAGCTTTTCTACGTGTTAGAATTACAGATGTGCACACTGAGCTTCAACTTGCTTTTAAAAGGTATTATCTTCAAGGGTGGTCTGTCTGCTGGATGTGGATATGACTTGGTTCTCTAGGAGGTCTAATCCTCCTTGCTGCTTGGTTGTGGAGCACCCTGCTCACAACCCTGCAGCTGGAGCACAGCAGGGCCCAGGGCTGAGTTCCAGCATTCTGAGAGCCCCAAGCTATTTCTTCAGCACTCCTTATTTCTGTAAGGACACAGCATTGCTTTGTTTTCTCATTTGTCCCTAACTTGTTGCTCCTTCCATCTGTAGTTTTCTCCTTGCCCTTGAAAGAAAACATGAACCAGACAGAGGCTTGGATTCAAGCTTGCCTAGAAATCTCAGCTCAACTCTCAATTGCAAGTGATTTTCAACAAGGCTCCACTTGATTGGCTTTTATCCCTCATCTAGTAAACGGAGAAAACACCATCCACTTCCTGGGTGGTCTTTCAGATTAAAGAAGGTACTCAAGACTTTGTCACACAGTGGTCTCTTTATCCTCAGATGCCCTCAAAGTTGCCTCTATTTGAATGGTGTGTGTCCTTCAACCACCTAAGAGAACATGAACCTGTTTCCCCTCCTTCTTCTCAGCCCCAGAACCATGTCACAGAGACTAAGGAGCTGGCCAGGTAAATGAGTAAGTCCTGCTCTGTCGGGATCCGTGAGGAGTGAGGAACCTTGCTTGAACTCTAACAGAAGGGCAACTCCTATGAATGTCCTTCAGATGTCACCTATACCCTTGCCATCAGTGCAAGGATAGTTGAATGTGAGTTGGTATAAAATGAACTGCACTGTGACTGATTGTCTAAAACACTAGTAAGTGTGGAGTGACTACCCAATCAAAATCACAGATGGCCAACAGAACATTAGCAATTCATCTGTCTGGGCGGAAAGCATGCTGGTATTTATCATTTCTTATTTTCTCTATGATTTTTTTTTTTTTTTTTTTGTTTTTCGAGACAGGGTTTCTCTGAATATCTCTGGCTGTCCTGGACTCGCTTTGTAGACCAGGCTGGCCTCGAACTCACAAAGATCCGCCTGCCTCTGCCTCCCAAGTGCTGGGATTAAAGGCGTGCGCCACCACCGCCCGGCTCTCTATGATTTTTTTGTGTGTATATTATATGTGTACATGTTCATGTTGCACATGTGTGTATGGATGCACATGAGAGGCCAGAAGTTGATACTGGATGTCTCTATCATGCCTCACCTTATTTATTTTTACTATAACTTATTTGTTTATTAGGAGGTCATATATGCTATGGTATGCACGTGGAGCCCAGAGGACAACTTACAGGAGTTGGTTTTCTTTCTGTATCATCTGGATTCTAGGGATTGAACTCAAGTGGTCCAACTTTGTGGTAAGGGCTTTACCTGCTGAGCCTTGTTGGCCTTCTGCCTTCTTTTCTGAGACAGGATCTCTCAATGGGATCTTACGCAGGGCTATTCAGCTAGGCTGTCTGATCAGCAAGCTCTGGGGATCCACCTGCCCTGACCATCCTCGCACTGGGTAACAGATGCGTTCTGCTGTGGCCAGCTCTGATGTGGGCGCAGAAAACGCAACTAAGGTCAGGGTTAGTGGCAAGCATTTTTCCTCACTGAGGTATCTTCCCAGTGCCTCTGTGATATTTTGATTAAATAACACCATAAAGAAAAACAAAACACACATAAAATAACAAAAACAAATGCAACATAACACTAAATATTACCAAACTATATTTAATAATGGAGTCAGGGCTGGAGAGATTGCTCAGTGGTTATGTACTACTCTTGCAGAGGACTAGAGTTCAGTTCCCAGCACCCACACTGGGCAGCTAGCCAACACCTCTAACTCCAGCTGCAGGGTATCTAATGCCACTCATGTGCACAAACACACACACACATAATTAAAATGAAATAAATCTAAAAACAGAATCAAATCCATCCAGTTGTGGAGGCTAGTGCCCTGTCCCTAGACTTAGCATCCATCTGAGATACAACCTGGGGGAGAAGGGCAGGTCCCCAGCACAGTGCTCACTCACCTCAGCAGGTCGTGCTTCTTGGTGCGATTGTGTGCGCTGAGTGCCTTTAGCTCAGCCTGCCGTTTGCGCAGCTCAGCAAGGACCTCATCCTCTGAGTCCTCAGCAGGCCGGTCCTCAGACTCCAAGAGGCCCTGGGCAATCAGCTCCTCCTTGATGCGGCTCTCCAGGGACTTGGTATGTGGCACACTGTAAGCAAGGCCGGCACTTGAGCTCCGAGGGACAGCTGGAGAGCTCCCTCAGAGGATCCTGGAGCCTCCTCTCATCTTGTGAACCCACTATAGCCACACATACATTCCAGGCCTTGTTATGTGTGAGTTACAATCTTTTATGATATATATTCCAGGGCAGAGATGGCTCAGAGATTAAGAGCACTGGCTTCTCTTCCAGAGGTCCTGAGTTCAATTCCCAGCAACCATATGGTGGCTCATAATCATCTATAATGAGATCTGGTGCCCTTTTCTGATCTGCAGGCATGCACGCAGACAGAACACTGTATACATAATAAATAAATATTGAATATATATATATATATATATATATATATTCCACTATTTTAAATATACTGTGAGCACAGACAGGATCACTCCTTTATCCCACTTGGTACTCCATTCTTTTCATTCTTTCATGTCAAGCAAATCCCTGTAATGACTAACAGTTCCAAGCCATTTTTTTTTTTTTCTTTTTGTTTTTCGAGACAGGGTTTCTCTGTGTATCCTTGGCTGTCCTGGACTCACTTTGTAGACCAGGCTGGCCTTGAACTCATAGAGATCCGCCTGCCTCTGCCTCCCAAGTGCTGGGATTAAAGGCGTGCGCCACCACCGCCCGGCCCAAGCCATTTCATATGCAGTTCTGGCACTCAGGTAATCTCTAGGAGGAGCAGAGCTAGGGTCTGGACTAAGCCTGTGTCCAGAAATGATGCCAGCACTGCCACATGAGACTTCTATGCTTGGCCAAATGGTCTAACAAAGACACGTCTCCCCACAAAGAGACATAGAGAAGCTGACAGTCTTCTGATGCAAATGGGATGTCACTCACCTGAAGGGCTTGTTCTGGTTTCGGGGTGAGGTGCTTGCTCCATCAGCCCCTGATTCCTTCCCAGACATGTCAGGGATAGGAGAGTCCTCCATAGGGGAAATAATATTTTCCTAAAGACCAGAGATGGGTTAGAAGGAGCTGTAGCATTCCCATTTTTCTGCTACTCTCTGGCAAACAGATAGTCTTCACAGGCTAGAGAGAAACAGCCTGTCATCTTTTTTATCCCACTCGTGTTGAAAAGCTTCCTCCAAAGCTTTGATCACTCTGGAAATTCCTTTTTGGGGGGAGGGGAATATCTATTCTATATAAAAAGAAGGGGACACAAGAGCAACAGTGACAGACTAACTCAGGCTTGCTAAGCCTCTGCAAGGCATCTGGCACTGTGGGAAACACAGCAGGACTTGGGGTATCCCAGTACTGCTCTTCTCTCCACAGCTGCTGACCTATGCTACATTTCCCAGGCTCCCCAGTAGTCAGATGCACTCATGGGGCAAATTCTCTGGTGGAAAGTGATCTAAAGAGGTAGGAGTCACAGTCACACCCAGACAATTTCCTTCACAGACTCCTCCTTACTCAATTTCTGAGGGTCTGGTGCAAGTAGCGACACTCAGAGTGACCTTGGTCATGATGAAAAGCCACATAAACTGGAAAGAAATAAGCTGGAGTTTGCGCTGGGCTAAGCCAAACTTTCCTGTCCTCTTGCCTCAGTCTACCCCAGACTATTCCCTGAAAAACTATTGTGTTAGAGCCAAAAAGGGAAACTGAGGCTATGCTCAAGGACAGAAAAGGGCGTTTCTAAGGTCAGGCAAGGACATAAAGATGGAAACCTCAAGTGAGGATTTGAACCCTACCTTTACTTATTAGCTGGCGGTCTTAAGAAAAAGTTCCCTTGCCGGGCGGTGGTGGCGCACGCCTTTAATCCCAGCACTTGGGAGGCAGAGGCAGGCGGATCTTTGTGAGTTCGAGGCCAGCCTGGTCTACAAAGCGAGTCCAGGACAGCCAGAGATATTCAGAGAAACCCTGTCTCGAAAAACCAAAAAAAAAAAAAAAAAAAAAAAAAAGAAAAAGTTCCCTTTTCTGAACTCCAATTCCTCACATATAACATGGAGCTAACACAGCACATGGCTCCAATGAGGGAGGTATAGCATACCCCTTAACCAATGCTCAGCAATACATCTGTTGTCCCAGCACTTGGGAGGCTGAGGCTGGAGAATGACTATAAGTTCTAGACCAGTTTGATTCTATCTCAAAAAGCAAAACGATAATTGTGTGTGTGTGTGTGTGTGTGTGTGTGTGTGTGTGTGCACTTGGGAACACGAGCTCATATATTCTGATTTTCTGAGATGACCACATGTAGCCAGGCTGCACTTGAGCTCAAGAGCCTCCAGCCTCTGTCTTCCAAGTGCTGCTGGGATTACAGGTATATGCCACCATGAATAGCTTGTGGTTCCCAGTCAAATGGAATGCTCACCTCCACCAGGGCCTGCAGTAGACGCTGTGTCAGGGCACCAAAGGGACATCCATCTTCTGGCTGCTCGTGCTGGGCCTCAGACTTCTTCAGCAGGGCATCCACATCTGAAGTGGACAGGGAGAAGACAGCAGGAGGCCTGAAGCTGTGGGAACTCAGATCCTGGCCTGGGGTGGACAGGGGGCTGGTGGGTTTACCTTTTGTGTCCAGCTCAGTCAGTGGTCCCATAAGGCCTTTCTTCTTGTCAGCCACAGCTGCTGCTCGAGCCCCATCCTTCTGTTCCTCTAGCAGATCCTCCTGTGCCCACCGCTGGGAGTAGTGTTTCCCCAGTGGGGGGATCTGCAGCAAAGAGGCCATTCAACTCTAAGAGGTAAACATTGGTCACCTAAGCCTAGAGTGTGGGAGACCCTCCTGGCATGGGCACTGTCAGTAAGTGTTCCATTCGTTCTGTTTCTTTCTTCACTTACACTGGTCACCTAAGCCTAGAGTGTGGGAGACCCTCCTGGCATGGGCACTGTCAGTAAGCGCTCCATTCGTTCTGTTTCTTTCTTCACTTATTTGTTGCCCAAGACCACAGCCCACGGCCAAGGCTGGTGCCACAAACAGCCAAGAAGATAAAGTCTCTGCACTCTATGAAGACTGAAAACAGCTGGGCGTGGGGGCGCACACGGTCACCTCAGCACTTGGGAGGCTAAAGTAGGATGAGCATGAGTCTGAGCCCGGGCCGAGACTTGTTTTGTTACAAACAAACACCTAAAAAATCAAAATACAGGGGCTGGAGAGAAGGCTCAGCAGCGATTAAGAGCAGTGGCTGTTCTTCCAAAGGACCAGGGTTCAAATCCCAGCACCCACAAGGCAGTTCGCAGCTGTCTGTAATGGCTGGGCATGGTGGCGCATGCCTTTAATCCCAGCACTTAAGGAGACAGAGGCAGGTGGATCTCTGTGAGTTCAAGGCAAGCCTGGTCTACAGAGTGAGTTCCAGGACAGCCAGGATACAGAGAAACCTTGTCTTCAAAAACCTTAAAAAAAAAAATCAAAATACACCTAGAAGCTGATATGCAATAATCAAGGTAAGAAGTGTAAGCTAGGCATGGTGGTGCACACCTTTAGTCCCAGCACTCGGGAGGCAAAGTCAGGCAGATCTCTTTGTGTTTGAGGCCAGCCCCAGGATAGCAAGTGCTGTTACACAGAGAAACCCTGTCTGGGGGGGAAAAAACAACAACAAAACAACAACAAGATATAAAGTATAATACACTGTGTCTATGAATCCTCTTGGTCAGAGTTAATTCTTCTAAAGAGAACTAGGGTCTAAGGTAGGGATGTGAAGGGATTATTTTTTTTGTGCGTGTTGTTTAAACTTACTACTGCCAACATGGATCACCTTTTCTCCACTTTTTTCTTTGAGACAGAGTTCTAACATGAGACAAGCTGACCTCAGGCTCAGTGAGGTCACAGATGGTGGCAGTACTTTTGGTCAGGCCTGAATCTGGGGTCTTGTCCATACTAAGCACTTGCTCTACCACTGTACAATATCACTAACTTCTTCTCTGGCCTCAGATAAATGGTTTTCAAATTCAGGTACGTATAATTAAAGCAGCCATGGGACCACAGAGGCACCAAGTGATATCATGTCCTTTATTGTTCCTAGAGAAAGGGCTTCAAACTTGTAAACCTAGGCTGGCCTCTAACTTGCCTCCGCCTCCCAAATGCAACAGGTGTGAGCTACTGGGCCCAGCTTCCTCTTTCTGCTGGGGAGTCTGAAAAGGTTTCTTTGGAGGCAGCAGCATGAACTCAGGGCCTTGAAGAGTGAAGCCATCTGCCAAGCTGAGAAGAGCTTGTGTGTAGACCCTGGCCCCAGACCAGCGCAAGAGAGACATGTCTGGTACAGCTGATAAATGCAGCAGCAAAGAGGGGTGTGGACAAGGAAAACTGCAGTGAGGAACTGAATTGTCACCAAATGCCAAGACATTTGGACTCCACCCTGCGGCTAACAGGAGTCAGGGGAGGTCTAGGCTATGTCATGAGTACACCTGAGGTGGCAGTTGCCCTGTGGTGGAGTCCTCTCCTCACACATTTGTCTACTTTCTCTTATGGAACATGTTTTATTTTTATTATAAATCAAACTAATTTGTTGTGGAACGTAACTCTGCTGGTAGAGAGCTTGCCTGGAACACACAAAGTCCTGGGTTCTGTCTCAAAACTGCATAAGCTGGGCAGGGTGGCACCCACCTGTAATCCCAGACCTAGGCAGTCAGAGGAAGGAAGATCAGAAGTTCAGGGTCATCATTAACTACATAAAGTTCAAGATTAGCCTGGGATAAATGAAATTCAGTCTCAAAACAAACAAAAAACCCACTTTTAAGCCAGTTGTAGTAATATGTTTGTGGTCCAAGACACCTGAGTACCATAAGTTCTAGTATCTTAGAGAAGAAACAGGGGGGGCTGGAGAGATGGCTCAGAGGTTAAGAGCACTGACTGCTCTTCCAGAGGTCCTGAGTTCAATTCCCAGCAACCACATGGTGGCCTCATGACCATCCACAATGTGATCTGGTGCCCTCTTCTGGGCTGCAGGTGTACATGCAGATAGAACATTGTATATGTAATAAATAAAATCTTTTTTTTTTTTTTTTTTTGGTTTTTTCGAGACAGGGTTTCTCTGAATATCCTTGGCTGTCCTGGACTCGCTTTGTAGACCAGGCTGGCCTTGAACTCACAGAGATCCGCCTGCCTCTGCCTCCCAAGTGCTGGGATTAAAGGCGTGCGCCACCACCGCCCGGCTAAATAAAATCTTTAAAAAAAAAAAAAAAAGAAAAAAGAAAAAGAAAAGAAAAGAAACAGGAGCTGGGTGTGGTGGCACATGCCTTTAATCCCAGCACTTGGGAGGCAGAGGCAGGTGGATCTCTATGAGTTCAAGGCCTGCCTGGTCTACAAAGTGAGTCCAGGACAGCCAGAGATATACATAGAAACCTTGTCTAAAAACAAAAACAAAAACAAAACAAAAGAAAACAAAAAAAGAAACAGCAACTTAACTTTTATATGTTAAAGAAAGATGCTAGGCATGGTGTTGTACACCTTTAATCCCAGCACTAGGGAAGCAGAGTCAGGCGGATGAATCTCTGTGAGTTCAAGGCCAGCCTGGTCTACAAAGTGAGTCCAGGACAGCCAAGGATACAGAGAAACCCTGTCTCAAAAAAAAGAAAGAAAGAAAGAAAGCTGTTGCTGATGTGTAAAAGCAGGGAGGGTGTTCAGAGGCTCTTTGGATAAAAGTGAGGGGACAGGTTGGACTTCAAGGACAGACATACCACTTGGCTGAGGTGGGGATAAGGGAGCAGGCAAGAGGCTGGGAAGAAAGGAAGTAGATGACATAGGCTTGGTTGCCTATGATTCCCAGGCACCCCTGAGCCCTCTTGTTCTGCTTGTTAAGGCTCAGGGGTTCTACCTTATAATGTTCAGCTTCATCTTCTGGGGGCTTCAGGAGCTCCTCTAGTGTCCGTACCTCCTCACTGGTGATGTCGGCACAATAGGGCTCCACAGAAGCCCAGAACCTGCAGGGAGAAGTGGACCCTGAGTGGGCCAGGCACTCTTCCAGCCTTAGCCCTGGCCCTTCTGAGACTCATCAGGAGTCCCTAGGCTCCCTCTAGCTCCCTTCCATGTGCTCAAGCTCAGAACCTGTTGGGAGCATCATTCTTGGGGATCCGAGGCACATCGATTGGGTCATCAGTGAATTCATATTCTTGGATCTTGGGCTGAACATTTTTGGATTTGGGTCTTCCTGGGCCAGGGCCTGGCCCATGCCCTGTTTTCCCTTCCAGTTTCTGCTTCTTGGGTTTTCCATGTTTTGGAGGAGCACCAAGCTCATGGTCTCGACCCAGCTTTGGGAATCGTCGATCACCTTTCTTATCCTGCCAGTCAGTAAGGATCTGAAACACACAAAAACAGTCTCTAAGGAGAGAAGAGACAGGGCACTTCTTCCCAGCTATGGATAACTTAAAATCTAGAATTTGAGGTTATTAAGTAAACTGCATCACAGCCCGGTTCCTTCTCTGTGACTCTTTCACATGAATTTAATCACAGGTCTACATTCTGACTCATCTCAGTCACCCAAGCCAGCCACAGACTGTTTGGCAGGAAGGCAAACAAAACAAAAATTTTAAAAGGTTACATACGCCCCAGGGCATGGCAGTCGTAGGGAAATATGCTGATGGTGGTTTTTAGTGATGGTCAGCAAGACTCCCAGCTAACCTTCATTCATTTCAAACATCAGCTCGCCTGGGAGCTCTGTCTAAACAAACAACGGACTGTATCATAGTGCATCTCAGAAAGCTCCCAGCGAATTCCAGGGACTACAAGTGGACAGTGTCCATCTGCTGACGTCCAGTTTGATGGCATCCCTGGCTGCTGGTATCTGCACTGAGACCTAACTATGTTGTCATGATTCCCATTTGGGTCTCTCTCCCCATCTATCCCTTAGCCACAGCCGATGGGGTTAACCTAACGATCCTTCCCATACTTGACACAATCTGTCTCTAGGGATGTCCCCTCTGTTGGAGAACCACCTGGGTTTCAGCTTCCAGTACACGCAGTCGCCTGCTTGCAGAGGACAGCAGGGTCTCCAGCTCCAGCTGCAGGGTGTCCAGCTCCTCAATACCAATGCCATCGTCCTCAGAGCGGGCCAGCACTGCCGTGTACCGTGGACAGACCTTCAGGTGGTCCACAGACTTGAAGTCATGAAACTGCAATGGGCAGTCCTTCAGCTCACTCATGGCCCAGGAGAGGGGACCCTGCAAAATTAGAGAGGAGAAGGCCATTGGGTGGGAGACAAAGTAGCATGGGGGCCAAACAAAGAAACCTGGCTTCGGTACCCCTTATAGATAAGGATGGTGGCCAAGCTCCTGCTCACAGAGCCCTGACTGTACACCACAGTAGGGCTCAGCTCACTAAATTATGCACACAACCCTAAGCCTTTTTCCATGCATTCCTTTCTTTTTTAAATTAAATTTTGTTTTGTTTTTTTAAGACAGGGTTTCTCTGTGTAACTAGCTGTAGATCAGGCTGGCCTAGAACTCAGAGATTTACCTCCAGAATGCTGGGGCATGGGCCATCACCACCCAGTTTCTTTTTTTGACAAAGAAGGAAATAAACTCTGTAAGGGTACACACACACATGCTTAGACTCCTAGCTTCGAGTTTTTGGTATTTTTTTGTTTTGGTAGCACTGAACCTAGGATCTCACACATGCTACATATCCAGATCTTTTTTTTTTTAATTTTTAGACAAAGTCTCATTATGTAGCCTTTGCTGGCCCAGCACTCACTCACTACATAGACCAGGATGGTCTCAAACTCATAGAGTTCTACCTTCCTCTACCTCCTGGAGTGCTGGGATAAAGGTATGCACCACCACACCCGGCTTACAATCTTTTTTACTTTTTTTTGAGAGACAGATTCTCAAACAACCCAGGCTGGTCTCAAACTAGCTATATAGCCAAAGGTTTTTTTCCACTTCCCAAGTGATAGAATTCCAGGCATGTACCACACCTGGTTTATACAGTGCTGGGTATCCAAGGCAATTTGTGCATACTAGGTGCAAATTCTCCAAAGCAAGTTACATCCAGCCCCCTTTCAGGAATTTGTATTGAAACAGGCTCTCAATAAGTTGTCCAGGCTGGCCTTGAACTTATGATCCACCTGCTTCAGCCTCCCAAGTAGCTAGGTTTACAAACCTGCATGATTAGGCCGGTCTCCTAGTTGCAATTTGAATCACAGTAGTCTCGAATCTGCAGCACTAAAGGAGAGATACCAGTTTGCCCTGTCTTCCCATGTCCTCTGTCTTCCTAAGTTGGGCTGTTTCAAGCATTCTATCTTATAGGGTTCTCCCAGCTTCTTATCTCACTTCATTCCACCTCTGCACCTTCTCTGTGTCCCTAGCTAGTTTAGAACACGGGCTGGTCAGGCAGACAGAACTAAGTTTCAGCCCATTTCCTTATGTGCCCTTCTAAACATGCTATTTAACCTGAATCTGTTTTTTTTTTTTTTTCTATGACAAAAAGATGATGCTTTAGTCCGTTTCCCCACTAAAAATGAATCTGTAAAATGGGGGCATCAAGAGTACCTACCTCCCTGGAATGTTCTGAGGATTACGGGGTGATGCTCGTCAAGTGCCCAGTTCAGTGCCTGGCACAGAAGTGGGACTGCTTAATGGCTGGCTCCACCTGTGTGTCGCCCCAAGATACCGCCTCCAGGGTCCTTGTCCTCTAGGGAACCCCTAACCCAGCCCCCGCCTCTCCTACCTCCTCTCTGCGGCCTCCTACAGGCCCCGAGCCGCAGGAGGGGGCGGGGAGTTCAGGGCGATCAGAGCAACCGCCCCGGAATTGGCTATGGGCGGGCCCCCTGCAGTTGACGCGAGGGCGGAGACAAGGCCAGCCCAGAGTGGCCTGTGGGGTGGGGGTCTAAGGCTACCTACGAACCTCCAAGAGGTGGAATGCTAGGCCTGAGGAGTCCCCAAGGAAGCAGCCCGGGGGGTAGAGCGGGGCTCAGAGGGGGACTAGCTGCACGGCCGAGCCCTAGGGTTGCTAGTAGGAGGAGCCCGGAGAGGATACGGGAGCACAACCGGAAGAAACGTCTGGCTTCTCCAGCTCGGCCTGTCCTAATTTGGTGCCCAACCTAAGGTCGGGGTGTACTATTGTCACCCGGGGGGAGGCTACAACCAAGGCAACAAGAACCAAAGGCGCTGGCTCGAGATGTATGGAGATTCAAGGGAACTCGAGTGCTATTTTATCTCTGCAGACCTTCTACAAGTCCCTGAGGGCCCAGCGTGAAATCGCCCAGGAGATCCGGACGTCGCTCGGTTCTTCTTCCCCGGTCCTGGCGGAGATGGTCCCGCCCGGAAGTCCTGGCGGAGACTGCGCCTGCGCCTTTCGTGAAAGAGCAGGCGTCGCGGGGCCGTACACTTCCGCACTTCCGCTTTCCGGCCCAGACAGCGCCCGCGATGGTGAGATCCAGGGCTGGGGTCCTCCTTAGGTCTTGTCTGGAGAGGCTGTGGGTTTTGGGGGAGATGCTGCTTGCCGCTAGGGCTTGCGGCCAGAGGTTGCCCTGGGATGAGGGGGCAAGATAGAGATGGAGAGGCAGAGGGTGGGGCGAGGGCCGGGGAGAGGAGGAAGGGGCGAGCTGGGAGGCTCTCTGAGCAGGGGCAGGCCCCGAGACTTTCAGGTTGGTCATCCCGGCATGAAAGGCCATCTCCCCGAAGTTCGGAGGAGACAGGAAGCGGAGCTACTCGGCCTGTGGTGGCGGCTCACAACCCCTAACAAATGCAGCGGGGCCTCCTCTCTATCCACGGTAGAGATTCGCTAATTATACCCCCTTGTCCCCTCCTGCATTCTTGATCTCACGGTACCTCGAGGCAAGTGTCCACTTCATGGTCCCTCCAACCTTGCTTTCAGCACACAATGAAGGTCCTGTGGTGTTGCCTCCAGATTCAAACTCCTTCCTAGTAGTGCAGTACCGTCTTGACCTTAAAGTGTGTAAACGCTGATTACCGCTGATCCTTCCCTTCCAGGGGTTGCTCAGCTTTGATGTCTTTGAGTGTTCCGTGCAGTTGCGTCTCGGGCTCACAAGTTTCCTTTTTTCCTACTGCTTTTCCTGGTCAGCTTTGATGACCTGAGTTCTGAAGACTGGACCGCGCTTCCGTGAATCTGTTGTCTGGGGAGACACCTTGAAATTAGACCTTCTTGTTCAAAAGTCATCTGTTTTTCTAAAAGTATTCATCCTCCTGTGTTCCATGTCCTACCTGGTTTCATTCCTCGGCCTGAAAACCGTTTCCTTTTGAGACTATTATTTCTCGTTATTAAGCATTCAAGTTTATTGTATGGTTTCTTCAAACCATCTGCTCACCGAAGGATAAATATCACAGGGCCGGCCATCTAAAAATTTGCTTTTCTTTCTATGAATTTTGACAAAATAATCAGTTAGCTACTACTACAATCAAGGTAGAGAACATTCTATTACACTTCCAGTGGTATTCACCACCCCAGACAACTAATTTTGCCCTTCCAATTTTGCCTCTTCTTGATTGACATATAAATAGAATTCTCTGGGATGTAGATGGAACCACTGCTGAGCTACGTGATCACTGGGTTTTAGTTGTGTTTTTTGTCCTCTGTCCTTTCTGTCTGATGCCCCATGGTTCTGTGTTGTCTCCACTGCTTCAGTCTGCACTCAGTGCCTCTTCGATGGCTCGAGTCTCACTTCCCTCTCCATTCCATTCTCAAGAGCCTCTGTGCAACTGTAGTCATGTAACTTCCTCCTCAGAAAGTCCCATTTCTTCCTGCTGCATTGAGAGAAAAATAACTCAGTGGACTAGCATTCTAGATTCTTGGAGTTTTATCCCAGCCTGCCATTGGAACCTGATCTATGGAATTTAAAATGATTCTCACATACAGAAACCTGGTACTCTTTCCTACTTTGGGAAGTCTTAATGCAGGTGGATCACTTTGAGTTCAAGGCTAGCCTGGTCTACAGAGTGAGTCCAGGACAACCAGGGATATACAGAGAAACCCTGTCTCAAAAAAACAAAACAAAAACAAAAAAAGAATATCTTGTTGTGACTTATATGTAAGGTATGCATACCATAAACTATAAATGCATTGAAGAGGAAGTCAAAAAGGCCACTTTGAGGAAGGAAGAGGCCTTCCCTATTAAGCTGAGCTCTGAGGGGTTGACCTGAGGAAGGAAGAGGAAAGAATGCAGGTGATGGTCCAGCATGTGATAAGCCCTGAGGGGAGAGAGAACTTGGCTGAGATATAATGTAGCTGATCATGATAGCTGACCTTATCCACTCTGCTGATAATGTCTGTGTCCTACTTTTTCTCATTCTAAAAACTCTCCTGATCCTGTATCTAGTCAAAACTAATTGCTTTAGACAGTATAGATTATTTATAAGCCTAGTTATTTTATATTTTGCCCTTTGTTAGTCTTTGTGATCCTCACCCATTTGAGCTATTCGACAGCAGAAGTGATCTGACTGAATGAACTTCCAGCATTCTCAGGACAGGGACTGATAATACATTTGTCAGAGTAGTAAGCAGATGGTGGACATGGATCCCTCTAGGTCAGCATTACCCAACCTTGGCACTCACGGCTCTTGGGGCTGTGTAATTCTGTTGTGTATCCCAGGATATTGGGCAGCATGGCTTACCTATGTCCATCCATGTCCATTGCACCTGCCCCATCCCCCGGTCATAATAGTCAATTTTGTCTTCACACTTTATTAAAAGCAGAATTACTTGCTGCTGTGAACACTGCTCTAGACTTCAAGTGGACTGCATCTTAAAGGCTGGGTATATTCTGTTCTGACGGGAATGCCAGAAGCCTTCAGTACTGCCTGTTCTAATGGAGCTGTAGTAGGGGGACTGGGTTTGGTGAGGCAGATTCTGATCCCTCCTATATGTTGGGTTTATTCCTGCAGACTGCCACTCTCCGCCCCTACCTTAGTGCCGTGCGAGCCACGCTGCAGGCTGCCCTGTGCCTGGAAAACTTCTCCTCCCAGGTCGTGGAACGACACAACAAGCCAGAGGTCGAAGTCAGGTAAGGAAGAAGATCACAATAGGGCTGAGGAGAACAGCTCCCAAGAACAGACCCTGTCCAAGGGGGCCATGAATCTATCTCTAGAACTGTCAGAATTCCTTAAGTGACATTTGTCTTGCTGGTGGATGAATGGTGGTTCCTGATTTGGTTAATTCCAAAATAGGCTCAGTGGCCTGACAGGCCAAAATCCATTGGACACCTACCCTAAAGTGTGGCTTCTTAGAGCAGAGCTGTGGAGAAGTGTCTCCAGTAGCATTCCTGAGCCCACTGGGAGCTCTAGAAGACGTCACGGTATTTACTTCCCAGGGGTGACGTGTCTACTTTACTGATGTAAGGGTCAAGACCTTTTTACTTTTTTTTTACAACTTAGACCCTCTTACACTCAAATACTACATATTTTGAAAGCATTCTTCTCTTGACTGGTTTTCATTTCATAAATAAATATTCTTTGTCTTTGAAATTTCACCTGGCAAGGAGATAACATAAGTGCTAATCCCTGCACATGGGAAGCTAAGGCAGTAGAACCACAGGGACAGGGCCAGCCTCAGCTACACAGCAGGTCTTCCCTCAAGAAACTAAAAGAAACAAAAGGGCAATATCTGGGATCTACATAACTGAGGTAAGCTGTGTTACCATGTTAGATGATAAAGGTATTTTTTGCTATGTATTGAACCCAGGCTCTTGGGCAATGCTAGACACACACTTTACAGCTGAACCATAACCCCATCCCCAAATTAATCGGTAGGACTCAAACAATTCTAATGTTAGGTTGGATTTTGTTACTATTTGATATATGTGAAATATTGTGTTATTACTTGATAAAAATGGTTTTCACTAGACATTTTCATGTGGTGACAGTTCATAGATCCCAGGTGCCTTTACGGATACCTAGAGAGTCGATGGTATTAGTTTGGTCCTCTGATTTTGTGTTTTTAGGAGTAGCAAAGAACTCCTATTGCAACCTGTTACCATCAGCAGGAATGAGAAGGAGAAAGTTCTGATTGAGGGCTCCATCAATTCTGTCCGGGTCAGCATTGCTGTGAAACAGGTTAGTCACCAGGGAGGGGGCTGAGTGGGGAGTGCCCTTCACAGCCAGGGGTCCCACCTGAATGGGTTATTGAGCTAGATTCATAGTCTGCTTTCAGGAATGTACTTAGGATGATTGGCCAAACCAAACAAGTAGAGCCAGGTAAGGTGCTACGTGCCTGTAATCCTAGCACTTGGGAAGGCTGAGACTGGGGATGGAAAGCCCAGGACTAGCCTGGGCTACTTGGTGAGTCCCTATCGAAAAAAAACAAAACAGAATTGAGGTCGGTAGACTAAAATGACACCAGCTCTATCTCATAGGCCTTGCTCTGGATTATGAACAAGGAAGT
The DNA here is from genome assembly GCA_907164525.1 of Lophiomys imhausi. Taxonomy (NCBI): domain Eukaryota; kingdom Metazoa; phylum Chordata; class Mammalia; order Rodentia; family Muridae; genus Lophiomys; species Lophiomys imhausi. Next base: position 6,794,578 of record CAJQZJ010032121.1, read on the forward strand.
AGCAGGCAAGGCCATGGGGCCAGTTAGGTGTTGGGCCAGAGAAGGTTTCTAACAGGTGGTAATTGTGTGTGCTTAGAGCAATTCCAGAACTGGGTTAATCCTCATAGTTTCTAAAACCCACTTCGTTTAAAACTTAGAAGGTACAACATATATGCATATGCAAAATTCACACAAAAGAACAGACCATCCAATTCTAGCTGTCTCTCAGAAACAACTGTGCGAGCCAGCAGTGGGTGGAATGACATATCCAGAATCAGGAGGGAAATGCCAGCAAGAACACTGGCAAAACTTCCAGAACTGAAGATCTGTTTAACAGTGATTGCCCAGACAATATCATTGCAGTTTCTTTGTACCTTTTCTCTAGTAGTTATATAATTGGAGGACCTACTTCTAGATTTTTTTATACATCTTGAGTTAATTTTTGTATATGGTGTAAGATAAGGATCTAGTTTCATTCTTCCACATAGGAATGTCCAGTTGTCAGAACAGTTTGTTGGAGAACTGCTTGCCATTGTGTGACCTTGGTACTTTTGTTGGAAATAAGTTGACTATAAATATTTCGGTTTCTTTTTGAACCCTCTGTTTCAATTTATATTTGTATAAAACGGAATTTCCAGCTGGGCATGATGGTGCGTGCCTTTGATCCCAGCACTTGGCAGGCAGAGACAGGCAGATCTCTGAGTTTGAGGCCAGCCTGGTCGACAAAGTGAGTCCAGGACAGCCAGAGCTGTTACACAGAGAAACCCTGTCTCAAACAAAACAAAATAAAACAAAACCACCCCCCCCCCCCCAGAATTTCCATTTCTTATGTGTTTCCTCAAGTAGTGTTTCCCAAATGTCTGTCTACCTTGTAGGTCTGGGTGTCGTGGTCTCTGTATCAGAATTTCCACTTCTTACGTGTTTCCTCAAGCAGTGTTTCCCAAATGTCTGTCTACCATGTAGGTCTGGGTGTCGTGGTCTCTGTATCACTTGAATGTTTAATTAATGTTTGTTTTAAATTTGAGCTATAGCCTATTTCCAGTTTGGAAAGATACTTTGTGTCCTAAATGGGAAAACAGTATCATTCCCCCCTCCCCATCAGACAACTCTAAAAATAACAATCAAAACAAAACTATGTTACAAAATTCAGATTAGCCGCTTCTTGCCTGTGAGAGCTACAGGGTCATTAAAAGGAAGATGAGTAAGCAGGGTGTCTGGGTGGCTCTACTGGGGTCTAATTGCCCAGATGCAGAGGTACTTAGAAGAGTTGATTTGAGGATTGTTGGAGTTTAGTAATGTTGAAGCAGACACTCATTGAGGAAGTCTCTGGTACCCAGGTGGTATGTGCCACCAGTGCTGAGACAGGCCACGCTAGTGACATTCAGACAGCTTCTGATACAGGTGTGGACTGCATTGGAGCTGGTGAATGACTTCGGTTTCTGAGAATTTCCTCACTGGCATGAGACAAGATCTCAGTAATGCCGGTTAAGGTAGAAGTGGCCCTGGTGAGGTCCTCCTTTCAGTGAGCACCAGATGCTGCAATTCAAATATCAGCATTCTTTGTTCCTTCCAAACTTCTCTACAGTGTCTGCTAGCCCGGGGATGCATTGAGGCAAGAAAACCAGGCTCAGGGTGGTTTTGGCTTTCATATTGACTTTGAGAATCATCTTTCTCTTTTGCTGTTACTAGGCTGATGAAATTGAGAAGATTTTATGCCATAAGTTCATGCGCTTCATGATGATGCGAGCAGAGAACTTCTTTATCCTTCGAAGGAAACCCGTAGAGGTGACACCTATGCTTCTCCTTATTTGTAGTTCCTAGGATTCTGTCTCTGGTGGACCCAGATTGCTTTGTGCAGTACTAGGGATGGGACCCAAGGCCTTCCACTGCTGGGGAGGTTACTGTGTTAAACGCCGGGTCTTTAGGATTGTAGACCAAAGGCTTCTCCTTCTCCAGCTGTCAGATATCACTGTCTGGGCTGGATCAGTCTGTGTGGCATATTATTAGGGAGATGAAAGCCCAGGAGGATCAATGAGTTTGACTGAGAGAGAGAGAAAGTGTGTTTAAGAGTAAGGAAGACGCCGGGCAGTGGTGGCGCACGCCTTTAATCCCAGCACTTGGGAGGCAGAGGCAGGCGGATCTTTGCGAGTTCGAGGCCAGCCTGGTCTACAAAGTGAGTCCAGGACAGCCAGGGCTACACAGAGAAACCCTGTCTCGAAAAACCAACAAAAAAAAAAAAAGAAAATGTAGCCGGGCGGTGGTGGCGCACGCCTTTAATCCCAGCACTTGGGAGGCAGAGGTAGGCGGATCTTTGTGAGTTCGAGGCCAGCCTGGTCTACAAAGCGAGTCCAGGACAGCCAGAGATATTCAGAGAAACCCTGTCTCGAAAAACCAAAAAAAAAAAGAGTAAGGAAGACATGAAAAACAAAACAAAAACTTTTCAGCTTCTCAAAGCCAACAAAGCCACAGTAAACAGTGAATTGCTTGCTGCTTGCCTTTGTATTTAAAGATGCTTGACTACACTCCATGGGCTTCCTGCCAAGTCTCCCTAGTGACCTAGTAGCCACCATGTTAGAGCAGCAGAGACCATCCCCCCAACATACTGAATGCCAGTTCTTCCCCGTCAACCACCTTCTCTCTATCCTCACTCTAACCTCTGGGGGCACTTTCTCTCTCTCTCTCTCTCTCTCTCTCTCTCTCTCTCTCTCTCTCTCTGTCTTTCAGTCAAACTCATTGATTCTTCTGCCTTAGTTTCCTCCATACTGGGAATACAAGCATGTCCACCACACCCGAGTCAGGAAGGATTCTGAAGTCAGTTTTGTCTGTGACTAGACCTAGGGTCAAGATTCTGAGAAGGAGAGTGCTGCATAGACCTACCTCCTCCTGGGCTTTCGAAGCGGGCTCTTCCCACACCCTCCTCCATGACAGTTCTCCTCTGTATTTTACTGTTGGATTGGATTCTTTGAAATAAGATTTGTGGTTCCTTTATTCCCTTGGCTCATGTCAAATACAGGACTGTTTGTACCATGGCCTTTCAGGGACGTGTGACTTAGCACACAGTTCTGAACTGGGTTCTGAACCTCAGTTACTTATGTCCATCAGACACACAAAACTTACACTCACCCTTCCCCCTACCCATAAGCAAGTTGGATTGCTGACTGAAGGGGGATTGTATAGCTCAGGACAAAAGAGCCAGTTAGAAGCCTGTGTGTGAGTGGGGAAAAGATGTAACAACTGAGTGCCCTGGGGGTTAATCTTGTCTCTTCTCATCCTTCCCCTGATGGCTTCCCTCCCTAGGGATATGACATCAGCTTTCTCATCACCAACTTCCACACGGAGCAGATGTACAAACACAAGTTAGTGGACTTTGTGATCCACTTCATGGAGGAGATCGACAAGGAAATCAGTGAGATGAAGCTGTCGGTCAATGCCCGGGCCCGAATTGTGGCCGAGGAGTTCCTCAAGAATGTGAGTAGGGACTCCCTGCTTGATGCCAGAGGTGGAAGAAGCCATGTTCTGGGAATATGGTGGCACTGACAGGATAGTCCTGAGTCCCCTCAGGCCTGGAGCATAGCCAGGTGCTTGGAAGCAGAAGGCCATAGATACCATCCTTGACAGCCCCAAGGCAGTTTCTGTTTCTGCAAGTCTGGGAAGCAGGTCTCTAGTTCTACATAGTCTCTACCTGTCCTGGTTCAAACCCCCAAGGGAGGATGATTAAGTGCCTTGTGAATCTTTGGAGACCATAGGACAGTTAGTCATGTGTAAGCCCACTTCTCGAACTGACTAAAGTATTTTTCTTCAGTGTCTATTTCTCAGGCTTTCCACTATGGTCTTTACAACATGTTGCTCATTACTCAGGGCGTCAGTGCTCTGAAGAGGAGGGATTGGTTACACTGAGGGGCTGGCGGCAGCATTGTCAGAGACCCAGGACATCCCACTGCCTTCCAGACAGACAGTCTCTGCTTTGTTGATATATTCCACTCAGAGCTGTCTGATTCCTGCCTGGTAGAGTTAGTATTTGTTCCAACTAGTGCATACAGACTCAGCCCAGGGGAGCTCACAGTCTTAAAAATGGAAATGACACTGACTTTCCCTGGGGTTTAATTACCCTGTGGGTGGCCAGCGCACAAGACAGTGTTGTTTATGTTCATAAATCAGACCCAAGTGTGTGCCTGGCTCCTCTGCCTCCTCCAGGAATGTCACTGAACTGCTCAACTAAACTTGGTTTCCTCAGCTGTGAGATGAGGGTGCTGTTAGCATGTACTTTTCAGGGAGGGTGAGCATTAACATCATGTGAGAGTACCTGGTACCTAAAGTTCCAGGTATGAGAACACTAGAGTTTCAGGACAGATTATAAAGTCCTCTAGGTTCATTTGACAAAGGGGAAATAGTGCTTGTCCCAATTTAGTATTTCGCTTAATTACGCAGTACTCATTTATACTTTGTGTGTGTGTGTGTGTGTGTGTGTGTGTGTGTGTGTGTATGAATATGTGATGGGCTGGGGGTGGAGGGGGAGAGACTGCCCACAGATTCCAGAATAGGGTATCCAGTCCCCTGGAGCTGACCAATGTGGGGGCTGGGAACTGACCTCAGGTCCTCCAGAGGAAGCAATCCTTATACACTAAGCCATTTTTCCAGCCCCTAATACTTAATATTTATTGTCTGAGGCTCTGGAAGTGAAGTTGCCTGCCCCGTATCCAACTAATCCCTGGAAGAAGGGGAATATAGAGTGGGGTTTCCTGATTTAAGCACCCACAATAGGCCGCAGCAGAGGCCCTTGGGCAGGCAGCACATGGCTGAGGTTGGCTTGGTGGGTCATGGTAGCACTTGCCTCTGAAAAGGGTTCCCTCCAGGCAGCCGCAGCCTATTCTTGCCTCATTGTCCCACTTTTTCTTCTGGAGCTTGGAGTTGAACTCAACCAAGGGCTTTCCCCATGCTGCACAAACCATGCAGCCAGGCTCTGTCCCAGCCCTCTTTTTACTTTTATTTTCATTTGAATCTGTGTAGTCCCAGGAGTCCTCAAATTTGCAGTCATTCTTCCTCAGCCTCTGTAGTAGCTGGGATTGCAGGCTTATACAGCCAGGCCAGAGGAAATTGTTTAAATGAATCCCCAAATTTGGATTTGGTAGTGATATCTGTTGTCTTCAAGGTTGGCAACTAGCTCGTAGCTTTGAGCACCCTGTGGCCCAGTCTTGGTCTGTGTTCAGTCATTGAACAGTCTCTGGTTTATAGCGTCCAGGGTTGTTCTTGACTCCGTGGGGATACCTGAAGGCAGAAAGCACTTTTCATTTTGTCCTGTCCCTTTCCTTCTCTTCCCCTTCCTCTCTCTTCTGATCTTTCTTGGAGGAAGGCAGGGTAAACAGGTAGCCTAGACTGCCCCTGAATTCAGTTTGTGGCTGAGGATGGCCTTGAATCTTGTTCTTCCACTTTCATGAATGCTAGGATTGTGAATGTGTGCTGCTACAGGGAGCAGGAAGCTCTGTCTGCTAATGCCTGTTCTGGTTTGACAGTCACCCAAAGTTTAACAAAAAGTACCAGACCTTGTCCCTCTCTCCTTGGCTCTCAAGAGACCTGAAGCAGCAGCTCAGATAAGCCTGCTTACCTGGAAGAGACTCACCAGGATATAGTAACCCCACTCACTGCCTGTCATTCTCTTTGACAGTTTTAAACCATCTGGCTGGATCTCATGGCCTTCCCCCTTGGCGTCCCCTGCATGTCTGCGTGTCTGCAAAGGTGTCCTGGAGTCACTCCCTGGAGCAGCGATGCAGCAGCAGCAGGAAGCTGGGTTGGGTGGTCATTGGATGTGGGAGGCGGGTATGGTGTGCTTGCTAGCTGTGCAGAAAGGCAGCAGTGGACCTGCCCCACCACGGCCACACGTATCTGGTCAGGCTGGCTTCTGATGTTCAGTCCCTTAAGCTGGGACAGACTTTTTTAAAAAACATCTTGAAACCTAAACTCTGTGCTTGTAGGAGACTATAACCTTTTTGTCTCTCTCTGTTTTGTTTTTTGTTTTTTAAACCACCTCCACCTCCAGTGGCTGTGACTGGCCCCAGTGATTGTACCTTATTGGTCGCTGCGGTCTGGGCGGGCCTGGAGCCAGAAGGCGACTATTTTTCTCTGTGCCACCCCAGGTCGGGAGAGAGGGAAGTTTCAGACTCCAGATTCTTTTCCTTGCTGTCTTACTCACAAGCCTCCGTTGGGCCCTGTGGAGGTGGTGAGAACCCTCTGCCAGCCTCCTGAGTTCTGCCTGAAGATGGCCACTGCCCTGGTTGGGAGCAAGGGCTGAATCCTTGATTGCCAGGCAGGCCTAGGAGCTGGGACCCAGAAGCCAGGCAACGTCTGGCTACAGGGGCCACCTGGTATCCCCCCAACACCCAGCTGAGAGGCCCCAAGGCTTGCTGTCTGGGTCCAGGTGCAGAGGTGAGTCCTTGAAGCGCCCAGCTGGGTCTTGCCTGTTCTGGCTCCTCTATTCCTGCGTTCGCTGTCTCTGGTTCTGATGAATCCTCCCTTTCCCTAATTAAAGTCTCTTCCTGCCCATTTGGGGCTGCATGAGGTCTGTGCTCTGTGTATATGTGTGGAAGGATGGGTGTTTTTATTCCCTGGAGCCATGTGGCTGGCACTTGGGTATAGAGCAGTCTAACAGGCAATTTTGACATTGATTCCTGCCAAGGGCCCCAACCCAGAGACCTCACTGCAGCCAGGCACCATGGTCCTGAAGGTGGTCTCTGCCTGATGGACATACAGTGCTTTCCACTTCATGCTTCCATTCTACCTTGCAGGTAACCTCAGAAACCATGATCCCTAAGAAAACAAGTTCCACTGTCCAAAATAACTTATTCCAAATGTCCCATCCTATGAACAAGAGGGAGACTTCTATCTATGCTAGAGCACCAATCACTTTCCACATTATCTTAAAATCTTAGTCCCACTGGTGCCTTAGCCGGTGTTGGGTAGCTACAGGTAGGTAACTCAGTATTGAAAGTGCTCAGGAGTTCCATTAGATAGTGCCTATGACTACTTGCTGGCTCCTGAAACAAGCTGTCCTTTCTTTCTTTGCCTGTTTCCTGCATAGACAATGTGAACTGTATAGCACTGTCCCTGCCACACAGGTGCTAGGTGAACAGTAGTTGATCTCTCTAGCTTTACCTTGTAATTCTTTTTTTTTTTTTTTTTTTGGTTTTTCGAGACAGGGTTTCTCTGTGTAGCCCTGGCTGTCCTGGACTCACTTTGTAGACCAGGCTGGCCTCGAACTCGCAAAGATCCGCCTGCCTCTGCCTCCCAAGTGCTGGGATTAAAGGCGTGCGCCACCACCGCCCGGCTTACCTTGTAATTCTTAACACTTGGAAATTAGAGGCAGGACGACTCCTGTGAGTTGTAGGCCATGTTGGAAGTATAGAAAGATAACACTAGGCCAGGCGTGGTGGTGCAGGCCTTTAATCCCAGCACCTGGGAGCCAAAGGCAGGAGGATCTCTGAGTTTGAGGCTAGCCTGGTCTATAGAGTGAGTCCAGGACAGCCAAGGCTGTTACACAGAGAAACCCTGTCTTGAGAAACCTAAAAAAAGAAAAGAAAGATACACTGTTTCAAATAAAGTAAAATAAAATAAAAAGGTGTGTGAGAGAGTTTGCTGAGCTTTCTAGATGACCAGAGGAATGTTGGCTGGGGTTTGACACATTTGTCTCTCAGTGCTGGGATCGAACCCAGGGTCTTGAGCACACTGCGCACGCCTATCACTGGGCTACCTCACCAGCCCCCCAAAGGGGTCTTTTGAGAAGAACAAGTGTTGAAGGAGGGATGAGGGCAGCTTGACTGGCCATCATCCCTTTATGACACGACCTCTGTGACCTCCTGCCTTATTGAATTAGTTGGCCCACTGTGGCGTGGGTTTGTTCTAGCTTTGCAGTAAACTATTAGAGGTACTCCTGGGAAGCTGTGTGATCAGGAGGAAATGGCAGCTGGTCATTTAACCCTCAAAGGACATTCTTGTTCAGGTGAGCGAGCCAAAACTCTGTTACAGTTTAGCTCCCAAAGTCCCTAAAAACAGATTTTGCAAGCTGAGAATAGACCAGACTGCCAATTTTCTCTTTTGGGAAATACCATTGCCAGCCACATGTAGGGATCTGTGGATGGGTTTGACTTAACAGGTAGGGTGAACCCACCTTCACTGCAAAGGCAGATTTGCCTGGCGACCAACAGCTGGCTTCTTGGACTGCTTGAATAGATACTTCTAGAGCTGGCCTCTGCAACTCCGTTTGGTGCTTCTTACCCCCACAGCAAGCCCAAGGAGTCAGGCATGTAGCCTAGTTGCTAAACTTCTTTGTCTAGCGTGCATGAAGCCATCAGTCCCATCCTAACACCAGGCATGGTGGCATGCCTTGGGTGCATGAGACCCTGTCTCAAAGTGTTGGAATCAGAACTCTAACAGTATTGTCTATGCTATGTGATTTTCAGACAAGTTACATACTGACTTGGAGTCTGACTTATTTTCTCTGTTGAGTTCTGAAGATAGTGCCTTGCTCACTTACAGATTTGGCCAGAATGAAGCATAATGTATATTTTTCCATTTTTTTCAGTTGATAAAGATTTATTTTTACTTTTTCAAGTTAGTGGAAGAGGTGGTATGTGCTCTGAACCTTGCCTTTCCTTACTGTCATCTCCAGCTGGGTCCTCCGGGGCTGATCTGGCCTCAGCAGGCTCAAGCCTCACTAGCTGCCTTTAAATCCAGTAGAGGTGGGTAGTTCAAAGCTAATCTGGCCAACAGCGTGAGTTCCAGGACTACAGTGAGACCTTGTTTGAAAAACAATAAACCAAAACCAGAGAGAGAGAAGGTCCCCAACCTCTACAGGGCAGTTGCTGAGCCTTCCTTCCTGCTGCTGGAATGTGAATTCATCTCTTCTCTTGGTGGTTCTTATCTCCCTTGCATTTACACCTTCAGGACATCCCTAACTGCCTTACCTTTAGGAAGCCCTTTCCTAGTTTCAGCTCACTACTTTTTCCCTTCCCTTAAACCAGCACCTTTTGATCTCCTTTGCTAGCTTTTCATTCCTCACACACTATAAGGTCCATGAGATCAGGGTCCACTGGGCAGCCCTTACCCCAGAGTCTTAGTGTGTGACCCAAGGCACAGATAAAGGAACTCTGATGGTCGCCCCAGTGCTGGGTTCTCCCATCCTCAGTGCCTGGCTCCTCAAGGGTGTGTGGCGAGTGAGGCCCTATGGGCCCACTGTGCGCGGCCCTCGAGGAGCCCTCCACCTGAGTCTGATTGTGCCTGGGCAACGGTCTCCTAGGAGTCAGGAAACAGAGGGCGGGGCCCAATAGGGTGCCTGGGAGAGGGCACGCACTGGGGCGCTGGGAGCGAGCCTGGCGAGAGGTGCATGCAGGGTCTCGGCACCGCGCTTCTGCTGAGCGCGGGGCAGCTGGGGCCCACGGCTGCCTGGTACCGCAACGAGGGCGGTTCAGAGTGTAGCTGGAATCTGAGGCCGCAGCCACCCGAGCTTCGCACCAATTGTCCGTCCCGCTGGCCCTGGGTGCGCAGCTCCGAGTTCCAGCCGCCAGGGGGGCTGCAATGGGCCGGGCCCGCCTCCGCCAGGCCCGAGGGGGCGCGATGGCACGACAGCCACGGGAATTGCAGCCCATTGCCTGCGCGTCACCTAAGCAGCGCCCAGGAGGCATTCGTGCCCAGTGCTCAGGGTACTGCGGACCCCTACCTCGACTGCTCCATGGTCCCGCCGACCCTGGATGTGCCCCAGCCTGATGCCCTGCCACCGTCTGATGGTGAGGCGTAGAGCAGCCCTCCAGCTATGACACCCTGGCGGCTGCAGGAAGAGGCCACAAGGGTGGACGGGTTGGGGAATCTAGAGATATAGGGTAGGGGCAAGGGAGGGCGGGCAACTGGAGTCAGAGAAGTCCCTAGACCAAGCCCCCAGCTTTTTGTGTTCCTGCTCCGCATCTCTCTGCAGATCCCCTTGCCCTCTGGCGAGGATTCTCCAAGGGACCTCACCACATGGGCCGACTCAGAAACGCCAAAATCCACGTAGAGAGAGCCGTCAAGGTCGGAGGGAATGGGGTGGTGGGGTGTTTACACTTACTAGTTTCTCATAACCTTAAAAAATGAATCCATGGAGCTGGAGAGATGGCTCTGCTATTAAGAGCACTGGCTCCTCTATCAAAGGACCAAAGTTCAAATCCCAGCAACCACAGGGCAGTTCACAGCTGTCTAATTGCCGGGTGTGGTGGTGCACGCCTTTAATCCCAGCACTCAGGAGGCAGAGGCAGATGGATCTCTGTGAGTTCAAGGCCAGCCTGGTCTACAAAGTGAGTCCAGAACAGCCAGGACACAGAGAAACCCTGTCTCGAAAAACCAAAAAAAAAAAAAAAAAAAAAAGAATCCATAGAAGGCAAAGAAAGACTTATCCCCCCCACACACACACACACCTGCATCTGTACATGTCCCCTACCTCAATCCTCAGCCTCTCTTCAGGCCCATAGTCTTGGCTGAATTGTCTTTACTTGGGGATGTACCCTCAAGCTTCATCAGCCCTGGTTCCCTGCCCTTCTATCCCATTCCCTTTAGAAATTATTCTCATCTATGGCGTTTGTGTCCAGCCAAGTCCTACTGGCTGGCTTCACAATAGCTCCCTTGCCTCTGCCTCTCAAGATTTCTCAGATGTTCATGATTCCCTGGGTCCCTCTCCAAGCACCTCTCTCCTTGAGCTTGTGAGTCCAGGATCACATCGTGCAGTGTAACACCCTTTTCCTGCTTCCAATCCTCACCCTGGAGGTCCAGCCCTCTGTTGGATGACTCCACCCAGAGAGCTCACCAGTATCTCACACTTACATCTCAAACCTTACTCCTGTCAGATTGTTCGAATGTCATCAACATTGTCATCCAGGTTCCCCCCTCTCTGTTTCAGAAACCAGAAATCCATTATTCCAGTTCCTTCCATTTAGCAGCAAACTAATCCACCGTCTGCACCTCCAAAATTAGTCTCAAGCCTACCACCTCCTCCCCAGTGATCATGTTACCTACCACCTAAATGCTAACTATTGCAGTTGTTCAGACCATGGCAGCCATTTAAGGATCTGCCTCTGTGCCTGACCCCTCCCCCACCAATTCTCTATGTAATTGCATGCAAACTTACAGAGCCTCCATCTAATTCCCCCTCAAACTGTTGTCTCATTCCTCTCATATAAAATACAAAGTCAATGTTCAGCCCCCTTGTGCCTCAAGTATGTAATTAAATTGCAAATTGATCTTAATGGTGTTCATGGACCTGGTTGCCACATAATAAGTACCCAGGCCGGGCATGGTGGTGGCACACGCCTTTAATCCCAGCACTCTGGAGGCAGAGGCAGGAGGATCCTTGTGAGTTCTAGGGCAGCCTGGTCTACAAAGTGAGTCTATGATAGCCAGGGCTACATAGAGAAACCCTGTCTCGTGGGGGGGGGGGAAAGTACTCAGGTTCTCAGTAACTATTAGCTAAGTATGTTTCTTTTTCTCTGTTTATAAGCTGCCTCCTACTGGAATATAAAAATTCCCTGAAGGCAGAGATCCTGTCTGGTTCACCATTAACTCCCCTATGTCTGATGAAGCAAGTCCCTGCCTCTCACCTTACAGCAGAAGAAAATCTTTATGATTCATGGCCGATACCCAGTGATCCGGTGTCTCTTGCGCCAGAGGGGCTGGGTAGAGAAGAAGATTGTCCATCCCCCAGGCACCATCCTGCCGCCACCCCAGAAGGATCTAGACAGCTCGGTGATGGGTGATAGTGACGCTACAGAGGATGGTAAGTAGGTTCCCCCTTGTCCACAAGCTGACCTTCCTGAGTCCTTCTCCTTTGCTTCTCGCTGGTCCAGGATTGAAACCTTGAAGGGCTATGGGGCATAGACACAGTCCCACAGAGTCCTCCACATCCACAGAGGAGGAAGATGAGAACGAGGACTTTCGAGATACACAGCTGTTGGACTTCGATGGTTTTCTGGAACTTGATGACCTAGATGGGATACATGCTTTGATGGTGAGGACTCTGAGGGTCAGTACAAGACGGGACTGGCGGGAGCCTTCTTTCTGTTCAGAGAAAGAACATCCAGTTGGGTGTCCGTCCTTCTCTGAACCCCAGATTCCAGTCTGAGAAAATAGATTGCTCCTTTAATGATGGGCACAGAGATCTGCACACAGTGGTATAGGACTCGATGAGGCTCAGATAGGGTGACCACATTCCCATGGTGGCTCTGATGGCACTTGCTGCCAAGTACAGACTGCTTTACTCATCTCTTCCTTTTGCCCTTGGCAAATGAAGGCTGTAAGAAATGGCTTTAAAAGCCAAAAGTGGTAGTCCATCAGTTCTAGGCCTGAGTTCAAGTTCTAGAACCCATGTAAAAAGCCAGGTGTGGTGAAAAGCTTGTAATGCCAGTGCTGGTGGAGCCCTAGGGCTTGCTGGCCAGCCATCATAGGGTACTGCACAAGCTCCAGTCCACTGAGAGACCCTTTGGCAAAAACAAGATGGGGGACTGGAAGATGGCTCAGTGGTCAAGAGTACTGGCTGCTCTTCCAGAGATTTGATTCTTAGCACCCACATGATGGCTCATCACAGTCTGTAACTCCAGTCTCAAGGGATCTGACATCCTCTCCTGGCCACCCTGAATAGTGTATGTATTTGGTACAGACATACTTGCAGGCAAAACACATACATACATGAAATAAACACAAATACGTCCTTAAACAAATAGCCAGGCATGGTGATGCACGCCTTTAATCCCAGCACTTGGGAGGCAGAGGCAGGTGGATCTCTGTCAGTTCGAGGCCAGCATGGTCTACAAAGTGTGTCCAGGACAGCTGGGGCTCCATAGAGAAACCCTGTCTCAAAAAACAAAAACAAAAAGAACCCCCCACAAAACAAAAACAAACAAACAAAAAAGATGGTTGGGGGAACCCAAGATTGTACTCTGACCTCCACATACACATGTGTGCACTGGTGTGCTGGTATGGAGGGAATGGATGGTAAGGAAAGGACACAAGTTCAGAGCTTGACCCCACCCAGACTAATGGAACTATATGAAATTGCCATTTCTTTTTCTTTTCTTCCTTCATCTCATTTTAGTTCTCTCTCTCCCCCATTTCTCTCCGTGTGTGATATGTATGTGTGTAGATTTGGATCTTCACATGATCACATACATACACACATGGAAGTCAGAGGACAGCTTTCTGAAGTTGATTTGCTCCTTTCATCGTGGGTCCCAGGAACAGCTCAGGTATTGTCTTGGCAGCAAGCACCATTATGTGCTCAGCCATCTGGCTGGCTACAATCATTTCATTTCTGTTTCTATAATAAAATGCCCTGACAGAAAGCAACTTGGCGTTGGAAGTTTAAGTCCTAGTTCCAGATTTTACAGTCAGGCAGCCGGTCACATCACATCCATCAGCCCAGAGAAGTGAATCATGCTTTGCTCTCTACTCGGTTCACCTCTTCTCCTCTTATGCAGCTCAGGACCCAACCCAAGGAAGAGGACCAGCATGGTGGTCTGGTCTTTCCACATCAGTTAGTGTGATCAACACAGTACCCCACAGACCAGCTTGATCTAACACTCCTTCATTAAGATTCTCTTCCCAAGTGAGTCTGAATTTTTCATTTATTTTATGTGCACAGATAGTTTTGCCTGATTATGTGTCTGCCTGTCGTATGAGTGCCTGGTTCCTCAGAAGGCCAAAAAAGGTCAACAGATCTCCTGGAACCAGAGTTAGAGACAGTTGTGAGCTGCCATGTGGGTGCTGGGAATTGAACCTTCTACAAGATCAGCAAGAGCTCCTAACTACTGAGCTCTCACTCCGGCCCCAGTTTTGTTTTGTTTTTGTAAGACAACAGGGTCCAACAGGTGTTGATTTACAGAGTGAGTCCAGGACAGCCAGGACTGCATACACAGATAAACCCTGTCTTTAAAAGCAAACAAATAAAAAAAAAAAAACTTTGTAAAAAAGAAATAAGGCCGGGCGGTGGTGGCGCACGCCTTTAATCCCAGCACTTGGGAGGCAGAGGCAGGCGGATCTTTGCGAGTTCGAGGCCAGCCTGGTCTACAAAGCGAGTCCAGGACAGCCAGAGCTGTTAAACAGAGAAACCCTGTCTCGAAAAACAAAAAAACAAAAAAAAAAAAAAGAAATAAGGTTCCATTAGACATCTGATATCAGGCTGACCTTGAACTCAGCCTCCTGAGTGCTCCAATTACAGCCCAGCTGCCACACCTATTTTGAACCTTGTTCTGTCTTCTGGGTCAGTTCTTTCAGTCTTCTCTGAAGATCTCTAAGGTAGAGTTAGTGAATCCCACAGATGACAATAGTGAAAAACAAGAATGACAGACCCCACAAACATGCCTACAGAGACTTTAGCTTACCACAAAACAACACAAATTGCCAGCACACACAGCCTTTTCTTTTTCTTTTTCTTTCTTTCTTTCTTTTCTTTTTTTTTTTTTGGTCCAAGACAGGATTTCTCTGTGTAGCCCTGGCTGTCCTGGAACTCACTCTGTAGAGCAGGCTGGCCTTGAACTCACAGAGATCCACCTGCCTCTGCCTACCAAGTGCTGGGATTAAAGACCACCACACCCTACATGTGGAAGCCTTTCCTGACACAGAGATATGGTGGTGTACATCTGTAATCCAGCACTTGGGAGGCTGAAGCAGGAAGACCATGAGTTAGAAGCTAGCCTGGGCTATCTAGTGAGTTTGGAGCTTCCATGGACTACATAGCAAGAGCTTGTCTCTAAAAATAAAGAATAGGACCTGACACAGGGCTGTTGGCTAATTATCATCCTGAGTCCCAGAGTTGTAGGGAGGATAGAAAGATTGGGTCCATGCTGTGTGCTCATTGGTCGGAGTCACTGTCCTTCCACTGGGAAAGATGACTGATAGTCACAGAGCAAGGTGTGGCATTGTGGTGTGCAGCTCAGTCACTGCCTTGGGACACAAGGCCAAGTGGAGACTGGAAAGCAGCCTGCTTCTGCTCACCCAGCATAGGAACATATGACTTCTCATGAAGAGAGGGAGTCCAGAGGACTCCCTGGACACCTCCTGTCCTTTCTGTGCAGCAGGGCAGGGAGAAGCTGCCCACACTGGCCTCCTTGTCTCCATCTCCTCTCCTTCTCTCCAGTCCCGCTTGGTTCGAAATGAGACTCCCTACCTAATCTGGACTACTCGGCGAGACGTGCTGGATTGTCGCTTCCTTTCCAAGGACCAGATGATAAACCATTATGCCCGTGCAGGCTCCTTCACTACAAAGGTAGGCATCCCAGGGAATCCAACCCCAGTCCTTGGGCTGGCAGCCCTACTTCCTACTGTACTTGTCAGTCAGAGAAGATTCTACAGAACACGAGATGTTCTTGGGTTCACATCTAGTTCTTGAACTGTATCTTACATAGTTGACATGATGACTGTGGGCTCAGTTCCATGGAATGTGGAAGCAGAAAAACACTAAATCAATGATCATGGACAAAAGGGCCCTGGCCTCCTGAACAGAGTACAGCTGTCTGCTGACTTTATTGAGTTTTACCTGGGATTCTTAGAAAGCCGCTCCACCTCTCCAAGCTTCCACTTCCTCATCTTTAGATGAGAATGCCAGTGCAGCCTGTTGTCTAAGGTTGTGCTAAGGATGAAGAGTTTACCAGCATCTAGCATGTCAGTGCTTCTCAGCCTGTAAGTCACAACCCCTTTGGGGGTCGCATATCAGATGTCCTGTGTACCAGATATTTCTTACAACCTTCATTTGCATATTATGCTATTCATAACAGTAACAAAATTACAGCTATGAAGTAGCAACGAAAATAATTTTATGGTTGGAGGTCACACATGAAGAGCTATATTAAAGGGTGGAAGCATTGGGAAGGCTGAGAACCACTGAACTATGTCACCATTGGTGTGAACTATAAAGGCTTCCTGGGTAGAGTGTGAATGAGAAAAGGTGGGTAGATGGACGTTGGGGCTGCCTCAGTTGGCAAACCTGGAGATGGTTATCAAGTCAGGCCTAGCCAAGTGGGTTGGAGGTTCCAGGCCAGGTCATCCTGAGCGTCTGAACATATGCTACATGTAGGGGAGCCCTTTGACACACCTGGGTTCTCCCCAGCACTTCAGCAGCTTTCTCCATAGGTGGGCCTTTGTCTCAACCTCCGGAATCTGCCATGGTTTGATGAGGCTGATGCTGACTCCTTCTTCCCACGATGCTATCGCTTGGGGGCAGAGGATGACAAGAAAGCCTTCATAGGTAAGGAGACTCCAACCCCATGCCTGGCTCCCTCATACTGTCTGTCCCACAGTAGAAAACAGCAGGGTTCCTCCCTTTCCCTCTTCTAGCCAGTAGACTTTTCTCTGTAACCTAGTCCTTTCCTCTCACTAATGGGTTTTCCATTCATGAACCTCCTAGCTTAGCAAACCCTGGCATTCAGAGAGGCCTATGGAGCCAAGCTTGTAGCCTAGAACAGGTTCTAGAGGTTGGGTTGATTCCTTCTGGAGTCCAGATAAGTTGCAAGGTTGGACCAGGTTCCACAAAAGGCTGTGGGTCTCTAAGATAAAGTAGGTTCCAGCTCCAATGTGGGTTCTGAATTCAGAATTTGGATCTGGATCAGATGGCAGCTTTTAAATTATATTCCAAACCTGAGATAGAATTTAGGCCATGGTCTGATTCTCAGGTTAGAATAAGTATCAGAAATGAAGAAATAAGGCTATGTGTGGTGATTCCCACCTGTAATCCTTACACTGGGGAAGCAGAGGCAGGATGGTCCACATTTGAGATCAGCCTTGTCTACATATGAGTTCCAAGCCAGACAGCTTGAAACTGCAAGACCCTGTTTAAAAAATAAATAAAAAGGAAAGAAATAAAACTGATCCAGGCCACTTTCTAAAGACAGTTTGGTTACACTGTGGGTCTGATAGCTGGGGTAGATGCCAGGTGCTAGAATGAGACAGGTAAAGGAGGTTCTGGATCTAAATGGGGCAAGCCATGGTGAGGTTCCAGAAGCAGGAGAGGCCTGGAGCCTGGGGGCTGAGCAGGGTATCCCTGCCTGGGAGCAGAGGACTTCTG
Source organism: Lophiomys imhausi (assembly GCA_907164525.1). NCBI lineage: Eukaryota > Metazoa > Chordata > Mammalia > Rodentia > Muridae > Lophiomys > Lophiomys imhausi. The sequence goes on from CAJQZJ010032121.1 coordinate 6,811,619, forward strand.
GCTGACAGCTGCCCGCAACGTTCTCAAGCTGGTGCTGAAGTCAGATGAGAAGTCACACTCCACCTTCATCCAGGAAAGACAGAAAGAGACCCTAGGTGAGTGACCTGGTTACCTGCACTCCCATCATTATGTGCCCAGCCATCCACTCATTCGTTCATCTACATTTAAGTCATATGACCAGACTGCAGCCTTTGCCATCAGCCTTTCTGTCCATTTTCCCCTCTGTGAATACTGTTCGTCCTATTCACTCAGCCACCCACCTATACCCAGCTACCATCTGTTCATTCTCTCACCCATCCTCCCACCTGGTCCCTCCTGCCTATCACTTCAGTCACCTACCATGCCATTCTTTCCACATTATATCCATCTGTCCACTCCCACCTCCCTTCTTGCCCTTGCACAGGTCTATTTGTCCGTCCTTCCATCCTCTGTTTACTACCTGTCATCTTGAAATCTATCCTTGCACCTACCCCACACCTGCCTACCTGTCCATTTGTTAATTGTTCAGCCCTTTAATGGGCCAGATTGACCACTTTAGAGAAACAGGCTGAGACCACATGGCCCCATCCCTGCCTGTGAGAACCACTTCACGTTCCCTGGGGAGGACGGAGAGGAACACAGCTACATACAGATGTCCCCAAGAAACCGAGAGCCTGCACAAAGGGAATATCTCAGAGGGGAGGGGACATAGGAATCCTTTGCATGTGGGTCCCTCCTATTGTTTCCTCTTTCCCCTCTGCTGCAATGCTGGGGCTCCACAGCCCAGGGAGTCTGGGAAGGAGAAAAGTCCCTGGCCCTTCCAGAGGAGCCCCAAAGCACTTTGATTGCTGTCATTTGACCTAGATGGATCAGGTACCATAAAGACTGGTATTTACCAGGATCTGGGCCACAGGGCCTCTGTGGTCAGAACCCTGCACTTAAACTTCTGTGTTAAGCTGAGCTCAAGTATGGGTCAGGCTGCAAGTGGGCAGTTGAGGGCGTGGTTGCACGTCAGGGTTTTTAACTAGGCAAAGGGCTGAGCCACGGTCATGAGTGGGCATCAGTCCTCTGGGATAGGGGTTTGTGTGTCTTTTCCAGTGAGTGCTTCCATTTGCACATGTACATTAGCATTTTGTGACCTATGGGCTGTAGATGTCTGTCACATCTCTAAGAGAAGGTGGATTTCAGGTATCCAGTCGGGCATAAGAAGCTATGTCAGACTTGGCTTCATGTTCACGTAGGCCAAGGCTTCCAGGTATATTGTAGGGCCAAACTGTGTCAGGGGGTCGAAGAATAGAGAGCTGCAGGTGGGAGCTAGGGGAGGTATCTCTAGAAATTTTAGCATTCCCACTGAAACCTTAGTTGATTAAGAGTTCAGGGACATTAATCCCAGCACTTGGGAGGCAGAGGCAGGCGGATCTCTGTGAGTTTGAGGCCAGCCTGGTCTACAAAGCAAGTCCAGACAGCCAGGGCTGTTACACAGAGAAACCCTGTCTCGAAAAAACCAAAAAAAAAAAAAAAAAAAAAAAAGAGTTCAGGGACAGTGGCAGTCAGGGATGAAATGCCAGTGTTCCAATGAATTTAGAGCAGTTTCAGGGGAGTGAGGGGCATGTCCCAGGATGGCTGGCTATTGACTTCACACTGGGCCTGCTGTGTCTGTAGGACAAGGCCTCAGGTAAGTGATAGGCTTCAGATCAGCAAAGGGCAATGGCACACGTCACATTACCTGCTGAAATGGGCTATTTACAGGTCCCTTCTATCCCTACAGAAGACACACAGCCCAAGAAACAGGAAAAAAAGTCAAGGATAGTGTCTGCAGACTTTGTGGATGACGCTCTGAGTGCATGCGAGGAACACCTCAGCAGTATGGCCCACAAGGACATTGACAAGGATCCCAACTCCCCACTGTACTTCAGCTCTGAGGGTTGGTCCCTGTTCCTCCAGCGTTACTACCAAATAGTCCAGTAAGTTCCCTACAGGGCAGGGCCATGGGCAGGGGGCGGGGTTACAGTCAGATGCTCTCCTTCTAGCATAACCCAGACTCTCCCCTATTTTTTTTGGCCTGTACACTCCTGCTCAGGAACCCTCAGTGGCTCCTCCTGGCTCCATGAAAGAAGTCCAATGCACTTTTCCCACTTTAGCATAGCTTAGGCCCTAAGTGGTAGTTTGGATTGTCAGCAGACCTACATTCCAGTTCTTTCTTTTCATCTCTCAAAGTTCTGTGACCCCAGAAACATCACTGAGCTTTCTGAACATATTTTTCTCTTTCTTTCTTTCTTTCTTTCTTTCTTTCTCTCTCTTTCTTTTTTTTTTTTTTTTTGAGACAGGGTTTCTCTGTGAAACCTTGGCTATCCTGGAACTCACTCTGTAGACCAGGCTGGCCTTGAATTCACAGATCCGCCTGTCTCTCCCTCCAAAGTGCTGCGATTAAAGATGTGCGCCACCACACGCGGCCATTACAGTTTCTACCTGCCATGTGGGTGCTGGGATTTGAACAACGGTCCCTTGGAAGAGCAGCCAGTGCTCTTAACTACTGAGTCATCTCTCCAGCCCCATAATTTTTCTTTTCTTTATGTGTGTATATATATATATATATATATATATATATATATATATTGGTTTTTCAAGACAGGGTTTCTCTGTGTAACAGAGCCCTGGCTGTCCTGGACTCACTTTGTAGACTAGACTGGCCTCCAACTCACAGAGATCCACCTTCCTCTGCCTCTGGAGTGCTAGGATTAAAGGCGTGCGCCACTACACCTGGCCCCATAGTTTTTCTTAAATGCAAAATAAATTTTAAAATAACATCCACCTTGGAGAATGGTATGAGGCAAGGTAATCTGTATTGTGGGGTCAGCATAGGATTGTGGTGGCCACTCAAAATAGGAATCTAAGGCATTTAGATTCCATCCTAGAGGCCATATGTCACTGTGTGACATGGATACTAATTCCCATAGGAAGGAAATAGATGTCACAAGAGGGAGGCTTTGTAGTCAGTCACATTTGGAAAACATTAAGTTAATCATAGTGAATTTAACAAGTTTCCATGATGTAGAATTCAGAATCATTTAGTGTGAACAAGAGGGTTGGAGAGGAAGAGAACAGGGATGATATTTTGGAGCTTGCTTTGGGCAAAGGCTTTTGAGTTAGTGAGGCAGGAAGCAGGGTGCAGGATCTGGCAGCAGAAGAATGTAGCAAGCACTTGGCAAGCACCACCATGTGTGCCATTGTGCCTGGCTCCAGAGCCAGAGCTCTGCAGGGGCACAGCACTTGGGTGGGAGGTTTGCAGCAGGCCAGATGGAAGCAATAGGGACTCAAGTGGGGCCATGTTAATAGAAAGAAACAGAACAGACTTTGAATAAATGATGTAATCAGGAGACCCACAGCTGTAACAAATAACTAGGGTCTTTTTTTCTAAATAGCAGAAAGTGACAACAAGGTGACCCTGTGCTCTTTCCTTATTGGTAGGAAACATAAAGCCACTTATCATGTTTGCAGTGATGGGAGAGAACTCAGGACCCCAGGCTCAGGCACGTGCTCTTTAAAGTGAGCTAGACCCCAGCCCCAAGGTAGCTTTCTTTTTTAAATTGGTGTTCATGAGAGCCATGGCCTGTTGTGGAGGTCAGAGGATATTGTGGAATTGGTTCTCTCTTTCTCTGTTATCAACTCAGGCTGTCAGGCTCTCCTTCCTTCCTTCCTTCCTTCCTTCCTTCCTCTCTCTCTCTCTCTCTCTCTCTCTCTCTCTCTCTCTCTCTCTCTTTTTTCAGATAAGCTCACTATATATCCCTGGCTATCCTGAAACTTGCTCTGTAGACCAGGCTGGTCATGAACCCACAGAGATCCACTTGCCTCTGCCTCCCAAGTGCTGGAATTAAAGGTGTAAGCCACCACTGCCTGGCTGGGCTCTGCTCTTTCTTTCTTTCTTTCTTTCTTTTTTTTTTTTTTTTTTTTTTTGGTTTTTCAAGACAGAGTTTCTCTGTGTTGCCCTGGCTATCCTGGATTCCCTCTATAGACCAGGCTGGCTTCGAACTCACAGATATCCACCTGCTTCTGCCTCCCAAGTGCTGGGATTAAAGGCATGGACTAGCATACCCAGCTATGGGCTCAGCTTTCTTTTCTTTCTTTCCTTCTTTCTTTCTTTCTTTCTTTCTTTCTTTTTTTTTTTCTTTTTTGAGACAAGGTTTCTCTGGTTTAGTTCTGGCTGTTCTGGACTCACTTTGTAGACCAGGTTGGCCTTGAACTCATAGAGATCTACCTGGCTCTGCCACCTGAGTGCTGGGATTATTTATTTGTTTGTTTATTATGTATACAGTGTTCTGTATGCATGTATGCTTGCAGGCCAGAAAAGGGCACCAGATCTCATTATAGATGGTTATGAGCCACCATGTGGTTGCTGGGAATTGAACTCAAAACCTTTGGAGGCACAACCAGTGCTCTTAACCTCTAAGCCTTTCCTCCAGCCCCCGAGTGCTGGGATTAAAGGCATGTGCCACCATTTCTGGCTTAGGTTCAGCTTTCTTTTTTTTTTTTTTTTTTGGTTTTTCGAGACAGGGTTTCTCTGAATATCTCTGGCTGTCCTGGACTCGCTTTGTAGACCAGGCTGGCCTCGAACTCACAAAGATCCGCCTGCCTCTGCCTCCCAAGTGCTGGGATTAAAGGTGTGCGCCACCACTGCCCGGCTAGGTTCAGCTTTCTTAAACTAAGAATTATCAGCTGGGTTTGGCGGTGCATACCTTTAATCCCAACTCTTGAGAGACAGAGGCAAGTGGATCTCTGAGTTCCAGGCCAGCCTGGTCTACAGATCAAGTTCTTGATGTTTCTCACAAAAAGAAAGCTATCTATGGTAGAGGTCAAGGTGTTAAAATGAGGTTAGCAGTCAAGGAAGCATCTTTGTTGTCCAGAAGTTTCAATGAGGCAGCCATTTGGAATAGTGTATGAATTATAGCTGAGGACACTGTCAATTCTGTGGGGAACAGGGTCACTCTTTCCCCTGAATCACTGTATATCTAGGCCAACTTCTTCCCAAGTGTGTGCACAGCCAACCATTCAGTCAGCACACTTTTGCAGAGTGCCTGTCATTTGACAGGGGTTGGGCAGGAGAGTAAGATACAGCAGAGAGCAAACCCCACAGAAGACAGCTCCGCAGACTCCACTTGTGGCTCAGAGGACAGTGTGTACTCAGCCTGGCTGGCCCTGGGCTCAAGCCCCAGCACCACACACTAGAAAGGCCAGTGGGAAAGGCCAGACAGTAACTGAATAAGTGGATGTGTGACATAGTAGGGTGTGTGATGGGAGAGAAACAAATCTTGGTGAGGTGGGATACAGACAAGCCTGAGCAGCCTTAGGCTAAGAAAGAACTGACTGTCCTTTCTTAACCAGAGTTAAGTCCAGATTAGGAGGGTGGACCTCTTGAAAGTACCTTTGGGTGAAGCAGTCAGGCATTGGTACTGTGGCTCAGTCACTCCATCTGCCTTGGGCAAGTTCCCTAACTCCCATAGTTTCAGTTTGCATTTCCCTAAAATTGGCTAGTTAATACTTCCCTAGAGGGCTGCTAAGAGGATGAAGGGGAATGATGGGGAAGTCCTTGCAGGGTGCTTGGCTTATAGAGAGCTGCCCCATCCTCATTAGGAATGAAGGTGTCAGAAGGTAGAGTGTAGAATTGGGGAGGGGTGTGGTCTGGATAGGTTAGGGGTAGTGGGTGACTTGGGGATGGGAAGTAGGAAGAGACCTATCTAGGTGTCTCAGGGGCAGGCATAGAGCACAGCTGGGGGAAGGGGGCTGTGTCTCCAATTATCCTCTCATCTGGCCCCAGGCCCCACCCTCCCCAAGTCCTACTGTCTCCACACAGTGAAGGGGCAGAACTCCAATACCTGGATTCCCAGGTCCAGCGCTGCGAAGACACCCTACAGCAGCTTCGGGATACAGTTCCCCAGATGGACATGGAGGGGGACCGAAACATCTGGATCGTGAAGCCAGGAGCCAAGTCTCGTGGCCGAGGTGGGGGAGTAACCTCTTCTTCCAGTTTTATTTGTTTTCGTTTTTTTTTTTGAGACAGGGTTTCTCTGTAGCCCTGGCTGTCCTAGACTCACTTTGTAGACTAGGCTGGCCTTGAACTCACAGAGATCCATCTGCCTCTGCCTCCCGAGTGCTGGGATTAAAGGTGTGCGCCACCACACCCGGCTTCTTCCAGTTTTAGTACCTTTATGTACTACTAGAAGCCAAGGAGGTTAATGCCAAGTTTGAATCTCAGCTTTGTTATTAATATGCTGTTGTGACCTTGAACAAGTCAATTCACCTCTCTGAACCTCAGTTTTCTCAGGTGTGAAATGGGGGTGGCACCAGGGCTTCCTGTCAGGTAACGGCTAAATGCAGCTCATACGTACTGCTCAGCATGGTGCTGGGTCAGGTGGTCACCCCAACATGGCTGCTCTGCCACTCATTACCCATAAGACCTTTCCCTGGGCCTCGCCTTCCTTGAACCACTTCAGTGAATCCACTGTGTGCACAGGGCAGTCCAGCAGCAGCCCAGCCTTTAAAGACTGCAGAAGGCCTCCCAAGAAATAAACAGAAAACTTGTAATGCTATTCTTTATTGAAAAAAGTCTACATGTAAATATACAGGTGAGTGAGTGAACACACGGCATCTCCAGTTCCAGGAGATCCATAAAACAGACATATGTACCACACTCATACATATAAGATAAGAATGAATAAAAAGGAAAGTATATCTGTGACCAGGCATCAGATTATAATCCCAGATAGAAGTAAAAACATTGCTCAAGACCAGCCTTGGGTACACAGTAAACATGAGGCCAGCCTTGGTGGCTTTATATCATTAGGTCAGTCTTGGCTACACAACATGAGGCCACCTGTCACAAAATAAGTAAAAGGAAGAAAAGAGAGAGGAAAAGCAAGCCAGGCATAGTGGTACAAGCCTTTAATCCCAGCACTTGAGGGGCAGAAACAGGTGGATCTCTTTAAGTTTGAGGCCAACCTGGTCTACAGAGTGAGTTCTAAGACAGCCAGAGCTACATCGTGACACCCTGTCTCAGAAAGAGAGAGAGAGAGAAGAAAGGAAATGAGAAAAGCAAAAAGAAGGAAAGAAAACATATGTCCTTGGATATGTGAAGCTGTAGCCAGAGTTGGTTGCACAGGTGGCTAGTAGAGTGAGGTGATGTCTGCTGAGCCTCACCACAGCCCCAGCTCCACCCCACGGCCTTCCCAAGCTCCATATGAGCCTATGAAAGTGAGGCACAGATAGCCGTGCACCCTGGAAAGCTCTCATGGGATCTGGTCCAGCAGCTGACTTCAACCTAGACAGCAAGGGTTTCAGCATGCCTCTCAGTTTCCTAAGAAGTCAGTAACATATGTACATGGTCAGCACGATCTAAATGTTTTTACATTGCATGTGTGCACAAGAATGTCAGAGGACAGCTTACAGGGGTCTTTTCTCTCCTCCCACTTGGGTAGGTTCTAGGTACTGAACTCAGGTGATCAGCGTGTGACAAGTGCCCTTACCCACTGAGCCCTCTCGCCCTTATTTATCTTTTGTCTTTATATGCATATATATATAGATGTGTTTTACCAATTTGTATGTATGTGCACTGTGTGTGCCTGCTACCCACGAAGGCTAGAAGAGGGTGCCAGATCCCCTAGAAACTGGAGTTATGCCATATGAATGCTGGGGTCTTCTTGCAAGTGCTCTTAATGTTAAGCCATCTCTCCAGTCCCCACCCCCAAGTTAAATTTTTACCTGTATATAGCAAAACAAAGTTTATTAAACAGTTAATTATTAAAAAATATTTAAATTCTTTGTTTTGCTAGAGAGATGGTTCTGATTGGGGTGGGGGACAGCTTTAAGGTTTGGCTAGATTTTGTGGGGATGAAAGCTTATGACAGGATACCCATGATCCTATGACACTTCTCCCAAAATTGAAGCCTGACCTCTTGGTCCCTGACTGCCTGGTCTCTCCCCTCAGGAATTATGTGCATGGACCACCTGGAAGAGATGCTGAAGCTGGTGGACTGCAACCCCATGCTGATGAAGGACGGCAAGTGGATTGTGCAGAAATACATTGAGCGGCCCCTGCTCATCTTCGGCACCAAGTTTGACCTGAGACAGTGGTTCCTGGTGACTGACTGGAACCCACTCACTGTGTGGTTTTACCGAGACAGCTACATCCGCTTCTCCACACAGCCCTTCTCCCTGAAGAACCTGGACAAGTGAGTCCTCCATCCACCTCCCCTGGCTGCCTGGTCTAGTTGGGAGGTCAGCAAATGAACAGAACAGTAGACTCTTAGAGAAAGGCTGAGGTTCAGACTACAGACTCTGTAGGTGGGGAGGCAGGCTTTCTACCACCACCCATCTTTATACCCTGCAGGAGCTTGCCAATAGGGTCCCCTTGGGATACAGAAATGAACAAAACAAGATCCAAGCTCTCAAAGTCTTACATCTTATCAGCAAGCTTGAATAATTAAGAAAAGTCATTCTCAAACTTCCTAATACTGTGACCCTTTAATACACCTCTTATGTTGTGGTGACCCCCAACTTTAAAATTATTCTTGTTGCTATTTCATAACTGTAATTTTGCTACTGTGATGAATTGTAATGTAAGTATCTGTGTTTTCTGATGGTCTTAGGTGACCCCTGTGAAAGGGGTCACTACCCATAGGTTGAGAACCCCTAGGATAGAAGGTGATATGTGTTACAAAAGAAATGTAGATCTGGATAAAGGCAGACTAAGAGAGAAGAAAGGAAACTTGTGGTTTGCTCATGTGATGAGAAGAACCTTGATGAGGCCTGGGTTCAAATTCCATCTCTGCAGCATCAAGTTATGTGCCTCTGGAGAAGTGAAAAGCTACTTAAGCCTCTGTTTCTAGCAGAGCAAGCGGTCCACATCTGTAATCCTAGCACTTGGAAGCCTGAGTCAGGAGGATTTTGAATGTAAGGACATCCTGGGCTACATAGTAGGGTCCCCCTCTCAAGACAAAACAAGCCAGGTGTGGTAACTCTTAACTGTGATCCCAGAACATGGGAGACAAAGGCAGGAGCCAAAGTCAAGCGAGGTACAGTATTGGATGCCTTTGATGCCAACATTTGGAAGGCGGAGGCAGGACAATGAGGTGAGAACGGTCATCCTCAGCTACATGGTGAGCTTGAGTCTGGTCTGGGCTATGTGAGACCATTTTAAAGAAAAAGAGCAGCCTTGGTTCCCACATGGAAGTCTGGGG
>CAJQZJ010032121.1:6820837-6842307 GCA_907164525.1 Lophiomys imhausi
ATTTTAAAGAAAAAGAGCAGCCTTGGTTCCCACATGGAAGTCTGGGGAGCAGCAGCATAGAGTAGCTGTCTGTCATCGAGCACGTCACGCGCCATGGTGCTTGCACTTGGTTGTCTCCCAGTCATCTCTCAAACACATGAAGCGGGTTATTGCCATTTTAGAGATGTGAGGGGTGAGTGGGTTAAATGGCTTGCCTGGGATCTCACAGCCAGTCACTGGCAGAGTTGAGATTTGACCACCCTGTGATGACTCAGGGCCACTGTCTCTCTGTCTTAATCTCTGCCACATAAAGGAAGGGTGCACTGGGACTAGGTCCGAAGCACTTGCTACTGTGGCCCATCTGCAACACCCGAGTATTCTGAGATGACTAGCCCGACCCTTGGGTGACGGTCCTGTTGAGCTTCCAGCAGAGGCCCATCTCAGCTGAGCTCACCAGAATGGCTGAGCCCAGGACTGCCTGCAGCCCTGCGGTTGGGTGCAGGGCTGCAGGGCTGAGCCTGTCTCTCTGTCCTAGCTCCGTGCACTTGTGCAACAACTCCATCCAGAGACACTTGGAGACCTCTTGCCACCGGCACCCATTGCTACCCCAGGACAACATGTGGTCCAGCCAGAGGTTTCAGGCTCACTTGCAGGAGGCAGGCGCCCCAAATGCCTGGTCCAGCGTCATTGTGCCCGGTATGAAGTCCGCTGTGATCCACGCCCTGCAAACCTCCCAAGACACTGTACAGTGCCGGAAGGCCAGCTTCGAGCTCTACGGGGCCGACTTTGTGTTTGGGGAAGACTTCTGGCCCTGGTTGATTGAAATCAACGCCAGCCCCACCATGGCACCTTCCACAGCTGTCACGGCCCGCCTCTGTGCCGGTGTGCAAGCAGACACATTGCGTGTGGTCATCGACAGGCGAGTGGACCGCAGCTGTGACACGGGAGCCTTTGAACTCATCTATAAGCAGGTGAGATGCTCCATCGCCTCCCATAGGCGACCCCACAGTGAAGCGCTGGGGTCTTCTGTGAGACATCGCTCAGGGCCTGGGCTCCTAGCCTGACCCCACAGGGTGTTTTCACATAGACACTTCCCTCTGGCCTGTCTCATCAGTGACCTGGAGGTTACTGTCCTCTGAAGGTCATAATTGCCATGGGTTTGTGTTCATAGGTATTTTCAGAGGCTGTGGGACCTCCCTGGTTTCCAGTCACAATTCCAAGTATGTAGGTAGCCTCATTTCCTGTCTGTGAAATAAGACTGTAACTGGCTTCCCCCTCGTGCTCTGTGAGAATGAAGTGGTTTGATCTGGGTGCAGGGCTTTGCTAGGGTGCCTAGAGGACACAAAGGACAGCTTTAGCTACTGTGCTTGCCCAGTAAGGCTGATGGGACCTCCATCAACTGCAAGGCCTATCAAGAGTCAATTAGTAGTTGTCTGTTATTGTTATAATAATTATTATGTTAAACATTACTTTGTTTTGTTGCTTTTTAGTTTTTTTTGAGACGGGCTTACTCTGTATAGCCTAGGCTGGCCTGGAACTTAACACTGAAATTCATGGCATTTCTCCTGCTTCAAGCCTCCCAAGTGCTAAGATTAAAGAATGAGTCATCACACCCAGCTTAGAAATAAAATATCTAACCAAGCTCCACTTCTCACAGTCCCACAGCCTCCCAGCAGTTTATCATTCTGAATCCACCAATGATGGATGTCATCCATTAGGGCAAAGCCCTCAAAAACTATATCAGCTCTAGAAATGCCCTCAGGAGCCCACCAGGGCATGCTTTATAAATACTGTAGACTTTCCCAGTCCACCATCACAGCTAGACATAGGACTCCCACCTTCTACCGCCTAGTATTCAGGAGGCTGCGGTGGATCACTTTGAGGTCAAAGGAAGTTTGGGTTACATAGTGAGTCCCAGGCTAACCTGGGCTTCAGAGCGAGACTCTTTTTCAAAAGAGCAATCAAACAAATAAACAGACCCAGCTTTAAAAGAATGTTTTTAAGGGTTTCTGAATTCTGAGAGCAATTTTTTTTTTTTGAGACAGGGTTTTTCTGTGTAACAGAGGCCTGACTATTCTGGACTTGATTTGTAGATGGGGCTGGCCTTGAACTCACAGAGATCCGCCTGCCTCTACCTCTTGAGTGCTATGATTAAAGGCATGTGCCACAATGTCCAGCCCCTGAGAGCAACTTTTAAGTAGGACTCTTCCAGCTAGGATTCATCAAAATCTAGGTTTGCTACAGGAAGGCAAAACACCAACCATGTGCCCTGAGTGACCTCATGTTTCTCACAGTTCTGATAATTTTTTGGAACAGTAGTTCTCAACCTGTAGGTTTTGACCCCTTTGGGGGTCAAATGACCTTTTCACAGGGGTCGCCTAAGATCATCTACATATCATTAGTTATGAAGTAGCAACAAACATTATTTTATGGTTCAGGGTCACCACAACATGAGGAACTGTATTAAAGGGTTGCAGCATTAGGAAGGTTGAGAACCATTGGCTTAGAATAATGTGCTGACAATACGGTGTGGTTTTTGTTAGAAATGTTATCTTTAGGGTTAGGGATGGAATCCAGGGCCCTGCACGCTAGTCATGTGCAACACCAGTGAACTACACCTTCAGTTTAAAAACTATAAATGGGCCAGGCAATGTCTCACGCCTTCAATCCCAGCACTAGAGAGGCAGAGGCAGGCAGGTCTCTGTGAGTTCGAGGCCAGGCTGGTCCACAAAGTAAGTTCAGGACAGCCAGGGCTATTACACAGAGAAATTCTGTCTTGAAGACAAAAAACAAAACCAAAAAATGTAAATAGAGGAAATATAAGCAGGTGTACATATACACCTGTAATCTCAGCACTAGGGCAACAGAGGCAGGAGGATTGTCACAAATTCACAGCCAGCCTGTTTTCAGGGCTTTACAATAAGACCCTGTAACAAACAAACAATGTAATCTAGGAAATGGGAAAGAGGAAGTGCTTTGTAGTTTAAAATTGATCAAAATTCACATGGGGCATGACAACACCTACCTATAGTCCCAGCATTTAGGGCCTGAGGCAGGGGGATCAGTTCTTCCTTGACTGTATAGTAAGCTTGAGGCCAGCCCGGGCTACATGAAACCTTGTCTTAGAACAAAAAAAATCGAATGGCTGGATGTCTGGAGAGATTGAGTCAGGCTTGGCAAATGCACATGCATTTTTCAGATGTCCTTTATCCCCCAGATAGCTTTTATAGCTGATCTGCTTTTGAGGGCCAGTATGCACCCAAGGTGGCTACACTGGTGGCTTTGTCTCCCTGATCTCCTTTGATCTAGGACAGCTCCACTGTTTTCTTCCTGGCATCCTAAGGCCATGCTGGCCGTCCTGTAGCAGTGTCCCACATTCTGTTTTATCTGATTGTTTCCTTGTGTTGTTCAGTCTGTTCTCTGAATGCGCTGTAAACTGGAAGATAGGTTAACAACTTGGATGAGGGTCAGGGTGGGGATTTTTGGTGCTGGGGACCTCATATGACTGTCACGAGGTACAGCCAGCAGACTATCCTAATTCCTGATGCCAAATTTGACCTTGGGCTAAGGTGGCCATCATTTCTTATATTTATTGTGTTTGGGTTTGTGTATGTGTGTGCTCCCTCATGCCACAGCACACATGTGGAGGTCAGAAGACAACTTGTGGGAATCAGTTCTCTCCTTCTACCCCATGGGCCCTGAGGATTGAACTCAGCAAGCACCTTTACTCAGCTTAACCCTGTCTGCTCCCCAAAACTATTAATTACTTTGTGTGGCTGTTCATTTTCTGTTGCCAATAACATAATGCTATATACCAGTAGTTCTCAGCCTTTGGGTTGCAACCCCTTGAGGGTTAAATGACCCTTCCACAGGGGTCTCCTAGGACCATCCTGCATATCAGGTATTTACATTATGATTCATAAGTGTAGCAAAATTACAGTTACTAAGTAGCAATGAAATAATTTTATGGTTGGGGGTCACACATAAGGAACTGAATTAAAGGGTCACAGCATTAGGAAGACTGAGAACCATTGCCATAGACAGTGTATGTTATAAAGAAAACAAGTTGGGCTGGAGAGATGGTTCAGCATTAAAAGTACTTGCTGCTCTTGAAGATGACCCAAGTTCAGGGCCTAGCACCCAAGTCCAGCAGCTCACAACCACCTATAACTTTCCCTATTCTTAGAGAGCTACTCTAATCTTAGAGGCCTCCCTGAGGACAGCAGAGTCACTGTGCCTCCCTCTTCTTGGGATTTACAATAGGGATTACATTTCTACATAGGAAGCCATGGCTCTGTTCTGGCCATCCCTAGCTGCTGGTGTGAAACCACTCACATTCTAACACAGGCCAGAGGTTGCCTTGGTGGGCAATGGGGTTTGAGTGCTTTGTCTGCTACCGATATGATTCTTGGTTTCCTGGTCCCTAGGGCTCTGGGATTGTAGGTCCTCTGGACCTATTGAAAACAGAGGGAGCTTCCTGTTTCTCAAAAGTGTCTCTTGACCAGACACCATCCATCTCTGCTTTGGGCCCTGATTCTAGTACTAACTAGTGTCTGAGGTGGCCTTGTTTTCTCTCCTGCCCACAGCCTGCTGTGGAGGTGCCCCAGTACGTGGGTATCCGGCTCGTGGTGGAGGGCTCTACCATCAAGAAGCCCATGGCAGTGGGTCATCGGCGGACAGGGGTCCGCTCATCACTCCCTCATCTGCTGAACCAGCAAGGAACTGGGGAAGGCAAGGATTCAGGGTCCCCTACCTACAGGTCAGCTTCCAGGAAAGATGTCGGGGCCAAGTTCCTGGGGTACACTGAGAAGCCGGACTCTACCACTACCACTTCAGTCCCTGGAAAAGGGAAGAAAGGCAAGGGAAAAAGTGCCACAACCCTGGTCTGCCTCACCCTCCAGAAGTGGGAGCCCCCCAATATCAGGATGGGCCACATCTCCAACAGATCACTGAGTCAGAAATGGCCTGAGTCCTGGGGTAATACCACATTCCCCAAACACTCCAGTTCTCCCAAGACCATTTCTTCCTGCTCTCCAAGCCCTCCCCAAGTATCTGGGATTTCCCTCTTGTCAAAAGACCACCAGTGATAGCAAGTATGAACACTGCTTACCAAATCTCTTTAAATATACAACCAAATGAGTATTTCAAAGTAATCATCCTGCTAGGCAGTTAGACCAGAATATGCCATGCTTGGTCCGAAAGTGCACGTTCCAGGAGTCCAGACCTCTGCTGCTGCCTCCAGCCTTTGCCTTGCTTGACACTTCTCTGGGGCAAAGCGCTGCCATTGTGTCCTTCTCGCTCCCTAACCAGCCCCCTTAGCCCTCACAACACCCTAGTGAGGTAGGTGCTGTTGTCCCCATTTTCCAGCCGAGGTAGCAGGAAGTTTAAGGATGTTGCCTGAGGTTGCACAGCTCAGAAGGGGCAGAGCTGGGATGCAGACCCAGGTCTGTTGGACCCTCAACCCTGTGTTCTTCCCACTGCCTCTGGAGGAGGAGGAGCCGGGAGGGGCTCCATCTCTCCTCGTTTTCCATCCCTTACCTATTCACGTACCTGGTGGGACAGCTGGCCAGGCTGTGGCCTTGCTTAGATCCTCACGGCTTCCTTTCTCTCACAGCCCCTCCCCACTTCCCTAGCCTCCACGCCAAGGCCTGGCTGCCTTCTCCCCGTGTGCCCCGACCCCAGAGCCAGGGCCTCAGACTGCAGCATGGCCAGCTGGTGGGCTCTAAGGCTCTGTCAGCCCCAGGCAAGGCCTTGATGACTCTACCTACTGCCAAGGTTCTGATGTCCTTCCCACCTCACCCTGATCTCAAGCTGGCACCCAACATGCTGAAACCAGGAAAGGTGGGCCTCGAGCTGCGCCTTACACCCTGGCGGGTAGTGCTGAGCAGTGGGATCAGGGCTGAAGGGCACATGCAGAGGGCAACACCCAGACCATGCAGTGCCCCAGGGAAGGGCTTGTCTTTCCCAGAACCCTGTTGCGAGACAGAGGCCTGATCATCTCTCTCTCCCTCCCCTCCTTTACACCGAGGCTGCTATTCCCCTGCACCTTCGAGGCTCCCACTTTGGAAGTGCCTCGTGGTCTCTGCCCTTTGAAGTTGGACCTCTTCCTAGCACCCACAGGAAAGTCAAGGCCAAAGGCAAGTTCAAGGCCAGACTCTGCGACAAACCCAGGGCTGAGACATACCCCAAGAGGCTGAGCCTCCCCAAACCCTTGACCCTTATCTTGAAGTCCCAGAGGCTGGAGAGCATGCGGACTGTGAGGCTAGAGAAACCCCCTTGCTCTGACCTTCACTTCCCCATCTTGGACCCAGCATCAAATAAAAAAAGCAAGTAAAGTTCTCTGGGCTTGGCTAGAATAATTAAGCTGTTCATCAGGACCTCCAGCAGCAAGGCCCATAATTCCCACCTGGTGATGGGCATTTCACTGCAGGAGGGAGGGTGGGGGGAGAGACTTCACTATACAGATGAGGAAACTCAGTCTGAACAAGGAGACATGGCTTGCCTGAGACCAAATGGTAGTATGTGGAAAGCCAGCCATCAGACGTGCCCCCCTCCCAAAGACAAGCTGGGCTGGCAGAATGGCTTCTGATGGGCACAGAACACTGTGACAAGAGATGGGCATTCCCTAAACCTCAGCCTTTCTCTAGAGTGTATAGATCTATCCCTTCCCTCAGTGAGGGGTAGTCAAGCCACCTAAAACCGGAAGACCCAAGAAACACAGCTGCAAAGGGTTGGCTGCTGGCCCTCTATCTACTATATATAGCCTATGGCTGTTGTGGGCGGAGCATGGTGTGGAACTTCAATGAGCTGCGTCCTCCAAAGTTGAAAGAGCTCATGCATGTACGGTGAGTCACATCGGTCACCCTAGGACTCGGGAGGCAGAGGCAGGTGACTCTCTGAGCTCTAGTCCAGCCAGGGATACATGAGACCCAGTCTCAAAAACAAACCACCCTTGTTCTGGCCAGGAGTATGGCAGATGCCACCTCCTGACCTGACCGCTGTTCACCTGTGCAGACAGTACAGTCTCTGGCAAACATCCAAACTGTGAGGTAGAACTTTTATTATTTTAAGTCCAGAGAGAAGTCACCTGCTCAATGCCACACAACAAGCAAGTGGCCTAACTGGGATTTGATCTTAGGTTTGTCAGACTGTGTTCAGCACCAACCTCACTGTCCTTGAGTTGGGCCACAGCCCTTCCTCTTTCTATTTTCCAGTTGAGGGGTCACATACTGTCTATTGTTGGGAAAGCCGCAGGCACTGCAGGGTCCGAGAGAAGTAAGAGGGCGGGGATACCAGAAGTTCACTGGGGGGGGTCCCTGGTTCTGGTGCCTGGGAGGAGGAGGCGGTGCAGGTGTAGGTGCAAAGGCATCTGGGCCACCTGGGAGGGACTCAGGTGGAGATGTCTGAGCAGGGCTTCATCCAGGACCTGGGATGGAGAGACAGCAGCCATCTGAGTTCCAGCCAGAGGAGCACCCATCTCTGATAGACAGAGGAGACCTGTACAACTTTCCTGGTCTGCAACTGCAGTAATTTTTCTCTACAGGCAGGCGGAGTTGTCTTCAGTCACTTTTGTGTTTAGTGACGCCATGTAACTAAGCCTCTGGCCAGTGGAATATGAGGAGTGAGTGTACAGACCTGGCCCACAAGGTCCCAATTCACATAAACTTCCAGTCTCCCCTTCTGGCCAGAAATCAATAGCCTCGGTCCCCAAGTGGCTGCCTACAGTCAGGCCCATTCCTGCTGCACTCTCATTCGCTGGACTCACACAAGGAAGAAATGATGCACAAACAGGCTCAAAAGGATGGTGGGCTTCGGGGCCTGTTAGCAGTCAGCTATCCCCTCCTTGAGCTCTTGGACAAAAGGAGACCTGAGGGAGTATGGCATTTGCCTGAACCACACAGCACCACAGGGACACAGGTGGCCCCAGAGGCCAAGCCAGCTGCCTCCTAGTCCCCCCAACCCACACAGAGCAGGCATATGGGCCTGGGGACCTACCTGTCTCTGGGGCTTGGTGGTCTTGGCTGGCCACAGAAAGCGCTGACCCAGAATGGTGCCCACGTGAGAAGCATAGGTGTGGTCCCCAAGAATTGGGCAGAGCTGTAGAACCATATGCACCTGCAGCTGACTGGGGAAGACTGGAAGATGGGGATTGGGAGGCAGTTGCTCTTCCTGATCATGCAGTACTGCTCCAATTCCCAGATCCCATGATCATGATCATACGGCGACCTCTACTTCCACAGAGAGGCTCATGAGCACATCAGGACAGTGATAGCTGGCAACCCATTCAGCCTGGAGGTTCAACCCTACAGACCCAAAGCTGCTGGAAATAAGGATGCGTGCTGGGTGCCAGACTGTGGGTGTGGTGCCTAAAATTGCTGCCTCCTGCTAAGCCCACTAACATCCCCATGGGGTCCACCGGATGCTCCCCTGCTGTTGTCAAATACTGTCCTCCTCACAGGCTGCCTCCCCAGCAGAGCACTGTTCAGACCCACCTGTCAGTGGCTGCAGCTGGACCAGGGCACAGCTACTGCCTGTGGCCATCACATGGAAATGGCTGTGGGTTCTCTTGACACCTTCCAGGATGTCCTTTCGAGATGGGGATGTCACTGGGACAGCCTAGGGTACCAGCCAATAACTTAACTAGGAGCCCCATTGAGCCACCCCTGCTGCCTCAGCAAAGGCAGTAGCCACTTGCCTGTTAGGGAACAGCAGAACCAACCAGCCCATGTGCACAGCCCAGACTTCCCTGCAGGGCAAAACCTGAAGGGACTCCTCTTCCCTGATGGCATCTGACTTACAAGATTGATGCCATCCATGCGTTCCAGCTTTAGAGCCACATGGACTGTCCCCTCAGCAGGCTCAGGGATGCCATCAGTGATGGCCCTGAGAAAAGGAAAGGAGGTCTCAGAGCAGCCAGCTTGGGACCTTCCCAGGTCCTGGGAGTACCCCTGTACCTCTCACCAGTAGGTGGCTATGGGCTTCTGAGCTCTCCCTGAGTAGGCGAAGAACTTCTGCAGGTGGCTTGCTGTCTGGGGACAGCTGGAGAGGAGCACAAGCCCAGAGGCCTCCCTGGAAGAAGGGAACAAGTCACATAATGCATCTTGGTCTCAAAAAAGAGGGCTAAATGGCTGTTCTTGTAGAGGACCTGCGTTCAGCACACACATGGTGCTTCACACCTTCTGCGATTCCAGTTGGAGATCTGACACCCTCTGAGGACACCAGGCAAGGCATACATGTGGGCTAAACACTCACACACATGAACTAAAACAAATCTTTTGGGGTTTTTTGTTCTTAAAGACACCCCCCCTAATGAAAGGAACACCAGCTTAAGGCCAAACAGTAACACCCAGGACTAGAGACCAGACATCCTGAGATACAAGTCATGAGACCTTTTCTCTGGCCCCCAGAGAAAGAGCCAAATGCCCAAAGAGTTAGCACCAGTGTCCAAGGGTCTACCAGTTACCAGGCACTTGAATGAGACTCATATACAGTGGGTGTAAAATAAATGCCTACACTCATCACTTACTTTCCAGGTGCTCGCACAACCTGGAGCTCCCGGTGTCCGAGCCCCAGGGCCTGGCTCAGCTGTGGCAGGACGGACTGCAATGTCAGCTCTCCAGGTCTCCCTGGGAAGTTAAGAGGGAGAGGACAAGTTGCCAGAGCACCATCCATCCCCTCCCCGCCAGCCTCTCCCTCGCTGCCCATGCCCATACCTGTCACAGGCAGACCCTGTGGCTTGTTCAGTGTCACCAGAGGTCCTGAAACATTCCACAGATGTCAGCAAAACCAGAGAAGCCTGTACACATGCAGCCTCAGGGGTCATAAGCTCCCAACCCCACTCCAAACTTAACTTCCTGTTCACTGCACCTCAGAGCCTTTGCACCTGCCATTCTAGGCTTTCATTCAAAACATTCCTCAGTATAATGTACGCCCCTCCTACAGTTCTTGACTGTCTGATACAGGGTCTCAAACAAACAGGCTGGCCTCAAACTCGCTATACAGCTAAGTCTGGTCCTGAACTCTCGATGCTTCTTGTCTCTACCTCTCAAGTTCTGGAATTAGAAGGGTGGTCACCACTCCCAGAAACAGCAATGGTTCCTTATTATTTCTCACATCAGACGCTTGATCTCTCAAGGCAAGAGCCATATTTGTCCCAGTCCTGTGAAGTCCCCTCATTGCTACATGAACATACAGACAGACAGTTGTGAAGCAACATATGGGTGCTGAAGGAGCAGCCATCTAGTCCCTTTTTTTGAGACCAAGAGACAAGCCACTCACAGACCCCAGTTATAACCCCAAAACTTGTTCTGATAGTTAAGTTCTGTTACTCCGGGTCTCAGAACGCACAACGGGGTGGAGAAGCGTTCCTAAGCCTGTCCTCATGATGAGGACTAGAAGAGGGAATGTGACTGCTGGCCAGGCTCCTGCAGCTACCAAGGTCTGACTCCGGGGGCGGGGGAGGGAGGATCAGAGGCACAGGAGCAGCAGGCTCCCCTCACCTTTCTGATCCACCACAGCTGCCTTCAAAACGTCGGTCAGCTCCTCCGGGCGGAGGTTCTCTGCCCGCAGCAGCCCCGGGAAGGGCTGATCCTCAACCGAGTCCTTGCGCTTGCTGGAGCCTTGAGGTTGAGGCCTACGCCTGAGAAACATGATAGAAACAGGTACCTCTCTTGCCCACCCTGCCTAGTCCAGCCTCCTCTTAACAAAAACCTCAGAACACCCGGTTGACAGCTGAGGTCCACCTGACATCGGAGGCTCAGAGCGCCCAGGATGTAGTATTGGGTTACACAACACAGTCGGGATTAGAACCCATGTCCTGATCTGAATGCCGTACCTGCCCTCCCCTTATTCTAGTATCCACCCCTACACGGAAGGGGGCTGTTATAATCACCGGGCCTCGGTACGGAAGCCTGCATCCCTCGGTCGTGCATAAGTCCCTAGCCCGGGCTGCCAAACCTCAGACACCAAACGCCTAACTCTCAGGGCTCCCATCACTGGCGCATGCACAATATGTACGCATGTCCACGGAACGGTTCTCCCCTCCCCCACGCACATCCTCCGTTTGAAGATTGGTCAATCGGGCTGTCAATCAAAGAACCGAGCAGGCGGAGCTCAGCGGAGGGTGGATCCGAATTTTGCTTTCGCTATAGAAGAAAAAGTGCCTTTTAGGTCTCTGGCTTTCGGGGAAAATGAGGCACAAGGCGGGGTTATTTGCTTGCGGTAGAGGATGTGTCTTATAATAGAAAGGGACGATCTTGCAGACTGCCGGTTCAATTCTCGGGAGCCTTAATCTGAAAACCTCCCTTGTGAAGCAGAGGGAGAAGAAAGGTGAAACCCCCACAGTCTTCAGCTCAGGACCCCTGCATGGAAACAGCCTGTGACACCAAAGCTGTGACTCAGGTGGTAGAGAGTTTATCTAGGATGCACGAGGTCCTGAGTTCGATACTCAACACTACATATGTAGGTCACAAAGACCAAGATCACAGATACAGATTAAATGAGTTGGAGACCAGTCTGGGCTCTTCTAACAAAAGAAAAACTAGGCTAGGCGTGGTGATGCATGTCTGCAACAGAGGCCAGCTGGCCTCAATTCGAGGCCAGCCTGGTCTATAAACAAGTGCCAGGACAGCCAGGACTACGTGGTGGCACACGCCTTTAATCCCAGCACTCGGGAGGCAGAGGCAGGCGGATCTCTGTGAGTTCAAGGCCAGCCTGGTCTACAGAGTGAGTCCTGGACAGCCAGATATACACAGAGATACTCTGTCTCGAGAAGTCCTCCCCAAAATAAAAGCTGTGTGTGGTCCACATAGTGAGTTCCACCCTAGTCAGTATGTACAGTTTCCACCATAAAGTACAATATAATTAACAGTAAAATACACATTGGGCCTTTAATCCCAGTTTTGGTCTACATAAGTGACAACCAGACCTACGTGACCCTGTCTTAAAAAAAAAAAAAAAAAAAAAAAGCCAGGCAGTTATGGCGAAACGCCTTTAATCTGCAGCACTTGGGAGGCAGAGGCACCCATGCACCATGCTTCTTTTCCTTCCTTCCTTCCTTCCTTCCTTCCTTCCTTCCTTCCTTCCTTTCTTCCTTCCTTCCTTCCTTTCTTTCTTTCTTTATATTTACGTGTAAGTGCCTGTGTTTCTGTTTAAGTGTATGCTACATGTAGTGCAAATGCCCCAAGAAGCCAAAAAAAAAAAGGCATGAAATCCTCCAGAGCTGGAGTTACAGGCAGTTGTGAGCTTCCAGTGGGTGCTGGGAACTGAACTTAGCAGCAAGTGCTCTCAACCACTGAGCCATATCCCCAACCCCACAGATATAAACATATTAATCACCAACTGTGGTGGAGGTTTGGATTATGTTATAATTCAGTTATGTTGAGTAAATATGTAAAAGCTGGAGGAATGCTTTCCACCTGCCTCTGCCTCCCGAGTGCATGTGCCTGGCAATTACAGACAGCTGTGAACTGCCATGTGGGTGCTGAGATTTGAACCCAGGTCCTTTGGAAGAGCAGTCAGTGCTCTTAACCACTGAGCCATCTCTCCAGTCCCAAAATGCAGATTCTTGAAAGGGACATATGCAATTAGCCTGGAGACTTGCTTCTGTCAGGAAGACCTGGCAGTGGTCCTGGTCCACAGGTGTACCTGGGAGGGGTGCATAGGGGTTGACCAATGAGAGAACAGCCTGATGCATAATTAAGAGACAGGGTATATATAAAGAAAAGCCCGGAAACCTGGAGAGGGCAGTTCTGCTTGGCCTTGCTTCTGAGCATTGCTCAGCTGCTGCTTGCAGACTTGCTGAGAATTGCAGCCTAGGTGGGCGGAGCCTAGGAAGGCCGAGAAAAGCTTTAGTGACACAGAGCAGCGCTTGCTGACCCATGGAGGTTCGGTGGGACCTGTAGACCGACCGAAGAGGCTGCGACCCCACCTAGGGTGTGCCAGCAGCCGGCGCTGAGGCAACGGAGACAGAGCCCTGCCCAAGGGCGTGGCTGAAGAAAACGGAGACCAGCCAGAGGGCACTGTGCCAATTGGCCGTTTGCCAACTGCCTGCATTGAAGCCACACAGGGACAGAAAATGCCGGACCTCAAGTAGAGGTACACCTGAGGGCTGTGACTAGGCAAGTGGATGGCGAGGAGACGTTGGCCTTGGGTGGGACAAGCCCGGAGGCTGCAGGTTCGGGCTAGAGGAATAGGCGTGGGTAGTACCTGCTCAGAGAAAGTTGGTGAGAACCTTGCAGGCTGAACTGAGCGGCTGAGGGAAACTGGCTGTGTAGGCCAGTGGGCAGCTCCCCGCTAGGAGCGGAGTGGGTGGCCAGAGGAGGCCGACCCCAAGCGGAAGTGAGGCTATCATCGTAACGTGAGAGCCAGGTGACCGCTGAATGTCTGCTGACTGCGGTGCATGCAGACAGACTGGTGACCAGTTGCCCTCAAAGGACCTGCCCCTGAGGGTGTCTTGATCTGGGTCTCCTTTCTAAAGTGTTAGGGTTGGTTGGTTGGTAGGTGTTTAGAATTATTAATAATTGTAGTTTAAAAGTTACAATTACAGCCAACTTTCAGAGTTTTTTGTTTGTTTGTTTTTAGTGCTGCAGATGGATCCAGGGCCCGGCACTCTGTCACAGAGCTGCAGACTGGTTCCAGGTGTTTTGTTATAGCAACAGAAAACAGACGAATGTGGAAGGAGTGGTGACATGAGGATGTGACAGCCACTCCTAACCTGATGGTGCCATGTTTTTTTTTTTTTTTTTTTTGGTTTTTCGAGACAGGGTTTCTCTGTGTTTCCTTGGCTGTCCTGGACTCACTTTGTAGACCAGGCTGGCCTCAAACTCACAGTGATCCTCCTGCCTCTGCCTCCCAAGTGCTGGGATTAAAGGCGTGCGCCACCACCGCCCGGCTTGGTGCCATGTTTTACTCTGCCCAGAAAAGAACTGTCTATCCCAGTCACTAGAGTGGTCAGACCTGAGTGATAATTTACACAGGTCCCTGTGATGACAGAAGACACTTAATATGGAGGATAGCATCACTTAAGGGACATTGACCTTTTGTGCTGGAATGCCTAGGAGATCCTAGGGACCTACAGATGAGGTAAGAATAGGACTTGTGAGGTATTAGCTCACTGTCACTATGGGAAAGGGTTGAAATGGTCTTTTTATTACTATATATCGGGAAAGTAAGAAACAACTGAGGGACCTACAGATGAGGTAAGAATAGGACTTGTGAGGTATTAACTCACTGTCACTATGGGAAAGGGTTGAAATGGTCTTTTTATTACTATATATCGGGAAAGTAAGAAACAACTGAGGGAAGTAAAACAATTTTTCTGCCCTGCTGTGGATTCCATGGACAGTTGTAATGCACACCTTTTCTTCTTTCTTTCTTTCTTTCTTTCTTTCTTTCTTTCTTTCTTTCTTTCTTCCTTCCTTCCTTCCTTCCTTCCTTCCTTCCTTCCTTTCTTTCTTTCTTTCTTTCTTTTGGTTTTTCGAGACAGGGTTTATCTGTGTAGCCCTGGCTATCCTGGAACTCACTCTATAGACCCAGCTGCTCTTGAACTCACAGAGATCCGCCTGGCTCTGCCTCCGAATGCTGGGATTAAAGGTGTGTGCCACTCACTATGCCTGGCAATGCACACCTTTCTAATGTCATCCTTAAGCCCTCACCTTAGTCCCCCTTCTTCACAGCATGCTGTTTGGCTCCAAGGCTCCTTCAATAGCAGTAAGAATAAATTGATTTAATCTAAAACCGAATTGAGTCTAAGTTTCTGATTTCTCCCAGTGGATTGGAATGTCACAATATTAGCATATCTTGATTGAGATGAGGAATACCTAGGCTACTAGCAAAGTGCCCCGCCCGTCTGGGCACATTTATAAGGAGGCTTCCAGGGACAATTGGATTCTAAGAACTCTGACCTAATGAATGAGTGAACCACTCAGAATCTGGATGGGCTCTTGGGAGGTGATGGAACTGTGGAAGGTGGGGCCTGCTTAGAGGAAGTAGGAAGTTTGTTGTGTCTGGCTCTCCTTGAATGCTATGTCTTATGTTGGCTCCTTCCTGTTTTGGCTCTATCAACTTCCTGTCTACAGTCCTGGGAGGTTCTCTGCTACAACCTCCTCATCTAATAGATTACAGCCTCTATTAATTGAGAAAGGGTCTTACGGTGTAGCCCTGGCTGGCCTGGACCTCACAGAGATCCTCCTGCCTCTGCCTCTTGAGTGCTGGGATTAACAGCGTGTGCCACCACTCCCAGTGTCTTTATTTTGTTGTTTTATTTGTGTGGATGTATGTGCACCACATGCATGAAATGCATCTCCTGGAATTGGAGTTACAGGAAGTTGTGAGCTCACTGAAGTGGGTGCTTGGAACCTCGGAGCTCTGCAAAAAGGGGGCAGTGCTCTTAACCATGGAACCATCGCTCCAGCCCCTTTTGTTGTTATTGTTTTGTTTTTTGAAACAGGGTTTCTCTCTGTAGCCCTGGCTGTCCTGGACTCATTTGTAGACCAGGCTGGCCTTGAACTCACAGAGATCCACCTGGCTCTGCCTCCTGAGTGCTGGGATTAAAGGCGTGCGCCACCATGCCTTGCTGCCCCTTTCTTTTATAAGTTCTTTTATCAGATATTTTGTCACAGCAACAGAAAAGGTAACTGTTATGGAAGAGATGTATCATGAATAATTATTTTATTTAAATTTTTAATTATTAGCTGGGTGTGTTGGCACACACCTTTAATCCCAGCACTTGGGAGGCAGAGGCAGGCAGATATCTGTGCGTTCCAGGCCAACCTGGTCTACAAAGTAAGTTTCAGGACAACCTGTACTGTTACACATAGAAATCTGTCTCAAAAAACCAAAAAACATGTATTTATTGTGTGTGTGTGTGTGTGTGTGTGTGTGTGTACACAAAAACACATATGTGACAGTCAGAGGACAATTTTTTTTTGTTTTTTTGTTTTTGCTTTTCGAGACAATTTCTCCATATAGCCCTGGCTGTCCTGGAACTCACTCTGTAGACCAGAGTGGCCTCAAATTTATAGAGATCTGCCTGCCTTTGCCTCCTAAGTGCTGAGATTAAAGGCATGTGCCACCACCGTACAGTTTAAAAGACACCTTTCAAGAGTTGGTTCTCTCCTTATAAAACGGGTTCTGGGGAAGCAAACTCAGGTCAACAGGCTTGGCAGCAAGCACCTTCAGTCAATAAGCTCTGTAGCCAGACCCTGTATGACTAATTCTTTTTGTTTTGTTTTTCATTTTCATTTTTCTGCTCACAGGTGTTTTGTTGCATATATGCAGGAATACCACGAGCCTGATGCCTGAGGCCATAAGAGGAAGTCAGATTCCCTGGAACTGGAGTTGCAGGCAGTTGTGAACCTCTGGGTGGGTGCTGGGAATGGAACCCGGTTCTCTGAAAGAACAACCAGTGAGTTTAACTGCTGAGCCATATCTCCAGTCCCCTGTATGATTAATCTTAAAAATTTTGGTTCTTTCTTTTGTTTTATTTTTTGAGACAGTCATACTACAGAGCTCCAACTCACCTGGAATGTGCTATGTAGACCAGGCTGGACTCTAACGTGGTTCAATACTCCTGCCTCTGTTTCCTAAGTATCACGTGCTGGGATTACAGGCATATCCATAAATCTGGTTTTTGTTTTTTACATTTACTTATTTGGAGGTGTTTGTTGTGCAGTGGAGCCTGACTGAATCTATCTTGAAAAAAGATCCCATTTTGTATTAAGTTTGACTCAGCGCTGACCTCCAGTTCCAGAACAACAAAATGTACCTGACCTTGCATTCCAGGGGTGTTCCCTCATCATGACCAGACAGCTCACTCTGAGAAAGCACCCAAAAAGTCTAAAAAAAACTTTCTGATGGTCAAGATGACCCCAGCTGGTTAGTCAGTAACAACGAGCCAGTCAGAAATGGACATGACTAGCTACCCAAATGTCATCCAATCATATGGTAAAGAACCTGCTTCTTTGTCTGAGTCTCTATATAAACTCTGTACTTTTGGGTCTGGGGGCTCTCAACTCGAACTGCTGTGTCAATGAGTGTTGAGAGTTCAAGCTCTGAGCTTGAATAAACAACCCTCATAACCGGGCAGTGGTGGCACACGCCTTTAATCCCAGCACTCGGGAGGCAGAGGCAGGCAGATCTCTGTGAGTTCGAGGCCAGCCTGGTCTACAAAGTGAGTCCAGGACTGCCAGAGATACAGAGAAACCCTGTCTCAAAAAACCAAAAACCAAACCAAAACAAACAAAAAAAAACCAACCCTCATATATTTACATCAGAATCGGCTCCTGGATGGTCTTTGGGGTCTCAAGAACCGGGCAGAACATTGCTGTTGTGGGGATTCATTCTCTCCTTTCACCCTATGGATGCTTGTTGGCTGCTCATACAAACTCAAGTGGAGGGAAAGGTGTCTTTTCCCTTGGACTCCCATTGTACACTTTGTATATTTTGTAAACTTTGTAAGATTTGTATACTTTGTAAACTTTCAGGGCAGGAAAGTGGCCAGGACCCTGGTTGAGAAGCTCTAGCAGCCAGCCCCTCCCCCAGACTGCTCTTACTGTCATAGCAGCATTTCTAGCCTCTGACTCACAAAGGTCATCTCCAGCCCCTCAATAGGACCTTTCCCAGATTATGCCAATTTTAAGTGACAAGTCTGAACAACAAGCCACCAATAGCTGTGCAAGAAACCCCATCAATTCCTGAGCTCCCCCAAGCTCAGGATTTGAAAACCACCAATCCTCACCCTGAAAATCTCTGCCGTAGAAAGCTCCACCCCCTAAGAAATCCTATATAAAGGCTTTGTCTGCTCAGTTCCTGCTGTCTTCTCCCTAGAGCAGAGGCAGCCAACCCTGGATCCTTTCAATAATAAATCTCTTTTATGAGAGTTGCTGCCTCTCATAAGAGGTCAAGAAGCAATGAAGAGAAGAGAAGAAGGGAAGAAGGAAGTGGAGCTGGGCTGAGGCTCCTGAGCTCCTCAGCTTAGCTGGGGATACCCTCCTCTGGGAGCGGCAAAGCCTTGTTGAGGAGGCTTCCTCTCAGAGCTGTGTGGTTCCTGGGCTCCTGTGTGTCAGGATGCTCTTCATTTGAGCAGGAAGGCCAATAGTGTTGGCATATTTTAAAAACTATTTTATTGAATTCTTAT
Organism: Lophiomys imhausi; assembly: GCA_907164525.1. Lineage (NCBI taxonomy): Eukaryota > Metazoa > Chordata > Mammalia > Rodentia > Muridae > Lophiomys > Lophiomys imhausi. Next base: position 6,838,953 of record CAJQZJ010032121.1, read on the forward strand.
ATCTACCACCCTGACAACAATTATTCCATCCTAATCCCTTCCAACCTCCCAACACTGAATAGAGAGTGCTAGAAGGGAGAGTGTAGACCTCTTTAGACTACTTCCTGCTGATTAGGGGCGTTGGATTCCTTGGGGCAAGTCCAATCTTCATAGTTAGGGTATCTCCAACTTCTCATCTCTTTGCTCAGGACCACTTGACAAACCAAAACAGCAGCAACCAGGAGCAGCATGGGGAGCAGCAGCCGCCATACACCCTCTTGGGGCTCTCCCACTAATATCCTCTCCAGAGTCCCTGGAATTAAACTGTCCGTAATTGGCAAAAATCATGTCTCTTCTAGTGGATGAGGCATATCATAATCGCCTGCTGTGAACCAGCTTCTTACCCCATACCTGGGATTAAAACAAAAACGTATTCACATAACATAACAGGGTTTTTAGAGAAACAAAAGCTCTCATAACATACAGGTGCTAGGGATTGAATTCAGATTGTCAGGCTTGGCAGCAATCACCTTTATATGCTACGCCATCTTGCTGTCCCTAAATCAATGATTTTTTTTTTTATGGCTCCCAGTTTTTTGCGTTTTTTGTTTGTTTGTTTTTTCAAGACAGAGTTTCTCTGTGTACCCTGCCTGTCCTGGACTTACTTTGTAGACCAGACTGGCCTCGAACTCAGAGATCCTCCTACCTCTGCCTCCCGAGTGCTGGGATTAAAGGCGTGTGCCACCACACCCGACTCCATGATTTTTTTTTTAAAAGAGATTACTTATTGTTGAGCCTGGTAGAGTACTTACCTAATACATATGAGATTCTGGACTCAAAAAAAAATCATAGATTTTTGTTTTTAAACCAACTCTTAAAGAATATAGCTGGGCGTGGTGGCACATAACATTAATCCTAGAACTTGAGAGGCAGAGACAGGCAGATATCTGATTTTGAGGCCATCCTGGTCTACAGTAATAAATTCTAGGACAGTCAGGGCTACAGAGAGAGAGAGAGAATGTATATATGCATAACACAACAAAAAAACGCACAAAGGACTGGTGAGAAACTTGGCAAAAAAAAGAAAAAAGCAAGTGGTTTGTCCTTGACTGGCTTCACCTGGAGTGCTGCTCCGTCATAGGCGCTGGTATGCCAGAAGCCTGTGGGAAGTCCCTTGTGCATCTCAGAAGCAGCAACCGACTAATGACAGACCAGGCAAAGTGCACAGCTATGGTCCCAGCACTAGGGAGTGGAGGATCATCCTTGGCTACATAAAATCTGAAGCTAGCCTGGGCTATGTGAGACTGTATAAAATATATTTAAGGGTCAGTGAGAGGGCTCATTTAGTGAAGATGATTGTTGCCTAGTCTGACAACCTGAGTTTGATCCCCAGAATCTGCATGGTGGGAGGAGAGAACCACCTCCCTCAAGCTGTCCTTTGACCTTTATTTACACTTGTGCTATGGTAAGGGCATGCCAATATTGATATATCAAAAAAAATTTACTTTTAATTTTTTTGTGCTTTATTTCTTTTTTCTTTTTTTTATTTTATCTTATTTATTTATTTAGTTTTGGTTTTTCGAGACAGAGTTTCTCTGTGTATACCTGGCTGTCCTGGACTCACTTTGTAGAACAGACTAGCCTTAAACACTTAGAGAGCCACCTGCCTCTCTGGTGCTGGGATTAAAGGTATATGCCACCACTCCCGGCCATTACAGACAGCTGTGAACTGCCATGTGGTGCTGGGATTTGAACCTGGGTCCTTTGGAAGAGCAGTCAGTGCTCTTAACCGCTGAGCCATCTCTCCAGCCCTGTGCTTTTATTTTTTAATTGAAAAAAATTTATTATGTAAATTTCACATTATGCACCCTGTTCTCTCTAATCTCCTGCCTCCCTTCAGACCCACCCTCCACCCTTGCAATCTGTCCCAGCATAAAAAAATTACAGCTCATTGTGGAAGCTGCAGTGTGTCTCAGTGTGTCCCACAATATTCCCTTTTGTCCACATATTTTACTTGCAAATGTTCATTAAAATGACTCCTTGGTCTGGTACGATCCCTCTGGTTTCTACTACTTTGTCAGTACTAGAACCTCACTGGAACTCCTCTCAGATATGCTGTAACTGTCCTGTGTCATGGAGATCCTGTAGTTTTGGGATGTGGAACTGGCCTCTTCTTGCACTCCAGCAGTTCATCCATGGGGTGGATGTTGGGGTGGGCCAACTCAAAGCCCTGGTTCTGGACCTGCAACCCCCAGCTGCAGGGCCAGTTCTACTATGGAAAGGTGCAGGGCCTGCTCTCCCAAGTGCTGAAGCATGTGAGGGGCAGGGACAGATCTCCTGCTCTTGTGACCCCATCTGGGCCAGATCTCCTGTTGGCCAATGGTGGTGAGGGCAAAAGGAAGGGGAGGGGATATCTCCCTAGCCAACACCATCACATAGCAGACAGAAGGAAGAGCTGGCTCTCCTACACTCACTCCCTCAGGGCTGGCTTACCCTCAACCCCCATATCCAGGACCAGCTGTAGTGTGCTACCCAGACAAGGTACAGGTCCTGCTCTTCTGAATGCTTCAGCATGTGAGGGGCAGGGACAGTTCTTCTGCTCTTGTGACTCCATCTGGGCTAGATCTCACCCCAGGGCTGGGTCACCACAACTCCCACATCCAGGGCTAGGCAGCATTCTTCTAGTTTCTGGCTTGTTTCCTGTCTAGGGAGCCCATCTGGTGCTTGCCTGGCAATGGACAGGTAGTCATCACAGGCTACCCCATGGTGCCAAGGTTGTGCTGATATCCAGCTTGCCTTTTTTCCAGGAATGTTAGGCTACTATTCATTCAGATGTTCTCAGGTCAGAACACTGAATGTAGATATAGCTTCTCTCCTGCCTGCCACCTACTGATGCACATGTGACATAGCCACATCTGCAATGTCTCTAGGGGCAGTTTAATTTTAATTTTATTTGTGTGTGTGTGTGTGTGTGTGTGTGTGTGTGTGTGTAAAAATAGAAAGAAGGAGACTGAGAGAAACTAGCCAAAGGTTGGTTCATGGCCCACTCAGCTAAGCAGACATGTCCATCAACAGTGTCTAGTCAAAGGAAAGGCCATGTCCCCACTTGGACCAAGGCCTGGCCCTCTGAAAGGCTATGGCTCCTTTACTCTTTGGAGGTTGGTCTCCCTGTCCCATGGCAGGTTGCCCTCTCTTGTTCCCTTCTCACAGCTACCTTCACTCCAGTTGGCTCTGAGCCCTGGAAGAAAAGGAGCCAAACTTTGCCTGCGCTGAGAGGGCTTCATACCAGGTGGCAGTCACAGCCAACTGCTGAGCTTGTGCCTGGGTCGAACACCAGCTCCCAGCAGCCTCCTCTGGCTTAGTCACAACACCAGCT
>CAJQZJ010032121.1:6854147-6876336 GCA_907164525.1 Lophiomys imhausi
ACACACACACACACACACACACACACACACACACACACACACACACACACTGGAAGACTGAAGCATCTGGCAGTGTCAACTCCCAGCCAAGGCCTTCGGAGAGCCTATGCAGGGGTACGGGCAGACCCCTTCCTTACCTTGCCCAGGAGGTCCTCCAGACTGTGAGCCATGATGCCTTTGCGAACCTTCCGATCTGCCGTGCTAACACGACAGGGCCTTGTCCTGGGGGCCTCCTGGCTAGGCTTAGACACCAGCTGCTGGGTCACCACTGCAGTATTCACGGTCACATGCCTGGGGACATCAGTTTGAAGGTCAGATGACCTGCCTGCTCCCACCAGGCCTGCCACTCCTGCCTGCTGAGCTCATATGACCCTTCCTTCCTTCTAGTCATGGCTGCTCCAGGTGCCTTTCTCAAAGTCCATCAGAGGACATGTCTCCGATTTGGATGGGCAGGAAAATCAGCTCGGATCGTGCCCGAATCTGACTCACTTCAGTGGCTGGCTATAAGTGCACCCTAAGGAACCGTATCTAACAAGCCTCCAAGCCGCGTCAGTGTGACTCATTCTTGGACCAGCCACATTCCCCTGTGGACTACGTTGCGTTGCTCCTGTGGCCTTGCTCACCTTGTCTGTAAAGTGGCATGAAATGGGGGGCAGCCTGTAGAGTATTTTTGGGCTCTGAGGTTATGAGGGGTAGAAAGAAATGAGTGGAGAGAACATGAGTCTGGGATTTTCCCAGATCAAGTTCAAAGTTTGTCTCTGCTAGAGACCTCCTAAATGACAGAACACCCTATCTGTGACTCAGTTTCCCCATCTATTGACTTGGCGCAATAGCCCCCACTTCACAGAGTAGGTGAGGGGCTCCTGGGAGGTCAGGAATGAAGGCCAGTGCAGGGCCTGGCCCTCTCTACTGCAGATGTGATGGGAACTGTGACAGTGGCAGAGTGTAAGATGGGGACTCTTGGGTGCTATGAGAGGCCTCCCGAATCAGAGCTAGGGTGAGGAGGGTTCTTATAGGATTTTGTTTGTTTTGTTTTAATGGATTCTTTGCTGGCTTGTTTGTTTTTGAGATCGTCTCTCACTATGTAGCTCTGGCCTGGAACTTTCTATGCAGACCGGCCTGTCCTCAAACTCACCAAGATCTGCTTGCCTCTGATCCCCAAGTGCCATGCTTCAAAGTGTGTGCCACCATAGCCAGCCCCTACGTGGCATTTATACCCTTTGGAGTTTGAGAAGTTCTAACAGGTGGCCCCCCAGCCTTTCTATCCCTGATTCTCCTCACCTGGACAGTGACTTGGGGCACAGGAGACTGAGAGATTTCATGGCATAGTCCATCTTGTCAGCTGGATTGTGTTGGACCTGGAACAGAGGCAGAAACCTATCTGGTTAGCGTGGGAAGGGGGGTGTCTCTCTCTCTCTCTCTCTCTCTCTCTCTCTCTCTCTCTTTCTATGACCCAATGCATCCCAATCCCTACTCAGCAACCCTCTGCCTCAGTCTCTCATCTGACTACTCATTTCCCAGAGTCCATAACAACTACTACTAAGCCAGAGTCTGCCACCCCCACCTACTCCACGGCTGTTCCCCAGCCCCATTGCCACTCACTCCCTGTTTCTCTGACCCAAGCTCTGGTCACACTGAGCAGAGAATGCCACGTCAGGGCTGACGAGCCCTCACTGATTTGTCCCTGTCCCTGGGGGCAGAGTCCACTTCATGCTGGCAGGAGGTGAGTCACACTACTTCATGCTGTGAGGGACCTGAAAGTCACCTATAGTCCAGAAACTCCACAGGCAGCCAGACTATGGAGCCTGCTCTACCCCACGGGCCCTTGAGCAACAGAGCCCTCCTGAGGCTTAGCACTGGCCAAGAGAACTTTCTTGTTAAAGACCAACGGTTCAGATTTGTGCTCTCCAGTACGATAGCTGCTACCTGCACTGAGCTGTTGGCACCAGGACTAATGTGACAAAGCAGCTGACTTTGCACTTCCAATGAGCCTTAACTGATGTAGATAACCTACTGTGGTTTGTGACACAGATACCCATGTTGGGCATCACAGCTCTAGCTGGGTAGTACTGGGCTCATTAGCCTCTATTTTCCCTCCTACATTGCCGCTCTCCGGTTCTTGCCTGCTGGGCAGCAAGACCATACACAGGCAGAGTCTTCTACCTTCAGACACTTGTGTTCAACTCAGAACTCTAGGCCACCTAGAAGCCCCGGTTCCTTTGCTGCTAACTCAAAAACTTTTCTGATGACTAACAGATTGACCCTCCATCCTGCCCTTCCCCTGTCTATTTCTGCGGTACCTCTTGGGTCTCTACTGTCCCTATTTTCAGCCCTCAGCACAAAGAGGGGAGCTGAACAAGGAGGAGTGGGCATGTGCCTCCTCTGTTGGGTAAAATCACTCTTCCCTTCTGATAACTTGGGTTCTCCCCAGGTCACCCCAACAGAGTCAGACTCCCCTCACTGTCGCTCAATACTACCTAAGCACATTTGTTCCATCCTGATCCTTATACCCACCCAACTCAAACCCCACCACCTGCTCTCTAGTAGCCAGACAGCACAGCTCCTCACCTCCCCCTCACCTCCTAGCCTCCTGGTAATATTCCGTAGCCATGGAACAGCCCACGGCTCCCTCATTTTATTTCTGCCTCCCGTGAAGCCACTCCCCTGGCCCTCAGCCCCAGCTGGGGAAAAGAGCATAGGGAGTGAGTTCGAAACTCTCCCCTAGGGATTTCAAGTCAGACTTCCAGAAAGCCCTGAAAGAGGGAAGAAGGCGTGTTTCGAAAGTTTTAGAAGAGGTACTGACCAGGACACGATACCAGGCAAGAGGGCACAGGAAGCAACAGACGTGGGTTGGGGTCTGAGCTCCACCCCCACAGGGGCTGTTTGCACTCACATGAGTTGTCCTTTGTGAGCCCTGGATTTTCTCCTCTGTATAAGGGGGAACGTTACTGTTGAAGTCAGGTATTGTGGCTGAGAGCTGTAATCTCGGCATTTGGTAGACTGAGGAATAAGGGGGGCCAAGAGTTGGAAGCTAGCTTGGACTATAGAGTCAGGCTCTATCTCAAAAACAAAAGCATACTTAATGAAAACTTTTGCAACTTAGGGCACTCAATAGATTGAAGTAATTGTTATTGATAATATACTATATGTGATAAAATCAGAGATTAGGGCAAGGTGAAATATGTAATGTCAAAATAAAAGTTTGCTAAGAGTTCATGTCTCTAATGCCTTCAATCCCAGCACTTGGAAAGCCAAGACAGGAAGACTACTGTGAATGAAGCCAGCCTGGGCTACAGGGAGTTTGTAGACCAGCCTGGGCTACAGTGTGATGGTCTGGCAAGAGAAGGGAGTGGGAAATCACAAAACTTGGGAATAGTGAAGTACAGGACTCCAGAGACAGAGGCAGGAAGATCATCCCCAGTTCAAGACAAGCATGAGCTGTAGAGTCTCAAAAAAAAAAAATCAAAAAGAGTATAAGATCTGTAATCTGTGGTTACAAACACTACAACTAAGAAAAATAAAAATTAGGCCTGTAAGATGACCCAGCGAGTAAGGCCAATTGCTGCCAAACCTGACAACCTGAATTTGATCCCCAGGACCCACATGGTAGAAAGAACTGACTGCCATAGGTTGTCCTTATACGAACCAAAACACATGCATACACACTAAACAAAAATATGTCTACATCAAAAAAAAATCTCTACAAAAGCATTCACATTATTTCTGGGATTGGAGAGATTCCTCAGCAGTCAAGAGCACTGGCTACTCCCCTAGAGGATCCAGCTTCTATTACCAGCATTCATAGGGCAACTCACAATTATTTGTAACTCTAGTTCCAGGGTATCTGACACCTCTTCAGCCCTCCGTAGACACTGCATGCTTGTGGTGTAAAGACTCACTTGCAGACAAAACACTATGACCATAAAAATTTTTAAAAACCTTCAAAAAGTCTGACAATCAGAGAGACAGAAAAGGAAATTTATTCAGTGTGGCCACACCAGGAAAAGAAAGAGGACCAAAAAAAGTCCTGTTTTTTTGGGTGCAGATGATTGCTCTAGGATGTCACAGGAGAAGAACAAAAAGTAGGGCAACTGGACATGGTAGTGTATGACTTTAATCTCCAAACTTGGGAGGCAGAGGCAGGGGATTTCTGTGAGTTCAAGGCCAGCCTGAATGATATAGTGGATACCAGGCTAACAGGACATACAAAATAATACACTGCCTCAAAAAAAAAAAAAACAAAAATAAACAAAAAAAAAATGGGGAACAATAAACGTGCACGGGCAAGCAGTCTTTCTCAAACTGTTCTGATCGACTTCTGCCTCCAGTCTGGAGTGGGGGTCCTGCAGGTACTCCGGGGAGCACTGCCTCTGAGGCTGGCTGCTCCTGGCTCTTGAGACAAGCTGAAAAGGAGACCTCGCTCAAAGAGAAAGAAAAATAGGGGCCACATTAGAACAAAGGTCCCTATGAGTCCTTTTCGTATTTATTAGTTAGTTTTGTAGATTTATTTTATTTTATGTGTATGAGTATTTACCTGCATATATGTATGTGTGTGTGTACAACATTCATGCAGTGTCTGTGGAGGCCAGAAGAGAGCGACAGATCTCCTGGAACCTGAGTTACACGGGGTGGTGAGCTGCCATGAGGGTGCTGAGAACTGAACCTCAGTCCTCTGCAAGAGGAGCATGTGCTGTTAACCACTGAGCCATCTCCAGCCCTCCACCATCCCTTTTCATGTGTGTGTGCTTATGTGTGCATGTATGTGGGCATGTGTGCCACGGAGCATGTGTGCAGGTCAGAGGAGAGTTTACAGGAGTTGGCTCTCTCCTCCCACCATGTGGGTCCTAGGGTTTGAACCCAGGTTATCAGGTTTGGCAGCATGTGCCTGTATCTGCTGAGACAGCTCCTGGGCTTTGTCCCAATACACTTTGAAAATGTCTTACTTCACCCTGGTATCTTCAGTCTCAAAGAAGAAGGATGATATAATAAGTGAAAAATGGCCCTTTTATTACCAGTCTTGTTGAGGAGGAGTTGAGACAGGGTTTCACTGTGTAGCCCTGGCTGCCCTGGAACTCATTCTGTATTCCAGGCTGGCCTCAAAATCACAGATATCTTCTTGCCTCTCTGTCTCCTGAGTGCTGGGACTAAAGGTGCGCACCACCAGACCTGGCTAAGATTCGTATAAATGCCTATCATATCTACAGGCACAGATGACTGGGAAGCTGATTCAAACCCTTAAGATAGCAAAGGGAGTGCCGATACCACATGAGGGCAGAAATGAACAGCTTCTCTCCTAGTTATCTGTCGGGCCTCTGTGGGCCCAGGTGAGGACTCACTGGCTCTCACAGTATGGTGTTATTTAGAGCTAAGCCAGTCCTTGAGAAAAGGCAACATTCATTCATTGAGCACTTCCAGTGTGTCACCCCAGGGGTTGATAATATGTCAGAAAGCAAGACAGCTTTAGCCCACACCTGGAGGAGCTGGACTGGAGAACAGGAGCAAATGAACCAAAACAACTGGAACCAGAAGTAGTGATGAACACCTCCCATTCTCATCTTCCAGAGGCTGAGGCTCAAAGACCACCAGTTTAAGGTCAGCCTGAGCCACACAGTGAGAGACCCTGCCTCAAAAAAAAGTGTTTGTTTGTTTGATTGATTCTTTGTTTTCTAATAATCATGTTATGGGAAGAAAACAGAAAAAAAAAAACAACATAGTTGGGTGTGGTGGATCAGGCCTGGGACTCCAGCACCTGGGAGGCAGAGGCAAGCCAATTTCTCTGAGTTTAAGGTCCCTCCTGGGCTACATAGTGAGTTGCAGGCCATCATGGGCTACAGAGTAAGACCCTGACTTTCAAAGAGGCATGAGGACCATCAAGATGGATCAGTGGGTACTTACAAACTTGATGGCCTCAATTCAGTCATCAGGACCTACATGATGGAAGGAGCTGACTCCCCTGAGTCATCTTCTGATCTTAACACAAGCCGTGTGTGTGTGTGTGTGTGTGTGTGTGTGTGTGTGTGTGTGTGTGTGTGTGTGTGATACATACTAAATAAATTAGTATAAAAGATACAAAAATTAAAAACCCCACAAACAAGCCGGGCGGTGGTGGCGCACGCCTTTAATCCCAGCACTTGGGAGGCAGAGGCAGGCGGATCTTTGTGAGTTCGAGGCCAGCCTGGTCTACAAAGCGAGTCCAGGACAGCCAGAGATATTCAGAGAAACCCTGTCTCGAAAAACCAAAAAAAAAAAAAAACCCACAAACAATAACAAAACCAATATGGTGTGATAACAAATGAGAGGTAAGACTAGCTAAATTCCAAGAGCTAAGAAGATGATCTTCTACTGTTCTGAGGAGAATAGGGGAAGATGGTGCCATCAGAGCCTAAGGAAAGCCACATAGGCCTGTTACCCCCTCACTTGGGGGGTGGTGGAGGCAGGAGGGTCAAGAGTTCACGGCCTTCTTCTCTACACAGTAAGTGACTTCAAGGCTAGCCTGGGTTACATGAGGCCCTGTCTCAAAAGACAAAAAAAGGAAACATGTGGTGCAACAGATTAGAGATTGGAACACAAATAACTCAACCCTCAGGCAGACAGCAGAGCCAGGCAAAAGTCTAAACGAAGCAGTTCCACAAGGAAGTTCTAGGCAAAGGGTCAGGCCCCTCCCTTCCGCATTCACACTCCAAACATTTATTAAACATTCCATGTGCACTTTGTGTCTCTTGACAGGCCACAGGATGACTCAAGGAGGCTGACACACTAAGTTTACCACAGGAGGGGGCTGGGGGTAAGGGGTAACGGGGCAACACCAAAGCCACGGACAACTGGACCAGACCTACTGCAATGGAATGCCTGCCTGAGGGGGTTCTTCACAGAGCGTTGGGTGCAGAGCCTTAAGGTCTTATTGACAGTAATCTCTCAATAAACACTCCTTGAATGTTTACACACTGTCAGGCACACTGACACACAGGGACACAGAGGACTCAGCCCTAGTCTCTCTGCCTTAGGAATTCACATTTGGGCCTAGGAAGCAACCCCTGAGTAGGGCTCTCAAGCCATGCACTGTGGGAAAATTTCTCAGGACAGCTTGGGACAGAGAAACACAGTGGCTGTGGCTCAAAAGTGAAGGGGCAAAAATGAAATAGAAGATTGACAGTGGCCCTTAATCCCAGCACTTGGAAGACAGAGGAAGGCAGGTCTCTATGAGTTCAGGGTTAAGTTGGTCATTATAGTGAGTTCCAGGGCTGCCAGAGTTATGTAGAGAGATTCTGTATTCCTTCCCGCAAAAAAAAGAAAGAAAAGAAACACAAGGAAAGGAAAGGAAGGAAGGAAGGGAACAGAAGGAAAGGAAGGAAGAAAGGAAGGAGAAGGAAAGAAAGGAAGGAAGAAAAAGAAAGAAAAGAAAGAGGGTTGACAGGGGCTGGAGAGATGGCTCACAGTTAGAGCATGGTTGTTTTACAGAGAACCTGGGTTTGGTTCCCAGAACCCAAATAGATGGGTGATTCACAACCATCTGTAATTTCAGTTCCAGTGGATCTGACTTTTCTGGCCTCTGGCCACTGAGCACCCACATGGTTTATATACTTAAATGCGACTGTGGATACCACTGCAGTGGGAAAGAGATATCTCTTTGCTGCCTCAGCCCCTGAGTGTCGCCTCTTGGCACTGACCACCCTATATTCTTAGGATAAGATCTTTGCTCCGGACCCTAACCCCAAGGTTATATGGAGCTTCAGGAAGTGTAAGTGTGCAACAAACCACTGGACAATTAGTCAAACATGCCCAAGTGTGGCTAGGCATGGAGTTTAAGACTATAATCACCCCTTGGGAGATTGAAGCAAAAAGATTGTCAAGAGTTCGAGGACAGCCTGAGGCACACGAGAGACCTGTCACAAGAATAAAAACTTAGGGTCTGGAGAGATGGCTCAGTGGTTAAGAACACAATAGATCTGGGTTCGAATCCCAGCACTCAGATTATAGCTAACTACAATCTACCCTATGTCCTCATCTGTCACAAGAAACACACGTAATACATGTACATACACCCAGGCAAAGCACCCATACACAAAGAAGCAATTTTTAAAATGTTTTGTTTTGTTTTAATAATTTATTTTCTTATTATGTATACAGTGTTCTGCCTGCATATATGCCTGCAGGCCAGAAGAGGGCACCAGATCTCAATACAGATGGTTATGAGCTACCATGCGGTTGCTGGGAATTGAACTCAGGTCCTCTGGAAGAACAGCCAGTGCTGTTAGCCTCTGAGCCATCTCTCCAGCCCTTTAAAATGCTTTATAATCAAGTAAAACTGCTAATTCTAAAGACTAAGATAATTCTGCAGCAGTCCTACGACTCCCGGAGAGACAGGGCCGGCCAGAAAGACCAAGAACGCATGCGCGGAGGAGAAACCACAGAGTCAGTCCTCCAAGGATAGAGAGGCCGGAAGTTCTCCTGGACCTGCACACTGGGTGGTAGAAGCGGTTCGGAGGCGCCTGGAAGGTTTCGCTGGGGACTTACCTGGGTGGGTGAGCAAGAGGGTTGTCGTTAGCGGCTTGCGGTTTGCTTCTGCACGATGGCGTCTCGGGCAGGCCCTCGAGCGGCCGGCACCGACGGCAGCGACTTTCAGCACCGGGAGCGCGTTGCCATGCACTACCAGATGAGGTACGAGGTGAGCCAGAAGCACGGAGGCCTTCCCGGGGCGGAGCCTGCGGGTCCTGGGAAGCGACGCCAGCGGTCCTCACGGTGTCGCCCCCCAGCCAGCTGTGGTGCACCCGCCAGGTCCGCTGCTCCGGCGACCGCCTCGGGTCTGTTTCCAGGCCGCGGAAGTCCCTTGGCCCGTCCTGTGCTTTGAGGGGACCCAACCTGCACAGGCACATGAATCGATGCTGGCCCCTCTGGGTAGCCGTGGGAACGTCTTTTTCCCTTTTCATGTCGAGGTCCCATAGTGTAGAGTTCAGGCTGACCTGGAACTCACGGCCTTCCCCTCAGCCTCCCTCCCGAGTGCTGGGATTTCAGGAATGCACTTGCCCTGAAAACTACTTAACATTTTTAAAGAAGATTTTTACTTGTGTGTGTGTGTATGAGTGTATGAATTTGTGTACACGAGAGGTGCTCGCAGAATCAAGTGGAGGGTGCTGGGTCTCTTGGAGTTACAGATGGTTTTGAGTCCACCTGAGGTTGATGCTGAGAACCAAACCCAGAAGAGTGACGAGCCATCTTTCTACCACAACTCAGAAGTGATTTAGTAAGATAGCGTCTTAGTTTGTGGTCCAGGCGGCCTCCAGGAGCAGCAGGGGCTCTTAACCACTGAGCCATCTCCAGCCCCAGATGGGTTATTTCTAATTGGAGTCTCATTTCTCTCATCTTCAGAGGAAGAAAAATCTCATACATTTTAGGTTTTGGTGAGGAATTAACAGATCACTTGTGTAAAGACGTAGCCTAAGAACTACCACATGGTAGCTGCTAAATTTTGGGGCTGTTTGGGTCAGTGTGGGTGGTAAAAGGTGTTTGTTTTGTCCAACCTGAGTTTTAGGAGTATGTCCGTATATAAGGAGATCTTTCTGCATTCCTTTATTTGTTTGATAAATCCTTACTGGATGGCTATCCATCCTGTATTGTATTAGGCACTGAGAATCTAACAGTGAGCAAAACCAGACCTGGTATTTGGTTTCATGTTATACTTTCAATAAAGTTTTTGGTTTTTAAATCTTAAGCACTAGAGTAACCAGGAATGTTAAGCACACAGTGTTGTCTCTCAGGGAGAGATGTATAACCTATTTCCTGGTAACCTTTGCGATGTGTGGCTGAGACCATACCAGATCCTCCCCTAGCTTCTTCCTTCCTTCCTTCCTTGGTTTTTTGAGACAGGGTTTCTCTATGTAGCTCCAGGCTTTCCTGGAACTCACTCTGTAGACCAGGCTGGTCTCAAACTCAGAGATCCACCCTCCTCTGCCTCCTGAGTGCTGAGTTTAAAGGCATGTGCCGCCACCACCACCTATAGACCCCATCTTTATGAAAGAGGTCACATGTAGTTTACAAAGATTTTTGATGTAGTCATTTCTTTTTTTTTTTTTTTTTTTTTGGTTTTTTGAGACAGGGTTTCTCTGTTTAACAGCTCTGGCTGTCCTGGACTCGCTTTGTAGACCAGGCTGGCCTCGAACTCGCAAAGATCCGCCTGCCTCTGCCTCCCAAGTGCTGGGATTAAAGGCGTGCGCCACCACCGCCCGGCGATGTAGTCATTTCTAAAGCTTTATTGTACATGATAGATTGAGTTAATTATCACCAAGAAATTTCTCACCAAATTGTGCTGTGCTTAAAAATGCCTAAAATAAACTGCTTGGGGTCAGGCTCCTGAAGTTTGAGCCATTACCAGGTACTGAGTTGTGTTGAACCAAACTACCTTCTTGCCCCTGGCAGATTGTCCACTCTGCTGGCTGTGGTGGTGGAAGAGACAACCCCCAACCCCTGCAGTGGCCCAGCTATAAGAGTATTTGCTGTTCTGGCAGAGGATCTAAATTCAGTTCCCAGCACCCACATCCGGATCCTCACAACCACCTGCTGTAACTCCAGTTCCAGGGCTTCTGGTGCCTTCTTTTGGCCTCTGATGGCATAAGCGTTACATACACATAAGATTTAAAAAAAAAAAAAAAGAAAGAAAGAAAAGAAAGCCCAAACTGGGTACTCCCTTCAAGGAGCTTGAATGGCAGAAGTTATTTTTTTTTCCTTTTCTCCTTACCTCCCACATTTCCTAAGATGAATTTATTGTTTCCTTAAATCCATTGAATTCTTCAGTTGGTTCCTTGCCTCTTTCTGTACAGAAGGTGGACAAGCTCTTTGGGCCCTTCTTTCTCAACTTTAGGCCACTTCTATTGGGGACCTCATAACCAAGCTCTTGTTTTTGTGCATGCCTAGAACAGAAACCTAGTTCTTCCTCAAGAAGATGGATACGATTGAGACCCAGGAGGATTAAGACTAAGAGAGTCGAGCCAGGCGTGGCGGCGCACATCTTCAATCCCAGCACTCGGGAGGCAGAGGCAGGCGGATCTCTGTGAGTTCAAGGCCAGCCTGGTCTACAAAGTGAGTCCAGGGCAGCCAGGCTGTTACACAGAGAAACCCTGTCTCGAAAAACCAAAAAAAAAAAAAAAAAGGCTAAGGGAGTCATGCTTCCTTCTCATGAAAACTATAACTGGAGAAATATGGGGAGCCTGAACTGTGTTCCTTGTTGCTACACCTTCCTCTTCTGGCCTTTGTTTCTGTGATGCAAAGCTGTCTTGTTTGTTTGTTTTGAGACAGGGTTTCCGTGTGTAACAGAGCCCTGGCTGTCCTGGACTCACTTTGTAGACCAGCCTGGCCTTGTACTCACAGATATCTGCCTGCTCCTGTCTCCTGAGTGCTGGGATTAAAGGCATGTGCCAGCACACCCAGCTGCAAAGCTATCATTTTAACCACAACTCAGCATTCATGTCATAGTTTGGTGTCTTAGTATGTGATCCAGGCCAACCTCCAGTTTGGAATCCTCCTGCTTCAGCCTCTCAGGTGCCGCTACTGTTGTTTACTCTTGAAGTCTGCTCATCATAGTCTTTGCAGTTGTCCAGTAGTACCTCTCCCACATGTCTTGCCACTTGATTTCTTGAAACGCAAGTACATACATTCTTATGCTTTTGTGGCTGCATTTTTTTGCCTCTGCATAGAATGCCCATTTCCACCCATCTCAGAACCTCTGCTAAAACAGCTCTCTCCTCTTGATCGCCTTCTCTGGCATTCCGTCTCATACTAAGTTGATTCCTCCCTAGGATATCTTGGACTTATATGTATTCACTTGACCTTTACACTTCAGTTTCTAATTTCTTTTTTCTCCTCTCAGTGTCTGTCAGAGGCTATGTCATTTACATTGTATCTGTGTGTCCAGTACACATGCCTGGTGGTCAGAGCAATTTGAGTGAAAGTTGCTTCTCCCTTTGCTCTGCCTTATAGTGTGACGCTCAAGCATGAAATCAAGAAGCTGATCTACGTGCATCTGGTCATATGGCTGCTGTTGGTTGCCAAGATGAGTGTGGGACACCTTAGGCTCTTGTCACATGATCAGGTAGCCATGCCCTATCAGTGGGAATATCCATATTTGTTGAGCATTGTGCCTTCTCTCTTGGGCCTTTTCTCCTTCCCTCGAAACAACATCAGCTACCTGGTGCTCTCCATGATCAGTATGGGGCTCTTCTCCATTGCCCCGCTCATCTACGGCAGCATGGAGATGTTCCCTGCAGCACAGCAACTCTACCGCCATGGCAAGGCCTACCGCTTCCTGTTTGGTTTTTCTGCTGTCTCCGTCATGTACCTGGTGTTGGTGCTGGCAGTCCAAGTTCATGCCTGGCAACTGTACTACAGCAAGAAACTCTTAGACTCTTGGTTCACCAGCACACAGGAGAAGAAACGTAAATGAAGCCTGCCTGACGGACTGCTCTGAGGGGTAGAACCTGGGTCTGCCTTTGAACAACGGGAAGGGAGCTGTTCAGAATCTCCATAGACTCTGCATCTGTGATGTTGGCACCTAGTGCACACTGGGCTCAGATTTTGGCCTAGAGTTCTCTGTTAACCATCTGCTGAGGTGGCAAGCTGTAGTATTTAATTTATTCTTCATGGCTACAACTGGGTGACCAGCAGCTGTGGAATACTTCGACTGACTGAAGTTGAGGCCCTCCAGGGTTTGACTTTTTCAGACTGAGCCTTAGCCTTACCCTCGCCTTCTCTTGGCCATACTCCCTACCTCCACTCATCACCTCTTCACCACTGAAAGAGATCTGGAATAAGTCAGTACATAAAGAGTACAGATTGAAATTCTACTTCAATCTGTAGGTCATGGGCCAGGCAACATTTGGGAAGTTGCTCCCCCTACAGACCGTTCTATTTCCTGCAAACCATTTTAATTAAAAAGAACCACAATAAAGTTGAGACTGTCCTGTGCTTTGTGCTTCAGATTTGATTGAATTTCAAATTTCTACTGCCTCTCAAAGTATTGTTTGAGAGGCAGTAGACATTATGAAAAGAGTAGATATTTTCTGAGGAAAATGGGTCTGCTAGTGGAGAAGAGAGACAGTATAGGGGTCTAAGTCAGCTGCAGCCCTCCAGCTCTTCAGTGAGAATTGCCCTGGGGAGGGGAACACTGGAGGAATGGTTCAGGGGTTAAGAGCACTGCTGTTCTTACAGAAGATCCAGGTTCAGTTCTCAACACCCACATGATCAAAACCATTTGTAACTACTCTCCTGGGGATTTGATGCCCTTTTCTTGTCTCTGAGGCACTGGGCAGGCATGAGGTGTAAAGACAAACTTGCAGCCAGAATACTCATACACAGAAAATAAAGGTTTTTTGTGTTTTGTTTTGGGGTTTTTTTTTTTTTTTTTTTGGTTTCTCGAGGCAGGGTCTCTCTGTACAACAGCTCTGGCTGTCCTGGACTTGCTTTGTAGACCAGGCTGGCCACCAACTCACAGTGATCTGCCTGCCTCTGCCTCCAGAGTGCTGGAATTAAAGGCGTGCACCACCACGCCCAGCTAGGGTTTGGGTTTTTTTTAAAGACATGGTCTCCGGATGTAGCCCTGGCTGTCCTGGAGCTCACTTTGTAGACCAGACTGGGCTCAAACTCACAAAGATCATCCTGCCTTTGCCTACCAAGTATAGGGATTAAAAGTGTGTGCTACCATATCCAGCTATGTATTATATATTTATATATTTTTTTCCCTTGGTTTTTCTAGACAGGGTTTCTCTATATTGTTGTCCTGTAACTCACTCTGTAGACCAGGTTGGCCTGGAACTCAGAGATCTGACTGCCTCTGCTCCCCCAGTGCTGGGGTTAAAGGCATGAGTCACCACTACCTGGCTATGTTTTTTGTTATTGTTTTTTTTTTTTTTTTCAAGGAAAGAACTACAATGGGACAGACATTTAATCATCACCCATAAAGCAGTTCATTTGTCTTGGGTTGGTTGGTCATTTTTGTTTATTAGTCCTTTATGTGTCTAAAACTGTGTAATCGTATCCAGAATAGTTTTACGAATTGGCTTGTAAGGACTATATTAGTTTTCACTAACTGACAGATAAGCTGAGGCAATTAAGAAGAAAGGGATTTGGGTTCTTTTTCTCTTACTTTTCTGCCCTTGGTTCCTGGCCTACTTGTTAGGGGCATGTGCAAAAGAAGCCAGAAGAAAAAAGGTGAGATCCCAGTATCACCACTAGGGGCATACCACCAATGACATAACTTCTATTGGGACGGGCCCACCTAAAGCTTCCTCCACCTCCAAAAGTGACATAGACCTTCGGGGAAACATAGCAAGGTGCTTCCAGTATTGGGGGAATGTGCAGTGAACAGAACACCTAATTGTGTGAGAGCTCCACAACAGAAAAAGCTAACAGTCACACCTAGAGGTGTAACAGAATAATAGGGCAGGAAAGGTGTATGTCTGCACTGGACTTTAATATGCCTAGATGATGCTTACATCTGTAGCTGCAGAGATCTGGCCTCTCCAGTTGTAATTCTTTTGTTCTGGGAATGTGTTGCTTTTATGGTGTGCAGAGCCTCCTCAGATGTCCTACTGATGTTTTGTTTGTTTCAAGACAAGGTTTGTCTGTGTAACCCTGGCCGTGCTGGGACTCAGAGCTCTGCCTGCCTCTGCCTCTCGAGTGTTGGGACTAAAGGCATGCGCCACTACGCTTGACTCCTGATCATTTCAAAGATAACTTCATGTTCTGCCTCAAGCCTGTCACTGTTCCTAGCTGTGTTGACATGAGCACAGCTCTGGATCATCCACCCTCAAGCTTCAAGTCCTTCCTGTTGCCCTCACGCCTTTCCAAGGTTTCCAGAGAGTTCAGATCGCAGGGTCCTCATTACCTCAGCACTCCATGCACACACTGCCTAGTCAGTGACCCTCCTGTGGACCCCTCATAAGTTCCCTGTCTTCTCGGTTTGTTTTACTTAAAGATTTCTCCACTTAGGGAGAGTCTTCTCATTGGTAGACTCCTTGTCTAGCATATACTAAGGCCCTAGGTTTGATTCCCAAGCACCAAGAAATAAAACAAATCTTTTCTACTCTAAAATTCTTTTATTAATCTTTTTTGTTTTGTTTTGTTTTTTTTTTGAGACAGGCTTCTCTGTGTAGCCCTGGCTGTCCTGGCCTCATTTTGTAGATCAGGGTGACCTGGAACTCACAGAGACCTGCTTGCCTCTGCCTCCTAAGTGCTGGGATTAAAGGTGTTCACTACCATGCTGAGCCCTCTCTTATTAATCTTTAAGATACCATTTATATGACAGTTCTGGAGTCTTCCCATTCCTCAGTTCAAACAAAAACTTAATTTGTCTGGTTGTTTTCACTGTACTCCTTTATTATTATTTTTTAATGAGACAAGCCCAGAACGGCCTTAAACTATGTAGGTGAGGATGACAGAACTTCTGGTCCTTTTGTCTGCACTTTCTAAATGCATGTGCCATCATGTCTGGGTTATGTTGCCTTATTGACAGAATTACTAGTCCATATGTCATCCATTCCCTTGCTCTGTACTTAGCTCATTAGTGTTCACACTGAGTTTACTGAATGAGTTGACTTGTCCCTTTACAGGCCAAAGTCTGTAATTCACGGAGACAGAACTGGACTGAAGCAGAAAGAAGCACATGGAAGGAAGGACACGGAGAAGGGAGTTTATCATGAGCTAGCTGAGGCACACATTGCTAATTCCAAACAACTGAGATGCAAACATTTGTTAAAACTGGGATTCAAATTATTAGTCAAAGAGCTAAAAACCTTTTTGGTTATTAGAATGGTGTTTTATATGCAGTCTTTGAACACCTTGAAAATTCATTTGCGAAACTTGTCAACAGTTTAAAAGCAGCTGTTGTGGAAACATCCGTTTATGTTAGTTTTGGCCTGGAATTCTGCTTTTCTAGCCTTTTTCTGTCACTTTCTTCCTGCCTTCTGGTTATGGTGTTCACAAATGAGGCCTCCTTGATTTGTTGGAAAGAGTGCTGTTTGGATTATAAATTCATCTGGGTATGGTAACACATGTCTATAATCCCAACCTTTAGGAGGCTGAGGCAGGAGGAATACTGTGAATTTAAGGTCAGCCTGAGCTACATAATGAAACCCTGTCTCAAAAAACAAGATTGGAGTTCAAGTATCAACTACAGGACTAAGACCAGCTCTGCGTGTCTCACAGGTTGCTTTAAAGCTCCAGTAAGCCGAGTATTATGAAGGCATTCTAAAACATTAAAATTTTTCTTTTCTTTTTGGTTTTTGGACACACGGCTTACCTGTGCAGGTCTGGCTGTCCTGAATTCACTTTGTAGACCAGACTGGCCTCAAACTGAGAGATCCGCCTGCCTCTGCCTCCTAAGTGCTGGGATTAAAGGCATGCACCACCATGCCCATCTAAATTTTTACATTAAAAATTTTTTTTTAATTTTATGTGCATTGATGCTTTGTCAGATTCCCTGGAAGTGGAGTTACAGACAGCTGTGAGAGGCCACGTGGATTCTGGGAATTGAACCCAGGTTGTCTGGAAGAGCATGCTCTGGAAGAATAGTCAGTGGTCTTCACCATCAAGCCATTTCTCTAACCCTGTTTTTGCATTTTTGTTTGTTTTTGTTTTTCAAGACAGGGTTTCTCTGTGTATCCTTGGCTGTTCTGGACTCACTTTGTAGATCAGGCTGGCCTCGAACTCACAGAGATCCACCTGCCTCTGCCTCCCAAGTGCTGGGATTAAAGGCGTGCGCCACCACACCCGGCTTTTTTTTTTTTTTTTTTTTTTGAGACAGAGTTTCTCTGTGTAGCCCTGGCTGTCCTGGACTCACTTTGTAGCTGTTTTTGCATTTTTACATTTTATTTTTCTATACATAGGTTTTTGCCAGCATGTATATTTGTGTACCTGGCACCCGAAAAGCCAGAAGAGGGCATTGAATCCCTGGGTTGGAGTTACAGAGCTGCCATGTGAGTGCTGGGAATTAAACCCCAATCTTCTAGAAGAGCAGCCAGTGCTGTTAACCAATGTGGCATCCCTCCGGCCCTTGGGAAGGCATTTTATGGACTTAGTAACACCATATGGATGTCAAAAGTGGTGGTGATTGCCTGATCTGTACAGCAAGACAGGAAAGTGAAGGAGTTGGAGAGTCTCTTGAGAGATAGTCTAGACCCCAAGAAGGGCTTGGGTGCTGCCAGGAATGATTATTGGGCTCAGATTCTAGCCAGGGATTTTACTGTCTTCAGTTGGTTTTATTACATTTTATTGCTGTCCTAGGAATCAAGTGGGCCTCATACTTATTAGCAAGTGCTCTGTCAACTGAGTCACATTCTTCTAGTCCACCCTCTGTTCTGACACATTGTAGCTCAGATTGTCCTTAACCTCAGCAATCCTCCTGCCTCTGTAGTGCTGGGATTATGGGTGTTTCCACTCCCATCTGAGCTTGTTTTTGATGTGATGCATGGGCATTGTAGGTCTCTCCCATGGCTGTAAGGCTGGAATAAATGTGAACTATCTAGTACATAGAGGTTTACATATCTAGATGCCTTTCCTTGATAAACACTCTCAAATTGGGAGTGTCTACCTGTTTTAGGAATGATTTCTCCTTTTCTTCTCTCCCCTCCTTTTCCCTCTTTCCTTCTGACAGGGTCTCTTTATAGAATCCTCCTGCCTGTGTCTCCCAAATGCTGTGTAGGCGTACATCACCATGCCCAATTAAGAATGGTTTCTCAGAATGCTAGAGGTTGATCCTTTCTAAAATTCACGTTCTTGGTTCACATTGTCCTGGCTAGTATGCTCAAAGTGCCTTGAGAGTGAGTACAGACCCAGCAGACCTTAGGAATTGGCCATTACAGGAAGATCCTGTAGCTGCTGCTCATGGCCTGTACAAGTCCATGCATAGGAAAGACTGTGACAATAAAAAAGGCTGTCAGATGGCCCCCTATAGTATACTATCACCAAGCTTGCATGCTTCAGGGTTTGCCAAAACTTCCTGAGCCCCTGGCATGGTCCTCAAATAAAAGTCATTAGAGCATGAAGTCTTGGTCAGCTGCTTCAGACTCTTGGGAACACAGGGCTTTTATGCTGACTTCCCTGTTGCCTTCTATTTCAGCCACCTAAGTTCCCTCTCCCCTAACCCTCCCTTCCCATGGTCTTGTGAAAACCTGGGCTGGTCTCAAACTCACTATGCAGCCAAGGACAACTTCAGCTCTCCATCCTTCTGTCCTCATCTCCTAAATTCTGAGATTACAAGCTTATGCTAGCACACTTCACTTTCTAATTTCTTTCCTTACATATTTACTCCACCAACTTAAGCACACTGCTAAATCTCAAATTTGTGTGCAAGATGGGCTCCAGAAGCCCTCTGACTTCCCATAAAGTGTTCTGAAAGGAGAACTAGGAGACATGGTGTGTTCTGCCTCTCCATTTCTTTGCTGTGTGTGTTTTTGGACAAGTCTCATAGTCTTCCTGAGTGTTCCCTTTCTAAAACTGGTCATTAGCCTGACCTCAAGGGTTGTAAGCTAAAGGGAGCAATGGGTGTGGGCCAAAGCTAGGTAGTTTAACAAATATGGATCTCATACTTTCCCATTTTGGAACAGGCTCCAACCACACCAAATGTGTGAGCCAGCTTGACAATAAACTGTAGACCCCCTTTTTCTACTTTCTGCTATTTACTTATTTATTTGACAGGGTCTTGCTAATGTAGCCTTTGCTGCCATGTAACTGTCAAACTCAAACTCACAGAAATCTACCTGCTTCTGCCTCTGGAGTGCTGGGATTGAAGATATATGTCACCACTCCTGGTCTCCCTAATTCCTTTTCTGTGGGCTCATTTTCTTGCCCTTTACTTCTTATCACCTCCTTCTCTTTTCCCTTCCCTTTTTTCTTTATTTCTTTATTGTCTCCATTTCTTTTATGCTTCTCATACCATACTTTAGCTGCCATCAAGAAGCAATTAACCAAGTATTTTCATATTGAAAGTTAGGTCAGTCTCCTGGGCATATACTCAAAGGACACTCCACCATACCACAAGGACACTTGCTCAGCTATGTTTGTAGCCGCTTTATTCATAATAACCAGAAACTGTAAACGACTTAGGTGTCCCTCAACCAAAGAATGGATAAAGAAAATGTGATACATTTACACAATGGAGTATTACTCCCCTGTTAAGAACAATGACATCATGAAATTTGCAGTCAAATGGATGGAATTAGAAAAAAAAAATCATCCTGAATGAGGTAACCCAGACCCAGAAAGACAAACATGGTATAGGAAGATATTAGCTGTAAAGTAAAGGACACTGATCAGGGGCCTAAGTAACAAAGAGGGGAAGGAGGGGAAGCATGAATATCTCTGGGAAGGGGAAATAGAATAGATTTTTTGAGTGGACTGGGAGCCAGTTGGGATGGGAATATGAGGGGTCAGGCAGGAGGTAGGGATGGAGGGAGAGAGTACTGGAAGAGATGCCTGGAATTGGGGGCATTTGGGGGGTGATGTGGAACCTAGAGCAGTGGAAACTCCCTGAAATCTATGGGAGTGACCCTAGCAAAGACTCCTAGTAATGGGGGACACAGAGCCTGAGCTGGCCATCTTCTGTAACTAACCAAGGCTCCCAGCAATGGGACTGGGACATCAGCACATCAACAAACCTTCTACTTACAATCTCGCCTGCAAGATGTGCTGGGATAATTTGGCACAGAACAAGTTGGTCCAATGACTGGTCCAATTTGAGGCCTGTGCTACGAGAAGAAGCCCATGCCTGACACTTCCTGGATGGCCAGGATCCAGAGGCTGGACTTCCCAGAGACCCAGGATTGGACCAAACATCACTAGGAAAAAGAGTCAATGAAATGATTCCTAATGAAATTCTGTTTACTCATACTCATACTCAGTTGTCATCAGAAATCATCATCTAGAAACCAATGGGAGCAGATGCAGAGACTAACAGCCAAACACTAGGGGAAGCCAAAGGAAACCCACAGAAGACTGGGAGGAAGGATTCTGGGAGTGAAAGGTATCAAGGACACCACAAGAACACAGCCCACAGAATCAACTAAGCAGGACTTATAGGGGCTCATAGAGACTAAAGTGACTACTATCATGGACCCTGTATGGGTCTGAGCTAGGTCTTCTGCATATACCTTATGTTGTGTAGCTTGGTGTTCTTGTGAGACTCCTAACAGTGGGAGGGGCTGTCTCTGACTCTTTTACCTGCTCTCGGGACCCTTTTCCTCCTTCTGGGTTGCCTCATCCAGCCTTGATATGAGGGTTTGTCCCTAGTCTTATCATAACTTGTTATACTATGTTCACTTTTGAAGGGAAATGGAGGAGTGGATTTGGGAAAGTGGGAGAGGTGAGAGAGGACTGGGAGGAGTGAAGGAAGAGGAAACTGTGGTCAGGATGAGAGAAAAATAAATAAATAAACAAACAAATGAAGGAGTATACTTCCTGAAGCAAAGAAAGAAAGAAGGACAGACAGAACAGGTCAGAAGATATGGGAGTCAAGAAGGACACGTGTAGAATAAAGCCCACATAGCAAGCATTAGAAAGCTCATGGTAGCTGGGCGACACCTTTAATCCCAACACTAAGGAGGCAGAGGCAGGCAGATCTCTATGATTTCAAGGCCAGCCTGGTCTACAGAATGAGCCCAGGGCTACACAGAGAAACCCTGTTTTGAAAAAACTTTAAAAAAAAAGAAAAGAGCTGGGCGGTGGTGGCGCACGCCTTTAATCCCAGCACTTGGGAGGCAGAGGCAGGCGGATCTCTGTGAGTTCGAGGCCAGCCTGGTCTACAAAGCAAGTCCAGGACAGCCAGAGCTGTTATACAGAGAAACCCTGTCTTGAAAAACAACAAAAAAAAAAAAGAAAAGAAAAAGAAAGCTCATGCATGACAGGGCTGGAGAGATGGCTCGATGCACAAGAACACTTGCTTCTTTTACAGAGGACTCTAATTTGATTCCTAGCATCCACATGGTGGCTCACAACCATCTATAACTCCAGTTCCTGGCAATCCGGTGCCTCCTTCTGATCTTTAAGGTCATCAAGCAGTTCATGATGCACATACATACATGCAGGTAAAACATTCATATACATTAAAAAAATTCATGTGTGTAGGAACCTCCTCCATGAGGTAGAATTGGAGGGCAGCTCCAATTGGCACATGCTTGGTCTGGCTGGACCACCTTTTCTGCTCACTAGTTCTCATGGACTTTACTGTAGAAGTTGGCTCTGCACAAGGCCACGCTGTCAGCAGACCCTGCTGGTTCAAAGAGGAAGGTGAGGCCAGGGGCCACATGCTGACAGCCTGTTGGGAGGGCCCAGCACAAGTGCAGCTCCCTGGGGTACAGACCTTCACCTTGACCAAATCACTTTCCCTTCTGCTTCCTTATTTCTCTCCTTAGGAAATTAAACAAATAATTCTCACTTATCTGCCTCACAAGGTGTTTAGAGGGATCAAATATTGCTGTTGCTTGGTGAACTGGAAGCAGATAAGGTTCTTAGATGAAATGCATCATAATGGATGGTCATTCAGCTGTGGAGTACCTGCTTCCTGGGTCATTGCTAGGCACTGGAGGACAAATAGGACTCTCTTGTTTTTCTCTTTTAAGCTCTAGGATTGAACCCAGGGCCTGCAAGTGCTTTGCCACTGAGTTCATCCTTAGCCCTCTTTCTTTCCCTCCCTCCTTCCTTCCTTCCTTCCTTCCTTTTTTTTTCAGAGACAGGGTTTCTCTGTGTAACCTTGACTGTCCTGGACTCACTTTGTGGACCAGGCTTGCCTTGAACTCACAGAGATCTGTGATGGCACATGCTTTAATCCCAGAACTCAGGAGGTAGAAGCAGATAGGTCTCTGTGAGTTTGAGGCCTGGTCTACATAGGGAGACCCTGCCTTGAAAAACAACCAAAAAAGTTTTATAATAATTTATTTTTTAAATTATAATTATAGCATCCTCCACCCCCCCTTTCCTTTCTCCAATTCCTCCAATGCATCCACTCCCCAGCCCCCCCTCTACCTTTTAGCCTTCACTGTTCTGGAACTCACTCTGTAGACCAGGCTGGCCTCCAACTCAGATCTGACTGTTTCTGCATCTGGAGTGCTGGGACTAAAGGCATGTGCCACCACCACCCAGTGGCCTCTTTTTATTTAATTGTTACACACACACACACACACACACACACACACACACACACACACACACA
>CAJQZJ010032121.1:6876346-6899855 GCA_907164525.1 Lophiomys imhausi
CACACACACACACACACACACACACACACACACACACACACACACACTTTGAGATAGGCTCTCATTAAATTGCCCAGGCTGCTCTTGAACTCACCCTGGATCAGGCAAGCATTTAATATGTGATCCCTTTGCCTTAGCTTCTCAAGTACCTGGGATTACAGGCTGGAGCCACTCTCTGGAGAGTTGGGTCTATGGATAACAGTATTTGCTATTGTGGATAACTCTGGTTCTGTTCCAGCATCTACGTGGTGGTTCACAACAATGCATTATGGCAATTCTGAGGGAACTGACAACCTCTTCTGACCTCTTCAGACACCAGGCACACACCCAGTGTCCATATGTGCATTCAGGCAAAATGCTCATATATATAAACAAATCTTTTTTTAATTAAAACTCTGCTAGTCACAGGGTAAGAAAAAGCCCTTGCTTCAACTGTAGACAGAATGCTTTCCGAAAAGGACAAAACTTGGAACAGGTAAATATCAACAGCCTAGCTCTACCAAGACAGGGTAGGCAAGTCCTTTGTAATTCCTGCTTTACAATTAATGTCTTTCAGAGGTACTGAGCCAAAAGGCTGAAGATAGATGCTTTAATGTTATAGAGAGAAATTGGGGACTGTCCAGGCAGCCAGTTGTCTGTCATTTCTCAGTTTTGGAAGCTGCTTGCTCTTCCTGCTTATTTAGATATATTTATCCTTCTCAGGTCTCTGATGTGGTTGAAGGCTAGATAGTTATAGTCTCACCGTTAAGTTTTCAGTTGTTTAGGAGTTAAAAGGATGTTCTAGTTCTAAGAAGATATTTTTAAGTTGGTAATACAAGTTAGGATGGAAACTGAGTTAGGAATAGAACTTTAAACTCATCAAGATAGATAACAGAATATTATTATTATTAGTTGCCAGATACATATGGACTGGACATCAAGAATGTATGTTATACCTTATAATTTTCATTGTTGTCTAATTGTTCTTATTGTTTTGTATTTTATTTATTGTTATAAGAAAAAGAGTCTTTCAGCCAGGTGTGGTGGCTCATGCCATTAATCCCAGCACTCAGAAGACAGAGGCAGGTGGATCTCTGTGAGTTCAAGGCCAACCTGGTCTACAGAGTGAGTTCCAGGACAGCCAGAGCTGTTACACAGAGAAACCCTGCCTCTAAAAAAAAAAAAAAAAAAAAAAAAAGAGCCTTTCATTGGACTAAAAGGGGGAGATGTTGGAGGAAAAAAGTTACACCTTAAATTAAAAAAAGGAAAAAAAATTTTTTTGACAAAAAAAAACCTCTGCTAGTCATTAGCTTTTTCTTTCTTCTTCTTCTTCTTTTTGTTTGTTTGTTTTGAGATAGCATTTCATGTATCCAAGGCTGGTCTCAAATTCTCTGTGTAGATGAGAATGACCTTGAATTTATTCACCTCCCTAAAGATCGAGTCAAGGACTCCAGTTCATGCAAGTGAAGCCTTTTACCAACTGGATGGTATGCCCCAGCCCCTAGTAAATAAAAATGTTAAATTATGTCTATGTGGCATGCCTGTAGCAGTCAGAGAACAAGACACAGGAGTTGGTTCTCTTCTACCATGTGGATCCTGGGGATCAAGATCAGCTGTTAGGATTGTGGCATCTTAACTTCTCATTTTGCTCCCAACAGTCTTTAAATTTTAATGAATGCAAAAACATGAGGATACTTTTAGGGTAATAGGTAAATTGGAGACTGTAGATATGGGCCAAGGGATTTAGAAATGACCAAAAGAAGGCCATGGTAATAATACTGAAGCGTGGTTCAGACTGAGTCTCAGAGGGAGAAAATGTTGAATCTAGGAGGAAGCTTCATTGGTAGAGTGCTTGCCCGGCATGAAATCCTGGATTCAGTCTGCAGCACTGAAGAAACTGGGTATGGGGTCGTTCATGCCAGTAATCTCAGCGCTTGGGAAGTGGACGTAGCAGGATTCAGAGTTTAAGGACATCTTTGGGCTACATAGAGAATTTGAGGCCAGCCTAGGATACACGAGACCCTGTCTTGATAATGATAATAATGGGACTGGGGAGATGGCCCAGTGTGTAAAGCACGCGCAGCATAAGCATGAGGACCTGAGCTATGATCTGTAGCTCCAGCATTGAGTAGTGAGGACAGGTGGATCCTCGGGCCTTGCTGGCCTACCAGCCTAGCTGAAACAGCAAGTGCCAGGTTCCGTAAGAGGTCCTGTCTCAAAGCAAGGTAGAGGACAATCAGGAGGACACTCTAGCATCAGCCTCTAGCTTCCACATGAGCCTTCATGGACAAGCCCACCCATTGATTCAATACACACACACACACAAACAAAACTAATCAAGCAGGGTAGTGATGGGGCACTCCTTGAGTTTCAGCTCTCCAGAGACAGAGGTGAATCTCTGAGTTCAAGGCCAGCCTGGTCTATATGAGTTCCAGAACAGCCAGTGCTACACAGAGGGACCCTGTTTTGAAAAGCAATAGAAAGAGAGACAGAGGTATCAAGGTGCATTGACCCAGTGGACATGCCCCAAACTTTCTTTCCATCATGGGTGTTGCCAAGGTGAGGGCTGAAAGAGCTCAAGTGTTCCATGAGTGAGAGGAAGCTGAGAGGATGGGGAGGGTCCCCACAAAGCCTGGAGCCCTGTCAGCCTTTCTCCTGCACCGGAAACCACAGGAAACCAGGTCAGTACTTGGGGCTGCTCCCTGTGCCCCAGAGCTCGGCTGTCAACTCTGGAGCTTCCTGAACAAGCTGTATTACTTAGTTGGTCCTCAAAGCTGGACACCGCTTGGACCTGAAGTCAAGAAGAGTTGGAGAGCGCTAGTGAGCACCCAAAGGAAGCTGGGCTTCAGTTGAAAGTCACAGGTAGGGAGCCAGAGTGCATATGAGGAAGAAAGGAGGCTTATCTGTGTTATATAATGTGTGTGGGGAGGGGATTTGGCCCAACTTTAAATGATGCACCAGTCACTTCTTTATTTTCAGCATTCAGTGTAGACAAATGCAGAATAGCTGTTACTTCTCACAGTGAAGAATGTATAACTGTCTATGGCAGATCCAAGTTCTAGGGCATACTGATAGGCATGTCAGATCTGCAGTATTTGAGGAGTAGGAGGAGTTAAGAAATGAGTGCACCTCCACAGTAAGGTGCTGGTCCCTTTCCTGTTAACTCTGTGCCACATCAAGAGACCCCCTGTGATAGGAGGGCAGTAGAGCTTTCCACTGAGCAAGCAAGCGATCCTCAGTGCCGGGCTCAGGAGAAGGAATGTGACCTAGCCTGCTGGTTAGGATGGAGGAGGAGCTTCGGGGCAGGGTGGATCCAGGGCAGGGCTAGGTGAGAGCGCCTGCTGGTACTGTGTGCTTCTCACAGCTCCAGGGCCAGGCCCTGCTGCCTTCCTGCAGACAACAAAGCCATGGTCTCTGTGCCCTGATCCTGCAGAAGCTCATGGGGAGCCCCACACCGGCAGCCTTGTTCCTGCTTCTCCTGCTCCTCATCGGCCTCCATGTGTCTGCTCAGGTTGGCTGCCCCTACCTGACACGCTGGACCAACCACTGTCTACTGGCTTCTTATGTGGTAAGGTCCTGCTGCTAGGCGGAGGGACAGTTGTTTGGCACAGACTAAAACTCCCCATTCTCCTGCCTGCCCTTTCCTACCTCTGAAATCCCTGCACTCTAGTGGCAGCCTCAGTGTGTCCTCTATGTGGTCTTGAAGGGCTTATTAAGGTTCCGGTGCGCTGAGGCCCTTGGCAGGGTGGAACTGAGAAAAAAGCAGCTGGAGTGGATGTGGGTCTCAGAACTGGATGATGTGATGTAGAGAGCTGAGGGAGGATGCACTTCACGTGAGTCCCTTCTAATGATGCCTCTCTCCTTTCTTTTCCCTACTGGGCCCTGTACCTTCAGGAAAAGAGTTTCGCTGGTGAGTCTTATTTCCTGTCCTGCTTCTTTCCCCATGCTCCCCTGTGATACATCCAGTCCCAGTGAGCCATCCATGGCAATTTTGGTTCCAACCTAGGGAGTAGTCTGTTATCAATGAGAAAGTGCAGGACCAGTCTAGCTTTGCATTGTAATTTTTCCTCAGACTCTATAAATGCTTAGGCAGAGTTCTTCACTCTTCTATTTGACTTTTGACTTCTGA
Organism: Lophiomys imhausi; assembly: GCA_907164525.1. Lineage (NCBI taxonomy): Eukaryota > Metazoa > Chordata > Mammalia > Rodentia > Muridae > Lophiomys > Lophiomys imhausi. The sequence continues at coordinate 6,880,455 of CAJQZJ010032121.1, forward strand.
GCACAGGAGTGTAGGAGGATGAGGACAGTGTTGCTTCCAGCCAATGGGGAGGGTAAAATGAGCAGCATGGCTAATCTGCAGGCACTCCATACAAGTGCTCTTCCTATCACTGGGCCTTCGCTCTATCAGGAACAATACTTTATTGTTTATCTTTCCTACTTTATGGTACATCTACTCTACTAAGCTTTCCCCAATGCATTATGTTACTTAGGACAAGCCTGCTTGATAGATGAGCAGCCTGGCACCTGGGTCCAATAAATTTCCCAAGATCATACTTGAAAGATATGTCAAAGCTCAGCCTTAAATCCAGTTGGGAGGAGGTGGGAAGGACCTCTTTAGACTCTAACATTTTTCTTGTTTTTCTTTTTGTTTTTGTTTTGAGATGGGGTCTCACTATATAATACCAAGCCTTCGTCTTTTTTTTTTTTTTTTTTTTTTTTTTTCGAGACAGGGTTTCTTTGTATAACAGCTCTGGCTGTCCTGGACTTGCTTTGTAGACCAGGCTGGCCTCGAACTCACAGAGATCCGCCTGCCTCTGCCTCCCAAGTGCTGGGATTAAAGGCGTGCGCCACCATGCCTGGCTGGTCTTCGTCTTTTTTGTTTGTTTGTTTTTTTCATGACTGGGTTTCTCTGTGTAACAAAGCTTCCATCGTTTAATCCTCCTGTCTCAGCTTTTCAAGCAATGGGCTTGTAGCCATGTGTCACTGTACCAACTTTCTCTTACACAGGAAGTTCTGCTCAAACTGTCTGCCCTACCCTCCTAGTCACAAAGCCTTGGCACTGGCCCTGCTGTTTGTGCCTGCGTCTGCTGTCACATCCTACAGGTAGGAAAGCAGCCTTTCAGCCATTCTCAATGGAGGTACAAATTAGGGACAGTATAAGAGTCACTACGGAGGCTGACACAGTGTCACTTGTCATAGTTAACCTCAACAGTGACTTAGAGCATCTCAAAACAGCACATCATGACACACATCATGGAACAACCGTGTCTTTGTGGAGACACCATCTTTTTCATCTGGTACTAATCCCTAAAAGCATGTGTTCTATGGACTTGCTATTGTTATTTCTGTATGTAGAGGGGATCATCTTACCCTGATGTTTCATTGCTTCATTTGGTACACACTGAACGCACACGTTAGCAGTTATAAAGGGGTGGAGGGATGGCTCGGTGGTTAGCAACACTCTGTGCTTTTGCAGAAAACCTGAGTTCAGTTCCCAGCACCTATATCAGGCAGGTTACAAGTGGCTGTAACTCCAACTCCAGGGAATCTGATGTATCTGACCTCTTCAAGCACCAACACTCATTTTCATATAGATATATATACACATGCAGATAGTTAAACATAAAATAAAATCATAAAAATTTAGTTAATTTTTTGTTCATTAGAAACCATGCTGCAGCCAGGCAATGGTGGCATATGCCATCAGTCCCAGCACTCTGGAGACAGAGGCAGGCAGATCTCTGAGTTCAAGGTCAACCTGATCTACAGAGAGAGTTCCAGGACAGCCAGGACTACACAGAGAAACCCTGTCTTAAAACAACAAAAAAAAAAAAAAAGAAAGAAATCATGGTACAATGAATACCTACCTTTGTGGGAGGGGTATGTGTGTGTGTGTTCATATATGTACATGTGTGTGTATGTGTTTTTTCTCTACTTAAGAAATTCTTATTTTATTTATTTTAAAATGTCTTTTTATTGGGGCTGGAGAGATGGCTCGATTGTTATGAACACTTGCTGCTCTTCCAAAGGATCTGGATTTGATTCCCAGCACCCACATGGTGGCTGATAGTTATTTGTAACTGTAGTTCCAGGGAATCTAATGCCTTCTTCTGACCTTAGCAGGCACCAGGCATGCACATAGTGTACATACATATGTACAGGAAAAACATTAATACACATAACATAAAATAAGTGAATGTACAAATTTTAAAAAGAAACAAAATAACTTATTTATTTTTAAATAATTTATTTATTTTTATTGTTTTGAGTGCATGTATGTCTGTGTGAGGGTGTCAGATCCCCTGGAACAGGAGTTACAGACAGTTGTGAGTTTCCATGTGGGTGCTGGAAATTGAGCCTGGGTCCTCTGGAAGAACAGCCAGTGCTCTTAACCACTGAGCCATCTCTCCAGCCCCAATAATGTTGAGTATTTTGCTGGTTTTTTTCTTTTCTTCTTTTGAGAGTCTGTGTAAACCAGGCTGGCCTGAACTTGCACTCTTATATATTATTTGAAAATCTCATATGTGTGTACAATCTATCTTGATCAAACCCACCCACAATTTCTCCCTCCCTCTTCCCCTGAATAACTCCCAATACATCACTGTCCCACATTTATGTCTTTTTAAAACTATATTTGTTGGAGAGATGGCTCAGCAGTTAAGAGTACTGACTGCTCTTCCAAAGGACCCAGGTTCAAATCCCAGCACCCATATGGCAATTTACAGCCGTCTGTAATTGCCAGGCGTGATGGCACATGCCTTTAATCCCAGCACTCAGGGAGACAGAGGCAGGTGGATCTCTGTGAGTTCAAGGCCAGCCTGGTCCACAGAGTGAGTTCCAAGACAGCCAAGATTACACAGAGAAACCTTGTCTTGAAAAACCAAAAAAATATATATATATATTTATTTTATGTGTATAAGTATTTCCCTGCATGTATATATGTATTTTGTGTCTGTGTAGTGTCCGTGGAAGCATCAGACCCCCTAGTGCTAGAGTCTTAGATGGTTGTGAGCCACCATGTGGGTGCTAGGAACCAATCTTGAGTCCTCTACCGACAGCAAGTTCTCAGAATTGCTCACTCATCTTTCCACACACACATACCCCTCCATTTTTGGGACAGAGGCTCACTGTGTAGTCCTGGCTTGCCTAGAGCTTGCAAAGTGGACCAGGCTGGCCTCAAAAATCAAGAGATCTACCTGTTTCTGCCTTGAATACAAATGTAAAAGCATGCCTTGCTCTGTTTGTTGTTTTGTAGCTCACTAAGTCCAGTTGGTGAGTCTGCCTGCTGGAGTATTGACTGGTCTGGCTGGCTGGACCTTGTGCAGACCTTGTGCCGCTGACCACAGCTGCAGTGAGTTCATGAACACAGCAGCCATGACATGTTTAGAAGACCTCACAGTGCTCCTCCTCATCTCCTGGCTCTTACATCCTTTCTGCTCCCTCTTCTGTGTTCTCTAAGTCTTAATTCTTTTTTATTGAATCATAATTTTTGCCACCAAAGAAGCTCGATATCATTGCTGTCCTTGATTTATAATGAATTTCTGCCCAACTTTGGGTCGCATCTCCAGGTAGGACAGGGGCCATGAATACCCAGGTAAGATGTGTGTCTTTCTTCTACAGGCCTTCAGTGGGGCTGGTTCTCTCTCTTGGTGAAGAAATCTAAAAGTCCTCGAAAGTTTGAATTCTATTGGAGGTACAGGACACCAGCTTCCTCCCAGGTACCCTGTGATTTACAGCTCTACTCTATGGTCCCAACCACACAAACCCCCCTGCCCCCCGCTTTTTTTTTGGTTTTTCAAGACAGGGTTTCTCTGTGTATCCTTGACTGTCCTGGACTCACTTTGTAGACTAGGCTGGCTTGAACTCACAGGGATCTGCCTGCCTCTGCCTCCCTAGTGCTGGGACTAAAGCTGTGTGCCACCACTCCCGCCCTCCAAACCCTTTCTTTCTTGCCCCTTATTATGTTCTCCAGCTACAAGAGGGAGTTTGAAAATGTGAAGATTACACAGTAAGGGAAACAGAGGAAAAGAGCTTGAGCAGTTTGCTTGTAGACTCTCACTTTCCAAGGCAGAACTAGAAGGCAGACTCCCTGGCTCCTGGCTTAACCACTTTGTTCTGTGCTCGTAGAGGAAGCTGCTAGGCAGTTCTTCCCCGTCTCAGGAAAGCCATCCTACTTCCAACCCCTTCCTGGCTGTCTCCCTACGCCCCAAAAGGACCCAGCCTTCAGCCGCTGGAGGAGCAGAACATCTCCCTAGAGCAGGTTCACAAAAGAGAGGAGGTAGGTACTCGATGCATGACAGCAGATGGTTTCAGCCTTACCTGAGCCAGGGTCACCAAGCCTTCCTTTTCCATAGGACCTGAATTCTCCTTTGATTTGCTGCCTGAGGCACAGGCTATTCGGGTGACTGTTCCTCCAGGCCCAGAGACTAGTGTGCGGCTTTGTTACCAGTGGGAGCTGGAATGTGAAGACATGAGTAGTCCCTTTGAAACCCAGGTATGGAGTGCCATGCCTTGTAAAGAGACAGAGAACACAATTCCCTAGCAAATGGGGGGAGGGACTGAGGCCCAGAGAAGGAAAGTGATTGCTCAAAACTTATAAAATGAGGTATGTAGCATTAAGACTTTTTTTTTTTTTGGACTAGACAGGGTTGTAGGCTATGTTACTTGGGAGGAGAGGCCAGAAAGAAATGGTATGGTACCAGGCATGGTGGCACACACTTTTAATCCCAGTATTCAGGAGGCACAAGGCAGGGGCATCTCTGTGAGTTGGAGACCAGCCTGACCTACAAAGAGAGTTCCAGCACAGCCAGGGCTGTTACACAGAGAAACCCTGTCTCAACAAACAAAAAACAAAACAAAAAAGGGTATGGGATGTACTCGCCAGGAGACCACCCTTGGAGACCTTTGCTAGGGCTGGGGATACACCCAACTGATAGGGTTCTTGCTTAGCATGCTTGATCTCCAGCATTGTACAGATGGGGTGAGAAGCAGAAGCAGGAATATCAAGTTCAAGGTTATGCTTGTAGATATAATGAGTCTGAGGTCAGCTTGGGGTACATGAGCCCCTGCTTTCAAAACAACAACAAAAGCTTTGTTATTTTCTCAAAAGGCTGTTCCCCTAATAATTTTGGTACACCTTTTGTCTAGCCCTCAGGAAATGTATCCCCTAATCTCACAGTCTAGGTCCTCGCAGCCCACTTCTCACAGGTCCACTGCACATAGCTGGGTATCATGGGCAGAGACTGAAGCCATATTCTGCCGTACTTCCGCTCTCTTCAGATCTGCAATGGTTATCCCTTCTAACTTCATGGTGATGCTAGGCTTGAGTAGAGTCGATGCTTCTAACATCCTACATACAACTGGAACTCAAGAACTGTGTATTCTCTTCCCTACCCCTACTCTTCAAAAAGTACCTCAAGCAAATGGCCAGAGTATAGAACCAAGATCTTATGAGAGAGAGAAATAAGTTTCATAAAGTAGGAAAATAAGGTATATTGTCCAAGGTCTTAGCTTCCTCCTATACCCCATAGTGTCCATGCTTTTGGGGGGGGGTTCTTTTTTATCCCTTTGTGATTTTATCAACAGAAGATTGTGTCTGGGGGCCACACTGTAGACCTGCCTTATGAATTCCTTCTGCCCTGCATGTGCATAGAGGTAAGCACAGGGAAATGTAGGTTACTCATGGCTCCTTGCCCAATCCCATTTCTAGTAAGTCAACTTACAAAGGACTAGGGAAGGATGGAGAGCTCATTTGGTGATAGAGCAAGCCCTACAGCACTAAAGAGAGACTCGAAAAGGACCAGGCTACTGGGATGCTTAGGAAACTGGTGCTGGCTTGGCTGTGAGCCACGCACGTTCAGCGGTAGAAGGGTCCTAGGCAAGTTCACCTCAGCCCTGCCTGGATGCTTCCCTCCTTGCTCCAGATTTGGCTTCAGCTCATAGACACAGAATAAACAGCCATCATCTCTGTGTTCCTGAGAGCCAAGGTTGCATATTCCTTCTAAAGTCATGTCCTCTCTAGTCCTCCATAGTAGTCCTCCTCTTTCCTTGTAAGTCTGAAGATAAAGATGTTTTAGATATCTTTAGCAGGAAGATGGGTACTGAAAGAAGGGTGGAGGCAGAGACCTGGGGAAACAAAAGCTGCCAGAAAAGACAACAGATGGACAATGAGGAAGTTTGGAATGAGGAACCAACACAGGGTCCTTGACAAATCCCAGAATGGAGATCAGGAAAGCCTCAAATTGAGGCATATTGCCCTCAGGATTTCTCTGTTACTGGAAATAGTTCTCTTTGGAGATAAGAGGTGTCAGCCTCATTTGCTGCTCTCTCCTATGCCTTGGAGCCCTAACCCTTCCCCTTACTCTACAGAGCTCCCTGACTAGTGCAGCTCAAGGTGCTTCACTATAGTAGGTCAGAGCCAGAATGAATGATGTTGGAAAAGCCATTTCCTCCACTCTATGTGTCCCTGTCTCCCCAGGCTTCTTACCTGCAAGAGGATACTGTGAGGCACAAAAAGTGTCCCTTCCAGAGCTGGTCTGAAGCTTGTGAGTGTTGTTTATACTAATCCTGGTGCACATTCTCTCTCTCTCTCTCTCTCTCTCTCTCTCTCTCTCTCTCTCTCTCTCAGCGGGGTATGGGGAGATATGGAGAAAGATCCCAGATGGCATGAGCACATTTCTTTCAGAGGGAAAGGGCCACAGTGTCTAGCCATCAACCTGCAGGTGAGCTCCTGAGTGCTGAGCATCATGTATGGAAGAGGGTCACCCAGAGAGTGGCGTGTGAGAGAGCCAAACAGAGACCTAGGCTCACTTCCCAGCTCTGCCATGGATTCTCCTCAGAATGCTCCTTTCCTTCATCTGTAAACTCCCAAACTGCTTATGGGGCTTGAATGAAACATTTCATGGGAAAGTGGCTGGTGTTGTCTGGAGTGCTGTATGCACAGAGCTGACCCTGAGGAGAGAAAGGACACTCAGTTAAAGGAATCACAAAGCATATGTGCATGGGCAGGGTTATCATCAAGGGCTATCAGCAGGGCATCAACTCAGGAAAGGAGAAGCCCAGGAAACAGCTGTGAGCAGAGAGGGTCTTGGGGAACTGGCACCTGAGCTGAGCTCAGGAAATGGACAGGATTTAGAAAGAAGAGGGGAGAAGGCATTCAGATTCTGAGAGGAGCCTGCACAGGTTTTGAGTGTGGGATGCAGTAAGGGGTGTTCGGTGTGGAAGCCCAGGATGGACAGGTAAGGTAAGGCTGGGCAGAGAAGTGGGTAGGTAGAAGTGCTCACCTGCTGAGCACCTGTGAAGGCAGGAATTGTGCTGGAACTTTGATATTTTCTCCTGGTGCCCTGGGGTGGGGAGGGGAGATGGAGGTTCAGCTGGGCCATGACCTCATCCTTGGACCTGCCACCTGCCCAGATGACTCGGACTTCTGGAAGTCAATACACTTCACTGACTACAGCCAGCACAATCAGATGGCCATGGCTCTTACACTCCGCTGCCCACTGAAACTGGAGGTCTCCCTTTGCCAGAGGCAGGACCCACTCATGCCCTGCGAAACCCTCCCCAATGCCACAGCACAGGAGTCAGAAGGAGTAAGGATAGCCACCTCCCTCCAGGACTGACGTGAGCAGGGTAGGGGCCCAGGGACCTTCTCCTTGACTAACTCTCTTCTCCCCAACAGTGGTATGTCCTGGAGAATGTGGACTTGCACCCTCAGCTCTGCTTTAAGGTACACCCATGGGCAGGGGACTGGCAGTGGGAGGAGGGATGGGACTGAATCTTGCTGACCTGCCATCCCTGTGTTCCCCAGTTTTCTTTTGAAAACAGCAGTCATACTGAATGTCCCCACAAGAGTGGTGAGTCAATAAGGAATCCCACCCTTCACATGTCACCTTCACTCACCTGTGACCTCCAGGTCCAGCACAACCCAGCTCTGATCACCTCCCACAAACAGGCTCTCTCCCATCCTGGACTGTGAGCATGGATACCCAGGCCCAGCAGCTGACTCTTCGCTTTTCCTCGAGGACATATGCTACCTTCAGTGCTGCCTGGAGCAGCCCAGACTCGGGGCTGGATACCTTGATGCCTCCTGTGTACAGCGTCAGCCAGGTATGGCCTAGCTGGGCTTTGGCTCCCACCAGGATCTCTTGGCCAATGCATATACCTTACTTACTTTCAGTGAGGCAGACCCTGGGTGCGTGGAGGTAAAAAAGTCCTCGTTCTGTCATTTGACATAGATTATTTACTTGATCAGCCTTGGATTACTGGTCCTCTGTCAATCTGTGGGGTCCTTCATGGGGGAGTTCCTAAGCCTTTCATTGCCTTAGTTTACAGACAGAATAGAGCCTGCAGGCTGGCACTCCCACCTTCAGCTATTTTTTAGCCACTAAAGCTGCTGCCACCTTGTGTGTGTGTGTGTGTGTGTGTGTGTGTGTGTGTGTGTGTGTGTGTGTGTGTGTGTGGTGTATACATATATACATGTAGGTGTGCACACCGGTGGGTGTGAATGAAGAGGCCAGAGGTCCTCTATTGCTTCCTACCTTGTTCCTTTGAGACAAGGTCTCTTGCTGAACCTGGAGATTGCTCTTTTCAGCTAAGCTGGCAGTCCAGTGAAGTCCTGCGATTCACCTGTCTCTGACTCCCAATGCTAGGGTTGCACAAATATAGAGCCATGCCTGCCCCCCCCCCAACTGTCCTGTAACTCACTCTGTAGAATCAGAGATCTGCCTTCCTCTGTCTCCTGAGTGCTGGGATTAAAGGTGTGCACCACCACCACCCCACTCATTTTTTGTTTGTTTGTTTTGTTTAAATCTGGATGCTTAGGATTTGAACTCAAGTGCTTATGTTTGCACAGAAAACGTACCTACTGAGTCATTTCCTCAGCTCTTCAATACATATCGATGCCACCCCAAACCTCAGCGTCCTCTCTCAGGTCTCATGCCCCTGCAAAGCACTAGTATAGAAGTTCACTTTCAAGAGGCCCTAGAAGCTGAAGGGTTCACAGAACAGTATTGCACTGTTTAACTCCATCATGTGGGCTAAGAACGGGTTGACTAACCTGTCTTTGTTCTGTGTATCTGATTTTAAAACCACAATCAAATATATTCACAAAACCACAGCACTAAGCTGACCAAGCATGTTCACTACAGTTCTCCCTCAAAGGGTCCCTTGTAGCTAGATTGCTGCTTTGAGCTCTATGGGCTCCCAAACACACAAAGAGTAGCAAACACTTATGATCTGAGAGTGTCTACCTGTTTGACAGTGGCCTCCAGAGTGGACTCAGGCAGGTGAGGGGACAGAGTAAGGGGTGCTCCTAAAAGGTAGAGATGACTGGTCAACCCAGTAACTAACGTGCAGAACATAGAGTGGAGCCACATCTCATCTGTAGACAGACAGCCATCGGTTCTCTCAGGTTCAGTACACATTTCCTGAATGCCTGCTTGCCCACTGTGTATTTATGCACCAGGAGGTATAAGAAGAGTACAGTGCACAGTCCAGGCTTTGTCCTCCTTTTCTTAGCTAATAACAGCTACTTCTAACACACACACACACACACCACTTTATTAAAGGCATCCATATGCATATTCCCATTTAATGCTCCCTATAACCCACTAAAGATTATTGTCCCTCAAATAAAGAATCTGGATCTGAGGCTGGGGAGGGAGGAGATATCATCCAAGTGCACATAAAAGTCACAAATCTAGGACTAGAAAAGCAGTAGTCGGGGCTGGAGAGATGGCTCAGCGGTTAAGAGCACTGGCTGTTCTTCCAAAGGACCCTGGTTCAAATCCTAACACCCACATGGCAGTTCACAGCTGTCTGTAATTGCTGGGTGTGGTGGCACACGCCTTTAATCCCAGCACTGGGGAGGCAGAGGCAGGTGGATCTCTGTGAGTTCAAGGCCAACCTGGTCTACAAAGTGAGTCCAGGATAGTCAAGGATACAGAGAGAAACCCTGTCTTGAAAAACTAAAAAAGAAAAAAGAAAAGCAGTAGTCAAGCCTCAACCTAGGCTCCCAGCCTCCACAGCTTACTCTTCCTAGTGGACAAGATGCCTCCTCAGTGGTGTAGGGGAGAGATGCACATGTGCTACAGTACAAAGACAATGGCTGTGCCCACTTTCTTCCTCTGGGCTCTCTCTCTCTCTTTCTCTCTCTCTCTCTCTCTCTCTCTCTCAGCTGAGTGTGTGCGCGCACTCAGCTGCAGCAGCTAGTATATGAGGAAGATCAGTGGTGGCTGGGGTGGCTGGGGAAGTCTTCTAAGGTGGCACTGGGCCCTTTATCTAGGTAGGTTGGAGGTGGGTGAGACACTATCAGATTTGCATGTATGGGAACAACCATTCTACTCTTTGTCTGTATAGACTCAGGGCTCTGTCCCAGTGACTGTAGAGCTCATCATTCCCTTCCTGAGGCCCAGGAGCTGCATCTTGGTAAGAAAGCCTACCCTTACTCCTCACAGATCTTGTAGCACAGAGCCCGTAAAATGTTTGGTTTGACCAAGTGTTTTATATTGGAATTAGTAGCCACTAGTTAAGCAAAACAAACAAGCAAAACACTCATATTTTGCCCTCCCATAAAAATGAGAAAATGAAAAAATGGTACTGCATGTCCCCAATGAGGTGGTAGCTGACTACGCTTTCCAGCCCAGGTCACCTGTGGGAGCTGCATGTCCCCAACGAGGTGGTAGCTGACTATGCTCTCCAGCCCAGGTCACCTGTGGGAGCTGCTGAGGTCTCACTGGCATTTGCCACCTTGGACTGTTCTAAGTCAGGCCAGGGATTGTACCAGACATAAAACTAGAGCTGGAGAATTTCCCAAGCCAGTGGGGACTCCTTCCCTGGGAGGAAGGGGGTGCTCTGGCTCACATGAGTGGGAATCCTGTGTCCTCAGGTGTGGAGGTCAGATGTTCAGTTTGCCTGGAAGCACCTCTTGTGTCCTGATGGTGAGTTCTTGGGTGAGAGGAGAAAGGGAGCTTGGGCACTGAAGAGATGGCTGGCCTTCACCTTCTTGATTAGTCTCCCATAGACACCTGGGGCTCTTGATCCTGGCACTGCTGGGCCTCACCACTCTCCTGGGCATAGTTCTGGTCCTCCTGTGCCGGCGCCCGCTCCCTGGTAAGCTCACCTGGGGTGGCTGGAGATTCAGGTTGTTCCCGCACCTCTTGACTAAGCTAGGGCCGAAGCGTAGGCCACTAGCCTTAGGCCCCCTCGTGGGCAAGGGTGGCTAAGGCAGGGCAAAGGGCTGCGGATGCAGACTGTCCCTGAACCACCAAGCTGCAAGACGCCGGGTGTGTGTATGGGGTTGCTTACAATCCAGCTTGTTGTGCACTAGAAGCCGCACGTTTTCCTCGTTAGCCTATAAGCAACGGATAGGCTCAGCACTTGGGGGACTGACTCTCATAACGGATAAAGGTCACACGGTGCAGGGAACCTCAGAGTGTAAGCCCGAGGCCCCAAGGGGAGGACTGGTGTGTGTCCCCAAGGGGAGGTCTGGTGTGTGTGTGTGCGCGCGCGCCTCTCACCCTACTCAGCTGTTACTCGGATCTCCAGGCCCCAGCCAAACGCGGCCAGTTTTACTTCTGCACGCAGCAGACTCAGAGGCACAGAGGCGCCTGGTGGGAGCATTGGCCGAACTACTTCGGACGGCGCTGGGAGGCAGACGCGACGTGATCGTGGATCTGTGGGAGGGGACGCACATGGCACGCATTGGACCACTGCCATGGCTCTGGGCGGCTCGGGAGCGAGTGGCGCGTGAGCATGGCACGGTGCTGCTGCTGTGGAACTGTGCGGGTCCCAGCGGCTGCGACCCGCCAGCTGCGTCCCTGCGCACCTTGCTCTGCGCTGCTCCACGTCGGCTGCTGCTCGCTTACTTCAGTCGCCTCTGTGCCAAAGGCGACATTCCCCGGCCGCTGCGCGCTCTGCCTCGCTACCGCCTGTTTCGTGACCTGCCGCGCCTGCTGCGGGCGCTGGATGCTGGGCATGCCACCCTAGCCACCAGCAGGAGTCTCCTTAGGGTTAAGCAGTGCTTGCAAAGCCGCCTAGAGCTGTGTCACCGCCTGGAACTCGAGGCCGCCGAAGCTGACTACCAAGGCTCAGCCGATAGTTCGGGAGATTCCAGTTGTCTGTAGCCGCAGCCTGTGTAGAAAGCAATGGCTGGAACTCCAGAACGAGGCCTCGAACTTGTACTCTTTGGGGGCGCTACTTGCTTCCAAAACTGTAAGACTCACCCCAGGTCCCACACTTGTCCAGTCTCCCTCTCACAGTTGCTTCCTTTTAGAATTCCTGAGAGAAAGTTGGGCTTTCCTGATAGATCCTCAGCCCTTTCTGAGAAGGCAGGGAGATTTTTCCATTTCTTTTCAAAACTGCAAAAAGGACAACCATCTGGGTCATGCACTCTGGTCCAGGCTGGAGAGCAGGGCCAGGACTGGGAAGTAGGATCTGTCTGTCAAGGTCCTGAAGGGGGTTTTGCTCAACAGAGTTGAGAGGAACATGCCTGTAATTTGCTTTGTTTTATTTTTGTTTGTTTGAGGCAGAGTCTCACTGTGTAGCCGTGGAAGGCCTGGAACAAAGAGAGGTCTACCTGCCTCTGCCTCCTGAGAGCTGAGATTAAAGGCTTGAACCATCACAATTGGTGAGAGAGAGGGTTTTCTTTCATCTAGAAAGATGAATAAAAGCCAACATAGTAGATAAATTAAGAAACAGAGTGCTGTTTTTGTGTGCCTAGGCCTGTCAGGAAGCCTGCCCTAGGCTTGTTCTAGGACAGCTCACCAGCCCAAGTCCTCTCACTCACTGTCATCTGTGGCCTCATTCCCACAAGCAATCCCTGTGAAAGGCAAGGACGACCCAGTACCTCCTGGATCCTTTCCAAGATACGATTTTTCCAAGAGCAAGGAAAAACAGAAGCTCTGCTAGGCAACATGCCTGTCCCACCCCTCCAGTCCCAGCAACAGCACAACAAAACCTCTGCTGAGCTCTGAGTCTCCCAAGCCTCCTGCCCCTCCAGCCCCCTTGAACCTAGGCCAGGCAGTGGGGAGCAGCTAACTTTCTGGTGTGCCCTTTGACACCAGGCCACTCTCTTCAGAGCTTCTGTTTCACGAGGGTCATTGTCACTGAGGCCCAGGGAAATATATGAAGAACCTAGGTATCTAGTAAGAGGGGACCCAGGGGACCAGAGGATCCCAGGGTCATACAGCAAGTGGAAACACCCGGAAGTCACGAGCCTGGGATCTTCTCAATCAGAGTCTTTGTTTCTGGTGAGATCCAGGATATGAGTTCCCTTTCTCAGCTGCGCTGCTTTTCCAGGGCTCCTCCCAGCCAGGTGTCAGCCAAGGAAGAAGAGGAGAGGGCACCACCCGGTCCAAAGCTGCTGGCTCCTGGAGTTGGTGGGAGGGACGGGACAGGGCGGGGCAGGAACAGCTACTGCCTGCTGGGAGCCGAACTGAAAGTACTCCAGCTGAAACTGGGCCTGGGATTCCCGGCTCACTGGAGTGGGAAAGCATGGCTGGAGAGGAATTCTAGCCCTTGCCCTTTCCCAGGGACACGGGGCTGATTGGCAGCAGAGGTGGTGTGTCTTCTGCCCCCTGTGGGGGCAGGACAGGACCTCAGGCCTGGGTGCTGTCTAGCACCTAGAAGATGCGAGTGTCCTGGTTCCTGCTGTCCTTGGCACTGGGCCGAAGCCCTGTGGTCATTTCTCTGGAGAGGCTCCTGGAGCCTCACGACACTGCACGCTGCTCTCTAGTGAGTCTGGGACCCTGGGAGGTTGGAAGGCTCAGAGTTCTGTGCCTCATCACGGTGCAAATCTGGCGCCTGTCACTGCCTCTATCAGAACCACCCTGTCTGGTCTGTCTGGTGCTGATGGGGAAAGAGAAGATGGAAAGGGGACAAGCAGTAGTCTTCAGGGAAAGGCTTAGGATAGGGAGTCCCCAAAGGAGGTAGGCAGGGTTAGGGGTTGTCCAGCAAGGGAAGGTGCTTAGATTTGGGGTTGGAAAGTGACTTTTCTTTCCTTCCCAGGGCCTCTCCTGCCACCTCTGGGGTAAGTATTGCTACTTTAAAAGAGAGAGCTTCCAGGCTAGCTGAAGGGAAAGCAACTGTTCACCCTCAGCCTGGAAAGACTAGGCTCCTCTGCCCTCTGGAGGTATCAGAAACCAAACCAGGCTCTGAACAGCTTCAGCTTCCACCCCACCCTTCACACCCAGACAGTGACGTGCTCTGCCTGCCTGGAAGCATCGAGTCTGCCCCAGGCCCCGTGCTAGTGCCTACGCGCCTGCAGACGGAACTGGTCCTGAGGTGTCCACGAGAGACCAAGTGTGCCCTGTGTGTCCGTGTAGTTGTGCACTTGGCTGTACACGGTGAGTGAGCAATCCCATGACTGCATGTGCACACATGAGAGTGCCCAGAGAAGGCATGAGGACTGCAGACGCTGTGGGCATCTGCAATGCTGAAGACACTGGCCCAGGCACCCCTAGGCCAGCCTGCTCTCCCCAGTCCTCTCCTTACCAGCCATGGCATTTCTAGAAGGAATCTGAGCCTGAACCAGCCCAAAGCAGGTGCCCGACTTGCTTGGACTTTGCTGTTTTCTCTGTTCCTTGCAGGACACTGGGAAGAGCCAGAAGAAGCTGGAAAGTTTGACTCAGCACTTCAGGAGTTTAGGAACGGTGAGGAGCCAGTTGATCCAACTGCTGTTTCTTGTCAGGGCCCTTCTCATGGCCTGGCTAACTCCTGCTTGTTGCCCACAGCCTCTCTCCAGGCCCAGGTGGTACTCTCCTTCCAGGCCTACCCCACTGCCCGCTGTGCCCTGCTGGAGGTACAGGTGCCTGCTATCCTGGTGCAGCCTGGTCAGTCTGTGGTATGTGAAGTGCTCCCCCTGACAAGATGAGCCACCTTCAGAATACGAGAGTCCCAAAGCAATCATGTGCATTGTTTCTTTAATTCTGATGTGAGCTGCGAGCCCTCCCTTTCAACCTTTTGGGGTGGTTTTCTGTTTATAGAATGAGGGTAATAAGGACATGCCTGCCTCACATGTATGACTTGGTAAGAAGTCACTAAACAGTTATGTGGGACAATTTTTTTTTTTTTGTTTTTTTCAAGACAAGGTTTCTCTGTGTAGTCCTGGCTGTCCTGGACTCACTTTGTAGACCAGGCTGGCCTCGAACTCACAAAGATCCGCCTGCCTCTGCCTCCCAAGTGCTGAGATTAAAGGCATGCGCCACCACCGCCCGGCTTTATGTGGGACAGTTTTATTTCATACTTTCACCAGCAGCAAACAGGGCTTCCAATGACTTCCATCTTTGCCAACACTTGGCATTTTAAATTTTAGCTATTACACTATATATGTCATGGTTTATAACTGGGGAATTGTGTGTGCATGTGTGACGTGGTAGTGTTTATATTTCTAAATTACATTTGTTTATTCATTATATATGTGTGTGTGTGTATGTTTGTATGTATATGTGTGTATCCTAGGGGGTTCATATGGAGGGCAGAGGACAACTTACAGAGTAATTGTTCTTCTTTTTACCATAAGGGTCCTGGTGACTGAATTCAGGTTGTCAGGGTTGGTGACAAGCACTTTTCCTACTAAGCATCCAGGCAGCTCAGTGCTAGTGTTTCTGTTGCTGGTTTGTGTGTATGAGTGTGGGGGAGGGGCATGCTAGGGGTGGAACCAAAGGCTTTGTATCTGCTAAGCAACAGTCTACTGCTGAGCTACATCCTCAGCCCTTTTTTTTTTTTTTTTTTTTTGGTTTTTCGAGACAGGGTTTCTATGTTTAACAGCTGTCCTGGACTCGCTTTGTAGACCAGGCTGGCCTCGAACTCACAAAGATCCGCCTGCCTCTGCCTCCCAAGTGCTGGGATTAAAGGTGTGCGCCACCACCGCCCGGCTTCAGCCCTTGTTTTTATTAGACAGAATCTTGCAATATAGTCTAGGCTGAAATCCTCCTGCCTCAGCCTCCTGAGTGCTCCCACTGCAGATATATGCCACTGTGTTTGGTGTTTGTTACAGCTTTAGTTTATATAGTCACGATGACCGACAAAGTCAGACACTTTTTATGTGCTTATTGATTATTTGTAACTCCCTTCAAGAAAGGCCCTTTAAAACTTTTGATGGCTTTGTAAAATAAGAACAAAGATCTGGGAATGGAGCCCAGTGGTAGAGTTCTTGCCTAACATGCTCAAGATTGTGGGTTTGATTCCCAGCAAAACACACACACATGCATATGCACGCATGCACAGGCATGCACACACACATGCACACACACACACTATTTTTATTAATCTGCTTACTTTGCTTCACAGAACAACCGTCATTGAGTTATGCAGTGGAGGAGCTCCATGCTTGCTTTGGAGTATCTAAGCAGCTTCCCTCTGGCCAGTCAGTCTATAACATCAGGTGTAGGCAGCAACTCAGATCGCCTGGTTAATCTCAGGCCTGCCAATACAGCTACAGAAGATACTTGCTTTAGACCTGGGGAAATGTTCAAAAGAAGGAAACTTCAGTGATAGATTTCAAGCTAGATAGTGTAAACACAGACATTGGCTGGAAATGGGGCCAGTGGATGAGCAGAGTGATCCACCCACGTGAGCCCAAGATCTTGGCCTGGATTCTAAGCTCCCCATCTCCAGTCCTCCACCACCCTCTCCTCATAGGGCTCTGCGGTATTTGACTGTTTCGAGGCTGGTCTTGGGGCTGAGGTGCGAATTTGGTCCTACACGAAACCCAGGTACCAGAAAGAACTCAACCTCACACAGCAGTTGCCTGGTAAGTCACCCCAAAGCCCTGGTACCCTGTCTGTGGTCCCTCTGGCCACTCCCCCTCTTCCTAGTCCCATCACTTTCAGGCAGGGATCTAAGCTGGTACCCTCCTTAATCAGTTTCTTGTGCTTCTAGCCCCTGGGTTAGGTGCTCTGTGCCCCATGTAAGCGTGGGTGGTGTTCAGGGGACTGCCAACCCCTCTCAGTATCTCCCGATGGGTTGAATTGACTTTGTTCTTTCCTTGGTCCCCAGCCCCACTGGAGGTTTTTCTGTGATCTCTCCCCAGACTGCAGGGGTCTCGAAGTCCAGGACAGAATCCAGAGCTGCTGGGGTAGGGGCTAGGGACAGCGGGCTGGGTGGAGGGAGGAGCAGAGTCTTGAGTTCACACAATTGACTTCAGTTCAGGGGTGCCAAGATTCCAAAATTCACAGGATGTGTTCCACCGTTTGTTCATTCACTCGTTCCACATGAACTGCAGCAGTTACTCCATCTATGCCAGGCAGTGGAATATAAGGATGAATCATTTTCTTATAACAAGTGTTCATCAACACCATGAACATCTAGTGTCCCGAAGCACTGTCAAGATTCTGGTCCCTTTCTTCACAGATCAAGGTGGAAATGTTATTAAATCTGAAATAGGGACCAAGAAAGTAAAAATTTTGATGTAACTTTTGTATTTTCTTTTAAAGAAAATATATCATGAATATATAGCATATACAAAAAACGTTATAAGTGCAATGATTTTTTTTGAGACAGGGTCTCCCCGTGTAGCTCTTCCTGGGTTGGAACTCACTATAAAGACCAGGTTGATCTCATACTCACAGAGATCCACCTGCCTCTGCCTTCTAAGTGCTGGGATTGAATGTGTGCCATCATGTCCAGCTCAGTGGTCTGGTTTTCATGTCTGGTTCAGTGAAGTGGCTGTGTAGTTAGGTTGTTTTTGTGGTTCTGACACAATTGGATGCTTGGGGTTGACTTCAGTTCAGGGGTGCCAATGTTCCAAAATTCACAGTATCTCGCTATGTTGCCCATGCTGGGCTTGAACTTGAAACAGCAATTCTCCTGTCTCAGCTTCCCAAGTAGCTGGGCTTCCAGGTGTGCTATACAACATCTGGCTCAGTTGTGTTAGTGTTTACCTAACTTTCACAGTTAGCACAAGGTGAAGGCATAAACTATGTTGTCGTTTTTAAACTATTAAATATACCCCTTTCTTTTCGACTCCGTTTTCTTTTTGGCCTTCCTCTTTGGCACTCCATAATGATCACTAGACACCAGAGCTTTGAGAAAAGACACACGGCATCTCATTGTGTCACTCACTCAGTTGTGATTCCTTTCCTTATTCAACAAAGATTGACTGAAGAATTATGCTGTACCAGACATAGTTCACTGGAAATAAATTAATAAGCAAACCTGATAAAAACTTCCTGTCCTTATGGAAATGGGAGTTGGGGTTAGGGAAGGGTTGAGGGAAGATCCAATAAACCCATGGAGATGTACAGTATACAGTAAATTAGATGGTGACTAGAGTTATGGAGAAAATTCAAGAGAGAATGGTTAGGAGCTGCAGTCAAGAGATGGCCTCACTGTAGTGAAGCATGTGAAGGAGGAGCTCTGTATTTGAGAGAGAGAATTCTGTAGGGAAAGAATAGCCTGTGCAAAGGCCCTGCCTGGGACAGGAACAAGGTCAAGGGCACTTAAAGAATATTAAGTTGCAACAAAGTATTCATGACACAGGTCCTAACAGATGAAGCTAGAGAGGTCTCAGAACCTAGACTGGTCAAAGTCTTGCAAATTGGTAAAGACTAGCTTTTACTGGGGCCATAAGTGGGGTCTAGGGAAAGTGATTTGCATTAGGCAGGTAGCAGGATTCCACTGGCTGCACAGGGAGAACTGTCCCAAGATGTAAGCTAGAGCCTCTATATGCTTAGCTCTCTCTGGGCTTGTGGCTGGGGACAAAGCCGGGTCTGAGATGGGGATACAGGGGCCTCCTACTCTGAGGGTTTGATGGAACCCACAATGGGACAGTTGGTGAGTATGGTCTAGGCTTGGCTGTGCAGAAGGGGTGAAAGGAGTCTGAACTTTCCTCTTTCTCTCTGGTTTTCCCTCTAGCCCTGCCCTGGCTCAATGTGTCTGCAGATGGTGACAATGTTCGCCTGATACTGGACGTCTCCAAGGAGCAGAACTTTGGCCTCTTACTGTACCGGGATGGGGTTCAGGATTCTCACAAATCCCAGAGGCAAAAAAACCTGGTGAGGCTTCCCCTCCAGGTCCATGCCCACCCTGTGCTGAAGTCCATGTATGCAAACTGTCAAAGGGGACACACCCAAAGCGGAGGACCTTGGTAGGGGAAGGGTCTGTTTGCCTGGTTCCCTGGACTTTGGGGGCCTTTCCACTTCCTCTTCCTTATTTTTATTTATTTATTTATTTGAAACATGGTTTCTTTGTGTATCCCTGGCTGACCTGAACTCACTTTGTAGACCAGGCTGGCCTCAGACTCATAGAGATCCTCCTGCCTCTGCCTCCCAAGTGCTGGGATTAAAGGCGTGCACCACCACACCCACCTCATCTTCCTTATCTTAACTCGATTCCATCTGCTCATCCCATAGACTGGACCACAGACCATTACTTTAAACCACACCGATCTGGTTCCCTGCTTCTGCATTCAGGTAGGAACAGACTCCAACTGCACATGGGAGATGGGCTAGGATGGCCTCCAATCTTCTGGGGGCACTGTTCTCCATACCCTGGTAGAGAACATGGCCCCTTTGGGTGGGTGTCTGTCTTGTTGCTTTTGCTATCCTATGCCTTCGGCTTGTTGTGTGTCCAGAATACTCCTCCTGGTACTTTATCCACAGGACTGTCCTTATACATCATGGCCCACTCAGATCTCACCTCCTCCTTGAAGCCTTGCCCTGCTCTCCTAGTTCCCTCTTTGTGT
>CAJQZJ010032121.1:6899865-6914350 GCA_907164525.1 Lophiomys imhausi
GAAGGGCAGGCCACTAGCTGTGTACTTAAATGAGCTTCAGTCCTCCTTCTTGCTATTTACTGGCTGTGTGACCTTGTGCAAGCCACCACCTCTCTGAGCCTGCTTCTCGTCTGTAATCTGGATAAACTGTACCATCACAGGGCTGTTGAAAAGGAGGTGCCACATCTAGGTTTAAGTGTGTTGAGTACAGCCACTCCCTCTGACTGCACATTAAATTAGTCATCGAGTCCCTTTCACTTGACCCTAGTGCCCCTCATTCCTTCTCTATCCTCTTGACATCTTCAGTTTCTTATGGGCCTCTATAATCCCCGCTTTGCACTGTCAGCAACCTCCAGCTCCTACCTCCCTTTCCTGTGCCTTTCTGTGTTCCCTCAGCTGAACCTTTCCCCTAAATTCTCCTTTATGAGGAGGGTGTTGTCTCTAGCAGAGCTGCTGACCAAGCCTCACCCACTGCCTTTGCTCAGGCAGCTCCCACGACTTCTCCCATGTAACCAAATCTTCCCAGCTCACATCACCTCTTTCCCAAAGCTTCTCCAGTGTCCAGGCCTTTCCTCGTTCCAAATTTCCCTTGTTCTTATGGCTTTTTTTTTTTCTGAGACAGGTTTCTCTGTGTAGTCCTGCCTATCCTGGACTTACTTTGTAGACCAGGCTTTCCTCGAACTCACAGTGATCCCCTTTTCTCTGCCTCCCAACTGCTGGAATTAAAGGCGTGTGCCACCATGCCTGGCTCCTTGGGCCTCTGTCTAATTTCTTTCTGTATACATAAGATGCTCAGTGAATATTTGGAAGTAGGTAAGTGACTAAAATTTATGTATTTCATCCTTACTATGATTCTGTGGCTTCCTTGATGGTAAGCAAAGCATATGTCAT
Source organism: Lophiomys imhausi (assembly GCA_907164525.1). Lineage (NCBI taxonomy): Eukaryota > Metazoa > Chordata > Mammalia > Rodentia > Muridae > Lophiomys > Lophiomys imhausi. The sequence goes on from CAJQZJ010032121.1 coordinate 6,900,736, forward strand.
TCAAATATGCCATCTTTGCCAGAGCCCTGGACAGAGCCTGGCATACAGTGGCTGCTAATTGTTGATGGATAGATGAATGAACAACTCCCCATTGCCAAACATTATGGTAAGACACATGGCAGCAGATGTTCAGGAAATGTTTGCTGTGATTTATCTTTCTGCATCACTATGTCCAATGCCTACCATTCTCAAACATTTGATGAAGAAATTAATATATTTGATGAATAAATTAAAATATTTTCTCACAGCATAGGTCTAAGTGCATAAAAGGTCCTCTTTAAAAAAAATCCAGCATAGTATTTGATATGTAGTAGTTATGCACAAAGTGGTTGTATACCATACTGCTATGACACATGGTAGACACTCATTAAAAGTTGAGTGAAGCCGGGCGGTGGTGGCGCACGCCTTTAATCCCAGCACTTGGGAGGCAGAGGCAGGCGGATCTTTGTGAGTTCGAGGCCAGCCTGGTCTACAAAGTGAGTCCAGGACAGCCAAGGATACACAGAGAAACCCTGTCTCGAAAAACCAAAAAAAAAAAAAAAAAAGTTGAGTGAAAAGCCAAATATTATGGTGCATGCTTTTAATCCCAGCACTCAGGAGGCAGAGGCTGGTGGATCTCTGTGAGTTCCAGTCAGACAGGTTTACATAGTGAGATCTTGTCTCAAAACAAAAAAAACAAACAAATAAAAAACAAATTAAAAAAAACCCAAATAACCAAAAACAATCTCCCAAAAGTTGAGAGAAGATGCACATCACAGTGTTTGCTGAGAGAATCTATATCCCCATCTCTACAGCTCTGTAAGGAATGAGAAACCTGGTGAGTGCTTCTGAAGCCTGCCTCAGTGAATGTGCCCTAGTATCCAGCAGAGGGTCTGTCACATGCTCATGGATAGTTGGCTGGGTTAGGTTGACCTAGTAGAGTTTTCTTTCCAGGTGTGGACCCTGGAGCCAGACTCTGTTAGAACCAAATTCTGTCCCTTCCAAAATGGTGAGCAAATCTCCTAAGGCAGGGAGAGGGATTATAGGAAAGTGGATGATTTGTGTTTAGTGACCCTGGACCTCTGTTACAGATTCCCATGCACACCGGAACCTTTGGCACATAGCCAAATTAAAGGTGCTGTCCCGGGGAGTATGGAAGCTAGATGCACCATGCTCTCTGCTGGCCAAGGTGGCACTGTGCTGGCAGGCACCAGACCAGGGTCCCTGCCAGCCACTTGTAGCACCAATTCTACAAAAAAATGTCACTACAAACGTAAGTGAGGTCAAAGGATGGAGACAGAAAGTGGGACCCCAGGGTCTCCCTTTATGACCTCACTCATGCCTTGTCTTCTATAGGAGCCACATGAGTTCCCATCGGTGGAAGACCACCCCAACCTCTGTGTCCAGGTCAGAATGGTAACCAGAAGCAATGGGCTGAGAGTGGGACCCTGTACTGATTCTCCTTCCCTAAGCTACAAACTCCACATACACTTCTTGGAACTCATGCACCCAAACACACATATCAGACACAGACACATTAATAATAAAAATTAAAATATTTTTAAATTAAAAAAAAACCCAAAAGCATTCATTTGAGATTTAGCTGGGCACAGTGGCTCATGCCTATATTTCTAACACTTGGGAGGCTGAGGCAGGAGGATGTGTGTGCTGCTCGGAGTTTGAGGCCACCCTGGCCTGAGCTATGCAGCGAGTACCAGCCCAGCCTAGGCTACAGAATGAGACTGTTCCAAGACAAAAACAAAACACGACAGATTTATTGAATAGCTATGATGTGCCAGACACTTTGTGATAGCTCTGTCAGGGAACAAAACCAGCAAATGTCCCTATCATCACAGAGCCTGTTTCTCCTCATAAAGGAGAACAGTGTTCACTAACATGTACTATACAACATGTTAAAGTGAGACCAAATGCCATGGTAAGAGGTGAAGGAGTGGGGGTTACGATTTTCAGTTGGTGACTGGAGGAGAATGAATCTCCTCTTTTCAGTGTCAGATGAGGAGGGAATGGATGCTTTAGGTGTTTACTTAAGACAGAAAGAGTAGCCAGGTGTGGTGGTGCACGCCATTAATCTCAGCACTCGGGAAGCAGAGACAGGTGCATCTCTGTGAGTTCGAGGCCAGCCTGGTCTACAAGGCAAGTCCAGGACAGCCAGAGCTCTGTTACACAGAGAAACCCTGTCTTGAACCACAAAACAAAAAGACAGAAAGCTGTAAGGTTGTAAGCTCTGTTGGCGCAGGTGTCCTTACAAGGCCTGATCTGAGAAAGATGGGTGACCCATAATCCTGCAGCCTGAACTCAGATCTGCCTAACTTCAGGTCCAGAGTGCAGAGCCAGCCTGATGGGCTTCCTCTTGCCTGCACCCTCCCTTTTGGACTTTCCAGCCCTGGTCCTTGCTTTTCCTAGCACTTCTAACTCTGGCTCCTTCTAAGCAGGTGAGCAGCTGGGAGAAGGTTCAGCTCCAAGAGTGCTTGTGGGCTGGTGAGTGGGGCTTGAGGAGGGCTGGGACAGCCCCATTGCAATGGGGTAAACCAGGCAGGAGCTGGCCCCTGGGGCTGAAGGTCAGGGCATGGGAGGAAGGCAAGTGGTAACTCCCAAGTGGGTCTTACTAGAGGGGCCTCTTACTCCTCCCAGACTCCTTGGGCCCCTTCAGGGATGATATGCTGTTAGTGGAGATGAGAACTGACCTAAACAACACATCGGTCTGTGCCTTGGAACCCAGTGGCTGTACACCACTACCCAGCATCGGCTCCACGGTGAGGACCAAGGAACCTTCCTCTAAACACTTCCAGCCCCATCTCAACTGTGTCCTAATAGTCTAACTTCCATTCTCACTCTTCCCATCTCACCTTGCCCTACTCCATCATTGCTCTGCCAGGCCCAGTACTGCTCTGCGGGAAGTGTGTGTGTGTGTGTGTGTGTGTGTGTGTGTGTGTGTGTGTGTGTGCACGCGCGTGTCCCTTCTCAGTGGCTTCTCAAGTCTCTCAGCTCCTATTGACAAACAATTCTGCTCCACTGCAACACCTTACGTGCTGCCCCAGGTGACAGCCCCCCTTCCTTTGACTTGGCAGAGAGCTGCTCACCTTGGACAGCAGTTGTTGCAAGACTTGTGGTCACATCAGTGTATGCAGGTGAGTTGGTGACAGAATTTACCCTAGTGCCTACATGTGTCTGCTTGCTTTATGTCTATCCCTGGGTAGGTAAAGGGTAGGAGCATATCATTCCTATCCCTCAAGTGTTCACTTCCAGCTAGAGCCCAGTTAAATGACACACACCCCAAGTAGGTGTTAGGTTCTAGAAAGAGCTTCGAGGAAGAATCTCCTCCAAGGCACCATTTGGTATAGAGGTCAGCTTGGGCACAGCTTGAGCAAAAGCAGAGATGCTTGCAGGAGCCTGCTCTGGGCAGGTAAGTATGCACAGCTGAAGCTAGGAATCTGAACATGGTGGCCAGAAATTATTAGCTGCTGAACACCAAGCAGGGGACTGTGGTTGTGTCTTACAGCTGTGGAATGATGATAACCTGGCACTATGGGCCTGCCCCATGGACAAGTGTAAGTATGACAGGAACTTCCTGTGTACCATCAGCTGACTCTGACAGGGACCACAGTCCTGAGGCAACATATGTGATGCTTTGCCTGCTTCAAATAGATCACAGCAGCCTTCCTTGATTCATTCAAAAACCAGAAAGAGAGGCAGAAATATTGTTCAGCTGGTAAAGGCATTTGCCACCAAATCTGACAACCCGAGTTCCCTGGAACCCTCATGAACTGGCTCCCTTGAGTTGTCCTCTCACCTCCACACAACTTCTGTGGCATGTGTGCTCCTCACTTTCAGGGAACTCAGCATCACTAAAAAGACAGAACCTTTCCCCACCAACAGATGTCTAAAAGGACATAGCCAGTGTGAGCTGTTGAATGTTTGCAAGTGTCATCTTTCAACAGCGTGAGCTACAGAAGCACTAGGCAGCATGAAGTCAGTGCAGTGAATGAGCATAGTGGGGAGCTGGTCCCGGTGGGACGAAGGGAGGGCTCAGGGGAAAGGTCCCAGACACTCTGAAATCTGAGCTGGCTGAAAGCAGTCGAGCTGCATTTCTTAAAGGCCATGGACTACATTTCTGAAAGTTTCCAAGGCAGATTGTGATTAGAGGGTCTTGAGAAGATGGGTGGCCCAGTACGGATGTGGGGTTTTATGTTCCCAGTAACACCAGCTTCCTCAAGGGCTAGAATATAACAATTTGGAACAGATCTTGGTGGCTGCCCATAGAGTGAATAGACAGGCATGAGAACCGAGGCACGTCACACGGAAACATGGAGTTCTTCTAGTGCACGGGCTCTGACACTGATTTTGGGGCAGATCACTTCATGGCTATAGGCCCATTTTCCTCTTCCGTAAAGCGGAGTAAAAGATATAAGGTTTCTAACTAGCCCATTATTCTTCCCTGTCTACCCCAGACACCCACAAGCGCTGGGTCCTGGTGTGGCTGGCCTGCCTACTCTTGGCCGCGGTGCTTTTCTTTGTCCTCCTCCTGAAAAATGACCGCGCGAAAGGTGAATGCTTCCCCGTCCCGGTTTCCCAGGGACAGTCCCAAAGGGTGGCCGTAGGCTCTAGTGGACGGAGGGAAGGCAGGTCCGGGTTCATCCTCACGGGCTCCGCTTTCCCGGCAGCGGCCCCTCGGGCCCGCACAGCCTTGCTACTCCACTCCGCCGACGGGGTGGGCTACGAGCGTCTGGTGGGCGCGCTGGCGTCGGCGTTGAGCCAGATGCCACTGCGCGTGGCCGTGGACCTGTGGAGCCGACGCGAGCTGAGTGCGCACGGAGCCCTGGCCTGGTTCCACGGGCAGCGGCGCCGGACCCTGCAGGAGGATGGTGTGGTGATCCTGCTCTTCTCGCCCGCGGCCGTGGCGCAGTGCCAGCAGTGGCTCCAACACCAGACCGTGGAGCCTGGGTCAAATGACGCCCTCGCTGCCTGGCTCAGCTGCGTGCTGCCGGACTTCCTGCAAGGCCGGGCGGCCGGCCGCTACATCGGGGTCTACTTTGACGGGCTGCTGCACCCAGACACCGTGCCAGCCCCGTTCCGAGTTGCTCCGCTCTTCTCCCTGCCCTCGCAGCTGCCGGGCTTCCTGGACGCACTGCAGGGAGGCTGCACCCGGTGTCCCGGGCGGCCCACGGGCAGGGCGGAGCGAGTGACGCAGGCCCTGCGATCGGCCCTGGACAGCTGCACTGCACACTCGGGAGCCCCGGGCTGCAGCGAGGACTGGGACCCGGGACCCTGCCCTGCACTCGAATAAAGGCCCACACAATATTCCCAACAGAGCAGCCCTCGAGTCTGTCCTGCGGAACCGCTAGCGGAGCCTTTAACCCGGTGGCCCTTTAAAGCCGGGACAGGTGCAGCCTAGAGCCGCTTCTGGTTGGCTGGGATGGGGTGACGCAATGGCACATGGCCGTCTTTCATTGGCTAGGTGGAGGCCCTGCCCCCCCGGGCTTGGCGTTAGAGAAGCGTGTACTTTTTACGAAGGCGGTGGCGTTGAGGAGACTCGGCCCACAACGCCCAGGGCGGGGGCGGGGACTCTTCCCCCCTCTGCGGTGTAGCCGAGTCTGGATCCTCCCAGGCCTGTTTCAGGACGCGCCTCCAGCTCCCAAAGAGGCTCTGAACTTGACCCCTTCTCTTCATATCCGGATCCGGGCTCCTCCCTCAGGACCGCCCATCCGCCTTTCTCTCGGAATATTTTGGGATCTAACTCACTCTCTCTAATTCTGGCCCCTAATAACTCATTGAGACCCTAAAAACGATGGGCTGACGCCTATCCTTTTGCCAGCGATCCCGGCCACCTCCTCCTACGGTAACGGAGAAACAATTTCTCGTCGGGAATTGTAGATTAGGTTTTTTTTCCCCTTCCCAGCACCTCTGCCTCCAGTACCCCAATTCATCCTCGTTTGTAATTACGTAGCTCTGGGGTTCTTAGCCCCAAGGCACCTCAGAACCGAGCCCTCTCTTTCTTCCTTACAGCCTGACTTCTCCATTGAACCTTTCCCCTGCCCTCTGTCTGCACGTCCCCAGCCTGTGGGGAAAAGATGGCCCCACAACCCCTAAGGGGCCTGGTCCCAATTCTCCTTTGGGGAGTGAGCCTGTTTCTGAGTCTCCCAGGAGCTGTCTGGCTCCAGCCCTCTCCTCCTTCCCATCCTTCTCCCCGAGCTGAGCCCCATCCGTGTCATATCTGCCGGGCACTGGTGGACAGCTTCAACAAGGTGGGTGTACTAATAGCCTCTAGGGAGGGGCCCATTAGTGGAGAGCAGGGAGCTCTCTGTGCAAATATGCATGGTGTCTATTCCCAATATGGGTTGCTCGCTTTAACTGTATGGCCTTTGGGCAAGGTGCTTTACAGTGCCTCAGTTTCCTGATAAGTAACATAAAACAGTGAAATGTTAGAATGTTAGGCCTGGTGTGGTGGTACACTTCTTTATTCTTTAGTCCCAGCACTCGAGAGGCAGAGGCAGGTGCATCTCTGAGTTCGAGGCTAGGTTTACAGAGCAAGTTCCAGGACAACTAGGGCTATGCAGAGAAACCTTGTCTCTTAAGACAGAAAATGTGTGTCAAGCTCTGTACCTAGGTATTCCTAATTTCTGCCATATCCAGGGCCTGGAGAGAACCATCCGGGACAACTTTGGTGGTGGAAACACTGCCTGGGAGGAAGAGAAGTTGTCCAAATACAAAGACAGGTAAGAAGGTGTATGTGTGTGAGGGGTGTATACCCTAACTTTTAGTTTCTGCTGATTGATTGGAATAGATTTCTCTGGAGGAGTATTTATTCTCCAGATACTGAAAATTTATAGAACAGCAGTAGATAAGGAAACCAAGCCCCATCTACATGAACCTTGCTTTTTAGGAGAGGAGACAAACAGTACATACTACCTGTTGGGTGAAAAATAGTGTGGGACAGGTGGGTGGGAGGTGTTCAGGATCCATTTGAATAGATATCTTAGGTGAAGAACCAGGGCTGACCATATGTTTCTCTTAAAAGTGGCTGGAGTAGAGTGAACGAAAGGCTGAGTGTGATGGTGCCACATGCCTTTAATCCCAGCACTTGGGAGGCAGAGGCAGGCGGATCGCTGTGAGTTCTAGGCCAGCCTGTTCTACACAGCAAGTCCAGGACAGCCAGAGCTACACAGAGAAACCCTGTCGGAGGGGAGGGGGTGAGGAAAGACTACAGAAAGGAGTTTAGATTTTGTCCTGATGCTGGGAGTTGAACCCAAGTCCTCTTCAAGAGCAGCCAATAATCTTAACTGCTAAGCCATCTCTCCAGCCTCTAGTCTTTTTTTTTTTTTTCTTGGTTTTTCGAGACAGGGTTTCTCTGTGTAGCCCTGGCTGTCCTGGACTCAATTTGTAGACCAGGCTGGCCTCGAACTCGCAAAGATCCGCCTGCCTCTGCCTCCCAAGTGCTGGGATTAAAGGCGTGCGCCACCACTGCCCGGCCCAGCCTCTAGTCTTTTTTTTTTGTTGTTTGTTTTTGTTTTTTTTTTGTTGTTGTTGTTTTTTTGGTTTTTCGAGACAGGGTTTCTCTGTATAACAGCCCTGGCTGTCCTGGACTCGCTTTGTAGACCAGGCTGGCCTCAAACTCACAGAGATCCGCCTGCCTCTGCCTCCCAAGTACTGGGATTAAAGGCGTGCGCCACCACCGCCCGGCTTTTTTTTTTTAAAGTACTTATTTATTATGTATATGAATGCTCTATCTGCATGCACACCTGCATTCCAGAAGAGGGCACCAGTTCACATTATAGATGGTTGTGAGCCACCATGTGGTTGCTGGAAATTGAACTCAGGACCTCTGGAAGAGCAGTCAGTGCTCTTAACCACTGAGCCATTTCTTCAGCCCCCAGCCTCTAGTCTTAAGAGAAGAGATCACTCACACTCATAAAGTACAGGAAGTCTGGGCAGCGTGGAGGAAGAGCAAGCAGCTAGGGTGGGTGGGGTAGGAACACCTCTTTAGTCTAGGTATAAAGGCAGCATGAACTAGCAAGACATCCAGTGGTGGATACACACTGAGAACTCGTTGGAACCTGAGCATGTTTTAGAGATCATCAGTTGACATGATAGAGTCCTTATGGGGCAGAAGAGAAAGTAATACAGACATATGGCAATCGGATGAACAGTGCAGGTGTTTTCTGAGGAGCCAAGACTGCAGTGATGAAGGTGTGGGCAGGCAGGGGTGGAGTCAGGCCTGGTTGCTGAACGTGTTGAGAGGAGCTGTCCCCTGGACACCCAGGTAGCCTCCATCTCATTCTGGAGCTCAAGGGAGTGGTAGGTCTAGAGACAGGAATTTGAGAGGCCCTCCAGCTTTTCAGAGGGGCACTGAAGGAGGAGCCAGCAAAGAGGTGAAGTTTGGCCTGCTTGTTGGTTCCTACTGCTTCCACCCTTGCTACAGTTGCTCTTCTCTCAGGGCTGCCACTCCATTGCCTGTACCTTGATACTGTTGTAAAGGGTTAAATCATGATCCCTGTTCTCGAGGAAAGCTTGTTTTTCTGTAACTCAGGCCATTCCTTCCCCTAAGTTTCTTCACTTAGGCAGTACCAAGAGTACTTCTTGCTGTATAGTGGCTTCTGGGTTCTTTTTACTTTTTCTTTAAAATCATTTTAGTCTACTATGCATTTTGTTCACTTTTGATATAAGGTTTCATTATTTGTCATGGCTGGCCTTGTACTCACAGAGATCTGCCTCCCTATGTCTCCCCAGTGCTGGGATTAAAGGTGTGCACCACTTACCCCTGGCTTCTTTTTAAAGTTTTATCATATATTTATTTTGTGTGTGTTGAGTGTGTACACATGTGCGCAGCTTTCAGGAGTCAGTTATTTCTCTCCTCTGCTTGGATCCTAGTGATCTAACGCAGGTTCTCAGTCTTGGTGGCAAATGCCTTTACCTCTTGAGCTATTTTATTGATCCCCAATTTCTTCTTTCTTCCCTCCTCTTTCTTGTTTTGTTTTGCTGAATTACCTCCTGTAATATTCCACTTTGTCAGATGGAATACATGACGTGATGTTACATCATGTTTATTTTGTATTATATATTATTTATTATACATATTTATTTTTACTTATTTATTTGAGACAGGGTCTCTCTCTCTCTGTACCCTTGACTGTCCTGGAACTTGCTTTGTAGACCAGGCTGGCCTCAGACTCAAAGATCTGCCTGCCTCTGCCCCCTAAGTGCTGGTATTAAAGATGTGAGCCACCATCGCCTAGTCATTTTATTTATTTTATGAATACGAGTGTTTTGCTTTTCTATACACTATATGAATACAGTGCCTGTGGGAGCCAGAAGAAGGTGTCAGATCTCCTGGAACTGTAGTTATAGGTAGTTGTAAGCCACCGTGTAGGTACTAGGAAGTAAACCTGGTCCTTTGGAAGAGCATCAGTGCCTTTAACTGCTGAACTCTCTCCATCACCTCACATTATTATCATTATTATTATTATTATTATTATTAGTAGTAGTAGTAGTAGTAGTAATAGTAGTAGTAGTAGTAGTAGTAGTAGTAGTAGTAGTAGTAGTAATAGTAGTAGTAGTAGTATTTCGAGACAGGGTTTCTCTTTATAACAGCCCTGGCTGTCCTGGAACTCCCTCTATAGACCAAACTGGCCTTGAACTCAGAGATCCACCTGCCTCTGCTCCTAGTGCTGGGATTAAAGGTGTGCTACCCAGCTGTCCCACCTTATTTTTGAAACACTCCCTGAACCAGGAGCTCACTAACTTAGTTATTCTGCCGGATTGGAGACAGGGATCTCTGCCTGTCTCTGACACCCCCACCCTGCCCCCTGGGCCCCCAGTGCTGGGGTTACAGACACCATGCCACACTTGGCTTTTACATGAGTGCTGGAAGTACAAACCCTGGTCCTTATGCTTGTTTGGGAGTCACTTTACAGAGTGCGTCATCTGCCCAGCCCCCCACCCCCGTGATATTTTATCTCATGTAGACTAGGCAGCAGTCTAGCTTGCTGTATGGTTGAGGATGACCTTGAACTACTCATCTTCCTACCTCTGCTTCCCGAGTGACGGATTACAGGCATGAGCCACCACACCTTGTTTATATATTAACTTTTAAATTGTAAAATACATATAAAATAACAGGCAGGGAATGTTGCCAACTTGTCAGAGTGCCTCTCTCACATGCACAGTACCCTGGGCTCCTTCCTTAGCACCTAATAAAACCAGGCATGGTGGTGGTCACCTGTAGTTGTAGCAGGAGGTTAAAGTTGTACCAGCTACGAAGCACATTCAAGGCCAGTCTAGGCTACATGACCAGAAAAGAGAGAGAGAGAAGAAAAGAAAGAAAAGGAAAAACAGTCACCAATAGGGACTGCTATATAACTACCACTGTCTACTTCTAGAACTTTCTCACTTTTGTTTTTGTTTTTTTTAAAACTTATTTATTTATTATGTATACAGTATTCTGTCTGCATATATGCCTGCAGGCCAGAAGAGGGCACCAGATCTCATTATAGATGGTTATGAGCTACCATGTGGTTGCTGGGAATTGAACTCAGGTCCTCTGGAAGAGCAGCCAGTGCTCTTAACCTCTGAGCTATCTCTCCAGCCCCTTGTTTTTGTTTTGACACAGTTTCCTCCATTTAGTTCAGGTTCACCTCTAACTCAGTGATCCTCCTGCCTTAGCCTCTGGAGTGCTGGGATTACAGGTATATGCCACCACATTAGGCTTTAAATCATATTCATCACCCAAAAGGAAATCTTAAGCCCATTTAGCAGCTCTTTCTCATCTTTCCTTCCCTTAAGCTCCTGGCAACTCCTGATATGCTGTCATTAAGCAGAAACCTATGTGGGCTCTGTGATTGACATCATGTCTGGCTTGTTTCACCTAGCGTGATGTTCCCACAGCTCGTCTCTGTTGCATGATGTGTGCAGCACATCACTTCGTCCCTTTTGTGGCTGGGTGCTTTCCTGCTGAGTGGACATACTGCATTTTCTTTCGTTGGTTAGTGGACAGTTGAGCTGTTTCCCTTTTGGTCATCCTGAATATTGCGACTGTGAGCATTGGTGTACAAGTCTGTGTTTGAACACCTGTTTTCCATTCTTTTGTGCATGCGCGTGGGGGGGGGGGAATTGCTGAGTCAGGGTGGCTCCCTTTAGCTGACTGGCCTGTCTTGCATTCCCACTTGCAGTGCAGACGGGATTCTGGGTTTTCTACATCCTTGCCAGTGCTCTGTAGATCACATATTTGCAGGAGGTGTGGGGGTCCTTTCTGTACCTCTTAGCCACTCCTCCCTGCTTCATGATGTAGTTTTAGTCCTGCTCCCCAGTATGGCTATCTCAGGTCAGATGTGGAAACTGAGGACTCAGGAGTCACTTGCAGAGGTGTTACTGTTTCTATTTGATAGACAGAAGTGTGCCCAACATGGTGGTGCACAGTAGGATGTAGAGGCAGGAGAATTCTAGGCCATTCTGGGTGAGGTGAGAGCCACGCACACCTTTAATCCCAGGCCAAATTGAATTTGAGTCTAGCCTGGTTTCAGACCAGCTAGAGCTATGTAAGTGAGATCCTCTCTCAAAAAAGAAAAATATATGGCTAAATAAACTATTTAAACAGTATTTATATTATTGTTAATTGCCTCGGCGGTTGTTAATCTTAAAGCAGCCATTACAAATGAGTAAATAGACACCCTGTGGATTTTAACAAGCCTTGGCCTGAATTGTGCAATCCTAGCCCATCTAAGCTATCTCATAATTCTATTACCAAAATATGACCCCATATATACATACATCCCCGTGGACCGCCATTCTCCACACTAGCCGATGTTCCAGGCCATATGGAATGAGGTTCTTTTTTCTAATCCATGGGGTGTATCTTCTTCCTCCTGCTCCTGGGTGGAATATCTTCTTCTTCCTGATGCTGGCTGGAATGCTTCTTCTTCCTGATGCTGGAAGGAGGCAGAGGCAGGCGGATCTCTGTGAGTTCAAAGGCCAGCCTGGTCTACAAAATGAGTCCATGACAGCCAGGGCTATACTGAGAAACTCTGTCTCGGAAAAACAAAAAAACAAACAAACAAAAAAAGTGAGGTGAGAAACAAAAACAAGAAAGGCTTTGTGACTGGCCCAAGTCACACATCTACTTTCTGACCTAGGTCTGTCTGATTCACAGAGCCAGTAGCTCTTCTGTTATTAATGCTCCGTGGCCCCTTCCTTGATATTGTCACAGTATGAAGGAAGGTGGAGAGAGATCCGAGGAGCTGGCAGGTGGGGTAAGAGTATGTTCCTACCACTCCTGTCCTGTCTGTCTGGTCAGTGAAACCCGCCTGGTGGAGGTACTGGAGGGCGTGTGCAGCAAGTCAGACTTCGAGTGCCACCGCTTGCTGGAGCTGAGTGAGGAGCTGGTGGAAGCCTGGTGGTTTCACAAGTGAGAGGCATGAGGGTCTTCCCTTGGGTGGGCCTGGTGGTTTCACAGGTGAGCGGTGGGACGGGGCTTCCCTGTGAGTTGGTTAGACAGGTCCTTGTAATATGGCTTTTACTTGGCCAAGAAACAGTTACATGCCAGCCTAGTTTAGAGCCTTCCAAATGTAGATCTGAGGACTTGCTGTAGACCCCAGGCCCCTACTCTGGGTCATTTACCCCTCTGCCAAAAAGGCTTTGGTCAGGTGGTTTCTGGGATACATGGCCAGGTTGGGCTGAATTACAGATTCAGGAGGAGGTAGGAATAGGCAGCCACTCTGATGCTCTCAGCACCCTCTCCTTTTCACCCAATTCTGTCCCTGCCTCAGGCAGCAGGAAGCTCCAGACCTCTTCCAGTGGCTCTGTTCTGATTCCCTGAAACTCTGCTGCCCCTCTGGCACTTTTGGGCCCTCCTGCCTGCGTGAGTCTTTCATGTTCTTTGGGAGTGGAAGGGGACTGCTAAGGCCAGGGAGCCAGGCCTGGCAGTGTGAGCAGCTTGCTCACTTAACATCTCCAGACCTGCTCTGGCCTGTCTCCCAGGCCTGAAAAGAACAAATCAGTATGGGTCAGGCTGGAAAAAAAAAAAAGCACAGGGCTAGCCTGAGCTAGGTGCAATGTGGCTGTTACCAGGTATTAAATAAATATTGTCCCCAACCCTGCCTCCTTTATTCAAATGTCTGATCAGACTGTAGATGGGGAAGGACAGGCACATACCCTGAAACCCCCATCGTCACTGTCTGTCTACCTCTACAGTCCCACAGCAGGAGTGGAACTTGGTACAGTCCTGTCTTAATTAATTTATTATTTTACTATTTTTAATTTCTTTTTTGAGGTGATAGGGTTTCACCTGCGAGCCCAGAGCTTTGAACTTATAATAATCCTGACTTAGTCTTCTAGGTGCTGGAATTTCAGGCACATGCCACCATGCCAGGCTCCTAACCCTCTTTAGAGCGATTTCTCCTGTTAACAAGGGAAAGGGCTAATTGCTGGAATGATCGATTCAATCTTTAGAAAAGATTTATCAGATGTGGTGGTACATACCTTTGATGCTAGTACTTAAGAGACTGACACACAGGGATGTGCAAAGTCTGTTCATCTCAAACATGAGCCAACAAACACTGTTTATCTGTGGGGTGTGTGTATGTGTGTGTGTGTGTGTGTGTGTGTGTGTGTGTGTGTGTGTGTGTGT
>CAJQZJ010032121.1:6914360-6927424 GCA_907164525.1 Lophiomys imhausi
GTGTGTGTGTGTGTGTGTGTGTGTGTGTGTGTGTGTGTGTGTGTGTGAAGAATAATTGAATTTGAGTCTAGCCTGGTTCCAGACCAGCTAGAGCTATGTAAGTGAGATCCTCTCTCAAAAAAGAAAAAAAGCAGTAAAAAAAGAAAAAAAAAAGAAATAAGTGGTAGATAAAAAGTGGTAGATAAAAATAAATAAGAAGCTTACCCAATTGTAGAATATGTAAATATTAAAATTAATTTTCCTTTTCAAAAATATTTAGGACCATGTGCAAAATAGTCTCTTGGATGACAAAGTTGTGTATAAGATCTCACCCAACTGATGTCTGCCCACAGCATGTCCTGGGGGCACAGAGAGGCCCTGTGGAGGCTACGGGCAGTGTGAAGGGGAAGGGACTCGAGGGGGCAGCGGGCACTGTGACTGCCAAGCTGGCTACGGGGGCGAGGCCTGTGGCCAGTGTGGCCTTGGCTACTTTGAGGCAGAGCGCAACAGCAGCCATCTGGTATGTTCGGGTAGGTAGCCCAAAGGTGTGGTGTGGCGCAGGGACAGCTGGGATACCTGCTTGCCCATCCTTATACCGTCTGCTTTTTACCCAGCCTGTTTTGGTCCCTGTGCCCGCTGCACAGGACCTGAGGAATCCCACTGTTTGCAGTGCAAGAAAGGCTGGGCCCTGCATCATCTAAAGTGTGTAGGTAAGTGGGGAAGGTGGTGGGGCCTGGGCTGTATTCCCAGTATACACATATGCCTGCCACACCAGCACAGTCCCATTCACATGGAACCCTCAGCCTGACTGGGAAAGCAGCCAGCTAGGTGTGTACAGCAGATTGAGCTGCATGCAGTGGGGAGGCATGTCCTGACCCAGGGCAGCAGATGGGTCACAGATGACTTCTTGGAAGAGGTGCTACTTTGACCAAATCTTTTTTTTTTTTTTTTTCCTGCTGGTTTTTCGAGACAGGGTTTCTCTGTGTAGCTCTGGCTGTTCTGGAACTCACTCTGCAGACTAGGGTGGCCTCAAACTCAGAGATCCACCTGCCTCTGCCTCCTGTGTGCTGGGATTAAAGGCGTGCGCCACCAGGCCTAGTAAACCAAATCTTATAAAAGCAAAACAACATCAGAAACCTAAAGTGGGATTTAAAATCTAGCAGGGAGATGACACAGCATTTAAAACCAGACATGGTACTGCATGCCTAGGATTTAGCACTAGGGTGGTAGAGGCAGGAGAATTAGGAGTTCAAGGTCATCCTTGGGGACATAGTAGTTTTAGGCCAGCCTAGGCTGCATGAAACCCTGTGTCATATATTTTTTTCAATATATATGCATACCTACTTTTTTTTTTTTAAATCTCATATAACAGTCCTGATGGAGTGGTCCAGGTTAGCAGTGAAGCTCTGTTTTGTCAGTCACTCAGGGACCCAGGTCCCCTCTGCCTATAGTCATCCCCTTGCATATGTTACATGGATGATGCTGAGTCTCAACCACCTCCTACTTCATGTCTCAGCACTTGGGACGTGAGAAGGGGCTGATTGTCTTAAGGCTAAGTAAAAGTGGAATATGTCACTCCCATCTCCATCCCCATCCAAGGGCTTCGGCTCGCTCGGTACGGGGCCGACAGGGGCCGGAGTGTCTGGCTGGGTAGTACTAGTCCAGCCGCATGATTGCTTCAGAGTTGGTAGTTAGCTTCCAGTTTCTACCACACTCATGATCATAGGCAAGTACACTCCTGACCGTCCTGCAAAGTGACACTCCCAACCTTTGCCCTCTCTCCACAGACATCGATGAGTGTGGTACAGAGCAGGCCACTTGTGGAGCTGACCAGTTCTGTGTGAACACAGAAGGATCCTACGAGTGCCGAGGTCGGTGTCCACTTCTGAAGGGAGAGGCTGGGACACGGGAAGGAAAGGAGATGCTGTCTCATGCCTGTCCTTCCAAACTTCTAACTTCTCAGGCTCCAGAGCCCCCACCTCCCTGAGATCAGGGGGACTCCTCACTTCTGCCCTCTCTTCTTCAGATTGTGCAAAGGCCTGCCTGGGCTGTATGGGAGCAGGGCCAGGTCGTTGCAAAAAATGCAACCGTGGCTACCAGCAGGTGGGCTCCAAGTGCCTAGGTGAGTCTTCCTCCACCAGTGGGGGTTGGAGTGTGGGAGAGGGAAGGGAAGGAAGGCTGCCACATTGAGTCAGGGTGGGAGTGAAATGCACCGTAGGATGCTGTATGGGGAGCTATTGCAGTCAGCACTCCCGACTCCTTCCCCTTTCCTCCCAGACGTGGATGAGTGCGAGACAGTGGTGTGTCCAGGAGAGAACGAGCAGTGTGAGAACATGGAGGGCAACTACCGTTGTGTCTGTGCTGAGGGCTACAGACAGAAGGAGGGCGTCTGCATGAAGGAGCAGGTCCCAGGTAAGCAGGGAGGGTGGGAGGCTGGGCTGGTCCTGAGGGAGAGCAGACAAGCTCCTCCTCCAGGCCCCACACCACTGCCACCCAGCCCCCAAAGAGGCTGCATTGAGACCTGGTCCCTATCTCTGTTCTCAGGTTAGCTTTTGGTGGCCTCACCTCCCACATAGAAAGAGAATCAGATTTGGCATCAAAACTTCACCTCTCTAAACCTGTTTTCTCATGTCCAATGGGACCAGTCCTCTGCAAAACCTTGGGCAGCCCCTTTACCTCCCAGCTTCCTTCGGGGTTGGGGTGGCAGGGTCTCAGCTGCCCTGCAGAGGCTTTCTCAGTGGTGGATGATGCTGTGTGCTTGGTGAGCTAGGTGGGCTTGGCAGCCGTGATCAGCTGTGTAGGAGTTGTGGACAGCTCCGGGAACTGCCAGGAATGAGGCAGTGACATGTGGCACCTCCTCTGCAGAATCGGCGGGCTTCTTTGCAGAGATGACGGAGGATGAGCTGGTGGTCCTGCAGCAGATGTTCTTTGGTGTCATCATCTGCGCACTGGCCACGCTTGCTGCTAAGGGTGACTTGGTGTTCACTGCCATCTTCATTGGAGCTGTGGCAGCCATGACTGGGTACTGGTTGTCAGAGCGAACCGACCGTGTGCTGGAGGGCTTTATGAAGGGTAGATAATCCCTGCCACCACTTATGAGATTTTCTCCCTCCTAGGCTGCCCCCCTGCAGTCATTTCTCTCTCCTGCTGGACACCTGGGGCAGCATGGTTTTGGTTTTTCTTTGAGACTGTGATAAACATCCTTCACCTGCCTTACTGAGCAGCCCAGGACCCCAGTGCCCCTCCTCCCAGGAGTGTGTGTGAAAAAGAAGCTCTGAAGCTGATGCTGCAGAGATCCTTGCCTAGGGGACTGGCAGGCATTTCAGTGTGTGAATTTCAAAAGACAGCCTAGGGAGGCTGCAGGTGGGCTGTGGCCCCTGCCCAGGATGAGCCCACAGGGGTGAGGCCATCATGGCCCTCCTGCCAGGTGCATGGTGCCAGCTCCTGTTATGTCTTCACCTCCCACGCCCAGCCACTGACTTATTTATTCATCTCAGGAAATAAAGGAAGGTCTTGGAAACTGGAAAGGCTTCAATCTTAATAACCCGCCACTGCCACTTCAGTGAAGCTTTCCACAACCCTGGAAAATTGAGGGCTGTCATGATAGAGGCATAGTGGGAAGGGGCTGGAGAGATAGGTCAAATAGGTCTGTTGTTAGAAACACTTGCTGCCCTGGCAGAGGATCCAGGTTCGATTCCCAGCACCCATGTGGTGGCTCACAAACATCCATCCTCCAGTTCTAAGGGTCCAGACTCATTCTTCTGACCTTGGGTGCCAGGCACACACATGGTGCACATAGACACACAGGTAAGAAATACACATAAAATAAATCTACAAAAAAATGTTTTTAAGTTAAATAACCAGAAAGAAGTGGAGGGAGAAAGATGACAGAGGAAGCAGCTCAGGGATGTCCTTTCTGGGTTGAATACCAAGACCCAAAAAAACATTCCCCTCCAAACCTCACTCATTTCTGAAGAGGGCAGAGTGCGTTCTAATTAGGCCTAATATGGGGATTACATGGGGTGGGGACTGCACAGCAGACAGGATTTTAGTGAGATAGATCAGCGGTGGCTGTTCCTACCAAAGCCAAAGGCAACATTCCTCCGGAAGGCTCTTGATTCCTGTGGGGAAGGGCCTCCTGTCTCTCCTGTTAGGGTGTAGGATCCTGGCTTGACCAGAGGGAGACATGAGCCTAACTAATCGCAAGGGTTTATTTCTTTGGCACAAAGAGGACACAGTCAATCTGGACAAGTGAGGTGCATCTCTCCACATTGGAAAGTCAGGGGTACCTGGTCCAAGTTCCCCATGATCAAATCCATGCATGTCCACCCTGTATTTCATGTAACTCACGGCCTCTGTGCAAAATATCTGCTGAAAAAAATAGATATTAAAAAAAAAATCAAATTGAGTTGGGTGAATCGAAGCCCGGCTGTGCCCAGGAGCTGCAGTCAGATGGAAGCCCCAGAAGGCCAATTTTTCAAATGCTCAAGTGTCTTGGCTCGGCCACTTCACGTGGACATTGCTCAGAGCTCTATAGTGTCACTGGAAGCGCTGCGAGACTCGCTGGGCTTGCAGCGCACCAGGCCCTCGGCCTGAAGTTCCCCGGCTCGGGCAGGAGCAGGGGCTGGGGTAGGTGGTGGCAGCAGCTGCACGGTGCTGGGCAGTTCATCTAGGGGCAGGCTGTCCACAGATGACAGCCCGTGACGCCACGGGTTCCAGCTGATCTTGAGTGAGCCCTTGGAGAAACTGTCCAGGGAGCTGCCCGAAGTCCCTGCGGCCGCCGCACCGACGGGAGGCTCCACCACGTGCTGCGGGAGCGTCGAGCGCAAGCACACCTCGCTGAGCGAGCGGCAGCGGCCTCGGAGCAGCGAGGCGCCCGCGCCGTCGAGCTCAGCGTCGGGCTGGCTGACGCGGCGAGGCCGCAGGGCGCCCCCTGGCGGCGAGGAGGCCAGGCCGCAGCGGTGGAACACACTCTCTCGGACCAGGTGCTCCCGGAAGAGCGCGGCGTCGATGCTGCGGCTTAGATTGATGGGTGAAGGCGGCCGCAGATCCAGCTCGCTCAGCGACGGCGCGGGCCCCACACTGCCGCGGGACATCCCTGGGCCACCCGGGCGACCGCGACCCAGCGATGCAGCCGAACCCCAGGGTCCGGAACCAGGCGTGGCAGGAAGCCCACCTTCTGCAGCGTTGCGAATGAGACTTTTGCTGATGTCCAGGCCACCTGTGCCCAGGCCACTGGGCCCCGCATAGCAATTGTTTGGTCTTTCGGGCACTTCGCTCTTGCCCGTGGGTGCGGGGCACGCCAGGCGCAGCAGCTTAGCCCAGCAAGCGTGCTCCGTGGGCGGCCTGGGACGCGTGGCAGCCAGGGCGGCCAGCGCCAGGGCCAGTGCCCAGGTCAGCTCCAGCAGGCGTAGCCAGAAGTGCACGCCCCACCAAGCCCAGGAGAAGCGACCCTCCCGGCCTGGCCCTGGGTACAGCCAGAGCGAGGCCGCCAACTGCAGACCACTGGCCAACAGCCCCAGCGAGCCCGCCACAGCCAGCAGCCGGGGGCCTGGACTGGCCTCCCAGCCCCGAGGGCCTTCCAGCAGGCGGCGACGGCACAGGCAGAGTGTGCCCAGGGCCACCGACGCACCCCAGGCGCAAGATAAGCCTTGTGTTAGAAGGTTGAGCATAGGCCTGGTGGAGAATAGGTCTGTGGCCAGCAAGCCTGCGCCATGCACTGGTGCCACGACCCCCAGCAGGAGCGGCTTTTGCAGAGGCTCTGGCAGACCAGCACCCAGGCCCAACAGGGTGAGTGCTGCCAGTGCAGTGAGTAGCAAGGGGAAGGATAGGTTGTATAGCACCAGGCCAGCACGTACTCCCAGCCGGGCCTGAGAGCCATAAGGATCTGTCAGCATGTAGGCAGATCGCAGCCCTGAAGCCACCAACACCAGCACAGCAGCCACTAGTGCCAATCGGGGACCCGCTAGGGCGGCTGCCAGTGTGACTAATGCCAATAATGCTGGAAGCAGGAAGAGCACCCCCACCCCATAGACATGAAGCTCCCAGGAAAAGCTGAGCACCCTCCGCAGGGGTCCCCAACGCAGAGGAGGTGCGGTGGCATTGGCTGGGGGGCTAGAAGCTGGGGCTGGAGCTATGGAGCTAGCTGAGGGCTCAGGAGGGGGTGGTTGTCCCAGAGCTCTCTGTGTGGTGACTCTAATGAGGCCACGCCGAGATGTCGACGGGGCCTGGACAGGGGGTGCTGGAGGGTGGCTTTGTGGGCGACCGGGCCATTCCTCGGCTTCATCTGCAATAATAACAATATTAAAAGGGTTCCTTGGGAAGTGCTGTTGACAGTGGGGCGTGGAGGCAGGCACATGCTTATAAAAGGAGGCAGGGGCGGGAGGATCAGGACTTTAAAGACACCTTCAGCTACATAGTGAGTTCAAAGGCGGTCTAGGCTACTTGAGACCCTCATCTCAAACAAACAAACAAGAAACAACATAACAACAGAACCCCAAACAAACTCAAGTGTTTTTGATTTTTCCATATTCGAGAGTGTACTTGGTAAGTTAATTTTCCAAGCACATGTCAAATGGATATAACACCTGCCACCATAATAGGGTCATGGCAAGGGCACATGTCTAGCTGGTTCCCACTAGCCAGCAAAGACAAGGCAGATGTAAACTTCTTTCTTTCTTTCCTTCCTTCCTTCCTGTTTGTTTGTTTGTTTGGTGGTGCTGGGAATTGAACCCAGGATCCTTCATATGCCAGGCAATAACTCTACCACCAAGTTCCATCTCCAGCCCTTTGTACTTTTTATTTTGAAACATGGTCTCAGTGAGCTACTCATACCAGCCTTGAACTCAATATGTACTTGAGGCAGGTCTCAAACTTGTGATCCTCCTGTCTCAGCATCCAAAGTGCTGAGGCTCCAGATGGGATAGAGAATGACCATACAAGATATATGCTGCACAGAAGAACACTCTAGCTCAAAAGAGCCAACGTCTTGTCCTGGAGTCCCCAGTAAGCATTGGTTTATTTTTCTCAGCTACTCAGAGGAAGTCCTAGCCGATTCCTTTCAGCAGGTGGCTTTCTCCTTTCAGCCCCGGCCCCTGTGCCCCATCTCTGAACACAGTCTCTTGGTTACTCTCCCCTCATCCCTAGCCATGGCCTCACCTGGCTGCAGGGCCCTCACGGGGCTCTCTGTTCCATTTGCAGCTTGAGCAGAGTTTGGGAGATCAGGGATGAAGGACTTGGGGGTTCCTGGAGCCTCCATTGCTCCTCTCACTCGCTGGGGGGAAATGGGGTCTGCTCCATTCAACGAGGCTATTGCTGAAATGGCAAGAATAGTCACCACATTGTCTGACCCTCCAGTACTCCCCCAAATCCAGTCCCTCAGGGAGGCACCATCATCCTAATTGTCAAAAGGAGGGAAATGACACCCGAGAGATACATCCAGCTGCCTTGGATCATTGGTCCTCACAATCCCACTCAGCCCCCTCAAGATGATACCTACCTGGTCTTAGCTGCCCATCAGAAGTGTCCGAGGCTGAAGGTGGTACGGGCTGGGATGCTAAGGAATCTTGTTCACTAAGGAGGTCAGTCTGTTCAGGTTGGGGTCCCAGAGAGCTGACTTCCCAGGTATCCCCAGCTCCAGCTTTTTGGGGGGGCTCAACTGGCAGCCCCTCAGGAAGAGGAAGGCTTCTGGCCAATGCCAGATCTAGCTGGGCTCCAGGCTCCTGAGAGGATGCCACCTCAACTGGGGATGTTGAGCCAACCTCAGGGGCTACTGGATCCTGCTGGGTGAGTAGGGGGCCCTGGACAGCCTCCTGGAAGCCTTCTTCATGTCCACCCTGCTTCCCCAGCACTAGCCTCCTCGTGGTACCTGTCTCAGGAACCACAGTGTGGGGAGAGCTCTGGTAGTCCCTGGGGGAAGCCTGTGTGATGTCTGCCTTAGCTTTGGTCATTAGACCCTCATCTCTAGCTGGCTGCTGTCCTGCTGGACCTCCAGGCTTCTGTGGGGGAGTGACAAGTGTGGCTACCCTGAGTTGAGTGCTGGGAGTTGTAGGGACAAAAGTGAGACGGGGTGCTCCCACTGGGTGGGAGTCTGCTGTTTCTGGCTCTGGGAGCTCCTCTGAGTCAGGAGGTCCTGTCCAGCCTTGGGAGGCGAGCGCTCGGGCCAGCTGGAGGTCATCAGCTATTAGGGGCCTTTCACCCTGGACCCCGGGGATCGCTTTGGGCCCACGAAGGGCTGGTCCTCGGGGAGAGTCTGCAGGCCTTTGGGGGCCTTCAGCAGGGTCCTGGGGGATGCCACTGTGCCAGAAACTCTCATTTCTCAGCTTCTCCCAGAAGAGGTCAAAGGTCTGTGGCTCTGATGGGATCATGTGAGGTTCTGAGTTCTCAAGTGGCCTGGGAAGGCCTCTGCCCAAGGCAGGGTCAGCCCCCAGGAATGGCAGGAGCAACAGCAGAAGGATTCTGGATACAGGGCCATGTGGACTGGGGGCCATGGTCTAATTCAATGCCTGAGTGTAGAGCCCTTGACTTCAGACTTCACCGGATAAAACTACAAAATCAGAGAGAAAAGATAAATCAGAGAGAGATGATGTGTGAGGGTTGAGGGGGTCTCATGACTTCCCCAAGGGGCTAGTGGGAAATAAGAGAAGCACTAAGCAACAGCATCAACCCTGCTTTAAAGTAAAAATACAAAAACACAACCAACTGGGTTTCTGCTCATGCCACTTACTTTGCTTTCAAAAGTTTCTGATTCCCCTTTGCTCTTGGGAAAGAACACAAGTTCTGGCTTTGTAAGGCTCTGGCCTCTCTCCTTAGCCTTTGTCTGGAAAACTTCCTTCCCCCAAACCCCCTTCACTAATTCAATAAATAAACTGAATGGACCTTGTGGATAAAGCAGTAAACAAGACTGAAAAGACCATCCCTCCCCAACATGGAGAGACCATTCTAGATAAGATGGACAATAAATGATTTTAAAGTTAAGGGCCAGTGAGAGGGCTCAGTGGGTAAAGGTGCTCGCTGCCAAGCCTGGTGACCTGAGTTCAATCCTTGATCAGGACCCAGCTGGTGGAAAGAGAAAACTGATTCCTTTGGGTTGTTTTCTGACCTCCATATATGTGCTCGTACACACACACACACACACACACACACACACACACACACACACACACAACTTTTTTAAATTGTTAAATTAGGCACCTTTAATCACAGCATTTGGGATGCAGAGGCAGGCAGATCTCTGTGAGTTCAAGGCCAACCTTGAACTCTACAAAGTGAGTCCAGGACAGTCAAGGATACACAGAGAAACCCTATCTCGAAAAACCTAAAAAATAAAAATAAAATGTTAAAGTTTATATCCTTCAGCAGAGACAGGAGGATCTCTGTGAGTTCAAAGTCAGCCTGTTCTACACAGAAAGTTGCAGGCCAGATAGAGCTATGTGGTGAGACTCTCTAAAATAATAAAGTTTAGCTTTGAAGAAAATAAGATGGGGTTAGATGATAGAGGATAAGAGCATCTCTGACACCTCAGGCTAAAGGCTGAATGGTAAGAGAGAGTCAAGCATTTGGCAGAGGGAACAGCAAGGCTCTAGAGCAGGAATGAGCTCAGTGAGTTCAGGACTTATCCGACTGGGTAGTTGATGGTCAGCAGGCAGGGGCTGGACTATAAGGGCCCTTGTGGATCATCACAAGGATTGGGAAGCTTGGAGGTGATGAGGTCTGACTAGTGTTTTGTTTTTGTTTTTTAGGGAAAGAGGTCACCACTCATGCCCATGGAAGATTGGAAGGTAGCTTGCATTGGCCTAGACATTCAGACACCTTCTGTTCTTGGCTCTCCCTACCTTGGAGGGTAATGCCCCTTGCATACCATCTCCTGGTCTGGGGCCCTGTCTCCTTCATTTCACACCTTCAGCCCCTGTACAGTCCTGGCCCAGGACTTAAGGATATATATTTTTTTTTTTTTTGGTTTTTTTCGAGACAGGGTTTCTCTGTTTAACAGCTCTGGCAGTCCTGGACTCACTTTGTAGACCAGGCTGGCCTCGAACTCGCGAAGATCCGCCTGCCTCTGCCTCCCAAGTGCTGGGATTAAAGGCGTGTGCCACCACCGCCCAGCTCAAGGATATTCTTAAGTCCATCCTTAAGTAAGTAAGGGAGGTGGGAGGGACCAGCAGTGGCCAGCCAGCTGAGGGCCAGCTGTGTTAGGGGCAGGTGCTGTGCTCTTTTTCTCTTGGATACAGCCACCTTTGGTGGCTCAGACACTTAGAGAACCCAGCAGTAACTCCAGGTTACTTCCTAGGAACAGCCCAGGCTCATCAGAAGTTGTGGACAGTTTATCTGAGACCTCTTGGGTCCAGCCCCAGCTTTAATTCAGACTGCCATTAAGCCTTGGTAAGGCCTCTCTCAAACACCTACTAAGCCTCAGGTTGTGCTCATAGCCCACACTTGGGGTTGGGTACCCATAAAGTCCTCAGTTCTGAGGCTGGAACTGAGGTGTGCTAAGGAAGGCTTTGGGGCCCCTGAGATGGATATAGGTTTATACTAATGCTCTGTGTTGAGGTGTTTGCTCAGTTAGGCTCCTGTTCTAAACCTTCCCATACAAACAGGTGCAAGTACCCATTACACAGGAAAGGAAAGGGGACAACCAAGAGTCAGAGAGGTTGAGCAACTTGCCCAAGGTGGCACAGCCAGCTGAGTACTCGAAGCCCACAGGGCTCATCTTGCACAGCTCTTTTCAGAGGAGATGGCTGTGCAGGGCCTGCAGTGAATAACAGCAGTGGCTACCACCCCCGATGCAAGAGATGTGGGCACCTGAAGTCCAGGCAAGAGCTCGCCCAGCGCTGGGGTCCCATGGCTGGACAGGTCTGAGGGGAGGTGAAATCAATCAGTCGCGGAGGCTAGGCAAAAAAGGAGTGGGGAGGGGAAACGGTGAGGGCCTCCGCAGGACAGCCTGCAGGAGCTGGTCCATCTCGGGTTACCTCTCTTCCTCCTCCTCCTCCACCACCTCTCTCCCAGGCTCCACGCTTTCCCGCAGTGTCCCGGGTGGGGGTAGGCACCGTGCAGGGCTGGCCGCCCATGCCCGTGAAGGGGGTTGTAGGCCTTGCTCCATGCCTTCCTGGGTCCCGCCATCACCCCCTCCCTCGGCCAGCTCCTCACCTGTGCACTGCATCCGCAGCCCTGCGTTCACCTTGCGCGCGTGCCCGCAGCCTCTCCCTGCGCCGCATCCTCGGAGATGCTCAGGCTTGGCCAGCAGAGCCCGGCGCTGCCGATCTCATTGTGGAGCCCGCCCACAGGAGCGCGGGATACTTAACCCTTTCCCTTGGGGATGGACTCTGCCCGCCGCTCCTCTCTGCCCCTCTCCCATACACATTGCAGCAAAGATAGAAGGTGGTGTTAGAGCCTGGTGGGAAACCCTGCAATGTCTCTTCCTGCTAGAGCCAGCTATTTTTGCATACCTCCCGAGACAGGGAGCTCACCTCCTCTGGATTCATACAGGCATAGGTAGATCCTACTTAAAGCCTGGCATATCTTCCAGGCCTTTCCCAGGGCATATAAATAAAAATGAGCCCACACTTTATTAATTGCTCTTATAACTTTCCTTTCCCCTCATCATTTTACAGTATATTCTGTTACATTTTCCAAATAATTATCCATGGATTTACTTGTTTCTTTTTAAATTATTATTATTTTGGTGTATGCATGTTTGTGTGTGTGTGGGTCCCTGCATATCACATCACATCTGTGGAGTCAGTTTTCTCCTTCTGCGGCATGGATAGTGGGAATCAAACTCAGGTCTACAGGACTGGGGGCAAGTTTCTTTACCTGTTGAGGCAGCTTGCCAGTCCTAGATCTATTTCATTCTTGTCTTTGCTGTGGTGATTTCCAGCATGTGGTCAGCTGATCATGTACATTTCTTCTGGCCTTTGTGGCTGGATACTATACTGTCTTAGTCACTGTTCTATTGCTGTGAAAAGGCACCATGACCAAGGCAACTATTATAAAAGAAAGTGTTTAATTGGGTGCGTGCATATACTTTCAGAAGTTCAGTCCATTACCATCACGGCAGGGAGCATGGCACACACAGGCAGGCACTGGATCAGTAGCTGAGAGCTATATCGTGATCAGTATGCAGAGAGAGGGGAGACAGGGTGGGGGAGAGGGAGGGAGGGAGAGAGAGGGGGGAGAGAGAGAGAGAGAGAGAGAGAGAGAGAGAGAGAGAGAGAGAGAGACTGGGCTTGGCATGGGCTTTTCAAACCTCAAAACCCACCCCCAGTGACAC
Organism: Lophiomys imhausi; assembly: GCA_907164525.1. Lineage (NCBI taxonomy): Eukaryota > Metazoa > Chordata > Mammalia > Rodentia > Muridae > Lophiomys > Lophiomys imhausi. The sequence goes on from CAJQZJ010032121.1 coordinate 6,926,608, forward strand.
ACTTCCTCTAACAAGGCCACACCTCCTAATTCTTCTAATACTTTCAAATAGAACCACTCCCTGGTGACTAAGCAGTCAAATATAAGAACCTATAGGAGCCATTCTTATTCAAACCACCACAGATGCCTTGTATCTTCAGCCTCTTGCACTAGCAGGAGAAATGTAGAAAGCCCAACCATGCATCCCATATGGAACATATGTGGTAATCTGGCAGAGGCATGGTTAGAATGGGTTCTGCACATTTTCAGGTCTCAGAGACACTATCAAGTGTTCCAGGTGCCTCTATGCACAATTCCTAAAACTCATGAATATTTTCTTTTTTGTTTGTTTTTTGTTTTTAACCCTAAATGCCTCATGAAGGCGAGTCAAGCGAGTCAAGCATTATACCACTGATCTCTATTCTAGCCCTTCAGATGGCTGTATTTACACTGAATCCACTCAGGAAAACCCATACAAAGAATGCCTGTGGTCATCAGAAATGGTGAGTAGACACTTCCTGTGGATTGTTATTCACTAAGATGAACTGTAAAAACAGTATGCACTGACTGTCTTCATTCAAGCAATAAAGAAACATTTTTTAAAAAATGGTGGTTGTCTTACCTGTGAACTGTCTGTCCTCTGATTCATTCATAGTCATTACTGTTTACTTTGCTTATAAAAACATAGGTCTCCAGCACTTGGGAGAGTGAGGCAGGAGGATCAGGAGTTCAACCTCATTCTTGCTACATTGCTAGTTTAGGACCAACTTCACGCCACTGAGAACTGTCTACACACACACACACACACACACACACACACACACACACACACACACACA
>CAJQZJ010032121.1:6927434-6947905 GCA_907164525.1 Lophiomys imhausi
ACACACACACACACACACACACACACACACACACACACACACACACAGAGAGATAGAGGAGAGAGAGAGCACTCATATGGGCAGGAGTGGTGGTGTACATTTGTAATCTCAGCACTTAGAAAAAGGAAGCAGGAACATAATCAATTTAAAATACCCTGAGTGGGCTGGAGAGATGGCTCAGAGGTTAAGAGCACTGACAGAGGTCCTGAGTTCAATTCCCAGCAACCACATGGTGGCTCACAACCATCTATAATGAGATCTGGTGCCCTCTTCTGTCCTGCAGGCATACATGCAGATAGAACACTGTATATATAATAAATAAAATCTTTAAAAAATAAAAATAAAAAATAAAGTAGTCTGAGCTACACAGCAAGTTCAAGGCCAGTCTGGGATACAGAGAGACCCTTTCTCAAGTTTTTTTAAGGACAGTTGTGGTGATCACTTTTAATCCCAACACTTGGGAGGCAGAGGCAGATGGATCTCTGTGAGTTCCAGGCCAGCCTGGTCTACATAATCAGTTACAGGATAACCAGGGCTACATAGTGAAACCCTGCCTCAAACAAACACTATCATCTATCTATCTATCTATCATCTATCCAAGGATGCATTTTAAAAGAATGGAGCTGGGTGTGGTGGCGCATGCCTTTAGTCCCAGCACTTGGGAGGCAGAGGCAGGCAGATCACTGTGAGTTCGAGGCCAGCCTGGTCTACAAAGCCAGTCCAGGACAGCCAGAGCTGTTACACAGAGAGACCCTGTCTTGAAAAAAAAAAAAAAAGAATGGAATCATACTCCATACACTATTCTGTAGCACTGTTTGTCCTGCAGTAGCTGTGCAGATGTTTTCCATACAGTTCCTATGCACTTCACCCTCTTCTTCCCACTAGTTGCCCAGCATGGCACAGTCTGCGCACATTAATATTTATTCAGTCATTCTCCATATTTCCTTACAGCTGATGGGTAATGAGCTTGCTTAATAGCCATCTTCCCTCCTAAACATAGTACTGCAATGAAGATATCAACTCATGGAGACTCTGAGTCCTCAAAGACAGGTCCTGGATAATCTAATTTGGGTCAGTATCCCTCCATCCATCTTGTAGATGCTAAGTACCAATGGGTCTGACTCTTCATTAATTTTGCTTTTCTGTTTACCAATATTCTATACACTATGTACTCTTTTCTTTTTACAGTCAAAAAAAATAATGTATATTACTTTAAAAAAGAAAAAGAAGCCAGGAGTGGTGGTGCATACCTTTTTTTTTTGTTTTGTTTTTCGAGACAGGGTTTCTCTGTGTAGCCTTTGTTGTCCTGGACTCACTTTGCATACCAGGCTGGCCTTGAACTCACAGAGATCTGCCTGCCTCTTCTCGGAAGAGACAGGCGGATCTCTGTGAGTTCGAAACCAGCCAGATGGCTCTACACATAGAGGTGCTTGCCACCAAGCCTGATGACCTTAGTTTGACCCTGGGGACCCACATGGTAGAACTGAACCAATCCCCCAGACTTGTCCTCTGGCTGCCACATGAGTCCTGTGGCATGAACATGCCCCCAATAAATAAATAAAGTAAAAACGTGTTTAAATAGTTGTGAAAAAAAATTAAGTACAAGAGCTAGGGAAACAGAGGTAGGTGGATCTCTATGAGTTCAAGGCCAGCCTGATCTACATATCAAGGTCAGACAGAATTATATGACCTTGCTTCAAAACACCAAAACAAAACAAAAAACCAACCAATCAACCAACCAAACCCCAAAACAACAACAAAAGGCTTGGGATAGGGGTTAGGGGTGTAGCTTAGCAGTAGAAAAGTTGCTGCAAGAAGCCACAGCCCTGGGTTCCAAGCTCAGCACCTTCTCCAATTTCATTGCCGGGGAATCCATACTGGGTGACAAACAAACCAACAAAGGGTGGGGGGGGGGAATGGTTCTTCTATATGGCGAGCTAAGGTCTCCTCCTTGTGCTCTCTGATTCTGTCCATCACAGAAAAAGTCAGCCCCCTGTTGTGCCTGTAGCTTTTAAAACGTCCAGTGCCAGTAGCTGATTAATGCCCTTGCATACAGTGTGTGACATGTCTTGCTGAGAAGGTCCTCCCTCTTTCCCCAGGGCCATTCTGGGCAGTGGGGCTGATTCATCTGCACATGTGGCCTCTCAGCTGTGTGGGACCTGGAGGACAGTTTCCCACTTTACCTCAGGCTCTGACCTGCTCTCCTGCCCTGGCTGTGTGAGGCTCCTCAGAGCTGGATGGACAGATAGCTCACTTTCCTCTAGAGTCCTCACTCTCCATTTCTTTCCATCATTTCCTAGAGAAGAGGATTCTGGACTTTCGTTATGGTGACAATTCTCTTCTTTAGGGTCTTATGGCTGACAATATGCCCCTTGCAGGATGACTCTTAGTAATGAGCCTGGATGAGAAGAAAGCCGAATTTCACCTCCTGTTTCCTAGACTGGACTTCTCCGTGAATATGGCCTGTTATGAGTTAGATCTGCAGTGTCTCTAAAGGCCTATGCTAGAGGCTTGTTCATCAGCTTGGGGCACTGTGGGGAGATGGCCAAATCTTTTAGAAGTGGGACCTTATGGAAGGAAGGTGTGTCATTGAGGTGGTGCCCTTGCAGGGGACATCAAGGCCCCTGAACTTCTTCTCTTTTTCTTTACTTCCTGGCCACTCTGAGGTGACCAGGCCTCCTCTGCCGTGCACCACTGCTGTGGTGGACTGCACCACCACAGGCCCAAAGCACTTGGGCTGAGAGATCATGGAGTGTGACTCTGAGACACGACCCCAACTAAAGCTTCCTCCTTATGGTGTGATCTAGCTCTTAGGGTGCTTTGTCTTGGTGGCTGAAAGCTGAGTCACTCTGGTTTCACACTGAGCTGAAGTTCCTGGCTGCCGCATCTCCCTGACACCCAGTATGGATCTCCTAGGTTTTTCACAGAGCTGGTGTATGTACACACACACACACACACACACACACACACACACACACACATCATATAGAATCCTACCTGTTTTGTGTCACATGGAGACAGCTGTCCCACTCCAGTCTTGCAGGACACTGTCTAAGACCTTGGTTCTCCACATACAAGGTAACTGGCATTTGGGGGACCATCCAGAATCTACTCCCTTTCCTTGCCTCCTCCTAGTTTCCATGGGGGACCCTATGGGTCATCTATGTGGGAAGGCAGGCAGTCCTAAGGGTGTTGGTGTAGCTGATGGCTCCTGGTTCTTCTCTAACTGTCCAGAATCTCTGATGGGCAGTGTGTTGTGTGTGCATGCACACATGTATGTACGTGCAGATGTGCATGTAAATGCCAGAGGTCAACCTTAGGTATTCACCTTGTTTTTTATTTTTATTTTATTTATTTATTTATTATGTATACAGTGTTCTATCTGCAGGTATGCTTGCAGGCCAGGGGAGGGCACCATATTTCATTATGGGTGGTTGGGAGCCACCATGTGGTTGCTGGGAATTGAACTCAGGACCTCTGGTGACCTCTTAACCACTAAGCCATCTCTCCAGCCCCTTCACCTTGTTTTTATTTTTATTTTTTATTTATTTGGTTTTCCAAAACAGGGATTCTCTGTATAGGCCTGGCTGTCCTGTAACTCACCATGTAGACCAGGCTGGCCTCTAACTCACAGATCTGCCTGCCTTTGCCTCTTGAATGTATTAAGGCATGTACCATCACCACTCCACTCTCCTTGTTTTATTTTATTTATGTGTATGAGTGTTTTGCCTACATGTGGGTATGTCTATATACCATATATATGCCCGGTGCCCTCTGAGGCCAGAAGAGGGCATCAGATACTCTGGAACTGGAGTGTCAGATGATTGTGAGCTGCCATGTAAGTACTGGGAATTGAACCCATGTTCCCTGGAGTGTCAGATGATTGTGAGCTGCCACGTAAGTACTGGGAATTGAACCCATGTTCTCTGCAGGGGCAGCCAATGCTTTACCTGCTGACCCATCTCTCTAATCTCAATGTCACCATTTTTTGAAACAGACCTTCTTAGTGGTCTGAGACTCACTCATGAAACAAGACTGGGTAGGTGGTGAGCGCCAAGAGTCTAACTGTCTCTGCCTCCCCGGAGCCAGGAACTGCTACCATGACTGAATTTTTCATGGCTTCTACGGATCAAACTCAGGTTCTAGTGCTCATGTGGAGTGCACTTTACAAAGTGAACTATCTCCCCAGCTCCCTGGTGGGCCTGTTAAAATGTTAACCCTGTGTGCACACACTACACTCAGTGCTAGCCTGGCTCCCCTCCGCAGGGCGAACATGCCCTGCCCCCTCCACAACACTGCTCACTGGCTGCCCTCTTTGGAGTGAAGAGTTTCGTCCTGTGAGATTTCTAAGCTTGATACTCCAGACAAAGACAGGACATTCTGATCCCTTTGGCAGGAGGCCAAGATGAAAGCTGACCACTGGAGGGAAAGAGGAGACCTGAGGCACAGAAGTGGTGTCAATGGGGAACACTGGTAGCCAGGTGCACATTGGGATGGTCTCAGTCCAGAAACTGTCCTTATCATCCTAGAAATCTTGGGGCAGGGGAGCACTGCTGCCGCCACATGCAAGTGTGTGACAAGTATGTCACACACCTGCTTGGGCCATTCTTTCAGAGTCTCACAGCAGCTCTTCACATTGCTGTGTTCTTCATCTGGAAGCTGGTAAGCATATGCTCAGAAAGGTAAGGGAATTTGATAAAGGTCACACAGCAACTACCAAGTCACCAGACTGACTTCAGAACCAGGCTCTGAGTGGCGATACCAACATCCTGCCCTCGAAAGGGAAATGGAACACAGCAGGCCTCCTATGCAAACCCGGCTGTGAGGAGTTAGTCCCTCCAACTTGGGGTATCTGTTGAAAGGGCTGCAGACTGTCACTCATGGGAGTTATGGGGAGCTGGGCACTGGAAACTTCCACAGTGAGAGACCAAGAAGACAGAGGAGGTGTGGCTGACAGAGATAAAGCTTCCTAGAGTAAGCAATGCCAGGAACTATGGGCTGATTGACACCTTTGCTCTGGTTGGCTGCTCTGGCAGGGCAACACAAAGCAGAACAGGTGGGAGCTGGGACAGGCCTGGGAGCCTGCTCGGTGCCCTGCCAGCTGTCCTCAGCTCTGAGGGCAAGCTGCTCATCCTCCAACCTGGCTGCTGCCTGAACTCCTCAGATTTCAGCTTCCCCTGCAGTACCAACTGAACAACTCTGATCCTTTAAGAAAGTCGGTTGTTATGAAGTCCAGCATTTTACAAGCGAAGTTTCCTGGAACTGTTCCTTCTCACTCCTACTTCCCATTTCCTAGACCCAACATTTTCGACTGTCTGATATGCCTGTCTTTTTCTTCTGGGATTTATATCTATTTCATAAGTATTAGACTTTGGTTGCTTATGTACGTTGTCTCAATTTTAGATATTACTCATTTTTGTTGTTGGTTTTTCAAGACTGGGTCTCTCTGTGTAGCCCTGGCTGTCCTGGAACTTGCTCAGTAGACCAGGCTGGCCTTAAACTCAGAGAGGCTTCTGCCTTCTGAGTGCTGGGATTAAAGGCATGTGCCTCTACTGCCCACTGATATTACTCATTTTTGGTTGTGAGCCTAGCCTTTAACGGCTGAGCCATCTCTCCAGCCCAGATATTACTCATTTTTAAACTTTATTTTTCGTTTGTCAAGACAGGGTCTTTTGTGTAGCCCAGGCTGGCTTTGACCTTATCTACAGCCTCTGTTTCCCAAGTGCTGATTATAGGTGTGGCCACTATGCTCGGCTATTGTTCATTCTTTGTGTATTTATATTACTCACGGAGGCAGGGTCTCATACAGCTTAGGCTGGCCTTGAACTCTGCATCCTCCTGCCTCCACCTGAGTGTTGGGATTACAGACTTGAACTTCCAGCCTCCCACTTCTGCTTCCCAAGTGCTGGATGACAGAGCTTGTTGTCCCCCCTCCCGGCCAGCTGTCTGCCCCCCCTTCTGTATCTTTATTTATTTCTTTATTTTTGAGACAATGTTTCACTAAATTGCCCAGGCTGACTTTGAACTTGCAGTTCTGCCTCACCTGCCTGATGGGATTTAGGTTTTTTTTTTTTTTTTTTTTAAGGTTTTTTGAGACAGGATTTCTCTGTGTATCCTTGACAGTCCTGGACTTACTTTCCAGGCTGGCCTTGAACTCATAGAGATCCACCTGCCTCTGCCTCCTGAGTGCTGGGGGATTTACTTTTGAAACAGTCCAGCCTTTAAAAAAAACCGAGTTTTGGAGATACATGTAAGGTTGGCAAAATATTGATAATTATTAAAAGGTAATAGGTATGGAGGGCGTGGTGGCACATGCCTTTAATCCCAGCACCCAGGAGGCAGAGGCAGGTGGATCTCTGTGAGTTTGAGGCCAGCCTGGTGTAAGAGTGAGTCCAGGACAATCAAGGATACACAGAGAAACCCTGTCTCAAAAAGCCAAAAAAAAAAAAAAAAAAGGATTCAAAAGAAGCAGGAAAGGGGGAAAAACGGGGTAGGAGGGCTGGTTTAGCCATTGTTTGACTTGAGGAGGTTGAAGACATGAAATGGTTGGTGGGGATGTGGTGGTAGTGGTGAGCATCTGCTTGGCATGTGTGTGGCCTCAGATTAAGTTCACTCCATGTATGTGTGTGCACATGGAATGAAACTCTGAAACACTTTATTAAGGATTAGTGATAGTTTCTGTCAATTTAACACAAACCTAGATATACCTGAGAACAGGGAATTTCAGTTGAGAAGTTGCCTTTATCATATTGGTCTGTGGGGACAGTTTGATTGCTGATTGATTTGGGAGGGCCCAGCCCACCGTGGGTGGTGCAGTCTCTGGGCTGGAGGGGCTGGGTTGTGTAACAAGCCATGAGGAGCAAGTCAGTAAGCAGTACTCCTCCATGGTCTCTGCTTCAGTTCCTGTGTTAGCTTCCTCCTAGAACGTATCCTGAAAACCAAAATAATCCCTTCCTCCTTGTATTAGTCAGGGTTCTCTAGAGAAACACTCATTCTATATATAGAATGAATATATATGTGTAACACATACCTAGGGGATGTATTATGTAATACACAACATATTATATACAACAGAAAGTTCAAGAATCCAGTAGTTGTTCAGTCCATAAGGCTGGATGTCTCAGTTGGTCTTCAGTATATGCCAGACTCCTGAAGAAGCAGGCTCTAAAGTCAGTGAAGGAATGAATGGACTTGCCAGCCAACATGAGGGCAGTAGGCAGAGAGATTCCTTCTTCCCTGTCTTTCATACAGGCTGTCAGCAGAGGGTGTGGCCCACATGGATCTTCTCTCCTCAAAAGATCTGGACTGAAGGTGTGTCTTCCTACCTCAAAGATCCTGATTAGAAGTGGATCTTCCTGCTTCAAATGATTTAATTAAGAAAAAAATTCCTAACCAAGCAAGTAAAGGACCCATACAACAAGAACTTCAAGCCCTTGAAGAAAGAAATGGAAGAGGCCTTTAGAAGATGGAAAGATCTCCCATGCTCATGGATAGGTAGGATCAACATAATAAAAATGGCCATCCTACCAAAAGCAATATATAGATTCAATGCAATTCCTATCAAAATACCAACACAATTTTTATAGACTTGGAAAGAGCTATTCTCAATTTCATATGGAACAACAAAAAGCCCAGAATAGCTAAATCAATCCTGTACAATAAAAAAAACATCTGGAGTTATCACCATCCCAGATTTCAAGCTGTACTACAGAGCAATAGTTGTAAAAACAGCATGGTATTGGTATAGAAACAGACGAGTAGATCAATGGAATCGAATTGAAGATCCAGAAATAGACCCACACACTTATGGCCACCTAATTTTTGACAAAGAGGCCAAAACGGCACAATGGAAGAAGGACAGCATCTTCAACAAATGGTGCTGGTCCAACTGGATGTCCACTTGTAAAAGAATGAAATTAGACCCATACTTATCACCTTGTACAAAACTTAAGTCCAAGTGGATCAAAGACCTTAACATAAGGCCGGTCACACTAAATCTACTAGAAGAAAAAGTGGGAGAAACCCTCAAACTCATTGGCACAGGTGACAACTTCCTGAACAGAACACCAACAGCTCAGGACCTGAGATCAACAATCAATAAATGGGACCTCATGAAACTGAAAAGCTTCTGTAAGGCAAAAGACACTGTCATTTGAACAAAACGGCAGCCTACAGACTGGGAGAAATTCTTCATCAACCCCACATCTGACAGAGGGCTAATATCCAAAATCTACAAAGAACTCAAGAAATTAAATGCCAAGAAACCAAATAATCCAATAAAAAAAATGGGGGACAGAGCTAAATAGAGAATTCACAAAGGAGGAATCCCTAATGGCTGAGAAACACTTGAAGAAATGCTCAACATCCTTAATCATCAGAGAAGTGCAACTCAAGACGACTCTGAGATTCCATCTCACACCTGTCAGAATGGCTAAGATCAAAAGCTCAAATGACAGCACATGCTGGTGAGGGTGTGGAGAAATGGGTACCCTACTCCATTGCTGGTGGGAATGCAGGCTTGTGCAACCACTATGGAGGTCAGTCTGGCGATATCTTAGAAAACTTGGAATAGCTTTGCCTCAGGACCCAGCCATTCCACTTCTGGGTATACCCCCAAATGCCTCTTCACGGAATCATAAGGAAGTTTCCTCATCTATGTTTATAGCAGCCTTATTTGTAATAGCTAGAAACTGGAAACAACCCAGATGTCCCTCAACCAAATGGGTTAAAAAACTGTGGTACATCTACACAATGGAATATTATTCAGCTATCAGGAACAATGAAATTATGCAATTTGCAGCCAAATGGATGGAACTAGAAAAGCTCATCCTGAGTGAGCTAACCCAGACTCAGAAGGACGCATATGGCATCTATTCACTTATAGTAGGATTTTAGCTATATAGTAGAAGGTATTGATACTACAACTAACACACCAAAGGGAACTTGGACATAGACTTTTTATTATTTATTTATTTATTTATTTATTTATCTATTATCTATTTGTCTGCTTATTGGTTTGTCTGTTTAGTAGTTCTCACACACCAAAGGGAACTTGGACATAGACTTTTTATTATTTATTTATTTATTTATTTATTTATTTATTTATTTATCTATTTATTATCTATTTGTCTGCTTATTGGTTTGTTTGTTTAGTAGTTCTCTCTCCCAGGCAATGAGACACTTTTCACTGGTGGTACTGCCTCGTAGACCCCCAATGAATGAGGAGGCTCTTGGCCCTCATACGACCTCTCACCTGAGATGAGGGACTGTTATATAAGGACACCCCACCCCAGAGAAATGGGATGGAAGGGTTAGGAGGTAAAGAAAAAAAATGAAATGTGATGTTTCGGCCTTTTACTATTAATTGTCACAAACTGTTTAGGATAATTAAGAAATGCAAACTAATGGTTATGCAAGCCGGTCATTCTGTTAGGTACTATGACAGCCTATTATAGTTATTTTCTAAGCTAATCAGAAATAAAGCTGCTAAGAGACAAGCAACATCTGCTTACCCTAATAGAATAGATAGGGGCCTCTTCAAAAACCTCAAGAGATCTGCAGAATATGGCATTCAAAGATGATTTTTTAACTTTAGATTTTTTTATATCAAGAAATATCAACTCCTGACAGCACCCCCTATTCTACCCCAAGTAGAAGATGAGCATCGAAGAATCTCCAGTGGGAGATGATTGAATTAGTCGCAAGCCTATCTCTTGGTAGGAAAAGCCCCTTGCTCCAACTGTAGACAGAATGCTGTCCAAAAAGGATAAAACCTGGAAGCAGGTAAGTTGACAGCCTAGCTCTGCCAAGACAGGGTAGGCAAGTCCTTCATAACCCCTGCTCTACAATCAATGTCTGTCAGAGAAACGGGGCCAAATGACTGAAGATCAATGCTGTAATGTATGGAGAGAAAATGGGAACTGTCCAGGCAGCCACTGGTATGTCAGTTCTTAGTTTTGGAAGCTGCAGGCCCTGTACTTCCTATAAAATCAGATATATTTATCCCTCTCAGGTCTCTGAGGTGGTTGAAGAACAGATAGCTAGAGCCTCATAATTAAATTTTGAGTTGTTTAGGAGTCAAGAGAGTGTTATAGATCTAAGAAGATGCTTTTAAAATTGTGTTGCAAGTTAGTATGAATGTTGAGTCAGATACAGAACTTTAAAATCATGGAGATGGTTAGATAGTAGAATGTTAAAGTCAGGTACCAAATACATATGTACTGGACATTGGGAATGTACGCTAAGCCATATAACCCTCATAACTGTGGCCTAATTACCTCTGATGTTTTGTATTGTATTTATTATTATAAGAGAAAGAGCCATTTGTTGGACTGAAAGGGGAAACTGTAGGGGGAAATAAGATATACCTTAAACTTAAAAAAAAAAAAGGGAAGAGGGTGGGGGGTTGAGGGTGGGAGGGTGGGACTGGAGGGGGGAATAGGGAGGGGACTGCGATTGAGATGTAACTTGAAGAAATAAAAAATAAAGAAAAAATAAAGAAAAAAATTCCTCCCAGATGAACCCAGACAATTGGGTTATAGTTAATTCTTTTTTTTTTTTTTTTTTAGGTTTTTCGAGATATGGTTTCTCTGTGTATCATTGATTGTCCTGGACTCACTTTGTAGACCAGGCTGGCCTTGAACTCACAGAGATCCGCCTGCTTCTACCTCCCGAATGCTGAGATTAGCCCGGATGGGTTATAGTTAATTCTAGATGTAGTCAAATTGAAAACCAAGAATAGCCATCACAAGCCCCAAGTTGCTTTTGGCCAATGTTTCATTCCAGTAACAGAGAGCAAAGGACACCAATCCTTGTAGGGTTTTGAGGCTGGCTTATCTTCCCATACTGCCTCTAGGAAGCAGAGATGCTAAGGAGCTGGGATGGAGCAGGAGAGAGGGCTAGGTGGAACAGGAGCTAAAGCACAGAAGCTCAGGGACATCCTGCCTTACCCCTGAGGCTTCTCTGCATGCAGGAGTCACACTTGTCTCCCTGACATCCCTCTTTTCTTTTCTTTCTCTCTTTTTTTTTTTTTGTAGGTTTTTCAAGACAGGGTTTCTCTGTGTATCATCCCTGGCTGTTCTGGAACTTACTCTGTAGACCAGGCTGGCTTTGAACTCACAAAGATCCTCCTGCCTCCTGTTGAGACCTGCTTTAGCTCTTAGTATAACTGCAGCCATTTTTTGTCTTCAGTTTCCATTTTAGTTATAAGATGAAATTCTCATAACTTTGTTACTGTGCTACTTTGACACTCTAAAGAATCCCCAACTACAGCTCCACTTGGGACCAATCAAATTCAAGGTCAGTTAGAAATGCTTTGTCTAGCAAGCCAAAATGATGTAATGCTACCATCCCCTTGCTTCCTACCTGGTTGTTACCTAGATGCAGTTTGTGTCATACAAGAACATGGTTGCTACCTGGATGCGGTTTGTTTCCTAGACCTGGTTACCTGGTTGTTACCCGGATATGGTCTTTCTTTTGAAAAGCAGACTGATGTCACAGTTAGGCTATGAGCCCTCTGTGACCCTGGTCATGCTGACCATGACTAGTTTTGGGGTGTGCATTAAATAAATCAATATCTGATTGAGATTGTGACTGAATGGTTTGTGTGGCTATTCTTGGACTATAACATGTGGATGCCCCACAAAGATTAGACTATAACACCTCTGCCTCCCAACTGCTGGGAATAAAGGTGTGCACTACCACACATGGCCATTTCAGACAGTTTTGAACTGCCATGTGGGTACTGGGATTTAAACCTGGGTTCTTTGGAAGCACAGTCAGTGCTCTTAACTGCTGAGTCATCTCTCCAGCCCTCCCTGATATTATCTGGAATATCTAAAATGTCTCTCATGGTACAATCATGGGAGACCTTGGAGCCAATTGCTGGGGATTTGTGGTCCTTTCTTACAGAACCCAGGACTACCAGCCCAAGAGTGGACCCATCTACAATGGCTGTGCCCTCTCACATCAATCACTAATTAAGATGATCTACAGGCTTGGCTGCAGCCTGATCTTATGGAGGTGTTTTCTCATTGAGGTTCCCTTCTCTCAGAGGATTATAGCTTGTGTCAAGTTGACATAAAACTAGCCAGCACAGGAGGGTTGAGATCTAATCCATACAAATCATTTTCTCAGCCTACTTACAAAGCGAGCTACTTTGTAGCCCTAAGTTATCTAAGTGTGTCACAGGCAACCCTAAAAGTGCTGTGTGTAACCCATTTCCAGGAGCATCCCTGCTGCAGGGATTCATTATATTTCCTGAATGGGATAAAGGTCCACATATCCTAGACAAGGCCCCAGGGTGTACCCCAGCTCTGGTCACATCCAACTTTAGAACATGTTATCACTTTCTGGTTTGGATCTGGAGTTTCCCCAAAGGTCCACGTGTGGAAGGCTTGGTCCTCAGTTTGTGCCACTCCTGTGAGGTGATACAACTTTTGTTGATGAAGGGCCTCACTGGAGAAAACTAGGTCAGTGGGGCATGCCCTTCAAAATGTCAAGACCCCGTCATGCACTACTGATGGTGTTCTTGGCTGGTGTTCTCTTCTGCATCCCTTCCTGCCTCCCCACAAATCCAGGATTCACAGAGCTAACCAACCAGAGTGAAACATCTGAAACTGTGAGCCCAAATAAAGCCTTTCTCTGTTTAAGTTGACTACTTTGGGCATTTTATCACAGAAATGACAAGTCATCTAACATATTGCCCTATGAACAAAACTGGACACATTAGGAGTCATTTCCCATTCTCCTCCTCCCAATTCCTGGCAACTATTAATCTACCTTTATTTCTATGGATTTGCTAATTCTGGAGGTTGCATTAAAACATGAGAAGGATTTGGGAGTTGGGTGTGGTGGTGTACAACTTTAATCCTAGCACTCAGGAGGCAGAGGCAGGTGGATCTCTGTGAATTCAAGGTCAGCCTGGTCTACAGAGTGAGTTCTAAGCCAGGCAGGACTACACAATCGTTTTCAAATAAGAAAGAAAAAAATAATTGGAAGGGCTGGGCACACAGCTCAGTGGTAGAGTACTTGATTAATGTACATGAGGTCCTGGGTTCTATCCTCAGCACACAAACAAAAGAGGAGATCAACAATTTACAAAGACCAGAATCGTTGTTTCTGAGGTCAGTACTTGGCTCTTTTTATTGCTTGGTATCCTATTATATGAATATACCACCTTTCAGCTATTCAGTTGATAGACAGCTGTGTGGCCTCCCACTTGTGACTAAATGCTACTGCTGTGACTGTGTGTGTAAGTTCTGCACATGTGTCATTTTTCTTTCCCAATTCTCTATTGATATGTGGTTACCTCTTTCTCTGCCTTTCTATAAAAGCACTGAACCTTCTGAGGACCGCAGACTTTTCCAGAGTGGCTGCACTAGCTCATGTCCTTTTGACCAAAGGAGACTGAGGCCCAGGAAGGGGAAGTGTCTTCTGCAGAGGCAGGCAGAGGGCACAGGACAGGAACTGACCATGACCATTAACTCCTTGCCACCTCTCCCACTTTCACTCAGCATTCAACACAGAAGCTACTCACCTCAGTCCTAACCCAGAAGCAGGTCCTGTCCCTCAGTCCCTCCACCATCAGGATCAAGTTTGCTTCTGAGATGGTTCACAAGTCACTCTGTCTTTTAGCCCTAGATTCACAGAGGTTCTGTGACCTCAAAACAGATCTTTCTTGAGGGTGCAGAGATGGTTCAGTGGTTAAGAGCATTGACTGCTCTTGTGGAGGACCTGGGTTTGATTCTCAGCACCCACATTGGTAGCTTACAACCAGCTATAACTCCAGTTCCAGAGGACTCAGTACCCTCTCTGGCCTCTGCAGGCACAGGCACACATGGGGAGCACAGACCTAGATACAAGCCAAACACTCACACAGATAAAGAAAATAGCTTCCTCTCTTATGGGGTCTTTGTGTGTGTGCTGGTTTATTGTACACTAACGACCACTGAGCAACATTTACAGACCTCTCTTATGAGTTCTTTCAGGGCAAAGGCCACATCTCTTTCACTTTGAGCCCCTCTAGCCCTGTTCTAAGATAGGTGATTAGGGCAGAAGGAAGCTCTCAGAACCCACAGAGGCAACATTTTCACAGGCAAACAGAAAACAGGGTTGTTTAATTAAGAGTCAAGAGTTGCTTGTTCTTGGCTACACTGCTTTACGTGCAGTCACACCCACCTCTTGGTACAGAAATGGCACCCTGCCACTTCCCTAGACAGAGGACTCCTGGGCACCTTGATCTACATGGCTGCCAGAAGATTTCCTCTTGCCCCACTAGTGGTTAAGTTCTCTCCTGCCCACAGTAACTGGGAAATGAGGTCACTAGTTCAAATGAGTAGCCATTTACAGTACAGTACCAATGACTGACCAATGGAGTTGATATTTTCTCAAGTTCCAACCAAGAACTTGTATTATGTAACCTGTCTCTGATGAGCCCAAAGGCACCTGAGAGTCTGGCTGTGCCTGAGGGTCACCTGTTTTCACTGGACTAAATATGAAGAAATATGAAAAGTTTGCTGAGTCTGCCCTGGCCCTGGAGATCCACTCTAGAAAGTGTTTATTTCAGTAAGGTTGGGACACACCGGCTCTCTGCGTCATTCTGTAGGCTCAAGTGAACAGTGCAGGGATCTCTATGCTGCTCAGCCATAGTTTCTATATTTTGGTAGAGAAAATGTATATTACTTGAGTAAAGAAAGTTAAAAAAAAAATACAAACAAGAAATTAAAGGTAAAATGCATGGTGTTTGGATCCTAAGAAAACAGGAGTTTTACTGTGGCTGGAAGTCAGACTGACCGAACATAGTAACCTGCTATAAATGACAATGCTCTTTGCAAACACGGAGTTTTTGCTAAATTTTGAGATATTCTCAGTAGCTTGGGGTCTCCCCTTTCTCTGACATCCTTACTAGAGTCACCTGAAGGAACAATTACAAACTTTAAAACAGCTGTCACCTACAACTCCTTTTCCTCTAGTTTCCAACATAATTATAGGGGAACCCAGCTCAGACAAGAACGAGCCTCGCTGTGCGCCCGCCAGCCCCTGCACCCTCCTTTTTATTCTCAGAGGCTCCAGCTCCACAGAAGTTACAAGGTTAAGCGCTACTGCAAGTTCCCCACACAACTGAGCCCATTCAGGTTAGAATATGGACGTCTGCAGCTCCTTTTTGAACATGCCTTCAAAGTGGAGGTCTCTGGCCATGAGTTCTTCTTCCACATCATCGAGTGCCCACTGGTGATCTGTCAGTTCCAAAGCTTCCCACTCTGTCTGCACAGGAAGAGAACACAGGGCTGGGACGGGGGCTTGCCACTGAGCTGACAGCTGGGGACAGCTTGGTGTGACCACCTCTCTGACCAGCAGCTGAGCAAGGCTAATTCTGTGTATGAGCTCACTGGATCATGGGAGGCAGATGCCCAGATGCCACCCAGCTAGCTATATGACCACTCATAAAGCCATCCTTAAAAGCTCACTAAGGCCAGGCATGGTAGAACATGCCTGCAATCCCAGAACTTGGGAAACAGAGGCAGGAGACTGTCTCAAAAAGCCAAAAACCATGGAGAGAGGGCTCAGCAGTTAAGACACACATACAGACATATACAAAACACCTATATGCATAAATTAAAAAACAAAAACAAAAACAAAAAACCTAAAACAGGTCAGGGGTGGTGGCACACACCTTTAATCCCAGAACACGGGAGGCAGAGGCAGGCAGATCTTTGTGAGTTCAAGGCCAGCCTGGTGTACAGAGTGAGTTCCGGGACAGCCAGGGCTGGTACACAGAGAAACCTTGTCTCAAAAAACCTAAAAAACAAAAAACCCAAACAAACCAAAAAACAAAACACTGTCCAATACAAGGTCACAAAGACATATGCCCCATGTTTTAATTTTATGTCCATGTTTTAGAATTTTGTTGTTTTGTTTTGTTTTTTGAGGTAAGGTCTCATGTAGTACAGGGGGGCTTCAAACTCATTGTCCTCAAGCCTCAGCCTCTAAAGGGATTAAAGGCATGAATTACAGGCATGCATACCACACCTGGCCCATCTTTTTTTTTTTTTTTTTTGAGGCAGGGTCTCACTATGTTGCTCTGGATGGTCTGGAATCTGCTATATATACCAGGATGGCCTCAAACTCGCAGAGATCTGCCTGCCTCTGCCTCCCAAGTACTGGAATTAAAGGTACACATTGCCAAGCCTGGCTAACTTTTAAAGCTCTTTATATATTCTTGTAAACTAGAATGAGGAATTTCTCTTTTATTTTTACTTTTCATCATGAAAAAAATTGAGATTTTGCTGTATAAAAATTATCCAAAAGAGGGATGGCTCTGCAGTTATGGTCTTGAAGAGGACCTGGGCTCAGTTCTCAGCACCCACATGGCAGCTCATCATTGTCTATAACTCAAGTTCCAGGGTATGCAATGTCTCTTCTGACCTCTACAGGCTCCTACATGCACGTGGTACACATACAGACATAAACTCAGGCACACAAACATGCACATAAAGTTTAAAAAATGTTTTCAAGCCGGGCATTGGTGGTGCACACCTTTAATCCCAGCACTCGGGAGGCAGAGGCAGGCGGATCTCTGTGAGTTCGAGGCCAGCCTGGTCTACAAAGTGAGTCCAGGACAGCCAGGCTGTTACACAGAGAAACCCTGTCTCAAAACAACAACAACAACAACAACAAAAAATGTTTTCAAAACTATAACGAGAGTATACTGAAATAATAGTAATGGGAATGTGGTTTCTCTCTCAACTGTCATGAGGGGGATAGCCCATACGGTGTGGATGCACTGCACAAAGTGATCACGATATTCTAGACAGGGTGGGGCAGGACAACATACTTCATCATACTGGTCATTTGGGATTGCACTTGAACATAAGCAACAAATTAGAGAATGTGCAACTGTGGTTAAGGGAGGAGTGGCATAGGTCAGGGACGCCCCTGCAGTTGTGAAAGGCGAATGGCGCGTACCTTGAAAGCTTTGTTGCTGTCTGCAGGCATGGCCATTGCTGCTCCCGTCATCTGCTCCTGCATCACTCGTGACTGGTCAGCAGCTGCAGCACAAGACAGGCCCCGTGAGCACCAAGGCTCCACAACCACCCAGCACCCTTGTGGAAGAAGGAACATGACTTATAGCTGCTTGGTGGTAGGTCTGAGAACTGGACAACTGGCTGGCCCAGTCACCCCTGGTATGCAATTCTGGGAAAGTTCATGAAAATGGGGGCATTACAGCTGGAACACATACAAAAGTAAAGGGTGCTGTAAACTTTATTTTAAAAGTATCATTTACACTAGGCACCAATTGCTGAGCAATGCTGTGTGCCCAGGTATTTCACTGTTTTATCCTTTATCTGCTCTCAGCCCCACAAGTAACTACTAAGACCTTACTTTATAGAAAGCAAATGGTGGTTAGAGTACCTGAGGTCCTCACCACAGAACTAGAGCGAGGTTTAGCACTGGTGAGGAACCCGCCCAATATGTGAACTGACCTAGCCAGGCCCTTCTTTGGGCTTCAGGTTCACAGGTTTAATGGAGTGCTGGGTCTCTATACAAATATGTCAGACTGAGCAACCAAGTACTGCTCAGTGATTTCTGAGAGACACGCCCATGTTCAGTTTCACCTTTGCAACTGTTAAGACCGTCCTCAGAAACTCACGGACTGAAACACTATGTGGGACCATGGTAATCAACAGCAGGAACCACGTGACTGCCGCAGCTGCACACTAATGCTTCTTACCATTATCCTGGCCCAGGATTAGAGAGTAAATGCTCCGGAGCCCAAACACATTGAGGAAGTACCAGGACGCAGAGCTCACCCTAGCAAAGCAATGGGGAGAGAGGGGTGGTTATTAGGGAGATGAATGGAGGTCTACCTGCACTACCCACAGCAGCTCATCTTTGTGAGAATCCAGACAGGCTCTACACAGCCAAGGCACAGCCACAGAAGAAATGAATACAGTAGCACAGTAAGGTGTCATCTGACACACAGTACAGTGGGTGGCACTGGAAGAGGCTGTCCACTCTGAACCCCAGCTTCTAGGCGAGTCAAGCGTTGGTGTGTTTGCATGTTCCCCACTTAGCAGACAGGACCAGGGTGACTTCTGGGAAACAAACTTCAATGCTGAAAAAGCAGTCCACGTTTGGAACCTGAGCATCTAGACCTTCTCTCAGGTTTCTCACCCAACTAGGGAACTCATAAATGTGCTTGTATGTAATAGAAACAAGGCAGTGTGCACTGAGAGCGAATTAAGAATGCTATCTGAATGGGAAGATTGACACTTGATTGGGTCTGCTCTGGTTACTGCATTAGACAGTAGGCAAGTAATTGATCCGCCCCGCAATGCAGATGATCTGTCTGCAACAGTTATTTTAGTGCATCCAGGCATGGTGGCGCATGCCTTTAATCCCAGCACTCAGGAGGCAGAGGCAGGCTGAGCTCTGTGAGTTCAAGGCCAGCCTGGTCTACAAAGTGAGTCCAGGACAATCAGGGCTTGTGACAAAGAGAAACCCTGTCTCGAAAAACCAAACCAAACCAAACCAAAACAAAAACCCAAAAAAGTTATTTTAGTGCATGTGCTGCTAAAGCAAACACTGCAGCTCCACTACATACTGCCTTGTCTCCCCTCTGTCCATCCAAGTATGTGGGGTACATACCTGTCCAAATGCTGAGAAAATGTAAGCTTTTCTCTCCAACCCATGGAATGCTCATGGTTAGCTCAGTGAGCCCAGCAGGAAAAAGTTTTACGGAGTCACTTTAATAGCCCTGGCTGTCCTGGACTTGCTTTGTAGACCAGGCTGGCCTCCAGCTCACAGAGATCTGCCTGCCTCTGCCTCCTGAGTGCTAGGATTAAATGCATGCGCCACCATGTCCGGCTCCTTCCTCCTCTTCTTGTTAAGAGTTTGTTTTAGGCCAGTCTTTGAGAAGCACACACAGAACAGTCTGGAAGGACCACATGAAGCAATGTTATTGTACTTTGAGAACTAGACCAGTATTTCCCAAGAGGGTTGTTAGATTCTGGCTTGATATTCTGCTCTAAGTCAGTGGAGTGGAAACAGGTGCTAAATCCTAGTTATAGAAAGGCTGTATGTAGCCGGGTGTGGTGGTGGCTCAGAAGGCAGAGGCAGGCAGATCTCTGTGAGTGTAAGGCCAGCCTGGTCTACAGAGTGAGTTCCAAGACAGCCAGGGCTGTTAGACAGAGAAACCCTATCTCGAAAAAAACTAAGAAAAATAAAATAAAAAATGAAAAAGAGAAAGAAAAGAAAGGCTGTGTGTGATCCAACATTAATTTTTGCAAACTTCACCACGTTGCTGTGAGGATAAGGTAACATGGAAAACACCTAACATGGTGACCGGAACTAAGGAAGATGATAGTATAAACATTTCTATAATTTGGATCTGGAATGTTCTTTTAAAAAGCCCATGTATTGGGTGCTGGCTCAGCTGTTAAGAGCACAGGCTGTTCTTCTAGAGGAACCAGGTTCAATTTCCAGCACCCACATGGCAGCTCACAACTGTCTCTAATTCCTATTCCACAGCTCTTGTAAAAAAAGTGTTTATTCTCTTAAAAAAAAAAAAGGCATATAAACCATCATTCACAGCTCTTGTAATAAAGGTGTTTATTCTCAAAAAAAAAAAAAAAAGGCAAATTCTTATTCCAGGGGATCTGACACCTTCACACAGACATACATTTAGTCAAAACACCAATGTATATAAAATAAATTAATAAATCACACAAAAAAAGGGCCATGTGTTAGCCTGACATGGTACCACATGCCTTTAAGTCTAGCACTCAGAAGGCAGACAGACAGTTGTGTATTTGAGGCCAGCCTGGTCCACATAATAAATTCCAAGACAACCAGGGCTATGTAGAGAAATCCTGTCTTACAAACAAACAAACAAATAAACAAACAAGCTCATGTATTAAAGGCTTGGGCAGCAGTCTGAGGTACTAATGGAAGGTGGGGGAATGTTAGGAGACGGAGGCTTGGTGGACAGTTTTAAGTATTTGTTAGAGTAACAGAGAGCTGACAAACACGAACTCCATTCTCATAAACTTCAGGGCATTGCTAAGAAGCTTTGGTTGGCCAGACTACTTAACCTTTCCATTTGGGGGGTGGGGTGGGGAGTCAATCCTGTCACTCCTGCATCCTGAGATCTAAGAAGAGAGACTGACAAATGTTCTCTTTTGGCAAGACTCCTGTTCCTGTTTTAATCCACCAAAGGGATTTCAAATAGAATTTCTTTTTTTTTTTTTTGGTTTTTCGAGACAGGGTTTCTCTGTGTAACAGCCCTGGCTGTCTGGCTGTCCTGGACTTGCTTTGTAGACCAGGCTGGCCTCGAACTCACAGAGATCCGCCTGCCTCTGCCTCCCAAGTGCTGGGATTAAAGGCGTGCGCCACCACGCCCGGCTCAAATAGAATTTAAGAAAGAAAGAAAGAAAGAAAGAAAGAAAGAAAGAAAGAAAGAAAGAAAGAAA
>CAJQZJ010032121.1:6947915-6977384 GCA_907164525.1 Lophiomys imhausi
AAAGAAAGAAAGAAAGAAAGAAAGAAAGAAAGAAAGAAAGAAAGAAAAAAAGAAAGAAAGAAAGAAAGAAAGAAAATCTCTCAAACTGAAACAACCTCATTCTAGTGAAATGAAAACTTGAACTCTGGGGGTCTGGGCTGTGGTCTCCTCAGACAACATACTTACCAGGATGCATCTAGTGTGAGCAGCTCTATTCCTTGCTGGAGCATAGGCTTGAAGCGAAGAGTCAGGGGAAATGGGACCTTAGCTGCAGGCAAAGAGAAAAACACCATGTTTTTGCTTCAAGAAAGTTCCTAAGCACCCGAGCCAGCTGACGTGTGAACACATATTCTTTCCTAGCGGAGGTGGGAGCTCTGTACCATCAGCTTCTGGAAAATGATTTCCACAAGGAAGCCGCCGGTGGCAGCTTCTGGAGAGCAGAACAGCCAGGATGTTACTCTGCTCTGATTTTCCTGTGGGATTCCAGTTTCTAGATTGTGGAGGAAGCAGGTGCTCAGGATGAACCATGACTTGATATTCGGGAGGAGCATGCACTGAAGTCTCAGTGGAAAACACACATGACTAAAGCAAGCGTCTACAGACATGGCTACTCCTGTGTCGCCTTTAGTGACAAAGCTTCCACACTGGAGACTTTGAGTCAGGTTGGAACTCAAGATCTTTGTTCAAAGAATGTTGTTACTTTCACCAGAAACCACACTACCCATGATGTGACATTAGGTTCTCAGTAGCACTGGGAAAGGGACACAGGTGATGGAAGCAGGAGGTATCCTCGACCTGAAACTTACTTGTGACAAAGCCTGAAAATGTCATGTTGATCCATCCGCCGATAAGAATCATTGGGAGGACGTTCGTGACGTTCCCTTTCATCATGTCTGTGAGCATGGTGGGGTCTGAGACAAACACAGAAGAAAACACCAGTTTCCGTTGTTGGCAGAGATTCTTCCCAAATTTAGAAGATAGGGTCTTACTAAGATAGAGCCTAGCTGACTTTGACTCACGGAGGTCTGCTTATCGCTGCTTTCTGAGTGCGGGGAGGAAAGGCATGGGCCAGCACAGTGGGCCGGCCTTCAGGTTTACTGCAGCATTCAAATGGTCTCAGAACGTAAGATGTAGACAGTTCTTCTCTATGCACTCCCTAGATCCTTTGGGCTCTCTGTTGTATATCCTTCTACCTTTCAATCTGTCTTTGAAAATTATTAATTTTATGAAGAAAGCTTGAAGATGTAGCTCAGGGGCAGACCACTGCCTAACCATGTAGGAGACTACAGAGCAGTCTTCAATAACATAATAATTTTTATAACATTTCCATATTGTCATGGTAATAATCTCTCAATATGTGTGTATGTATATATGTATATATGTATATATATATATAAAAAGACTTTTAAAAACACATATGGTTGTTTTGCCTGTACATATACTTGTCCATTCATGACCTCTTGCAAAGGCCAGAAAGCATCAGATCCCCTGGAACTGGAGTTATAGGCAGCTGTGACGTGCTGCCATGTGGGAGCTGGGAACTGAACCTGTGTCCTCTACAAAAGCGGCCAGTGCTCTTAAGTGCTAAGTGACCTCTCCAGCCCCTGCTCTCAATATTTTCATCTCAACCTTGTCTGCCAGGAAATGCTGCTACCTACCTTGTAATAGGTGACATGTCAATCTGCTTATTTATGTTTCTTTTTTTTTTGTTTGTTTTTCCAGACAGGGTTTCTCTGTGTAGCCCTGGCTGTCCTGGACTCACTCTGTAGACCAGGCTGGCCTTGAACTCACAGAGATCCACCTGCCTCTGCCTCTCCAGTGTTGGGATTAAAGGTGTGAATTACCATGCTCAGCCATTACAGACAGTTACAAACTGCCATGTAGATGCTGGGATTTGAACCCAGGTCTTTCAGAAGAAAAGCCAGTGCTCCTAACTGCTGAGTCATCTCTCTAGCCCCTATTTATGTGTTTCTAAGGAGTAATTTTTTTTTTTTTTTTTTTCTGAGACAGGGTTTCTCTGTGTAGTCAGAGAACTTGCTCTACAGACCAGGCTGGCCACGAACTCACAGAGATCCACTTGCTTTTGTCTCAACTGCTGGGATTAAAGGTGTGTGCCACCACTGCCCAGCATAAAGAGTAATTCTTTGAAAAAAAAAAAAAAAACTTGGGTCAAACAGTTTTTATATTTCGAATTAGGAGGTATTAGGGGCTGGGGTGTAGCTCAGGGCTAAGATGCTAGTGTAGCATGCCCAAGGCATGGGTCTGTCTGTCCATTAACAAAGCCCTGTCATTGGATATGCTCATCAATGTCAACAGGACCTAGCTTGTATTGACCTTGACAATCATGGCTTTGGACACTCTTTTTTTTTTTTTTTTTGGTTTTTCGAGACAGGGTTTCTCTGTGTAGCCCTGGCTGTCCTGGACTCACTTTGTAGACCAGGCTGGCCTCGAACTTGCAAAGATCCGCCTGCCTCTGCCTCCCAAGTGCTGGGATTAAAGGCGTGCGCCACCACTGCCCGGCGCTTTGGACACTCTTAATCTTTGGTTTAACAAACTAAAAGGACATCTTGCTTTGATTTGCATTCCCTGGACTAGTTGAGGTAATTATCTTTTCATATGTACACTGGCATTTTGTTGCTCCTGAGTGTTAACGTTAATATCTTCAGTATGGATCAAAAGAATTGGTAATCTCAACCTAGAATGAGACTGAAAAGGAAGGAAGGTAAACAGAGAACAACAAACTTCTTTGATTCGCTTTACACACTCACTTCTTACAACACAGGGATGGTGGAAGTCATAAATCACTTAAGTCATGGACCGTAGGTTGGTGTGGGTGATCAAGGAGCAACTGCGCTTGGGAAGGGAGGAACTCATCATTCAGACACAATACGTAGGGCACCATCTTCCAGCAATGATTCAGAGACTGGTAGGAGCTGGTCTCAAGGAAGCACTGAACAGAGATCAGAGACAATGGCCCTGACTCCCCTGACATCAGCTGAGAACTCTGTAGAATGCACCCTACAGACACATGTGTGGATTTATTGGAAAGAGGGCCTCACTTTCAAGGACCCCTTTATTAGGGGTTGGAGATCTCAGCACTGAGCTATAACTCAGTGAGAGGGTGCTTGCCTAGTATGTGCGAGGCCTTGGCTTCCATCCTAGACACTTCAAGAAATCTCAAAAAAGCAACTCTCTTCTGCACCCCAGGAAGAATTAGACAGTATCTAAGTCCTTTACACCACTATCTCCTGTGAATTAATGCTCAGGTAAAACCACCTATATTGAATGAACATACCTGTCATGGGAGAAGGTGGCACAACCTTCCTTTTTGTTTTTTTGAAAAATCCATCCTCTGGGTTGTTGAAGTAATATTTTCGTGTTAAGAAAGACTAGCAGAAAAAAGAAAATCTTTTTAAATATAAGAGTTGTGACATGGTAAAGTGTCAAATTATCCCCCATGGGACTGAGTAAAGACCCTTGGAATACACTGCTGCACTCTGAGCTGTCAATCTGATACTTTAGCTGAGTCACACTTAAAAACAATTTCCTAAGAAGGGTGAGGACACAGTGACAGCAAATACTACCAGACCACAGCTTCATAACTAGGTGGCCAGCGGGGTATGTTGGTGCACTCCTTTAATCGAAGCACTTGGGGAGCAGAAGCAGGCAGATTTCTGTGAGTTCGAGGCCAGCCTGGTCTACAGAATGAGTCCAGAAAGTCAGGGCTACACAAAGAAACCCTGTCTTGAAAAAAAAAATTAGGTGGGCACCCCCATTTTTCTCCAAAGTCCTCTTGTAAACAAAACATTTGTGTTACTGCCTTCAGAGGTGAATGGTGGAACTTTTAAATAGAAGATAACTGAGTACCTGTTTGGGAATGTATTTTCCATTTTCCCTGAGGACTCTGCTTCGAATTAGGACTTGACTGAAAAACACAAGACAAAGAGATGTTAAAATGTGAAACGCTAGAATAAAATGAGAGTAAAGTAGACGAGACACTTCAACATAAGAAAGGACTTGTTTGGCAATAGTTGGGTGTGAAAACGTTCCAAAAACTCTAAAAATGAATGTAACATATTCAACTTGCCACTTAGGTTTTCACAAAAGTAGTCTTCCAGAGTGACTGTGCTTGAACAAATAAAGGTTTCTGAGGAAGGCAATCTGGGACATTGCACTTGGCCTTTCTGGACTCAACATTAGCCACAAAGGAACTTTCCTTGCAAGGAAAGAGTAGCTGGATAGTGCTCCAGAGAATTGGAGGCAGGAGGCGGGAGGAAGGTGAGGGCAAAAAAGGAACTTCATTCACTCAGAGAAATGAGGACAGGATTGAGAAGGCTGTTACCTGACAGACAATGGAGAGAAATTCCACCCAGGGCTCAGATCAACTTCCTTCTAACTCTTTGATAGTTACTGAATACATTATTGGTAATTTTTAGAGCAAATAATATGCAACAGAAGTAAAAATATCATCTTTTTTCCTAGGTTTTCAAAAGTTGTTTAATGGAGGGAGAGGGAAGAGCCCTTGGGTCAATGGAAATTCTTGAAAACTGAGGAAATAAAACTGTAGGCAGAAATGCACACAGGAAAACCACACTCAGCTTCCCTATTCCCGCTCAGCACAAGACACATGCTCCAAGCAGTCAGAGTCGGCCACCTGCACATGCCCAGCTGCTGCTGTGCTGGAATGCTCTGCTGCCAGCCTCCTTTGCCAGTTCTACCGCATCCCGCCTCAGTGCCTTCCTTGAGCTCATCTTCTACAAAAAACTCTTCCCAAGGTGGCACCTGGTGGAACTCCATCTACTTTCCTTCCTCTTGGCTTTGTAATAGTCCACAAATGTCTGCCTTACACAGGTCTACAGAAAAGATGTGTGATATATTCTGTTCCCTGGGAGATGGCTACAGATGCCCTAAGTATGGACTATGTACCAATACTATTCTGTAAAATGCTAAGTTCAGACAGAGAGTAAGAATTTGGAGACTTGGGGCTGGAGAGATTGCTCAGTGGTTAAGAACTCTGACTGCTCTTCCAGAGGACCTGAGTTGAAGTCCTAGAACTCATATGGCAGCTCACAAGTATCTCTAAATCCAGTTCCAGAGAATTCAATGCTCTTTTATGGAATCCTCAGGTACTACATGCACATGGTACACAGACATACATACAGGCAAAACACCTATACACATAAACTAATAATAAAAATGTTAAGGACTAGAGAGATGGGTCAATGGCTAAGAGCATTAGCTGCTCTTACCAAGGATTCAAAGGCCCCAGGTTCAAATCCCAGCACCCACATGGCAGTTAGAAATTGTTTGTAATGGCCAGGCATGGTGGCACAGGCCTTTAATCCCAGCACTTGGGAGGTAGAGGCAGGCAGATCTCTGTGAGTTCAAGGTCAGCCTGGTCTAGAGTTCCAGGATAATCAGGGCTATAGAGAGAAACCCTGTCTCGAAAAACCAAATAAGTAAATAAAAAATGTTAAAAACATTTTGAAGACTTTATAGTCACTTGTTCTTATTCAGATCCTCTCTCTGCTATTTTATATAGTCACACTATGGAGTCCTGGCTAGTCTTGAACTCACAGAAATCTGGCTGTTTCTGCTTCCCAAATACTGGGAGTAAAAAAGATGTGTGTGCCGGCGGTGGTGGCGCACGCCTTTAATCCCAGCGCTTGGGAGGCAGAGGCAGGCGGATCTCTGTGAGTTCGAGGCCAGCCTGGTCTACAAAGTGAGTCCAGGACAGTCAAGGATACACAGAGAAACTCTGTCTCGAAAAAAACCAAAAAAAAAAAAAAAAAAAGATGTGTGCCATCATGCTGGCCTTATGTGACTTACAAACTGTGATTTTGGGCAAGTCATGTCATTTCTCTAAGCTGCCACTTATATTCTGTACAAGGACAGAGTCAGACTTTTTCGAGACAGGGTTTCTCTGTGTAGTCCTGGCTGTCCTGAACTCACTTTGTAGACCAGGCTGGCCTTGAACTCACAGTGATCCGCCTGCCTCTGCCTCCCAAGTGCTGGGATTAAAGGCATGTGCTACCATACCTGGCCCAGATTCATACTTTTATTGCGCACATATTTCTTAAACTTCTAACTTCCAGATACCATGTTAGTGCTACAAACAATGATGAAAAAGTAAATTTCCCATGATGTTTGAAGTCTATTAGGAGAGAAAAAAATTCAAACAAATAAACACAATGTGATAGCACATCACTATAATCCCAGCCTTATGGAGGTGGCAGCATCCTTCACTATATAGCATGTTTGGAGGACAGCTTGAGCTGCATGAAACATTACCTAAAAAAAGAAAATACTAACTATAGGAACAAATGTGAAATTGAACCATCATATCCTAGAAAGATAGGTGGCATTATGGGAGTGTATGATAGAGAGAGCAGTGCAAGAGGAATCTCTACTAAGATGTTAAGTAGGAATCTTTTATTATTTTATTTTATGCATATGCATGTTTGGTCTGAAGGTATGTCTGTGTACTACCTGTGTGTCTGGTACCCTTAGAAGTCAGAGGAGGGTGTAGAATCCCCTTGACTGGGTGCACATATGGTTGTGGTACATGTTGTGCCACTATGTGGGTGGTGGACATTGATCCTCGGCAAGAACAATAAATGCCCTTCATCTTGCCAGCCCCATAGGCAGGAATCTTAAGGATGAGTGGGAATTACCTGGTCAAAGCACTGAAGAATGAACCAACCCTGTAACAAAATCAACATTCTGACAGGGGACCCGAGGACAGGCCATACACAAGAGGAAGTGAGTAAGAAGGGGGGAGGGCAGGAGCCTAAAGAGATGGCTCGGTGGTCAAGAGAACTTACTGCTCTTGTAGTGGATGGACTCTGGTTTGGTTTCCACACCCACATGTTGGCTCACAACCATCTGTAACTCCAGTTCCAGTTTCTACCTCTTCTTTTGAACTCTAAGGGCACTATGCACACAGGTGGTACACATTACACACAAGCAAAACACTCACACACTTTAAAAACAACCTAACTAGACTATTCAAGGCAATGTGGAACCCACTATATAAGGCCACGATCTTTTTGTTGTTGTTGTTGAAAAAATCCATGGAGTAGATGTTGGGGTGGGCCAACTCAAAGCCCTGGTTCTGGACCTGCAACCCCTACTTGCATAGCCAGTTCTACTATGCTCTCCTGACTGCTGCAGCATGTGAGGGGCAGAGACAGCTCTCCTGTTCTTGTGACCCCATCTGGGCCAGATCTCCTATCAGCCAATGGTGGTGAGGGCAAAAGGGAAGGGGGAGCATCTCTCCCTAGCCAACACCACAACATAGTAGACAAAAGGCAAGGCTAAAGGCCATGATCTTATTAGAAGCAAAACATTGTAGGGACTTAATCTGAGTCTGTCATACATCATTTGATGGGATTTTTGTTTCTGTTTTTTTTGTTTTGTTTTGTTTTTTTGAGACAGTGTTTCTCTGTCTATCCTTGGCTGTCCTGGACTTACTTCGTAGACCAGGTTGGCCTCAAACTCATAGTGATCCGCCTGCCTCTGCCTCCCAAGTGCTGGGATTAAAGGCGTGCGCCACCACACCCAACTATTTGACGGGATTTTTAAAAAGATTTATTTATTTTTATATGCATTGGTGTTTTGCCTGTATGTCTGTCTAGGTGAGGGTATTGAATCCTCTAGAACTGGTGTTATGGACAGTTGTGAGCTGCCATGCAGGTGCTGGGAACTGAAGCCAGGTACTCTGGAAGAATTGCCAGTGCTCTTAACCGTTGAGTCATCTCCCCAGCCTCCCCTGCTCCTTTTTTTCAAGAGAGGGTTTCTCTGTATTCTGGTTGTCCTGGAACTTGCTTTGTAAAGACCGGAATGAGCCGGGCGGTGGTGGCGCACGCCTTTAATCCCAGCACTTGGGAGGCAGAGGCAGGTGGATCTTTGTGAGTTCGAGGCCAGCCTGGTCTACAAAGTGAGTCCAGGACAGCCAAGGATACACAGAGAAACCCTGTCTCGAAAAACCAAAAAAAAAAAAAAAAAAAAAAAAAAAGACCAGGATGGCCTCAAAGTCACAGAGATCTGCCTGCCTCTGCTTCCTGAGTGCTGGGATTAAAAGTGTGCACCACCACACCTTTAATTTATTTTTAACTGGATTTATTTTTAACATTTATTTAATTTGTGTGTGCGTGTGTGTCTGCCATCTCACATGTGTGGAGGTCAGGGTACACTAGCAGTACCCTGTAAGTACTCTCTACCATATAAGTACTAGGGATCAGACTCAGGCCTTTGACCAGGCTTGGCCACAAAAGGCTTTACTGGCCGAGCCATCTCGGTGGCCCTATCATCTCATTTGAAGTGGTTACGGTTGGACCTGACACAATGTAAGTGCTGTGTCGGTGGCATCTGTTATTTTTCCTTTGCCTGTTTTATCACTTGGACTGAAACTCTGTGGGAGCAGAGCTTGACACTGTCTTGTTTTGTATCTCCACAGAGTGTAGGACACAGCACTGGCCACCTGTAGAGGCTACTTCACTGTGTGGTAAATCAGGGGTTTCCCAAACACTTTGATGACAGAACCCCAGCCAAGTTCTTATATTGAAACTACTGAGGAACTCTGTAGAGTTGGGGCTGAGGATGGTGATCATGGCAAGGTTGACTTAGCCTGTATATTCTCTATGCTCAAGTTCTGAAGCTGAGATCCACCACTATATTTCTCTGAGTGTAAAAATTCTGCAAGAGGGCTGGAGAGATGGCTCAGCGGTTAAGAGCACTGGCTATTCTATTGAACCAAGGACCCAGGTTCAAATCCCAGCACTCACAGCTGTCTGCAATTGCCAGGTGTGATGGCACACACATTTAATCTCAGCACTCAGGAGGCAGAGGCAGGAGGATCCCTGTGGGTTCGAGACTAGCCTGGTCTACAAAGTGAGTCCAGGACAGCCAGGGATACACAGAGAAACCCTGTTTCAAAACAACAACAACAAAAATCTGCAAGAAAACACTAGTTTTGCATTTTCGTTTCTATAAATATCTAAAAGTAAGTCCCTGTACTGAGTAGCTTTGGTAATTTGAAATTAAAAGGAATTAAAACAAAAGAAAACAAAACAAAAAAACAAAACCCATAACACAGTGTCAGCTTTTTTTATTTCATAAGCTACTTGTTTTAGTTAGGATTTTATCAGTGTGAAGAGACACCATGACCATGGCAACTCTTATAAAGGCAAACATCTGATTGTTTGCTGACAGTTTCATTATCATCATTGTGGGAAGCACGGCAGTGTCCAGACAGACGTGGTGCTGGAGAAGCTGAGAGTTCCACAGGCAGCAGGAGACTGTGTGCCACACTGGGCATAGCCTGAGTATAGAAGACCTCAAAGCCCACCCCCACAGAGACACACTTCCTCCAACAAGGCCACACCTCCTAATAATGCCACTCCCTAGGGGTCAAGCATTCACACATATGAATCTATGGAGGCCTTACTAATTCAAACCACCAACTGCTCTAGAATTTATGGTATTTATGCTTCAGCCTTCTGAATACGTGATTAAAGGTACATATCACTACATGTGGCAAAACTTTTGTTTAAAAAAAAACATACATACATTTATTTGGGAGGGTTGCACACATCATGGGGCACATGGGAGGTCAGAGGACAGCCTGCAGAAGTTGGTTCTCTCATTCCATCATGTAGGTTCTAGGGATTGGACTCAGCAGCACTTCCGGGCTGAGCCACATCACTGGCCGCAACTTTAGTTTTTAGTTAGTGTACTTCAAACTGAAACACCAGAGCCTCAGGAATCTATTTTTGTTTTCTTTTCTCTCTCTCTCTCGACAGAGTTTCTCTGTGTATCCCTGGCTGTCCTGGATTCACTCTGAGACCAGGCTAGCCTTGAACTCTACCTCCCAAGTGCTGGGATTAAAGTCGTGCGCCACAACGCCTGGCATTTTTCTTATCTGTCTTAAGAATCAATATATTCCCTGAGTTTGAGAACTACTTTCTTACATGTTATGTCTCCAGATATAGGTTAATGCATTCTATTCATGTATATTTCATTTTTGGCTTAATATATTTTACAAAAAGTCATAGTTAACTTTTTCTAGGCAAAGTCTCACTTTATAGTACTGGCTGGCTTGGAACTCACTATTTTGACCTGGCTAGCTTCAAACTTAAGAGATCCATCTGTCTTTGCCTCCCAACAGCTGCAATTAAAGATATGTGCCACCACATCTGGTCCACAGCTAGATTTTGACCCAGTAAAAGTTTAATAATGTAAGACACCAAATGTCCTGTTTTGTAACTAATCAGGCTAATGTCAATTCATGCTGTATTAAAAGAAATGTTTTACAATAAAAACATCTTTTTTAAAAATTACTTTATTTTTGTGTATGTCTGTGAATGTTTGCTGAGCGTGTGTATGTAGCGGGTAGGTGTGGGGGGGTGGGTGTGAGTGTGTGTGTGTTTATATGTGCCCTCAAAATTGAGAGTCAGATTCTCTGGATCTGAGGTTATTGGCAGCTATGAGCTGCCTAACACCAGAGCTGGGAACTGACCTCAGTTCTCTGAAAGAGCAGTAAGTCCCTCTAACGTCTCCAGCCCAAGAACACTTTTTGGTGGGGTAGAGTTGCACCATATCAGAGCAGGTATGAGTCAAACCCCTTGCTTAAGAGAGAGAGCAATTGTGAGTACAGATGTCCCTACAGCAGCAATTCTTCCAGGACATTGCCACCCTGAGAGGCCTATGGAAATCTGTGCAACTTTTTGTTTTGTTTTGTTTTGTTTGTTTTTTTTTTTTGTTGTTTTTTTTTTCGAGACAGGGTTTCTCTGAATATCTCTGGCTGTCCTGGACTCACTTTGTAGACCAGGCTGGCCTCGAACTCACAAAGATCCGCCTGCCTCTGCCTCCCAAGTGCTGGGATTAAAGGCGTGCGCCACCACCGCCCGGCTTGTTTTGTTTTTTTGAGATAGTGTTTCACAGAGCCCAGGCTGGTCTTGAAGTCTCAATTCTCCTGCCTCATCCTCCTAAGTGCTGGGATTACAGGTACGTACCACTACACCTGGGTATTTCATGGGAGAGGGTTGGTGTGAGACGACATCTTATTCTATAGCCCAGGCTGACCTCAAGCTCAGATATCCTACCTAAGCTTCCCATCCTCTAGGATTCTAGGTGAGCCACCTGTTTGGCATATGTGGAACGTTTTGATTGCCACAATGACAGTGTGGAGGAGAAATGGCATATAACTGCCATTTGTCATAGATTCAGAAATGTCATGATACTCTCAAACTGGGTACAGTTATGTAACACAAAGAGCTGTCTTATGTCCTACACTACTTCCATATACCTCATCACACTGTTGTTCTAGTTATCTAAGGTGCAAACCTAACTTCAGTGTGGAAGGAGCACAGACTTTATATTTCCTAAGTTTACAGACAGGCAAGCACCGAGTAAACAGGGAAGATCGAACGTGGTTCTGGGAAGACTTCTATGCCAAGTAGTATACTATTCAAGACAGCACTGCCTCTGTGACATGCATCTGCTTTTGCTCACAACTGACCTGTCTCAGTTGTGATTTTACAGCTAGATGTATGCATATGACATCTTGTAGGACAGCTGTGCACAAATATGCATGGACAAAATGCAAATCATCTTACTAAAAATATCTTTCCTTTATTTCTTCTGATTATTACAACTAGAGCTATGTACTGTGCTTTTTTAAAGTTCTTGAAACACAAACAAAGTGTCTTACATATACACTGCACTAAGTGTAAATTTCACCTGGAAAACAGAAAAAAAGCTGTGGGACTGAGGAGATGGCTCACAGGTTAAGAGCACTGGCTGTTCTTCCAGGGGTGCTGAGTTCAATTCCCAGCACCCACATGGTGGCTCATAACAATCTATATTGAGATCTGGTGCCCTCTTCTGGCCTGCAGATGTACCTGCAGGCAGAACACTGTATACATAATAAACAAAATGTTAAAAAAAAGAAAAAGAGCTGTGGGTCTGATGTCATTTGGAACCATCACCATAAAATTGTAAGATAAACCAGGGCAGAAAACTGCAGCATTAGCCGGGCAGTGGTGGCGCACGCCTTTAATCCCAGCACTTGGGAGGCAGAGGCCGGCGGATCTTTGCGAGTTCGAGGCCAGCCTGGTCTACAAATTGAGTCCAGGACAGCCAGGGCTACACAGAGAAACCCTGTCTCGAAAAACCAAAAAAAAAAAAAAAAAAAGAAAACTGCAGCATATACTTATGATCTGGGCTAATATCTACATACAATGTTCTATTACACAGACTACTTTGGGAAAGCTGCTTAATTTCTCTGGTTTTCCTTTTTTTTTTTAAATTGTAAAAGTGGGTTTAGGATAACACGTTTCATTGTGAGGATAAAATGAAAATTAATTTATAGGCATCAAAAAATGTTGAATGAGAGTGAAGAGATGACTGAGTAGTTAACCCACTTGCTGTTCTTGCAGAGGACCATGGTTCAGTTCCTAGCTCCCAGAAGACAGCTCACAATTAATTATCTGTAACTCCAACTCCAGTGGACCTATCACCCTCTTCTGGCCTCCACAGGGACTACACGCACAGTACATACATATACATCATATACATACATGCAGGAAAACAATCACACAGAACAAAAAAAAAATATTTTTTTTTGAGACCAGGTCTCTCTATTATGTAGTTCTGGATGTCCTGGAACTCCCAAATATCTACCTGCCTCTGCTTCCTAAGTGCTGGGATTAAAAGCATGTGTCAATATGCCTGGCAAAAAATATTTATTTTAAAAAACTAAATAAAATTTAAATGACTGAGTTTCCCCCATTTTCCATCTTTTTATAGTTTTCAAGTCTGTATTAAGCTAACTTCCTAAGGCTAGCTTCCAGGGGCTGTCTCTATTCAGCTCTGAAACTAATGCCACACAAAAATAATCACAGTGGCCACTGTTGGGGAATGGAAAAAGCCTAGTCTTGGGAACCACAAGTTTTATCTTAAATCCTGAATGTTATCATATCTCATTATTATGGAACTTTGTTAGTCTCAATTTCTATAAAATGACATGACAGTATCTACCACATCATGTTGTTTTGGGTTTTAAATAAGTTAATGAATTTAAGTGCTTACCATTGCTCCTGCTGTAGGTTTCATAAAGCTGGCTCATTATTATTAATCTCAGCATAATTAGGAAAGACAACTGAAAATGACAAAGCTGTATACTCTGGGGGACTGGTTATCATGTACTCCAGGCTGACATCCCAATCGTAGGTTGAGCTTCTGATCTTCTTGCCTCCACTCCTGGGATTACAGGCTTACACTGTCACATCAGGCTTATGCCAGGGTGGGGAATGAACCCAGGGCTTCATAAACATCATGCAAGCACTGTATCAACTGAGTTACATCACCATCTCACTGCTTAAGAAGTGTCTTTAATTTAAGGCAATCTTTAAATCACCAACAGATGGAAATCCGGTATTCTTTGCCACAGAAGAAAGTAACTTTTAAATACAACAAAACGAGATTTTTTTTTCACTTTTCTCTCTAGAAACATCTGAACCTGATACTCTCTTTATTAAAACAAGTGATTCCTAACTGATCTGGACATGTCAAGGAAATAGCAGCACTTTCTTTGCATAGTCTCTGAAAATGATTAGAATAAGTGACTAAAAGCCAGGCAGCGGTGGCATGCACACCTTTAATCTCAGCATTCAGGAGGCAGAGGAAGTTGGATCTCTGTGAGTTCAAGGCCAGTCTGGTCTACAGAGCTAGTTCCAGGACATCCAGGGCTACACAAAGAAACCCTTCTTGAAAAACAAAACAACAACAACAAAAAAGAATAAATGCCTGAAAACTGATACTTATTTTAATGTGGAGTGATGTGTTTGTACTGCCTGAAGTTCTGTCTCCATAGAAAAACACTGTAAGAAAACACATGAGGAAAGAATGCCTCCACCTTAGGAGGAGAAACGATTATTACAACTTCTCATATCTCATTGTGGCAGTCTTATAGCTTTCGAGACACTTCATACCTTAGCGTCTCAGTAGACCATTACAGTTGTTTCGTAGAATGTAGATTATGAAATCCACTTGACTGGATGTTAGCAGGGCTAAGGTAATAATGCATCTGCCTCACAGTAGGTACTTTTAACAGAGGAAAGGAGCAGAATAGCTCATAGATTTCCTCACTGACGACTGGCCACTACCCTAACAATATTAACGTTTACTTGAACACTTTGGTACGTTCCGGGCCTTGTGCTTTTCAGCTATCATCTAATATAATCCACATGCTGCTTACTCTGTTTAGGTAGGTACTACTATTATCCCCACTTTACAGACTCAAGTGAAAAAGAGATAACCGCCAAGGTCAACCTACCAGTGGCGCGATGTAAACTCGGTTAGTGACAGAATCCCTGCACTTTCTTGACCAAGGTCACCCGGGAGTGAGGTCGGCAGGATAGGGGGAGGGTAACTGACCTGTCGGACACTTGTTCCTGGGTGAGTTTCTTGTCGCTCTGTAGCAGGATTGACACGTAGTGGCGGATCATGCCCACGAAGAAAGTGATGATAACGATGGGCAGGACCACCCAGAGGCGGATGTTCGAGTCGAGCAGCAGCTCGGGCCCCGCCATCTTCGCTGAGAGTTGGCTGCGGGTTGGGAGGCGTTGAGTTCCCCCCCGGATTTCGGTTCGGGGCCTTCACCCGCACCTCAGTATGGCTTGTGTGGAATCTGGGCCAGCCTAGCTTTCTCCGCGAACTGTTTCCAGCGGTGCCGCCAGGACGCCAGCTTCCGGCGCAGATAAGTGACGTCAGGCCACGGCGCGGCTTCGATGGCGTCAGAACGGCGTTCCGTCAGGCGGGAAAGTCCAAAGCTAAGGGAGGCGACGGGAGGCCTGGAGGTGAGTTGCCTGTTAGGTTTTCGTAGAACCGAGATGGTGTCCCTCTGAAGTCAGATGGCCCTGAATTTCTCTAGATGGCCCTGTTCCCATCTGAGCAATGGTTGTCAGTAGCTACATGTAGTAGGTAACGCCTAAGAAACTTACCATAATAAGAAATTTTAACTTTTTATTTTTTATTTTTTTTTGGTTTTTCGAGACAGGGTTTCTCTGAATATCTCTGGCTGTCCTGGACTCGCTTTGTAGACCAGGCTGGCCTCGAACTCACAAAGATCCGCCTGCCTCTGCCTCCCAAGTGCTGGGATTAAAGGCGTGCGCCACCACCGCCCGGCTAGAAATTTTAACTTTTTAAAAGAAGTTTTTGAAATTTTTTTTGGTGAGACTTATTTAATGTGTACGTATGTTTTTGGCCTTTTGTGTTTATGTACACCGTATGCATACAGGAATCCGAGGGGGCGCAGGGTCGTCTGGAACCGGAGTTCCAGGGAGTTTTGAGCTGCTTATATGGATGGGAACTGAGCCTGGGTCTTCTGCAAGAGCAGTGAACCCTCTTAATCCCAGAGCTATCTCTCTAGGCCTGAAACGTCAACTCGTTTTGTTTTGTGAGACAGTTTCTCTGTGTAACACTACTGGCTGGAGCTCTCTGTAGACCATGCTGGTCTCGAACTCACAGAGATCCGCCTGCCTCTGCCTCCCGGGTGCTGGGATTAAAGGCGTGCGCCACCATGCCCAGCTGGTATGTTAACTCTTAATAGAAACCACTGTCAAAATTAAGAGATCCCAACCGGTAGAGTCGAATGCCTTTAGGCACAGCACTTGGGAGGCAGAGGCAGGTGGATCTCTGAGGTTAGCCTGGTTGGTCTTCAGAGCAAGTTCAAGGACAGCCAGGGCTACATAAATAACTCGTGTCTTGTAAAAACCAATAATAATAATAGTAATAAAAGAACAACAACAACAATGATAATGAATTAGGAAGCGATGGCAGAAGCACACATGCTGGTTCGGTGTGGCAGC
Source organism: Lophiomys imhausi (assembly GCA_907164525.1). Classification (NCBI taxonomy): domain Eukaryota; kingdom Metazoa; phylum Chordata; class Mammalia; order Rodentia; family Muridae; genus Lophiomys; species Lophiomys imhausi. The sequence continues at coordinate 6,963,767 of CAJQZJ010032121.1, forward strand.
CCATGCCTATAATCTTAGCTGACAGAGGACTGGTTGGTAGTCCCTATTGGCTCTATATGAGTTCCAGACCAGACTACAACACAAGATCCTAGCAGCTGAAAATGAATAAAACAAGGAGCACAGATTCTGGCCTACATGAGGCCCTGTCTAAGAACTGAAAATAAATGGAATGCAGATTCTGGAGCCAGATTTCCAGAGTTAGACCTTTAGCCCTTCCCCTGGTTAGAGGAGGAATAATGGTATCTGTCTCAAGTTACCATCTGAGAAATAAGTGGATTAAAATTAAAGCACTTAAGGGATGGGTTCTTTTGGTTTGTTTTTGAGACAGCGTCACTATGTCTCTGTAGCTGGCTTGGAATGTAACTGGTCACTATATAGACCAGCCAGTTCAATTTACATGGTGAGGCCATGTCTTAAAAATAAACAGGTGCTGGAGAAATAGCTCAGTGGTTAAGAGCATTGGCTACGCTGGAGAGGACCTGGGTTTGTTTCCCAGCACCCATGCAGTGGCTCACAACTATCTGTAACTTCACTTCTAGGGGATCTAATGCCTTCTTCTGGCCTATGTTGGTATCAGCTGTGTACATGGTCTACATACATATGTACAGGCAAATAGTCATACACATAAAATGTAAATATTTTAAAAATGAAAATTACTGTCTCTGGCAGGAGAACTCTTGCCTAGCATACATAAGGTTATGGTGTTGAAAAGGAAAACATATTTGGGAGAATTAGCCCTCCTTTTCCTCCTCATTACAAGTATGGGTAAACTACATGTTCTCATAGTATTCCTGTACTTTTCTTAGATTGCAGTTACACAAGTGTAGTTACATACATTAAGACCTTGTTATGCTGTACACTTCCTGAGAGTAGGGATGATGTCTGTCTTGTTTGCAGTGTTTGATGTTTGTCTTGTCTTGTGACTGCACCATCCCTGGCACGGTTCTGAAGTAACCAGTTAGAGAGCAGGTGGATGAGGCTAGGCGGTGTTCTTGAGTCTCAGGTGATAAGCTGTGGGTTTCCTCCTTCAGCAACAGAGAAGTAGCCCCGTGAAAGTAGCAACTGGGCCAGTAAGTCCTGCAGACATATCGGCCAGCTGTAGGAGTTGAGCTGTGCTCAGCACATGGATTTAGACAGCATTGATGTAAAGACTCAAATCCCCTGCTTGTAGATAGAACCATTTTAGGATGACTTCTGGTCTCTGATTCTGTTAGTTCCTTTGGTGTTGGGGGTAAGCAGTGTACCACTGAGCTAAAGTTCCAACTTCTGGATTGTTTCTAGGAGTAATATAAGTACAGAAGACGTTGGCTGAAATGGTTTCCAAAAGAAGACGGTCAAACTGTGAGGATAAAGACATCCTCACAGAAGATGTCTCCAGTAAGTATATAACCTTGTCATATGTGCACCACAGATGTTGGAGACAGGAAAGGATGCAGAATTTCTGCTTTTCAAGTGCTTACATCTGTCGAGTTAGTGGAGAGAACAGAGAAATGTAGCTTTTTGTCTTGTTTTGCTTTATTCACTACTTTATGTGGGTTCTTCTCCTGTCTCCTATCTTCTCTGACTCAGCTCAGCTTCTGGCTCAGCTGTCACCAACTGTCTTCCCACTCCGCTAGCCCTCGCTTTCGACTGTCTCCTATTTTCACTCTGCTTAATCTCCTCTCTAGCCCTACTCAATTTTCTTCCTGCACCAACTCTCTTCTCTGACTCTACTCCAGTCCTCCTGAATTTCTCTTGGCCTCTCCTGGCTGTTTTATATCTTCTTCTCTTCCCAGGAGTCCAAGAGCCAAGTGACACTGAAGGGCATAGGGTCAACTGGGGATCCTTTCAAGAGCCAGGCACACAAAATAAATCACACTACACAGAGATTCTAGGAGATTAAGATTGAGTTTCTACCTCAAATACCTTAGGACTTTTGGAAAACTTTTGAGCCTCATTCTCCATCTTCATAAAAATGATTATTATAGAAGCTGGGTGGATGATTAAGTGGTTAAGAGAACTTGTTGCTCTTGCAGGGGACCCCGGCTTGATTCCCAGCGCCCACATGGCACCCATAATCATCATTAACTTTAGTTCCAGGGGATTCAGTGCCCTCTTCTGGCCTCAGGGGACACCATACATTCACGTTGTACATTTAGGTTCAGGCAGGCAGATGGTCTTACACATAAAATAGAAATAAATCTTTATAAAAACTATTATATTTTATCAATATTATATAGATCCTAGAGCACAAAGATAAGAAATCTTCACCCTTTAGAAAAGCAACTGGTCCGGGCATGGTGGGACACACCTTTAATTCCAGCACTTGGGAGACAGAAGCAGGAGGATTACTGCGAGTTTGAGGCCAGCCTGGTGTATATAGTGAGCTCCAGGACAGTCAGAACTACATAGAGAGACCCTGTCTCAAAAACAAAAACAGAAAAAGAGAAAGAAAAGTAACGTCTCCTTTCATCTCTAGAAAGTTGCATGTAAATGCTATGACAGTGATATATGAAGAAAAGTCGCATCAAAGCCAGCAAGCCACAGCAAGGCAATAGTGCAGACTTTGGCCCAATGAGAATTCAGTTAACACAGATGCTGAATGTTCTGAAGGGAGCTGAAGGATGCTCTGCCGTTGAAGTGCTTGTCAAGCACAAGGGCTTGAGTGTGATTGCAGAAGCACCACAGAAAAGCTGATATTACAATCCCAGTACTGTGCTGCTGGAGCCAGGAGCATTCCGATGGCCTGCTGGTCATCAGCTGTGTACTCAATGAGCCCCAGCGAAAGACTGTTGAGGAATCAAGGTGAGATGTTGAGGTTGCTCAGCAGGTAAAGGCAGTTGCTGTGGAGGCCTTGCAGCCTGAGTTCAGGTAGGAGAGAACCTACTCCAGAGTCGTTCTCTGATCTCACCCTCATGCTGTAGCATATGTGTCTACACGGTTTAGAAACACACATTATCTAATTAATAAAAACAAATTTTAAAAAAATCAACTTGGATGCCTCCTGATGAACACTTGATGTCTGGTCTGCACACACTCACAAATGCGCATGGGCACACATGCATACACATACAAAAATAGTTCTGAGTTGCATTTTGCATTTGTCTGGGAGCCTTCTTGGTTGATTTTGTTTTTCAGATAAGGTCTCAGGTAGTCTATGGTCTCAAACTCACTTCCTGAGTACTGGGATTACAGACATGACAGGACCTAGACTGTCCTGTCTACTAGCTTCTATCTAGCACATCAAGATTCAAGATCCTGTTGAGCAACATTCAGAATTATTCGCACTCAAAGATGAAAGCCCTTTTTCCTTTTTAAGCATTAGGGATTCAACTGAGGGCCTCCAACATGATAGGTAAGTGTTCTACACTTAGCTACTATCCTCACCCTCTTGTTCCTTTATATTTTTTGCCACTAAGTTGCCTACTCTGACTTTGAACTGAATCTTGTAGTCCAACACACCTTGAACTTTCCATCCTTTTGTCTTAGCCTCCTGTGTAGCTGGGATTACAGGCCTACTCCAGAGACCAAGCAGGAAAAGCTTGATTTAGAAAAAGAAATTCTAAATTTCTAGAAGTCTCTTTGTAAAGTGTAACCGAACTTTTAAATTATTATTTAACACTTATTTATTTATTACTAAATTCACTTATAACAAACACCAACAATTTCTTAACTATTAATCCTATAAATTCCTACAACCCCTTTAACCTATCCACTAAACCTATTGATAATCATAACAACTATACTTTCATAACCTTTTAGAATGATACAGTCTCTGGGGCAGGTCCTCAGTTGTCAGGAACACAGTATTTGTTGAAGATTCTTTAACACACTTAGCAGTCCTTCTTCTGGATCTCTCAGATGCAGGTTCGTCAGGGTAAGTTGGTTATTGCAGTCTCACCTTAAATAAGGCTTCATGCTTTCTTCTCTGTGGGAGACCCCAGCCGTCTGCAGGCCAACTTACTTCTTTTGAATCAGGAACTCAGCTGCTCTGCCTCAGTCCTTAAAGCCAGGCACCGTTTCCTTTAGGCCACTGTTTGGACAGATCAAACCCCTCTAGGCAAAAGCTGAGCCACAGGGTCCAGTCCTTGGCCTTTTGGTGTCTTGCTCAGGCTTTCTTTGCTCACCGGCTTCTTTCTGCTTCAGGGAGAGAGCTGGCCATCAATGGCCAGCCCTTTTTTCAGCAGGACTCTTGGAGCTCTCTAGCATCAGGGGCCTCTTCTCCTCTGGGCTCCACTCACTGTCCTCAAATAGGAGGAACTCTGTTTTAGCTTAATTTGGGCTCCGCCCACTTAGCAGCTGAAAACAATGTCAGGCCAGATACTTTGTTTCTTCAAGTCTTGAGTCTTTCCTGTTTTTCCTGACTTCAAACTTGTTTTTCAGTCTATTGAGTCTTTCCTGTTTTTGCTGACTTCATGCTGATAATGCTCTTCAGGCCCCGATTTAAGAGACAGTATCAGAAACTCCTATATATTTCCTAAATCTAATTTATCTAACTCCTACAGAGACAGTATCAGAAACTCCTATATATTTCCTAAATCTAATTTATCTAACTCCTACAGTAAAGGAACTGAGGAGTGGGTAGAAAACTTAAAACTGAAAAAAAAGTAATTTAGAAAATGGGTAAACAAGCCAGGAGTGGTAGCACATGCCTTTAATCTCAGCATGCAGGAAGCAGAGGCTGGTCTATCTCTGTGAGTTCCAGGCCAGTGTAGTGATTCCTAACTCTGCGTAGTGAGTTCCAGGTTAGCAGGGCTGCATAGCGAAACCTCGTCTCAAAACAAAAGGAAAAACACCAGAAAATGGGTAAATACAAAGCTCATCCTTTGGAAATACCCTTTTCCAAAAGAGAAACAACTTCTGATATGTGATGCAGGAGGGGCTGGAGATAAGGCTGAGTTAAGTACAGTGCTTGCCTGGCTCACCTGGGTTCAATCCGCGGTGCCAGGAAACCGCAGAGAGAAGCCTGTGAGAAGGGATGTAGTGAGTAATGAGCAAACTGAATTTCTCATTCTGATTTTGCGTAAGTAGAAAAAGAGTCAGAATTACATCATGAAGGGGAAAAGTAGATTTGTTTTTCAGATTCAGGTTCTTGGTTTTTTGGGTTTGGTTTTGGTTTTTTGAGACAGGATTTCTCTTTGTAACAGCCCTGGCTGCCCTGGATTGCTTTGTAGACCAGTGTGCCCTCTAACTCACCTGCTTCTGCCTCCCGAGTGCTAGGATTAAAGGAAGGCAGCACCACTCGTGACCAGGTCCTTGTTTATGTGCTGGAAGCCTTGCGATGAAGCCAACCTGAGCTTTGTACTGAAGGACGTGGTGCAGAGGAGCCTGCTCTGCCTGCCTGGTTTTGTGGACAGATCATCAGTTCTCACACTTGGCATGAATCAGTATTGTTCCCAAGAGTTCACATCAAAGCGTCAGCCTCTGGGTCTGCTCTCAGGATTTTGCCTGTAGCTCTGGAGTGCAGTCCAGATCACGCATTATGATAATAAGCTTTGCAGAGACTGCAGTGAGTGCTGGAGAGGCAGGCGCTGCTCTAGATTTTAGGTGGAAAATGTTTTCATGGCTATTTTTTGTTCAAATGGCACATTTTGTATTCTTGACAACTGACTAGGTTGGTTTTATTTGGTGGCTGTTTTGTTTGTTTGTGAGGAAGCCACTGTTGCTGAGCACCATGGGAGACAGTTCCTTTCACTACAGAATCAGTTAGTGCCATTCTTCAGGAACACATTAGATTTCCTCTCAGATCATTTAGTCTTGAGTTTGCATTTTAACCTTTGTGTTGCAGAGTATTTGATCACACTGTGAACCCCTGTTATTTGGGAAAAAACCTGCTTCTGATTGAGATGGCTCAGCCTTTAATCCTAGAACTTTTTTTTTTTTTTTAAAGATTTATTTATTTTGTATACAGTGTTCTGTCTGCAGGTATATCTGCAGGCCAGAAGAGGGCACCAGATTTCATTACGGATGGTTGTGAGCCACCATGTGGTTGCTGGGAATTGAACTCATGACCTCTGGAAGAGCAGCCAGTGCTCTTAACCGCTGAGCCATCTCTCCAGCCCCAGAACTTTTTGTTTATTGTAAACAAATGGTTATGGTGTGGCTCAGCTCTAAGCATACAACTTTAATCCAAGAGCTATTTATACATGGGATTAAGTAAAGTTAATCCTAGGTCAAGAGGCAGAGCAAGAAACAGGGATTAAACAGAAGGAGGGAGATTGAGCTGAGGGTATTAGGACCGCATGGAGGAGGAGTTGAGAGTTCTTCCATCAGAGCTCTTCTCCTTTAGAAGGTTTTCTCCTTCAAGGTTTCTTCCTCTAGGTTCTTCTGGGTTCTTTAGCTTTGGCCTTTTAACTTTTCAGCTGTGGGGTTTTTCCTCTAGGGTTTTCAGCAGACTAGGAAGATCAGCTGGGTGCTTTCTCTGCCTCTCAAAAATAGCAGGTTTTCACCCCCGCATCTGGCTCCTGAGCCTTCATTGGTAAAATCAAATGACTGGGGTATTTTAGTTTATTAAAACACCTTTGCATTTTTATTATTTTTGTGGTCATATTTGTGAAAATTTTGTGTTTGTTTGCTTTTCCAGAAATCAAGAAACAACCCCTTTCTAAGCTGGCAAAGAAATCTCATGATTCTCATGAAGTTGAAGAAAATGGCAGTGTGTTTGTAAAGCTTCTTAAAACGTCAGGACTCACTCTTAAAACTGGAGAGAATCAAAATCAGCTAGGTAATATTAAAGATGTGTTTTTGTTTTTTGAGACAGGGTTTCTCTGTGTTGTCCTGGCTGTCCTGGAACTTACTCTGTAGACCAGGCTGGCTTAAACTCACAGATATCTGCCTGCCTCTGCCTCCTGAGTGCTGGGATTAAAGGTGTGCACCAGCATACCTGACAATTACAGACAGCTGTGAACTGCCATGTGGGTACTGGGATTTGAACCCCGGTCCTTTGGAAGAACAGTCAGTGCTCTTAACCACTTAGCCATCTCTCTAGCCCGAAGATATGCTTCTGAGTTTACTGACAGTACTCAGGGCTAGACATGGGTCTACAGAATAGAGCGGCTGGTGGAGAGTAGGAGAGGAAGGCCTTCTGTCTTGAGAGAAGAGTGAGATTGCTTCTTAGAGAGTGTGCTTACGATCATAGTCTTAACATTTTAAGGCTTGATAAATGACATGTTACGTTAGTTACCTCTAATTCTTTTTTTAGAAAAATAATTTGTAGACTACTAATAATCTTGTGACACACACATGTTGTGTGTGTGTGTGTGTAGATACCAGGAAGCAAGTAGACCTATGTCAGAAGAAAATATGGCAAGCTGTATAAGACTAGAAACATGTTTCTAGGGCATAGATACTCTGTTTTGCTAAGTGTAAGACAGATTGTAGAATACTTGGTGTCTAACATCTACCAGTTTAAGTCTTTTACTCTAGATTTAGAAGTTTTGGCTGAAAAATTTTTTAGTAGGGATGGCTTAGTGGCTCAGTGGTTCCTCCAGAGGACCAGAGTTTGATTCTCAGCAGCCACATCAGGTGTCTGTAACTCTAGCTCCTCCCCAGAGCCTCTGCACATACTTCCACATAAAATAGTGAATAGTAAAATAAAAAATAGTATAAATAAATAAATAAAATTTTTATGAAAGAAGAAAGAAAATATTCTTCGTGGTGTCAGCAGATGTGGTGCCCCATCTTTAAGGAAGGAGGCTGTGATAGATGTTGAGCAGCTGTCCTTTGTTCCTCATAGGTGTGGACCAGATAATCTTCCAAAGGAAGCTCTTTCAGGCCTTGAGGAAGCATCCTTGTTATCCCCAAGTACGTACTCTCTCTCTCTGTTGCTCCTGCTGCCGCCAGATGTGCGTGTAATGGACTGTAAGACCCTGGCACAGCTGAGTGCCGACAGCAAGCATCCAGCCGCAGAGCTTACCTTCTCTTGTCCTGGTTGTTTGATCTCCTCCTTTAGGTAATAGAAGAGTTTGTTAACGGCCTGGAGTCCTACACTGAGGACTGTGACAGTCTCAGAAACTGCCTGCTGTCTTGTGAGCGCGTGCAGGATGAGGGAGCCAGGTGTGGAGAGGAGACTGCCTTCCAAAAGTTCAGTCTGGCAGTAACCAGACTGGGCACAGGAAATGCAGTTTTCTTTGTTTTACAATTTTACTTTTGATTTATAACTCTTTTCCTTGGCGTTTAACTTTAACCTTAAAATTATTTACTTTGAAGCTAGATGGCAAAGAACTGGAATGTTTTATGAAACATGTCTTACCTGTACTGATAAGATTTCACTCCCTTACTAAGCAGTCTTCTCATGTTCATATTTTTTTCTAATAAGACTATACTTTTGTCTGTCTGTCTGTCTGCCTATCTATCTATTTATCTATTTAGAAGCTGGGTCTCATGCAGCTCTGTCTGTACTGGAACTCTTTATGTAAACCAGGCTACCCTCAAACTCATAAAGGTCTGCCTGCTTTTTCCTCCTCTGAATGCAGGGACTAGAGGCCTCTGCTTTAAAGCCTGTCTTGGAGCATGATCTTGAAGGGTTGTGTATTTAACCAACTTAATGTAGAAAAGGTAGTCAGACATTAAAACAAAGTGACAAATTAGGAGCAAAATACCCCTCTATTTACAGCACGGGCACGGTCTACTCCAAGAGTCTCATCAAGCTGCTTCTGGGGATTGACATTTTACAGGTGAGATCACCTCTCCTGTGGTCATGATGGATGTGAGTTGGGATAGCTGGTGCAGCTGAGTGGTAAAAATATCTTTCCCACCCATCCTTCCTTTTCCTCTTCTTCAGTTTCTTCTTCATATACTTTAAAAAAAAATTTTATACTTTTTATTTGTTTACTCATTTTACATCCCAGTCGTAGCCCCTTTCCTCCCTTCCTTCATATATTTTTTAATTTGTTCTTTTGAAAACTTGACTATAACTTAGTTATCTCATATCAAAGAGCAACTGATTATTTTAATTTTCCTTAACAATCATTCTTTAATATTTCAGAAGGAAATTTTTTGATGTCTTTATATTCCAGCATTTATACTCAAAATATTGATAGTATCTGTGTGAACATTCTTAGAGTTTATCAATTATATAAGATGTTTCCTCAAGAGTTCTGGTGGGAGAAACTTATAGTCATAAGTTTCTATACTTATATACATCTTTTAATGTATATACAATCTATACAACTATACATCTTTTAATGATAGTTGTTATAGATATTAAAGTAAGCTGACTACTGATCAAATAATTCTCAGGTTTAACTAGTTTCATAAAAATATATTGAGAACAGGTATATCCACAAATCTCAACTACATGATTACTTCTTTGATCATTTTGTTCTCTCTTTTTCCCCAGATGTGATTTACAGTAGAGTTTGTCAACTTTGTATTTTGTTCAGTCCTCTCGGGCAAAGTCAATGCTTCATGGTTAGGTGCGGTGCTGTCTAAATTAGAAGCAGCTGTTGTTATAAACCACCCAGGAAGCCGCCTTCTGGCTTTCTTCCTATCATCCTGTATGTTATCATCTGCATTAAACCCAGCTTACTGAATTCTTCAGCATTATAGTATCATTTTCGAGTACCATGCAGCCACTGGGCTGATGCTGCATCAGCAGACCTGCTTCCCATTTTGACTTGATAACTAATGTATTGCTGTTGTATATTTTGAGACCATCTCCTGATTGTGCATGTCTTCTCTTTTAGCCTGCCATTATCAAAATGTTATTTGAAAAAGTGCCACAGTTTCTTTTTGAAAAGTAAGTGGAATTGTTCTGAAACATTGAGTGTACACTGATGCTTTTTGGACTCTGAAGTTTCTTCTAAAGTATCCTATGACAGGAGGATCAGAAACTCAAAGTCATTCTCAGTTACACAGTAAATTTGAGTCCAACCCAAGACACATAAGACCCTACTTCCAAAAAGAAAGAAAGAAAAATAAAAAGATAAAACATTAAGTGCTTTTTCCCTTCACCCAAAGAGCCTTTGTTAAGTATAATGGTTACTGGCATATGTTCTAAATGAACATGGATCAATCATTATGAAAAGCCTCAAGTTGTATGTCTCAAAGCCTTAGATTTACATCTGGTTGCTAGACATGGTGGCTCATGCTTATAATCCCAGCACTTAAGGAAGAGGAGGCAGGAAGATGAAGGATTCAGGATTATTCTCAGAAACATAGTGAGTTCCAGGCCAGTTTGGGTTGTGTTATGAGACCCTTTCTCAAAATAACAAGAAATAGTTTTTAATCCCAGCATTTGGGAGTCAGCGACAGGCGGATCTCTGTGTGATCAAAGCTGGCTAGAACTATAGTAATGAAACCATGTTTCAAAGACGGAACAAAACACCACAGTTTATTATTTTTTTTTAAAGATTTTATTTATTTATTGTGTATACAGTGTTCTGCCTGCATGTATACATTCACTCCAGAAGAGGGCACCAGATCTCATTTTGTAGATGGTTGTGAGCCACCATGCGGTTGCTGGGAATTGAACTCAGGACCTTTGGAAGAACAGGCGGTGTTCTTAACCTCTGTGTCATCTCTCCAGCCCCAGTTTATTTTCTTATTCAAAGTTTATGAACTTTCAATTTAGTTTGCTTTTTTGTTTGTTTGAGACAGGGTCTTATGTAGCCCATACTGGCCTACAACTTGCTATATGATCAAGACTGATCTTGCACTTAATCCTTTTGCTTCTACCTCGCAAGTGCTGAGATTACAGGTGTATGCCATCATGTCTGGTAGATTTATTAACTTTATTTATTTTGGTTTTTCAAGACAGGGTTTCTCTGTTTAGTTCTGGTTGACCTGGAACTGGCTCTGTAGACCAGGCTGGCCTTGCCTCTGCCTCCCTAGTGCTATGATTCAAGGCATGTGCTACCGCCACCTGACAAAACAGCTTTATTAAACCATGCATGGCAACATATTTCTATAATCCTAATACTTGGGAGGCAGAAGTGGATGTATCTCTTGGGTTTAGGGCCAGCCAGGGCTATATCATGACACCCTTTCTCAAAACAAAACAAAAAAAGCCACTTATGTGACTGGGTAAATGACTCAGTCAGTAGTGTCCTTGTGCAAATGTGAGGACCTGAGTTTGGCCCCCTAAAGCACATGTTAAAAAACTGGACATGACAGTATGATCCTGTAATCCCAGCACTGGCAAGGCAGAGACAGAAAGATCCTTGGGCTTGTTGGGATCCAGTTTAGCTGAACTGGTGAGCTCCAGATTCTCTGAAAGTTTCCTGTTCAACAAATGTGGTAGAGAGTGATTTAGGAAGACTCATGTTTACATACACAAAGTCACTTATTTATTTTTGGTTTTTCAAGACAGGGTTTCTCTGTAGCCCTGGCTATCCTGGACTCACAGAGATCTGCCTGCCTTTGCCTCCCAAATTCTGGGATTAAAGGCGTGCACCACCATCTCACAGCTGAATTATTTTTGTTTTATTTTATGTGTATGGTTGTTTTTGTCTTCATGTATAACTGCACTATATAAGAGTAAGTGCCTGATGCCCAAGGAGATTAGAAGAGGGTATTTCATCCCCCGAAACTGGGTTTGTAATTGGTTGTAAGCCTCCATGTGGGTCCTGGAAATCAAAACCAGGCCCTTGGAAGATCAGTAAGTGCTCTTAACCACTGAGCCATATATTCTAGCCTGGCACATTATTTTTTTTTTTTTGGTTTTTCGAGACAGGGTTTCTCTGTTTAACAGCTCTGGCTGTACTGGACTCGCTTTGTAGACCAGGCTGGCCTCGAACTCGCAAAGATCCGCCTGCCTCTGCCTCCCAAGTGCTGGGATTAAAGGCGTGCGCCACTACCGCCCGGCTTGGCACATTATTTTTAAGAGATAAGTATTATCCCTTTTCCCTAGCTATAGCAACTATTTTAGTCTTTTTTTTTTTTCGTGACAAAGCATTCTATCCAAGGCAGCTTATAGAAGAGTGTTTATTTGTGGCTTAGTTTCAGAGATAGTGATGAGTCTGTAACCATCATGGCAGGGAGCTTGGCATCTGGTAGGCAGGCAAGGTGTTAGAACAGTAGCTGAGAACTTACAGCCTTCTGTAATGTGGAGTCAGAGAGAACTAACTGGGAATGGCATGGACTTCTGAGAACTCAAAGCCCACTCTCAGTGATACCTCCTCCAACAAGGAGCTAATCCTTACCAGACAGTTCCACCACTGGGGACCAAGCATTCAAATATATGAGCTTATGAGGTCCATTGTCATTCAAACCTCCACAGCCACTGTTAATAGTATTTTCTTCTAGTCATCTTTTTCATCATATGTAAGCAGAGTCTGGGTTATTTACTCATTTCATATGTTTGGTTATTTTGCCTACCCGATATGTCTGTGAACAGTATTCATGCCTGGTACCTGCAGAGGCCAGAAGATGGTGCCAGATCCTCCGGAGCTGGAGTTAAAGATGGTTGTGAACACCGTGTAGATTGCTGGGAGTTGAATCTAGATCATTTGGAAGAGCAGCCAGTGCTCTTAACTGCCAACTTGTCTTCCCAGCCCTCTCTTGGTTTTAATAATCACATTGTGTTTAGCACTGTGCACCATCCATAACTAGTAACTATATAGAAGTGTTAGCTGGCTTGGTGGTGGTGGCGCACACACGCCTTTAATCCCAGCACTAGGGAGGCAGAGGCAGGAGGATCTCTGAGAGTTTGAGGTCAACCTGGTCTACAGAGTGAGTTGTAGGATAGCCAGGGCTACACAGAAAAACCCTGTCTCAAAAAACCAAAAAAAAAAAAAAAAGTGTTAACTGACTGGCTGAAGAATTCTGTACAGTATTAAGGTTTTCTGTTGCATAGTCAGGAGTTGGTGATACAGCTTAGTAGTAGAGTACCTGTTCAGCATGTGAGTCCCTAGAACCAAACAAAGAAAAAAAAATTGACATGGAGAGAGGGAGGGGGAGAAACAGATAACTAAGATCCTTCTCATTCTGACACTTCAGCGAGAGCAGTGATGGAATCAACATGTCCCGGCTCATTATCAATCAACTGAAATGGCTGGATAGGATTGTGGATAGCAAGGTAGGTTTGGGCTTTATCGATTTAAAAAGTTTTTCACAGCTGGGCAAAGTAGTACACTCCTATAATCCAGGAGGCAAAGCAGGCTGATCTATGAGTTCGAGGACAGCCAGGACTACATACTGAGACCTTGTCTTGAAAATAAAGAAACAAAAAAAAAAAGTTTTTAGTCAAGGATGGTGGCACATGCCAGTAATCTGAGCACTTAGAGGACAGAGGCAGGAAGATGGAAGTCAGCTTGAATCAGCCTGGGCTACGTAGGGAGACCCTGGCCCAAAAAATGAAACACGTTTTTGTATGATTGACAAACCTTTCTAATTTTTAGCACTGTTTTCTTTTTAAATGAAAATTTCATTTTCTTATCCATACATTATCTAGCTTTATCAAGCCTGAAAACCTGGTTTGATCCCTGGAACCCACATAAAAGTCAAACAAAGAACTGGCTCCACAGAGCTGTCCTTTGGCAGGCACATACTCCATATACACAGTGTACATGTGCTAACAAATAATTTTTATTGTTTTTTTTTGTTTTTTTTGGTTTTTCGAGACAGGGTTTCTCTGAATATCTCTGGCTGTCCTGGACTCGCTTTGTAGACCAGGCTGGCCTCGAACTCACAAAGATCC
>CAJQZJ010032121.1:6983252-7016884 GCA_907164525.1 Lophiomys imhausi
AGATAGATAGATAGATAGATAGATAGATAGATAGATAGATAGATAGAATCAGGATAATTCTCCTTCCTCAGCTCCCATTTGCTAGGATCACAAACAGGAGCCACAGTGCCTGACTAAATAAATAAATAAATAGATAGATAGATAGATAGATAGATAGATAGATAGATAGATAGATAGAATCAGGATAATTCTCCTTCCTCAGCTCCCATTTGCTAGGATCACAAACAGGAGCCACAGTGCCTGACTTGTGTTTGTCATTTAGTCCTCGAGACTTCTGTGAAGACTCTGGATGTCTGTGCTCTGTGTTTTGATTGTTTCCTCTGCAGGTTTTGCTTTGACTGAAATCTTGTCTTGTGGGATTTTTGTTAAGTGTCCAGTTATTAGATGACAGTCTTAAAAGTTTCTATGAAACAGAATAAATGATGAAAACAATCAAGTTGGCTTTTTTTTTTGAGATAGGGTCTTATCTAACTGCCTTCAAATTCACTGTGTAGTGTAAATTGACCTTGAACTCCTGATCCTCCTGCCTCTACTCCCAAGTACTGGGATGACAGGCATTTGTTACCATGATTAGCTTGAAAATAATCTTGGTGGGGCAGGTCATAATCTAATTGTTTGGGTTTTTTTTACACAAAAAGTAAATTCACACCCTTTGTTGCCTTTATACATTTTTTTTTTTACAGAACTACAAGCATGAGCATGGTATAAACACATGTTTGTATTCTTTTGGTAGGTTTTTTTTTTTTTTTTGAGACAGGGTTTCTCTGTGTATCCTTGGCTGTCCTGGACTCACTTTGTAGACCCAGCTAGCCTTGAATTCACAGAGATCCACCTGCCTCTGCCTCCCTGAGTGCTGGGATTAAAGGTGTGTGCCACCATGCCTGGCAATTACAGACAGCTGTGAACTGCCATGTGGGTGCTGGGATTTGAACCCGGGTCTTTTGGGAGAACAGGCAGTGCTGTTAACCGCTGAGCCATCTCTCCAGACCCTCTTTTGACAGTTTTTTCGAGATTGGGTTTCCTCTATGTAACAGCCCTGACTGTCCTATGGTCACTTTGTAGACCAGGCTAGCCTCAAACTCATGGAGATCTTCTGCCTGCCTCTGCCTCCCCAGTGCTAAAGGTATGATACATTGGGTCTCTTTAGAGATGGGGTTACAGGTGGTGTGAGCTACTTCACATGGGGACTGTGAACCAAGCCCTGGTCCCCTAGAGCAGCAGCAAATGCTTTTAACCACTGAGCCATATCTCTATCCCCTTTGTAAATGTTTTAATCTTTTTGTGAAAGCTGTATGTGTATACAAGAACAGTCATATTCCTGTATCAACAAATATGGGCATATGCATGTGTATAGTTTTTATATTCTGTCTTTACGAAATAGAATCTTACTGTGGCTAGTGTTTTGCAGGTTGCATGTTTTTCTCTTCATACGTCACCATGTATCAGAAATGACTTTCTTTGTGTAAGGAAAAAAAAAAAAGGTTACCTGAGCGGGATGTGGTGGCACTTGCCTTTAATCCCAGCACTTGGGAGGCAGAGGCTGGTGGATCTGTGAGTTCGAGGCCAGCCTGTTCTACAAAGTGAGTTCTAGGGCAGCCAGGGCTACACAGAGGAAACCCTGTCTCAAACAAACAAACAAACAAAAATGGGTTACTTTATCCTAGATTTTGTGGCTCTGTTATATTTTAAAACCAATTATAATTTATTTAACCTTCTTATATTGAAAAACGCTTATAGAGCTGGGCGTAGTGGCGCACGCCTTTAATCCCAGCACTCGGGAGGCAGAGGCAGGCGGATCTCTGTGAGTTCGAGGCCAGCCTGGTCTACAAAGCGAGTCCAGGGCAGCCAGGGCTACACAGAGAAACCCTGTCTCGAAAAACCAAAACAACAACAACAACAACAAAAAACAAAACAAAAGAAAAACGCTTATAGTCTTTGTAACTTTTCATAAAGCATTTTTCCTAATTATGAAAGTATATGATTTAGTTGTCAAGTGATTTCATCTATTTTTTTTTTTTGGCTTTTCAAGACAGGGTTTCTCTGTGTATCTCTGGCTGTCCTGGACTCACTTTGTAGACCAGGCTGGCCTCGAACTCACAGAGATCCGCCTGCCTCTGTCTCCCGAGTGCTGGGATTAAAGGCATGCGCCACCACGCCCGGCTTGATTTCATCTATTTTTTTAAACAAATGTAAAGATGTTCAGAATTCTATTTTCATATCACCTTTCTCAATATTCTGATATATATTTTTTAAGGAAATACCAAAGGATAATAGTTGTTGCATTTTATTTCTCTGAAAGGTATTTCTGGGTTTTGTAACAGCGTGTGAGCTCCATGGGAGTAGCATGAGCAAGCGAGTGTCACCAGTGTGTTTTATAGAAAATAGTAGGGCTGGAGAGATGGCTCAGCCATTAAAGACTAGACTCACAACCAAAAATATAAGAAAATAGAGCTCTGATGTGTTGCTGCCCCGACAGGCTTTAGATGTAGCGATGCTACTCACCATCCACAGCACCAGTGCACAGACAAAGAAGGCCGTTGAAAAGGTGCTGAGGAACAAGGTTCAGTCGGGCTGCATTCAAGAGCAGCTGCTTGACAGCACCTTCTCTACACATTACTTGGTAAGTGTGAGATAAGCAGATAGTGGTAGGTGCAGGTGGAGAGATGCTGAGAAGATAACAGTTCACCATTTCCTGCAAATACGGGCATCTCATAACACCTTTGCCTAGTATTTATTATCTTTGACAGGAACTCAGCATGTTTCAGAGCAGTAGAGTATTAAGATGATATCAATGAGCCAACCTAAGATGGACTTCCACCCTTTCAGGAAGAATTAGCAAAGTTAGTTTATCTTAAACTTCCCTGACTCAAATTCCAAGTTCCTTTGTCTTTTGGATTAAAAAAAAATTATTTTGCGAATGTGTTTATGTATATATAAGTGTACATAAGTCACATGTGTGCAGGTGCTCTTGGAAGCCAGAAGAGGACACTGTGTCCTCTGGAACTGGAGTTGCAGGTGGTTGTGAGGCACCTGGAATGGGTGCTGGGAACCTAACTTGAGTTATTGGAAGAAGAGCAAGCCCTCTTAACTGCTGAGCCATCTCTCCACCTCAATGTAATTTTTTAAAATGTGTTTTGATTTTTGGTTTTGTTTTTTGGAGTGAGTCTCACTATGTTATCTTGGCTGTCCTGAAACTTGGTGTGTAGATCGGACTGGTTTTGAACTCAGAGATCCACCTGCTTCTGCCTCCCCAGTGCAGCACTGCACCTAAGTTTTTTGGGTTTTGTTTGTTTCTTGGGGGGGGGAATGTAAAGAACATGGAATTACTAATGTTATTTATACTTTGGGTTCCTCAATGTCTTTTTTTTTTTTTTGGTTTTTCAAGATAAGGTTCCTTTGTGTAACAGAGCCCTTGCTGTCCTGATTAGACCAGGCTGACCTCAAACTCACAGAGATCTGCCTGCCTCTGCATCCTGAGTGCTGGGATTAAAAACGTGTGCACCATGCCTGGCCCTGAATTGCATTATTGATGGGCCTTAGTCACTTCTCTTCTTATAACAGTTCTTCAAAGAATTTAGTTTGGGAGGCTGGGGAGGTAGTTCAGTTTGTGAAGTGAAGAATAATGAAGACCTGAGTTCTATTTCTAGCACCCACAAAAGAAGCTGAACATGATGACATATGTTTGTAATCACAGTACTGGGGAGGTAGGAATAGCCAGGTCTCTGGGGTTCACCGGGCAGTCCATCTAGCATTTGTTGAGCCTCAGGTTCCAGTAAGGGGCGCCCTGTCTCAAAAAAAAAGTTGGATTCAGCTCCTAGAAAGAACTCCTGAGGTTTACCTCTGCCCTCCCATGCATCAGCAGGAATGGTCATCAGCACACATTTGGACCTGCACTCACACACAAACACTCCTTCATTTTGGGTAGCATTGAATGTTACAGACTGAACTTAAATTATAACGGGGACAGAACAGGGCTACTCAGGAAGACATATGGTTGAGTGAAGAAATTGGAATCTATTCCGTCTAGTTTGTATTACTGAAGGGAACAAATAGGAACTATATATTAGGCTTATCATTTAATTGTTTGAACTTCAAGGTTAGTTGTTATCTGTTTTTGGAATCTGGTCCTGAGAGAAAAATCAGAATGGTGAAGGATTATTTTGGGTATGATTAAGACTAAGAGTCCTTAAAGTGGGCTGGAGAGATGGCTCAGCAGTTAAGAGCACTGGGTGTTCTTCCAAAGGACCTTGGTTCAAATCCCAACATCCACATGGCAATTTGAAGCTGTCTGTAATGGCCAGGCATGGTGGTACACACCTTTAATCCCAGTACTTGGGAGACAAAGGCAAGTGGATCTCTGTGAGTTCAAGGTTAACCTGGTCTACAAAGCAAGTCCAGGACAACCAGGGCTGTTACACAGAGAAACCCTGTTTCTTTAAAAAAAAAAAAAAAAAAAAAAAGAGCCCTTAAAGTAACTGTATGTGGGCACTTACACTGGTTTTTGGGGTGTGGAAGCAGAAGGATCAGAGTTCAAGTCCATCTTGTAAATACAAAGTTTGAGGTCAAGAGTACCCCCCAAAGAAAGGTTTGTTGTTTTAAGTTAAGTGAGAATTAGAGCTGGAGCTCAGTGGTAGTGTTGGTCTAATGAGTGCCAGGCTATAGGCTCAGTGCCCAGCACTAACGAGGGGAGCAGAGTGTGAGCAGCAGTGCTGTGTAGGGAGGGTCACGGCAGTCCAGACAGTTTCCTGCTTTAGTGATAGTAGTGGATGTTAGCACATTGGGTTCTATGACACCGTTTTCCTAGTCTTTTCTCTTTCTTCTTCCAGGTTCTCAAGGATATTTGCCCATCTATTCTTCTGCTGGCTCAGACTTCGTTTCACTCTCAGGACCAGAGGATAATTTTGTTTGGCAGTCTTCTGTACAAATATGCTTTTAAGTTTTTTGATACTTACTGCCAGCAGGTATGTTGAAACATTTATTTGTGTAAAGAGGAAAGAAGGATATGGAAAGGTATAATTTCAGATGAATTGGACGTGCATAGCTGACACTGAAGGAGAAATCACCTTACCAGCAGCTTAGAAAACTCCGTGCTAAGCCAGCCATCCTGACGCACGTCTGTGATCAGTTCTCCAAAAACAGAAGCAGGACATTAAACAAAAGTTTGAGACCAGACTGGGCTACAGTGCAGGTCCTTGCTTCATAAAGAAAGAAAATGCTCATCTCTAGTCTCTGTCCTAAAGTGATAAGATTGACTCAGAGGATCCAACTGTGAGAGCTGAACTTTGACTTAAATCATTAAGGTCCTGCTCATATGTAGTGCCTCAGACAACTGGACTTATATTTTATTTTGTTTTATCTTTTTTTTTTTTCATAGACAGGGTTTCTTTGTGTAGCCTGGCTATCCTGGAACTCATTCTGTAGACCAGGCTGGCCTTGAACTCACAGAGATCACCTGCCTCTGCCTCCCTAGTGCTGGGATTAAAGGTATGCACTGCCACGCCCAGCTGGGATTTTATTTTATCTTTTTTTTTTTTGGTTTTTCGAGACAGGGTTTCTCTGTTTAACAGCTCTGGCTGTCCTGGACTCGCTTTGTAGACCAGGCTGGCCTCGAACTCGCAAAGATCCGCCTGCCTCTGCCTCCCAAGTGCTGGGATTAAAGGCGTGCGCCACCACCGCCCGGCTTTATCTTCTTTTTTATTATGTGGTTATGTGTGTGAGTTTTTATACCTGAGTGCAGTTCCCTAGGAGGTCATATTTTCTGGAAAACATGCCAGCCTGACTATGCTCTGTTCACAAAACCTGTAAGACCTTCAGCTCCTTAAATACAGTCTTTTTCAAGAAATTTCAACACACACTAAGACAATCACAACTTGAGTAAAACTTAACTCATGGATAACTATTCAGATGACTACACCACAGAGCAAAACCAGGAGGCTTTGATAGTTCTCCCTGACATATACCAAAAGTAGGTCAACACTGAGTGGTAATGGCTGTGATCCTAGTGCCTGAGAGAGCAGCGGACTCACGAGTTTGAGGCTAGCATAGGACAGAGAGAGATCCAGGGAGCCAGGATAACTACGTGGTAGTGTCGTTATGCTGGTGTGATTACAGGCCTCCTGAAGCCAATGCTTATGGCAGTGAGATAATAAACAATAAGGTAGAGATTAGAAAGGCCCATAGGCATGAACCCTTTACAATGGGCATGTCTTATTTTTGTTTCATGCTGTCCTGTTGACCTCCCCATATAGGAAGTGGTTGGTGCCCTAGTGACCCATGTTTGCAGTGGGAATGAGGCTGAAGTTGATACTGCATTGGACGTCCTCCTTGAGCTGATTGTACTAAATCCCTCTGCTATGAGGCTGAATGCTGTGTTTGTTAAGGTATAGTCTATACTGTCAAATCATTTTTCCTTTGCATGTATCAGCATTACTGCTCCCTGTAAGTTAATGGGAACTTATTTTGTGTTCTTTTCATACCGAGCACTGTAAATGTGGGAGGGATGTGTACAAAGGTGGATAATGGGTAAGTTTTAAATATGTGCATAGAGATGTAAAGATGCATTGTGTCTGTGTATTAATTTATTCAAAAGCACTTCTATATACTTACATGCCGAACAGTGTTAAAAGTACTATGAGTAGGAAGGATGGTCTTTACCTTTGATGTTAAGAGAGTAAGAAGCATAAGCAAGTCATCTGTACATACATGGTTTTATATGGGTCTGTAAAAATCTAGGAATCACAAATGAGAGAAAGCTTGTAATAATTGTCTGATACTGATTTAACCACTTGATAGGATCATTTCCATGTGTATCCATTTTCTACAAACAATGTAACTTTGTTCTTCCTTATGGGTAAAACAATTCCACTGTATGTGAATATCTCCCACTGTTGATGAGCACCTAGATTGTTTGCAACACTTAGCTAATATGTTGTGCTGCAGTAAACATTGATGTGCAAATATCTCGGAATCCTGGAGAAATACCAGAAATGAAATAGCTGGGTAATTGTTCTGTTTAAAATTGGGGGGAAGGTGAGGCTAGAGATAGCTTAGCATTTAAAAACATTTATTATGTTTGCAGAGGATTTGGGTTCAGTTCTTAGCACCAACATACTGCTTCACAACACTCCATAACTCTTTTTTCTAGGGAATCCAATGCCCTTCTCTAACCTTCTTGGGCCCCAACCATGCATGTAGGCAAAACATGCAGGCAAAACATTCATATACAAAATGAATAAATTTGAGAGAGAGAAAAGATGGGCAGTGGTGGCACACACCTTTAATCCTAGCACTTGGGAGGCAGAGGCAGGTGGATCTCTGTGAGTTCAAGGCAGCCAAAATAGCCAGGGCTGCATAGAGAAACCTTGTCTCAAAAACCCAGAGAGAAGCCGGGCGATGGGGCGCACGCCTTTAATCCCAGCACTTGGGAGGCAGAGGCAGGCGGATCTCTGTGAGTTCGAGGCCAGCCTGGTCTACAAAGCGAGTCCAGGGCAGCCAGAGCTGTTACACAGAGAGACCCTGTCTCGAAAAACCAAAAAAAAAAAAAAAAACCCAGAGAGAGAGAGAGAGAAATGTTAGCTAATGATCTCATTTTAGACATTTTATTTCCTTCATAGGGCATTTTAGATTATTTGGAAAATATGTCCCCTCAGCAAATACGAAAAATCTTCTGTATTCTCAGCACACTATCATATAGCCAACAACCTGGAAGCAGCAACCATATTCAGGTAAGAGGCCATGTATTGAAAAAGAATGTTTTAAACCCCTTTATTTGAAATTTGCCAGACTAAGCCTGTGGAGTAGTGGAAACTACCTGCTCTACACAGCGAGTTTCAGGGCAGCCACAGCTACAAAATAGAGAGACCCTAACTCAAAATTAAAAGACAATTGTGAGTGCCGAGCCAGCTTGGGCTACATAGCAACTTCCAGGTAAGCTCCTAGTGAGACCCTGTCTAAATATTAAAAAGCAACAGCACAGGTGACAAATACGTATGGACCGGACATTGGTAATGAATGCTAAGCCTTACAACTCTCATAATTGGGGCCTATTTATTTCTGTTGTTTTGTATTGTATTTATAGTTATAAGAGAAAGAACCATTTGTTGGACTGAAAGGGAGAGCTGTTGGGGGGAAAAAGAAATACCCTAAACTAAAAAAAGAAGGGAAGAGGATGGGGGGTTGAGGGGGAGGAGGGGGGAAGGGTGGGACTAGAGGGGGGAGTAGGGAGGGGATTGTGATTGAGATGTAACTTGACGGAAAAAAAAAAAAAGCAACAGCAGCCAGGCATGGCCATTGATGTCTTTAATCCCAACACTTGAGAGACAGAAGCAGGTGGATTTTTGTCTGGTCTGCACAGCAAATCCCAGCCTGCCAGAGCCACATAGTGAGATCCTATCTCACAATAAAAGCAGCAAAGAAATCTTAGTCTGTTGGGATAGAGATGGGTTCTGAGCCTATAATCAGCCAACTATGAGACTAAAGAAGCCATGCTTTTCAGGTTCTGTATGGAATACTGTGGAGTCACAGAATGTTTAAGCTGAACTTCACTTAGGTTTGCTTTCGTCTGCAGTCACTAATTACTGAAGAAAACCAAGCAAAGGGAGTAAAAATATGAGAAAGCTATTTGGGTTGGGATCACTACTCATACCTCTTGCAGCTGTAGTGCCACTTTGTGGCACTAATTCATACTGGGCTGTGGCTTTGGACAACCAGCACCTTGTTTAATTTCAAAGTTGTCTTGGTAGGTGATACACACATGTACAGAACTCACAGTGTATGGAGAGGTGCAGGGAACAGTAATTTGGTTCTCTGGGCATCTGGCTTGCCCCATCAGTGTCTTTTGTTCAGAGCTTTACAAGGGGTCCCTAAGCATTTACAACTTTATCATTACCTCTATTCTGCTTTCCCTTTCTAGTGCTGTACCTGGTTTTATCTTTTAGAGGAGTATTTGAGAATTGTTTCAAGTCAATACAAAGTTACTTCATTATTTTGCTTTTGAATTGTGGCAAAATATATACAAAATTTACCATTTTCATTATTTTTAAATATATCAGTGGCATTCAAAATATTCACAATGTCCAAGTATAATCAATATTCATTTTAGAATTCTTTCATTAATATGAACAAGAAGGTATCCATTGTGACAATAATTCCTTGTCGTTCCCGCCCCCCCATTACCCTGGGGCCTAGAGGTCGCCATTCTGTTTTCCTTTCTAGGTGAAGACATTTGTAGAATCATAGTGTTTGTGTCTGTCTGCCTTTTTTCACCCAGTGTTCTCAAGGATATAGGACATGTCAGACCTTCATTCTTATTGTAGCTGAATAGTCTATTTTATGTATATCTCACTTTTGTTCTTTCATTTGTCCAAGGATGGACATGGGTTGTTTTTACCTTCAGCTGTTTGAATAGTGTAATGCTGTGATGAGCATTTGTGTGCAGTTCCTTGTTTGAATCCCAGTTCTAGCCATAGCATGTACCTAGAGATAACATTGATGAATTATTTATTTGGTAGTTCTGTGTTTAACAATTTGAGGAGCCACCAAAACTTTTCAGAGCAGCTGCAGCATTTTACCATTTTACATTCTTACTTTGAAAGTATGACATTTCCATTTCTCAAAAAAAAAAAAAAGTGTTGTTGTGACTTTGATAGGGATTGCATTAAATCCCTGAACAATGTTGTCATCTTTTTTGTTTGTCTTTGGCTTTGGTTTTTGGTTTTTTGAGACAGGGTTTCTCTGTGTAACAGCCCTGGCTGTCTTGGAACTTGCTTTGTAGACCAGGCTAGCCTTGAACTTACAGAGATCCACCTGTCTCTGCCTCCTGAGTGCTGGGATTAAAGGCGTGTGCCTCTGTACCCGGCTTATGTTGTCATCTTTCAATATTAAATTATTTAATCCAAGAACATAAGACATCTTTTTATTATTTAGTTCTTTCTCTTTTTTCAGCAGTATTTTTCTGTATGTAGCTGAGGCTGTCCTCAAACTCAAGTTGTTTTATAGAGTTATATCCCATACCCAGCCAGCAATGTTTTATAGATTTTAACATGTAAATCTTTTGCTTCCTTGGTTAAGTATATTGCTAAATGATCTATTGTGGTAACTTGCTGTCAGGTGTGAAAACATAAGTTCAATCAGCATACCCTTGTGTTGAAATAAGAGCATCTACTCCTAAAATTACCCTTTGACCTCCATGCCTCTGCCCTGCACGTGACGTGCCCACACACACAAAGTCAATATATTTAAAAGTAGTTCACTGTATCATTATTTTGGCTGCACAGCATGCCGCAGTAATTCTTGTGTCCTAAAACAGCTACCATGGTAGTTCTAACCTCTGTTGTTAAATGGCTGCCTTGTTCTAGCAGCTTGGTGTAATTGAGCTCTGGCTTTTAAAACAACTTTCCATCTTCTGAGACTTAGAGAATGGAATTTAGTTCCAATAGTGATTTGTTCTTTCACTATGTCACTCCAGCATCTGTTTTCTCTGTCCTTGTCACGTTGCAGGATGACATGCACCTGGTGATCCGAAAGCAGCTCTCCAGCACTGTGTTCAAGTACAAGCTCATCGGGATCGTTGGTGCAGTCACGATGGCCGGTGTCATGGCAACAGACAGGTACTCATGGAGAGTCTGGTCTCTGTGTCTCAGTATCAGCTAGTCAAGGTGCTGCCTTGTATTTGAGAACATTAGGACTGTAAGAGAAGTAAGCTTGTCTTGTTTCTTTTCTTTCCATGTTCTCTTTTAATCCTTTAATTTTTTTGTTGTTTTTGTTTTTTGAGAAAGGGTTTCTCTGTGTATCCCTGGCTGTCCTGGACTCACTTTGTAGATCAGGCTGGCCTCAGACTCACAGAGATCCACCTGCCTCTGCCTCCTGAGTGCTGGGATTAAAGGCATGTACCACTATGTCCGACTCTTCTAATCTTTATTAAGATTTATTTTTGTTATTTTAATTGTGTTTTGTAGGCTGGTATATGAATGCAGGTACCTATGGAAGCCAGAGGTATCAGATCTTCCTGGAGCTGGAGTCCCAGGCAGACGTGAGCTGCCTGATGTGTGTGCTGGGAATTGAACTCAGGTCCCCTTCAAGAGCAACACACACTCTTAGCTGCTTGGCCATTTCTCCAGCCCATTCTTCTCTAATCTTGAGTGTATATGCCATGTACAATTTTTATAGAGTTACATCATAGTTATTAATCATAGTATTGCCCAGAGATACAGTGCCAGAAATATTTCTACAGAGGAAAACCTTGGTCTTCCTGAAATTAATTTTTTAGAATCTGCTTCTAACGTAGGCTCTCTGTTGCTACATTAATAATGTCTGGAGCTTCGTGTTTGGTAGAAATACAACTTCTCTGTGGAGTCCTCACTTGTTCTTAGATGCTTCAATTCTCACATCTGAAAAGTATCAGAGCTGGGTCTCCATGAAATGTCATTGTAAACTGACAACAGTACAGTTTACAGTTCAGTTTATGCTTTTTGGAAATGATTTATCAGGAATTTCTAAGAGCTCAGGAAACATCCTTAAAGTCAACATGATAGCTAGAAGAAGGGAGGGGAAGACATCTGAAGAGGCTCCTGTGTGCTGGTTAAGAGTTTGTTCTCTGATCCATACTGCTTGTCTTGGCTCTGTTATTAGCTAATGACCTCGGGTGGCTTACTCTCCCCTGCCTTTGTAGTTTCACAATTGTAAAATGCTAATTATATTTACTTTTTAAAAAAAAAATTTTTTTTTGTTTTTTCTAGACAGGGTTTCTCTGTGTAGCCCTGGCTGTCCTGGACTCACTTTGTAGACCAGGCTGGCCTCGAACTCGCAAAGATCCACCTGCCTCTGCCTCCCAAGTGCTGGGACTAAAGGTGTGCGCCACCGCCACCCGGCTACTTTGTAAAATTTTAAGAGTATTCTGGCTAGGACAATACCCAGAACATTTTACATTTATATTTTACATAACTGGGCACATGGAAGGAAGCTCGCTTGATGCCAGGAGTTCAAAGCTGGCTTGGACAACATGGTCAGACTACTCTCTTAAGAAGAAAAAAAGACTCTTATCATTACTAATTTAGTGTGCCCTTAAAAATATGTATCAGGGGGCTGGAGAGATGGTTCTGCAGTTAAGAGCACTGGCTACTCTTCCAGAGGTCCTGAGTTCAATTCCCAGCAACCACATGGTGGCTCACAACCATCCACAACATGATCTAATGCCCTCTTCTGGTTTCAGGTGTTCATGCAGATATAAGCGCCTATGTATAAAATGAATAAATAAATCTTAAAACATATATAAATATTTTTAAAAATATATGTGTCAGTTGGTCTTAATCATTTGCAGAGTCCTCAGAATTGCAGGTGCAAAAGCAGAGTGATCACTTGCACACAGGAGTTTGACATAAACCTGGCAACCTAGAGTGACCCTATCTCAGAAAAAGGGGAGATGATCATGCTTAACTGTAATGTACATTTTATATGAACAAGATAAATACTGCTCCATGCCTTCATGAAATTTTGTCTCTACTTCTGTCTGAAAGAAGGCTGGACTCTTAATCTTACAGCCAATTATCATAAAATATTACAAAAATGAAACTAAAGTTCCTTGTTCCTAGAAGTGTACCGTCTAATTCAACCCAGAAGAGAGCTGAGTTGAGCAGTGAACAGTGCACACAGGTAAGTGTCTGTAACATAGTCAGATGTGTTTGCCGGAATCAAGGGCTTGCTGCTTTTCATTGTTGTTTTACCAGGAAGTCGTGTGGGATGGAACAGGGCCCGTGTGTATACTAGGCAGACATTACCATTGAGCTACATCTATGACTGGAGTAGTTGGTGTATCTTGTTTCATTAATGTCTTAAAGTAACTCTTTATTTATGTCTGAAGATAAGGTGTTGCTATGTAACCCCAGGTCTGGAACTAACTATGTAGACCAGGGAGGCCTTGAATTGGCTGGGATCCTCCTATCTGCCTCCTGAGTGCTAGGATTACAGGCATGACATACCATGCCCACTTTGTCTTGGTAACTCTTCAGGAGCTCATTCTAGGACGTACAGGAGTATTCTTCATTTTACTTGTGTCTCTTCTCTTAGTGTCCATACTTAAGTCTGCCACTCCAACTTTGGTTTTGTTTTGAATATGAGATATGGTTGGAAAGAGACACACTAGAGAAGAGGCTCAGGAACGCCTCACTTGAATTTTGGCAGCAAGATTGAGAGAGAACTTACTACTGTGTGCAGAGACAAATCTAGGAAGGGTTGGTAGCCCAAGAGTCGGCTCTCTCTTCCACTTGCCCCAGGTGACTTCTTTGCTGCAACTGGTTCATTCTTGCACTGAACACTCTCCTTGGGCCTCTTCTCTTTATTATGATGAATTTGCCAACCTGATCCAAGACAGAAAGTTGGCTCCAAAAACCTTGGTAAGAACAATGTCTTGTTTTGGGGGTGGCAGGTGTGACCCAGTTCTTGAGACAAGGTCCTATGGTGTAGCCCTGTCTGACTAGAATTTATAAAGACTAGGCTGCCCTTGAACTAGCTGTAGTCCTCCTGCCTCTTTGTCCCTAGTTTTGGGATGACTGGTGTCTTTTCTTAAAGTGACAAAGCATCACAGCTTCTTTGCAACACATTAAGTCTCTCTGTTGCAATATAAGAACAGACCATCCTCTGAGCCCTTGCATTCTAGCTGGGAAGGCTGTTCCAACCCCACCCAGTCTCTGAGCTGTCCCGAGGCTCCTCCACATATAATGATATAAAAGTAAAAAGCAAGATGGCTGTCGGTGACAGGCACCATTTGTTTGACAGCCCTATTCTGTGCCAGGCACTGAGTAAAGCACTTTTTGTGCATTATTTTTTCTTCACAGTATTGGAGATGTGTGTTACGATTTCCTTTTTAGAAATGAGGAGCCTGAGGTTTAGAAAGGTTAGAGGCAGTTTATTTTTGGCTATATAGTAAATATACCCCTCACTACACCATTCTTGTTTGCACCCGGAAGGAATGGATTGGGCAGACTATCTTTAATGATTTCCAAGATGCCTTTGTGGTGGACTTCTGTGCTGTTCCAGAAGGGTAAGTGTGTTTACGTTCTGGGTTGCCTATGATGAGGAAGTTGTATTAGTTCAGTAGCTGATGGAAACTTCACACTACTTTTGCCCTCAAGTCAACTTTGCCTGCTGTAGCTCACCCCCAAGCCCTAACACCTAGTTCCCCAGCTATAGAATTGCTTTAAAAGGTCCCACTTGTTCTCTCTGTTTACAGCTTCTTCCTGTGATTGTTTCATTTGAAGTTGGTTTGTTGTAGTGATTTCCTGCTTGGTCTTGCTGCCCTCCCAGGTGCAACGTCAGGTTTTGTGTTCTCTTGACAGTGACTTTCCATTTCCTGTGACAGCACGCTATGGACTGGAAGAGCACAGCACTCAAGATGGCATTGCCATCAACCTCCTGCCACTGTACTTTTGGGAGTTTGCAAAAGATGTCAGTCAAGTGACTTCCCAAGAGTCAAGCCAAAAGTCAGTTGTTTTCCATTCTGTTAGCATTTTGAATCTTCATGGGGAATTCTGTTGTTTTAACAAAACTCTCTTAATATTAATGAACGAGTGAATTTATTTCTTTATTTAAAGTGTGTATGTACCTAAGTGCATGTATCTGCACCACATGCATGCAGGAACCCATAAAGGTTAGAAGAATGTATTGACTCCCCTGGACCTAGAGTTATAGGAGGCTGTGAGCCACCATCTAGGTTCTAGAAACTGAACTTGGGTTCTCTGCAAGAGCAGTAAGCATTCTTAACACCTGAGCCATCTTTCCAGCCCCATTTCATAGTTCTTTTAATGTGTGGGGTCCTCAAAGTGTTTCCACCAAGAAAGGTTGTATTTGGAGATATTAGAGGGGTGCAATTGGATTTCTCTTTTTCTTGGTCCCTGGGATTGAGATTCGTCTTGCCCATGAGAGTCAGCACACACTACACTAGCCTATTTGTTGTTCCTTGCATTTCTGGCTGCCTCTGCCTCTCCTCCCTCCTTCCTACTTCTGCCTCACACCTACTACACACACCCTTTGTCTTCTTCCACTTTATTTGCTGGGCATTCATTGAATTACTTGCTGTTTTTCTGTAATTACGAAAGCGAGCCCCTGTAGATTTGGATTAATATGACTGTGGTACTAAGTGTGGTTCCTGAGGTAGATTTTTCCTTCCCAGGTCAATGTCTTCTTTGTGCCTGGCTTCCCATTTCCGGTTACTGAGACTTTGTGTGGCAAGACAACATAACGGAAACTTGGATGAGATCGATGGTCTCTTAGGTATGGTGTGTAGTTCTCAGATCCTTCCTTTTTGGTCTTTTGGTAAAAGTAGACAAGGTCTAGGCCTGCACCTTATATATGTGAGATGGAATTTTCTAACCTCAGATGAGAATTGAAGCAGGAATAGAATTTCAGTCAAATGAGCTTGTGTGGAACCAGGCATTCTCTTTGTAATTGTTGCTGGATGGTGAAGATTTTCTTTTTTTTTCCATCTCCCACTTGTATGTATTTATTTTTTATTAGTCTAAATCTGGGTGGAGTACAGCATCCTAACACAAATTTTGTGATTGCTTAGGAATGTGGCTTGGACCATGCCACTGTTTCCATGGCTCCAAGTTTCCTTTCCTTAAATTACTTTGGCTTTGCTTGGTTTGCCTCTAGGAGTCACTGTGTTGTTGTTTGCTTTATATACATAAGAACATGGTAGAATTAAAGTTATCCCAGACATAAACACCATCAGTTTTAAGAAGAGCTAGATGCCCTCTTTGGTTCCAGAAACCCCGGTTATAGCCAGCAAAATTAGCCTTGCACCATAGCCTTCCAGACATATTTGCCTTTTAGAAGTCTTGTTTCGCCGGGCGGTGGTGGCGCACGCCTTTAATCCCAGCACTTGGGAGGCAGAGGCAGGCGGATCTTTGCGAGTTCGAGGCCAGCCTGGTCTACAAAGTGAGTCCAGGACAGTCAGGGCTACACAGAGAAACCCTGTCTCGAAAAACAAAAACAACAAAAAAAAAAGAAGTCTTGTTTCTGGCAGACTTCCATAGGTGCCAAGATGGGGTAAAGGGTGTGAATGTATTCTTTTGACACTACAATAGGAGGATTTTTAAGACAAAACAAAGCTTGGCCCTCAAATAAAGAGCTTAAGGGGCAAGTAGGGAGCTGTGGGGGCCAGGACCCATGTTCTTCTGCCTTGAGCTAAAGGGCGGTAGGGCGTTTGTTCTCTTTCAGATTGCCCTCTGTTCCTCCCTGACCTGGAACCTGGAGAGAAACTGGAATCCATGTCTCCTAAAGAACGTTTGCTTATGTGTTCACTCACATTTCTTACTTTCAACTGGTTCAGAGAGGTGAGCAGAATTACTGAAATGTTTCACTTACTGTCTTGTAGTTTCTCTCAAAAGAAGACTGTCTTTCTTGGCTCCTACAAACTCCCTAAAAATCCTGCTGACCCACTGATGCTTCTTTGGCAAACATACCCTGCCACTGCTGTCCATCCATGCCTCCTGCTGTCCCCAGTCAGAGTACTTAGAACTCTCATTGTGTATCTGGATTTTCAGGCCACCTGTACTCTCACTTCTCCATATAGTGGCCTCTCACTCCTGTGCTAGAAATCCTCTGTTCTTTTGCTATAGGCCTCTGTTCAGTTTTTGGACTCAGGGAGAAATGAGTATAATTTCCTTCCTTCACAATGTGTTAGAGGATATTTGTAATGGCAATGTTTCATTACTGCTTCATATCCTTTTGGTTGCATTGTAATTCACTTTTTTACAACTCCCACTTTATTGGTAAAGAAATAAAAGCTTAGAAAGGTTACAAACCCCACCAAAGCAACATGGGAAATAAATAGTAGTATAAACCTTGATTTGCTGAAGTGCGTGTCTGATATTCTACTTAATTGCATAACAGGTTATAAGTAGAAGTAGAATTGAGAATTAGGTTTCTTGTATTTTGGCACAGGGAGAATGCTGCTTTATTACAGACTCTATTAGCTCTTTATCACTGAGTCATAATTTCCAAATGGGATTGTAGAAAGAAGAGTGAAAGAAGGGTGTTTTTTTTTTTTTGTCATTTTATCCTTTAAAACTTTATGGAACAAGAGTGACAGCTCATCAGCTGAGACTGCTTTGCTGCTCTTCTGGACCAGAGTTTGGTCCCTAGCTCTGGCATCAGGAGGCTCAGCTAAAAATAACTCCAACATCACACTCTCCTGATCTTCAAGTCACCCGTGTGCACAGTTTTTTCCAAGACAGGGTTTCTCTGTGTAATAGACCTGGCTATCCTGGATTCACTTTGTAGACCAGGCTGTCCTTGAACTCAAAGAGGTCTGCCTCCCTCTGCTTCCTAAGTGCTGGGATTAAAGGCATGCATGCACTACCATACCCAGCTAAAAATATTTTTTTTTAAGATTTATTTATTTATTATGTGTACTGTATTCTGTCTGCATGTATGCCTGCAGGGGCCAGAAGAGGGCATCATATCTCACTATAGATGGTTATGAGCCACCATGTGTTTGCTGGGAATTGAACTCGGAACTTTTGGAAGAGCAGCCAGTGCTCTTAACCTCTGAGCCATCTCTCCAGCCCGCTAAAAATCTTTTTTAAAACAATTTTCTCTTTACTAAATAAGATTTTTCTCCTAAACTTTGTCTTTCTGAACTTAGATCAACTTTTAAATAGTCTCTGTACAAGTGCTCCAGGAAGTACTCTCCTTTTCTTTTAGCACAGGCTCGTCTCAGACTGCTTGCATACTTTGTCATTACCATTTCTTGCAATTTCATTTACATATATTTGTTAAATTTTCATCCATCTGTAACTTTTGTTTTACAGTCAATGCTAGAATGTAGACAGCTGTGAACTGTCTGTTATAAACTAATGCATGAAGCCCTGGTTTCCACCCCAGCACCACATAACTGGGTTTGGTGACATATACCTGTCTCTAGCTCCAACTCTTGGGAGGCTGACATAGGCGAACCAGGAGTTGAAGGTCATCCTCAACCATCCAGAGTTTAAAAACAGTCTGCTATATGAAACTTTTTCATTTTCTTGCAGATTAGCACATTTTATGATACACTACTTCATATACAGATATATCTGCTCCACTGTATGTTTGTTTGTGACACTCTTACTGGCTGGCCTGTATCTCCCTATGTAGACTAGACTGACCTCAAATTCATGGTTGATGCTCCTGTTTCAGTGTCCCAACTACTTGGATCATAGACATAGACTACCATACCAAGCTCATATGCATTATATTAAAATGTATATATAGTGTAGTAAAAGAACCTTTCATTCCTGGGGAAGTAAAGCACATGAGGTTAATGTCCACATATGAATAGAATCTGTGCTTGCAGGTTGTGAACGCCTTCTGCCAACAGACATCTCCTGAGATGAAGGGCAAGGTTCTTAGTCGACTAACGGACCTTGTGGAACTCCAGGAAATCCTAGAGAAGTACTTGGCAGGTAAGAAGGCCTGTGCCCCCAGACTGTAGTCAGTGCTGAGGAGATGAGCAGCTTACCTTTATTTTTTAAAAAGACTTATTCATTTATTTGGTTTTTTCATCGCTTTGTTTTGAGACAGAGTGTCTCTATGTCACCCTGGCTATCCGAGAACTTTGTAGACCTGGCTGGCCTCTAACTCACACAGATGTCCTGGTCTCTCCTCCATGGCCAGGTACCCTTTGCTTTCTTGGGTATAGTCATGAGCCAGCAGTAAAGGTAAAGGATTTTTCACTCCTTCTGACCATTGAGTCAACTGGGTGTTTTAAAATGCTAGCTCATGGGTCTAGAGCGGTGGCTCAGCGGTTCAGAGCACCGGCTGCTCTTGTAGAGGAGTTTGATTTGAAGCACCCACATGGTACCTCACAACTGTCTAACTCCATTTCCACAGTATTTAACACCATTTTCTGGCCTCTGGGGCTCCAGGTGTGCATGTGCAACACAGATGTACTCACAGGCAAAATACTAGTGAACATTAATAAAATATATTTTTTAAATGATAGCTTAGAGCTGAGTATAGTTTTATACACTTTTCATCTCAGCACTCTGGAGGCAGAGGCAAGTAAATCTCTGTGAGTTTAGTATCTGCCAGGACTACATAGTGAGATCCTATCCTAGAGAGATAGATAGATAGACACAAAAACAAAGACAAAACCCGAAAATGCCATTTTTAATTCTGTAGGGAAAATAAAAAGCTTTCCTCAGGCCCTCAACTTTAGTAATGGAATGTAAAACAAAAAGGTATGTGACTACTTGCTAGTATCTTTGGATTTTTAAGTGATTTATTTTTAGTTTCTTTTTGTTTGGTTGGTTATTTTATGTCATTATTGAAAATGGTTTTGTAGTAATTGATCATAATCAGTTAATGTAATATAATACTCCTCTAAGCTCTTTATTTTTCTGTGCCCAAACCACATCAGATGAATGACTGGAGTAGTACATGTTACTGACATTCGTTGCTGCAGGTGGTAATTATGAAGCCTGTTTCCAGGGACTTGAGTAATTGGATCGCTGTGGTTGCTGTTCATTACTCCTACTTTGTTTCAGTCATCCCAGACTATGTTCCGCCTTTTGCAAATGTTGACTTGGATGCTGCAGATGTGATACCTTGGAGCAGTACTGTAGTTTCAGCAAAAAACAGAAACAAAGCAAAGATGGGTGAGTATCTTCCTTTCTTGTCCCTATCTGAACCACATTGAGTTAACCTCACAGGTTATATATATCATGTATTTGCATTTGAAAAGATCAGAGACTCAATGGCATAGTTGGTTAGTGAGTAGTGCTTATATAATAATTAGCAAGATCCTGCCATCACACATTTCTTTAGATGTGTAATGTTATATAGCTTGAATCATAACATTTCCTCCTCCCTTCTTGAGGGGTTCTATTTGGTAAAACGTGCTTATTGATTATTGGGTCATTTTTCTCTTTTTGCAACATAGTGGGAAGGAAACAAAAAGCTGATAGCGGCAAAGCATCCTCCATTGATACACTTGTAACAGAAGATACTTCAGAATGTGACCCGGCGCCATCTAGTAGAAGCCAAGTAGACAAGGTATTGGAATATGTGACAGAAGTTTGTGACTGCTCAGTGAGAAAAAGGCTGGCCTTTTCTCTGTATGTTTGAAGTGGGAAGAGAGCCAAATGAAGTCTCCTGGGACTCAGAGTGGCCCTCGAACAGCAGAGTTCTCACTGGTCTCTAAATTCTTGGTGGTTGTTTCCAACTAGAAACCATGTACAGTCCCCTGGGCAGAGGGACAGATTGACAGACTGCTCAGATCAGACTGGCCTGCGGCTGGGTCTGTGAGAGATTGTCTTGGTTGATGATTGATGTGGGAGGGCCTAGTCTACTATGGTTGGCACCATCCTGAGGCAGGTGGGCCTGGGCTCTTTAAAAAGCTAGCTGAGCATGAACATGAGGCAAGCTAGAGAACAAGCTAGCAAGGAGTGCTCCTCTGTGGCTCCTGCCTCAGTCCCTGCCCTGATTTTTCTCAGTGCTGTAGTATGACTTGGAAGAGTAAGCCAAGTAAGTCTTCTTCCCCACCTGACTTTTGGTCAAAATGTTTTACCATAGCCACAGAAATTGAAGGAGACTAGTCTTTATTGCTGCTGCACAGGTGGCTGCTTTTTCTAATTATCTTTGCATATTTTAAACCTGTGTTTTGCTCCCCTGTGGTACCTTGAATTCTGTTTTATAATAGTTATCACATCGTATCTTAGAACATACTGTCCCCTGCCTTAAGTTTTTCAGACTTGGTAACACAAGCTGACCTCAAACTCGTGACTCTTCTGCCTTAGTGTTTTTTGTGTTGGAATTGCACTTGTGTACTTCCATGCCCAGTGTGACATTCTTTTATATATACTTCTTTTGTCCTTTCTCCTTTTTACCCCAGACCATAAACTTAGTGACCTACATTTGAGGCTGGCCGAGCTACATGCAAGACTTTGTCTCAAAAAAAAAAAAAAAAAAAGAATAAAATATAGTTAGCAAGATGGCTCAACCAGTAAAGGCACCTGCTGTCACACCTGATGATCTAAATTTAGTCTCCAGAACTCACATGGTGAAAAGAGAAAATCAATTCTCATAAATTGTTCTCCACACATGTGGCATGCACAGCAACACAGAGAATAAATAAAATGTAATAAAAAAAGTTACAGCCTTGGAAGCATAATAAATGACTAAATAAGGTGGATGTGGTGGCGCACACCTTTAATCCCAGCACTTGGGAGACAGAGGCAGGCAGATCTCTGTGAGCTCAAGACCAACCTGGTCTACAAAGTGAGTCCAAAACAACCAGGGCTTGGTACACAGAGAAACCCTGCCTCAAAAAAAAAAAAAAAAAAACAAGATTAAATAAACCATGAATGGTTTTGAAATGTTTAATATGGTTTACGGTAGTCTCATATGAGTAGTAGTCTGTGGCATTCACAGAGTAAGTGTTCTGTATTTGAGAAGTTTCCTGCACACAGGGTTGGCAGTTTATTTTATAGCCACAATGTTATTGTTTAATTTATTATATGTGACTCCTCTAATCTCCTAAAAGTTCAGGGTTATAGTTAGCATCTATATTTAATTCATTAGGCAATTTAAAAGCAGAGAGGGTAGCCGGGCGGTGGTGGCGCACGCCTTTAATCCCAGCACTTGGGAGGCAGAGGCAAGCGGATCTCTGTGAGTTCAAGGCCAGCCTGGTCTACAAAGTAAGTCTAGGACAGCCAGAGCTGTTATACAGAGAAACCCTGTCTCGAAAAACAAAAAAAAAAATAAAAAGCAGAGAGGGTAAGTGAAAGACTTGCTCAAAGACAGACAGTATGCACTTGAGCTAAGGTTTGAAACCAGATCATCCTTGCCTTTAAGCTCATAGTTTTCTGTACCATCCCACTTGCTTTTATTTACCTAATAGTTCACCCTTAAGTAGAAACAACCAAAGATGTTGTTGGTGTCTTTTGCTAAACTACATCAAGTTGTGGCTTGGGAATATTTAGAGAATTTGATGAAAGGAATGTGATGTAAGGAAAATTTTTACCAAACATAAATGTGTATTGAACTTTAGCATGTTGATTAAAATTAGATTTGGGGGGGCTGGGGAGATAATTGCTCAGTGGTTAAGAGTACTTACTGCTCTTCCAGAGGATAGGATTTCAGCTCCTAGCACTCACATTTGTAACTCACAACCACCTGTAACACCAGCTTAAGTGGGATCCAATGCCTCTATACTCAGAAGTGTATACACACACACACGATTTTAAAATAAAATTATATTAATTTTTTTTAATTAGGCTATTATCTGAGACTTTAGTTCTTTTAAGTTGTTCTTTTTTTGTGCTCCTCTTTTTCCCCCAGGAGTCCTCAGTGAAGGAAGGAAAGACCTTTGTGTCACTGCAGAATTACCGTGGTTTTTTCCGAGAGCTGGATATTGAGGTCTTCTCTATTCTACATTCTGGACTTGTGACCAAGTTCATCTTAGACACTGAAATGCACACTGAAGTAAGTGACAATCTGGATTCTAGAACATAACCTTTTAGGAAGTTCCTCAGGTCTGTTCATATTTCAAGAAGAACGCAGATATTTAAAGTAGTTGGATCAGGTGTCACTGCATACGACTTTAACCCCTGCATTCGGAGGCAG
This sequence comes from Lophiomys imhausi, assembly GCA_907164525.1. Taxonomy (NCBI): domain Eukaryota; kingdom Metazoa; phylum Chordata; class Mammalia; order Rodentia; family Muridae; genus Lophiomys; species Lophiomys imhausi. The sequence continues at coordinate 7,005,855 of CAJQZJ010032121.1, forward strand.
AGGCCGACAGATACAAGAGCAGCCTGCTCTACATAGTAAAGTAGTGGGTTCCAGGACAGCCAGGGCTAACGTAGCGACACTCTTCCTCAACAAAATAACAAAAAATAAAGCTGAAAGCTGGGAATGTTTTTCAGTGTCAGAGCACTTGCCTTGCAGCGTGAGCCCTCTGTGAGAGTTGACAGATGAGACCAGAGGGGAAGACAGAAAAGAAAAGGTTGGATTCTGACTTCAGAGGCCTTGTCATCCTTGTCACCATGATTGTCCACAAGTTACATGTTTTCTCAGTGAGGTTATAAAACAGTACTGATGGCATGATCCTTACCTGCAGGTTACCAGTTAGAAGCATTGAGTGTACCTTAATAGTGGAGTAATGTTGGGGCTTAAAGAAACCAGTGTTGTTTTTCCATTTTCATGACACTTGTTCGGTATCAAATAGATACTTCTAGAGGCCGTTTTTATATTGACTACTAACCTAGACACTCTGGTGGTACAGTAATATACACAGTTTGTTGCTTGCCATCAGTTGGTCAAGAGTAATAGAGGAGGTTGACATGACTGCTCCACATTGTATTAATATCTGAACTTCAATAAGAGAGTGTTCTTCCTAATAAGGTTGAGAATAGAGAATATTTTCACAGAGAAGGTAAATTTTGATAAGAATTTTCACTAGAGAATGGCATTTCTCCAGGCTAAAATATTTTAAATGGCATGGATTTTTACCTAATAGTTATAAAAATGTAGGCACCTTCAGAATAGAAGGTGTGTGTTTGTGTGCGCGCACGCATGTGTGTGTGTGTGTGTGTGTGTGTACTTTTTTAATGAAATTTAAAAAAATTTTTTCTTTATCAATCTCTCATAGAAGATTCTTCATAAATGTGTATTGAATGAACAGTATAGGTAGGGCTTTTCACCCATTCCATCTCTTGCCATGCACTTATAACTAGAATGATTCACACAGCGAATAGTAGTGAAAAAGTGGAAGGAATCTGGGGAGATGAGTCAATGGGGAAAGAACTTGTCACCTTTTACGTGGGTACTGAGAGCTACACCCCAGTCCTCCTGCGGTGTGGGAAGTGCTTTGTCCATTGAATCTTCATTCTATCCCCTAGTTCTTTTCCTTTTCTTTTTCTTTTTCTTTTTTTTTTTAATTAAAAGTTAAATTTAGTTCCTCACCCGATGGGATGAATAAGTATGAAATACACCAAGACTGTTGTAAGTAGGACATGACTGAAGTTTCTCTTCATCTTCCATCTTCCAGGCTACAGAAGTTGTGCAGCTTGGACCTGCTGAGCTACTTTTCTTGCTGGAAGATCTTTCCCAGAAGTTAGAGAATATATTGACTCCTTCTTTTACCAAGAGAATCTGCTTCCTCAAGGTTAGTAGAGGCACAAGCATAGGACTGGGCTTAGGAGAATTGGAAACAAACAGATATTAGAGGTACGTAACCTGGCATTGTGTTTAATTTACTAGGTAACATGGTGACATTCCTGTTACCAGATATAGGTGCCTTGCCCTGTACAGGCTGTACTGTAGTGTAGCCTAACATACTTAAAGGCCCAGGCTGGATCCTGCACACCAAGTGTGGTGTGTGTATGTATGTGTGTGTATGTGTATTTTTCAAACAGAAAATTGAAGAGATTCCTTATACAATAAATTTATTTCTAAATGTCCTAAACATTTTGAATTCTGGTCTTTCTCAGGTTTCCCATTCTATTTCTGCAGTACTAAGGCTCAGACCCAGAGCCTCATTAGTACTAGACTACCAGTAACTGAGCTACACAGGTAGCCCTCAAGTTTGATGTTTCATAGCTTCCCAAACCAAGCTTGTATGGTGTGTAAAACTCAGTATAGAACTTGACTGCCTAGACAGGCCAGAGCCTCAGATGTGCATAGAAGGTACAAAAGCACCCAGAATATGGGGAAGTACTTCTTTGGTGGTGGTAAAATTGGTGTGTGTGTGTGTATTATTTGTTCATAACTAATTATTATTTGCCCAAACTCACTAGTTATAATGGTCTATACTTTTGCCTTTTTGTGACAGTCTCCTATAGCCCAGGCTGGACTTGAACTCACTATGTAGCTGAAAATTGCCTTGAGAGCCTTATCCTCATGCCTCCATCTCCCTTTTGAGATTAAAGGTATATATCACAATGCTTGGTCAAAAGAGGCTGTCAGATCCCCCTGGAACTAGAGTTACAGACAGTTGTGAGCCACGCTGTCGGTGCTAGGAAACAAGTCAGGTCCTCTTCAAGAGCAGCAGTTACTCTTAATTGCTAAGCCATCTTTCCAGCTCCATGTCTACATTTTTTAATCAAACCCTGTTCTAACTCTACAAAATCCATTCGCAGGTATTTAAAACTAAAGGAAGATGGGTTTTTTTTTTATATTTTACTATCATTTTTATCCCTTTGTTATATTATCTTAGACAAGTAAATTGCCTCTTCTATCTACTCTTGCCTGAAATCACAACTTTGAACTCTTAACTATGATTAATTTTAAAAAAAAAATGTATCCAGTTTTCCCCTCATAACACTGAGATTTATTGTAGAATAAAGGAAGCCGGAATATTGGATTCTCTCATCTTCATCAGAGATCTGTCCAGGACGTTGTTAATTGTGTTGTTCAGTTGCTAACCCCAATGTGCAACCATCTAGAGAACATCCACAACTACTTCCAGGTCAGAAGACTATCTTACTTGTAAGACTAGAAACCATGTAAGCACAGGCAGGCTAGCTGTGGTATGCAGGCCACTCTGGGAGGAGGTGAAAGGAAGAGGGAGAGGTACACCTTCTGAGCTAGAGGTCAGGAAAGCAGACAGACGCAGCAGCAGACATGTATGAACAGCTGCACAGCATGAGCATGGCCTGCAGAGACGGTGCAAGACTGTAGAGTGTCAGGACCAGCAAGCTCTGGTACTTTTAGGAAGACAGAAAAAGAAAGAAAAAAAATGAACTTACAGGCATGCTTAACTTTGTAGGTCTGTAAGTAGCTGCCAAGCATTCTTTGTTAACTGCGCAAAATTGGAGAGAGCTGAGAACAACTGCAGGGAGAACTTCACTTACATCTCTTTTCTTCGTAGTGCTTAGGAGCTGAGAACCTCAGTTCAGATGACAAGCCAGGAGTGAAAGCTCAGGAGCACCACATCATGTCTTCGTGCTACCACAAGCTGCTGCAAATCTTTCGTGCACTTTTCGCTTGGTGAGTGCGTGTGGGAAGTGTTGTAGGAGGAAATGAATGTACTTGCTTTCACTCATGGTTATTCCCTGAGAGAAGAGGGGAAGGAAATGGATACAGCCCTTATTGTGTCTTTTCTGCTTTTCCGTTTGGTCTTGTAAAGCCACTGAGATTTACAGAGACACTGTTATTAGCCAGTTTGATAAATTAGGTGGCTACTGATTACCTAACATAACAAATCTGGACCTTTTGCTCCTTCTGTTTCTTGTAGCAATCAAGCAGGCAACTAGTAATAGGGAAGCCAGCACTGCAGTGTATGTCTCCAATCCAGCTACCAGGAGCCCTGAAGTAGAAGGAAAATGAGCTCACGTAGGGGTTTGACACCAGACTGAATAGGAGAGAGGCACCCCCAATCTAAAAAATTAGTTTTTTTTGCTATTTAATAAAAAAGAGGTAGTTAATTAGTTAAATTTTAAGTAATTTGTAAGTCTCAAATCATGTGGTAGAAAAGTGAGCACAGTGTGAACTGGAATATTTAGGGCACCATGGGAACAGTGGTGTCTGATGAGGCTTTTTTAATTTTTATTTATTCATTTATTTTTTTCAAGACAGGTTTTCTCTGTGTAGCCCTGGGTGTCCTGGACTCACTTTGTAGACCAGGCTGTCCTTGAATTAACAAAGATTCTCCTGCCTCTGCCTCCCAAGTGCTGGGATAAAAAGGCTTGTGCCACCACCGGCCAGCTGAGGCTTTTTAATACAGGATTGCGCAGACCTTGGCTTTGAACTGCTCTGTAGCTGAGGCTGGTCTTTAACTTCTGATCATCTTTCCCACATCTACTAGTTTTACAGAGCTGTGCCACCATACCTAGTTTTTATGTGGTGCTTGGGATGAAACCTAGGACTTCATGCATGATAGGCAAGCACTCTGCCAACTGAACTACATTGCCTCCCCTGAAAAACCTTTAAAGAATCAATGGACTTTTTATTTTACTTTTTAAAAATTATGTATATAGCTGGGCGTGGTGGCACATGCCTTTAATCCCAGAGTGGAGGCAGAGGCAGGCGGATCATTATGAGTTTGAGGCCAGGCTGGTCTACAAAACAAGTCCAGAACAGCCAGAGATACAGAGAAATTTTATCCAGAGAAATCCTGTCTTGAAACCACCCCCAAAAATGTGTATATCTGTGCCCTCAAAGACCAGAAGTAGGTATTGGATCTTCTGGAGCTGGAGTTGCATGGTTGTCAAGCAGCCCTATGTGGGTACTAGGAACCAAACTCAGGTTGTCTGCAAAGGCAGTACATGCTCTTAGGTGCTAAGCCCTCTCCAGCTACACCCCTGCTTTTAAAAATAAGAATAAAAACATATTATAACACAATGTATTTTTACATTTTATTGTGTGTATATATATATGTGTGCACTATCGTGTTTTTCCACCAAGTGGATCCATGGGTCAAAGTCAAGTTGTGTCAGGCTTGGCAGCAAAGGCCTTTACCTACTGAGAATCCCAGTGGCCATAGGAGTTGGTTTTTAGGGAGGTAAAGAGTTGGAGGCATAGCGTGGGTGAAAGTAGAAATAAAGGCATGCCTCTGAGTAGCTCTGTTCCTCAGTCATGTCTCATCCCATCTGTCCTCTTTGAACAGGTTTTCTGGAGAACTTTACCAAAGCTTTAATTTATGCTAAATGTTCTCTTTTGAGCCAAGGCCAGATTGTCTCCAGCTGCCCACTCCACACCCCCTTGGATGTGCCACTGACACCTCAGATGCATCACGTCCAATTCAGAGCATAATAGCACTGTTTCTCTGGCTTTGGCACACTTGAAAATGGCATCATCAATCTTGTATGCCAAAACCCAGGAATTATCCTTTTGCCTCCTACTTTCTACTCTTTCCCACGTGTAACCCTAAATTGTATTGATGGCATCATCTAAATAGACATGTGCCACCTTCCATCACATCTGACCTAGTTTCACAGTTGGCCTCTCCATCCATCTTCAGGTGTCCTAACTCAGTCTGTTCTTCACACAAGTAACAGCAGTCTTCCCAGTGTTGATCACTGGTGGCTGCAGGCTTTCCTGACTCTTAACATTTTGGCCTGACTTTTCCCACCTCCTGTTGCACCCATTGTCTCACATTCTGCCTGCAGGTAGACTGAGTTCATTCAGCACCCTACTTAACTTTAACCTTAAACCCTTCAAATACATGCATCCTTCTACAGGACCCTTGGCTTCTTGACCTGTACCCTTTTCTTCCTGAGTCTCTTCAGTTTCTTGAGAGAAATCAGTTAAGTTTCTCTGACTTTACTAAGTGAACCTCTCCCCTGGCACTCAGCTCCTGTCTAACACTCTTGTGTTCTCTTCTGGTAAAACTTGACACATTTTGTTAAAATTGTTTATGCCAGACATGGTGGCACCCACCTTTAATCCCAGCATATCTCAATGCGTTCAAGACCAGCCTGGTCTACAAAGTGAGTTCCAGAACAGCCAGTGTGGTTATACAGAGAAACCATGTCTCAAACAAAGACTGTAGTACTCTCTCTCTACACGAGGGCAGATGTCAGTCGCTTTGATATTCTCAGTACTTAAACAATGAAAGATAGCCGGGCGTGGTGGCACACCCTTTAATCCCAGCACTCGGGAGGCAGAGGCAGGTGGATCTCTGTGAGTTCAAGGCCAGCCTGGTCTACAAAGTACATCCAGGACAGCCAGACCTGTTATACAGAGAAACCCTGTCTCGAAAAACCAAAAAAAAAAAAAAAAAAACAATGAAAGATTTGCATTGACAGTTCAACAAGGAGATTTTTTTTTAAATGGTAAGCATGAAAAAGGGTATTCCTGGGCCGGGCGTGGTGGCGCACGCCTTTAATCCCAGCACTTGGGAGGCAGAGGCAGGCGGATCTCTGAGTTCGAGGCCAGCCTGGTCTACAAAGCAAGTCCAGGACAGCCAGGGCTGTTACACAGAGAAACCCTGTCTCGAAAAACCAAAAAAAGAAAAAAAGGGTATTCCTTATTAAGGAAATGTACGTGTGCGCGAGTACGTACGCACACACGCATGCACAGGCACACAAAATGTATGAAAGAAAAAGGAATGCTGCTGGAGAAGATGTAGAGCTCAGGTTATGTAGACTCTTGAAAGTCAGACAGAAAAGCTGAACTGGTTTTTCGAGACAGGGTTTCTCTGTGTAACAGCTCTGGCTGTCCTTCACTCACTTTGTAGACCAGTCTATCCTTGAACTCACAGAGATCTGCCTGCCCCTGCCTCCCAAGTACTGGGATTAAAGGCGTGTGCCACCATGCCTGGCCAGAGTTTAACTTCTTTTTGGTTTTTCAAGACAAGGTTTCTCTGTGTAACAGCCCTGGCTGTCCTGGAACTCACTCTGTAGACCAGGATGGCCTTGAACTCACAGAGATCCATTTGCCTCTGCCTCCCGAGTGCTGCCACCATGCCCAGCAAGTTTAACTTTCTAAAATTACAATTTTTCTTTAGTTTTTAGTATTAATTTTGTCCTCAGGTAGCACCCAAGTAACCCTCCTGAAACAAGGCTGAACCACTTTTTTTTTTACTTTGTTTTAGGAAAGGATTTACTTACCATTCAAACCATTGCCTCCTGCGCTCAGCCCTGGAGGTCCTGACAAGCCGACTGAAACAGACTGAAAAGGAACAGCCCTTGGAGGAACTGGTCAGGTGGGTCAGATATCCCAGGGTGTTCTCAAGAAATCTTAGAACTGGATTGGCAATTTTTTAGGAAACATTCACTTTCTAAGTTGTGAACAAAATCTATATTTATCTAAAGTCACTTTCCCTTAACATATGTGTTTTTTCATGTTTTAAAGGGTTTTTTTTTATTTATCTATTATTTTTTTGAGACTGGATCTCATTATGTAACTCTGTTGGCCTGGAACTCATGATGCAGACTAGGCTGTCCTCAAACTCACAGTCTCCTGAGTGCTGGAAATAATGGCATGCAACATCACACCCAGCCTCCTTATTTCTTATCGTGTGTGTGTGTCCTGTGGAAGAGCAATAAGTGGTCTTAACTGCTCGGCTATCTCTCCAGCTACTCATTTTTATTTTTTTAAGTCAAGGTCATGTTATATATCCTAGTCTGACCATAAACTCACTATTCTCTGTCTCAGCCTCCTTACTGTTGGGATTACAGGTATGTGCTACTATATTCCCTACTCTTTTTTTTTTTTTTTAAACAGTGCTGGTTTTTTAAAAAAGATTTATTTATTTAATGCATGAGTGCTCTGTCTGCATGTACACACCTATAGCCAGAAGAAGACATCAGATCACATTGTGAATGGTTGTGAGCCACCATGTGGTTGCTGGGAACTCAGGACCTTTGGAAAAGCCTTAGTCAGTGCTCTTAACCGCTGAGCCATCTCTTCAGCCCCACTCCCTACTCTTAGCCAACTCTGCATTATGTAGGAGCTACTCTATTCTATCTTGTAGCAGAGTTGAATATGTAGGAGCAGCTAGTTGACAGTAATGGCCAATCCTGTGCTGTCCTGTCCCCCATCATCATCATCATCGCATGAGTTCAAGACCAGCCTGGTCTTCCTTACCTCCCATAACATCTCAAAATAGCAAAATTTATCCAATGTTTCATGTGATACCCTAATGCTTGGGCTTCTTGGTGTATGTGACTCCCTTAAGGCAAAATTTTGTCCATATAGCTTTTTTTTCTACCCAGCTTTCTTGAATGAAAGTTAGTACTGTGTTAGCTATGGTGGCACACATCTTTGGAGACAAAGACAAGTTGATCTCTATGAGTTTGCAAAGTGAGTTCGAGGCCAGTCAGGCTACATGTGAGACCCTGTCTTTAAAAAACCAAAACCAAAAACCTGGGTGTGTTGGCACACACCTTTAATCCCAGCACTCAGGATGCAGAGGTAGGTGGATCTCTGTGAGTTCAAGGCCAGCCTCTTCTACAAAGTAAGTGCAGGACAGTCAAGGATACACAGAGAAACCCTGTCTCTAAAAACCTAACCAAAAAAAAAAAAAAAAAAAAGACATCTTTAATGCATGTGATGCTATGTCTGTTCTTTTGTTTCTTGCTTCTTTACAGCCAGAGCTTCAGTTACTTGGAAAATTTCCACCGCAGCATTCCCAGTTTCCAATGTGGTCTTTATCTTCTCAGACTTTTGATGGCCCTTCTGGAGAAATCTGCAGTACCTAACCAGAAGAAAGAAAAACTTGGTGATGGGCCCAGATCCATTTTTTTTTTGGGGGGGGGACCATTTTCTGAGAAAGGGCTTTGATACTGTTTAGTGTAACCTTAGTTAATTGACTTTTTCAATTTTTTTTTTTTTTTTTGGTTTTTCGAGACAGGGTTTCTCTGTGTATCCTTGGCTGTCCTGGACACACTTTGTAGACCAGGCTGGCCTCGAACTCACAAAGATCCGCCTGCCTCTGCCTCCCAAGTGCTGGGATTAAAGGCGTGCGCCACCACCGCCCGGCTTCAATTTTTTTTTTAATAAGATGTATTTATTTTGTTTTTATTTTATGTATATGAATGTTTTGCCTGAATGTATGTATGTCATATGTGTTTGGGAAGTGGGCATTGGATCTCCTGTAACTGGAGTTACAGTTGTGAGCTGCTCAGTGGATGCTGGAAAACCAACCCAGGCCCTCTGGAAAACCAGCAAGTGTTCTTAATCACTGAGCCATCTGTCCAGCCCCACGTTTTCTTCTTTGTTTGTACTAGGGATTAAATCCAGTGCTAAACTATTGAGCTCTACCTTCCGTCCTTGATACTTTTTTGTCTTTAGCCTTTTTTTTTTAAGACAAGGTTTTGCTGTGTATTTCTTGGCTGGTATGGAACTCTGTGTAGATCAGGCTAAGCTTGGACCTGTAGCAATCCTCCTACCTTTTCTTCCTCTTCCTCTCAAGTACTAGAATTATAGGTATGTGCCACCATGCTCTTCATACATCTTAATAATCTTAATAATATCTTGTCTTAGATACTTACATATTTTTCTATTGCTATGATAGTTGCAGGACCAAGGCAATTTATAGAAGAGTTTATTGGGCTCACACTTTCAGAGAGTTGGAACCATGACCACCATAGTGGGAATCACGGCAGTAGGTAGACTGACGTGGCACTCGAGCAGTTTTGTTGACAGCTTACATGTTGATCCCCAAACAGGTGACAGAGAGAGCTAACTGGGAAAGGCATGTGCTTTTGAAACCCCAACGCCTACCAATGACACATCTCTTCCAACAAGACTACACTTTCTAGTCCTTCCCAAACAGTTCAACCAGCTAGGAGCCGAGTATTTAAGCATATGAGCCTATGGGGACCATTCTCAATCAAACCACCACACTCCTATGTCTTCTTTTTATTATCTTAGTCATGTACTGGATATATGTACATACATACAACATGAAGTGAGTAAAAATAGAAAAAAAAATCATAAGCAAGCATCAAGGAAATGAGGACCGGCCCTTTTTTTTTTTTTTTTGGTTTTTTGGAGACAGGGTTTCTCTGTGTAATCTCTGGCCATCCTGGAACTCACTCTGTAGACCAGGCTGGCCTTAAACTCACAGAGATCTGCCTGCCTCTGCCTCCTGAGTGCTGGGATTAAAGGTGTGCACCACCACCACCCAGGTAGGACTGGCCTTTTTTAAAGCACATGTTCATTGTGGCATTTTCATACTTTTATATCATCTACTAGCCTCTCTCTCTATCCCCATCCCTCTATCCCTCTTCCCATCTCTGAGATCATCTTACTATGTAGCCAAGTTGACTTTGAACTTCAGATCCTCCTGCCTTGGCCTCCCCAGTTCTGGAAATACCAATCAACCACCATGTGTCACCATGCCTCCCTAGGAGCATGGAACCTACAACTTTTCTCTTGCAGTACCCTTTATCATAGCTCTTAGCATGCAAATCACTAATTATCTTTCCCAGTTTGGGCACAATAGAAAGCAAGATTAATATGTAAAAGAAATATTTTTTTCTGTAATTATAAAGTAGGGTTTGGTCTAAAACAGGAAGCCATGTTTCTGTGTTTCAGGACAGGGTCAGTAAATAGAGTATACTAAGCAAATGGTTTCAGTTATGGCAGTTGAGTTAATGAAACAAGAAAAAATTAGTTTTCAAACAATTAGGCCAGGACTAGTGCTATCTGCCTATAATTCCAATATCCAGGAGGCTGAAGGTAGATTTGTGAGTTTGAGGCTAGCCTATGCTACACAGTGATATTCTCTCAATTTTCTTTTTTGTAGAAACAGTCTCTTGAAGCTCAGGCTGGCTCAGACTTGCTATGTCCATGCTAAAAATGCCCCTAAACTTATGATTCTCCTGGTTCTATTTCCTAAGTGCTGGTATTACAGGCATGTGCCACCATGTTGGTTTTATATAGTGCTGGGGATAGAACCTAGAACTTTCTGCATACTAGGCCAGTACCCACACAAGACACTTCTCCTAGAAACAGAATTGCTTGTCAGGCCAAAAACTTAAATTTAAAATAATAATCTAGGGCTGAGATAGTTGAACAGTTGAGAATGTTTACTGTTCTCACTGGGGACCTGAATTCAATCCTTAACAATGCTTCAGACAGCTCCCAAGTACATGCAGTTCCAACTTCAGGGGATTTGATGCCCTCTTCTGGCCTCTACAGGCACCTGCATTCAGATGCACATACCCACACGCAAATACTTGCACATACACATAATTCTTCTTAAAAACCTTTTTAAAATACACTTTAAAACTTTTAAAATAGCGGGGCGGTGGTGGCGCACGCCTTTAATCCCAGCACTTGGGAGGCAGAGGCAGGCGGATCTCTGTGAGTTCGAGGCCAGCCTGGTCTACAGAGTGAGTCCAGGACAGTCAAGGATATACAGAGAAACC
>CAJQZJ010032121.1:7023281-7110155 GCA_907164525.1 Lophiomys imhausi
CCTTCCTTCCTTCCTTCCTTCCTTCCTTCCTTCCTTCCTTCCTTCCTTCCTTCCTTCCTTCCTTTCTATGAGAGAGAGAGAGAGACCGGGAGACAGGGGTTTAACCTTGCTGGAAGTTATGTTATCTCTGAACTACAACCTCAGTCTTCTTTTTACCTTTTGCTTTGAAATGGGCTTATTACTAAGTTGCCAAGCCTCACCTTGAACTCATTCTGTATCCCAAGCTGGCCTTGCCCTTGTGATCCTCCTGTCTCTAACATCCTAAGTAATTAGGAGTACAGGCCTGTGCCAACCAGGCTTGGCTCCATGTCTTTAATGTTTGAAACTTTGTCAGATTTTGTTGGAAACTGACCACTCACCATCTGATCTGGTTCTGTTGTTGGTTGCTTTTTCGCTCTTTTTTTCACAGGTTTCCATAGGCTACTTGTAGATATTGAATATAGTTGCAGGTGGCCATTGTGCTAGTCAGCTTTCCACCACTGACAAGATTCCTGAGAAAATGAGTTTTTTTTTGTTTTTTGTTTTTTTGGTTTTTCGAGACAGGGTTTCTCTGTGTAACAGCCCTGGCTGTCCTGGACTCGCTTTGTAGACCAGGTTGGCCTTGAACTCACAGAGATACCCCTGCCTCTGCCTCCCAAGTACTGGGATTAAAGGCATGCGTCACCACCGCCCGGCGAGAAAATGAGTTTTAAAGAGGGGAGCTTTGTTTGGGTTCCTGGTCATTTGCCTCCATTGTCTGTGTGTCATGGTGAGAAGAGGCAGGACCCAGGGAGAGGGCTTGGTTGAAGCAAACTTGCTCACATGGTAGTTAGGAAGCAGGGCAGATTTATGAGTTGTATAATGTGTATCCTTATTTTTCTGACACTTTGTAAAGCATCTACCTGCAGCACACAGACAATGTTCTGAAGGCCATAGAGGAGATTGCTGGTGTTGGTGTCCCTGAACTGGTCAATGCTCCAAAAGATGCACCTTCCTCTACATTCCCTACGTTGACCAGGTAAGGGAGTTCTTGCTCCACTGTCCTCCCTCTGATTTGGTTTGCCACTCCTTTGGCAGTGTAAGTCTTACTGTGTATTCTTTCTAAAATGCTCTAAATTTAGGTGTTAGTTACCTCATTGCTCTGAAAAAATACCTGACAAAAGCAATCTGAGAGGGAAGGGACTTGTTTTAGATCACAGTCTCAGTCTACTGTGTCAGCTGAGTATGGTGTGGGGTGCAGCTTGTTCGCATGACTCAGAACAGGAACTAGAGTAAACAGACCAGAACCGGGGACAGGCATTATGTTTAACTCTGCTAACCAGGCCTACTTCCCAAAGACTCTGTATCCTTCAAAATAGCGATATAAGCTAGCAAGGGCCCATGCTCAAATCATGAGCCTGTCGGGGTATTTCAGATTCAAACCATGTCGCAAGGTGTGTAAGAGGATCTCATGGAGGAATGTAGTGTCACTACTTACAATTTTCACAGATAAGGAACTACTGTTTGCATACTTAACATGTGTGAGGCCTGGATTCAGCTCCCAACACACCAAAATTATTAAAAATATGACTAACGTAAGACTACATTTCTAATACTTTAACCACTTTGAAAAACAATTATTGTACCTAATGGTTGCCTTAATGGTTTTGAGTTTTACAGTATCAATAGTTATCGTTTAGTTGTGTAGCCAGTCTAGTTTATCAAACACGTTGACATCTTCATCTTGTTTGATCTTAATTCCTGTAAGATAGGCGTATTATTACCACTGTTTTACTATCGAGGAAAATGAAAGTGGAAAGAATTTCTCCCCTTACAGTCAGTGAAGGGAACACAGAACCACAACTTAACCTTGGCTACACTCACTAACTGCTGCTCCCTGCATCCTGGTACTGCTTTTCCAAGCTAACTCTACTGTCTCACTGGCCATTTGCTTTGGCCTGGGCATCATTATACGCTCTCTCAATAGGGTCTCATCTAGTCTAGGCTAGCCTCATTCCCTTTGTAACTGAGGATGGCCTTAAACTTCCAATTCTCTTACCCTCACTTCTTCCTTAGTGCTAGGATTGCAGGTATTCACCACGAAGCCCACTCATGTACTGAACACAATGCACTGTCATCTTATGAACCACGAGCCCAAATCCTGGGCTCATCTTTAATTCTTTCCATTCCCTTCTTTCAGTAGATACTAGTTAAAAAAAAAAAAAACATTCAGAGTGCTTGCTTCGGCAGCACATATACTAAAAAAAACATTCAGAGACAGAGGTGTAAATGACTCTTGGTCTCCTGGCTTCTTCCTACAGGGAACTTCCTGGAAGCTTTTGTAAATAGTGCATCATGTGTGTATTTATGCCTTTCTCCCCTTGTAGGCACACCTTTGTCATCTTCTTCCGTGTGATGATGGCTGAACTTGAGAAGACAGTGAAAGGTCTTCAGGCTGGCATGGCAACAGATCCCCAGCAGGTGACTCAGGCATTCCCCTCAAAAAGAAGTGAACTCTGATTATGTGTTTTGTTGATTCTTTTATCTCAGGATAGAGAGTTTCTCCTAAGCTATCTTTCAGTTACCAAGATCTAAGATTTTTTTTCAAAAAGCTTCTACTTGAATTTCTTTTTGCTGTAGTTGGAGGGGAGGACTGAGCTGTTTCCCCTTGTTTCTGCCCAGTTTGCCACTTCCCACCTGGCTTAAAGAGCACCAAGCCTGTTTGAGACACTATGGGTCTTGGCAGCCTGCCAATCAGAGCTGAGGTAGACAAGGGCTACCCATAGAACCAGAAGCCACAGAGATTTGATGGCCTGCAAGGGCTTCTATCTACTTGGAAGTAACTGATTTTCTATGAGGTGTTCTCGAAGTGTATGTGAACCTGCCAATGAGTGCTGCCACGCTCAGAAGGGATGATGGACAGGCTTTAGTGGGAGGGGAATGGAAGCATTGGGCTGTGGCTCAGAGGCCTGTGTTTGGTTGTCCCCAGGTTCATGAAGAGAAGCTCCTCTACTGGAACATGGCTGTTCGGGACTTCAGCATCCTTATCAATCTGATGAAAGTATGGGAGCCCCTCACCTGCTGTATTAGCTAGCTTAGACGCTAAGTTTCTGGTTTCCAGAATCCACCTACTTGCTGTTCAGCTCACCCTTCCTCAGGCCCTATTTCTTCCCTTCTATGACCCCCTATTCATTCTGGGAACCCCTTTTGGCTTCTATGGGTTTTTCTTCCTTTTTATCTTTTTAAAATTTATTTTTGGTTTTCAAGACAGGATTTCCCTGTGTATTAGCCCCAGCTGCCCTAGACTCGCTTAGATCAGACTGGCCTCGAACTCACGGAGATCTGCCTGCCTCTGCCTCCTGAGTGCTGGTATTAAAGGCGTATGCCGCCATGCCGGACTCCCTTTTTATTTTTGCCTCCCACCTGTACCACAGTATTTACTGTCATTGCCCCATTTTCTCCCATCTTGCTTTGGATCCTCTGATCTGAGTTCACTTCTAGCCTTGATTGCCTTTACTGTCCTTTAGCACTGTTTCCTATAATGTTGGATTATGTTTAGGCTGCTCTGTCAACTTAAATAAAATGTTGTTCCCTTTCCTCTCCATCTCATAAAGGCTTTTCTTTTTTTTTTTTTTTTTTTGGTTTTTCAAGACAGGGTTTCTCTGTGTAACAGCTCTGGCTGTCCTGGACTTGCTTTGTAGACCAGGCTGGCCTCGAACTCATAGAGATCCTCCTGCCTCTGCCCCCCAAGTGCTGGGATTAAGGGTGTGTGCCGCACCGCCTGGCCATAAAGGCTTTCTTAAGGTTTCATATTAAAGTGTCAGCCTCTAATAGTGCTGTCTTCTCAACATCCCTAGTTTGAATCAAGTTCTTGATCCTCTTTGTTCCTTTCTTGCTTTTCTTGGACTTAAGTTATGAGCAATTTTTTTGTTTTGTTTTGTTTTGTTTTTTCCAGACAGGGTTTCTCTCTCTGTGTGTGTGTGTGTGTGTAGCCCTGGCTATCCTGGACTTTGTAGACCAGACTGGCCTCAAACTCACAGAGATCTACATGCTTCTGCTTCCTGAGTGCTGGGATTAAAGGCGTGCGCCACCCCGGCAGAAACGAGCATTTCTTTATTCTGTAATTGATATTCTATTTGCACTGTTGACATGCCTTCTCCTTATTAGGGTTTTCTGAATCACTCAGAACTCTGCTGTGTGCAGTGGGAAAGAGGCTGGGTACTCAAGGGAACTGACCTCAGGTTTGGCTTCCTTTCTTTCTCCTGTCCAGGTATTCGACAGTTATCCTGTTCTGCATGTGTGTTTAAAGGTAAGAGATTTCCTAGGCTTTGTTCTAGGAAATGTGTTTTCTTCCTGTGGGCCATTTCAGAGGGGCCTCAGGTAAAGAGAATTGCTTTAGACCTTGTTTCCATGCCAGTGTGTGCTAATAGGTGGTACTTAAAAAAAAGGGGGGAGTGTGGTAGTTCAAGGAAGCCAATGGCTAACATTTTCTACAGTAGTTGGAGGCAATTTTTTCATGTGTTGGAGAATTTTTGGTCAGAATATTAGAACTAGGTTGAATGCCTACAGAGCAATTGAGTTTAAGACCAGTGTTTATGGTGGCCATGGTGATGCACGCCTTTAATCTTAGTACTTGAGAGGCAGAAGCAAGTTGATCTCTGTGAGCTTGAGGCCAGCCTGGTCTACACATGGAGTTCCAGGTCAGCTATGACTGCATAGTGAGATCCTGCCTCAAATAAACCAAAGAAAAAGCAGTGGTTGTCCTTGCCTCCCTAACAGTGTTTCCAGGCAGTGGAGGAGGAATTATGGATGGTTTCCCTTTTATTTACTTATTCATTTATTTTTAAGACAAGGTTTCTCTGTGTAGCCCTGGCTATCCTGGACTCACTCTGTAGACCAGGGTAGCCCTGAACTCATAGAGAACCACCTTCCTCTGCCTCCCAAGTACTGAGATTAAAGGCTTGTGCCAACACACTGGGCAGTTACAGACTGCTGTGAACTGCCATGTGGGTCCTGGGATTTGAACCTGGATCCTTTGGAAGAACAACTAGTGCTCAGAACCACTGAGCCATCTCCGCAGCCCTAGTGTCCCTTTTAAAAGTCTTAGAAGGACTAGGTCTGGGCTGTTCTCTGGTGGAGAATCTGCTTAGCTTGTGCAAGGCCCCAGGTTGGGTCCTTTGTGCCATAAGACAAATGAAAAAAGTCCTTGGAGTGGCTTGTCAATGTTGAATTGATATTTTGACAATTGCATAACCCTTCCCTTCTGTGGGGATTTCCCTGGCCCTAGATTTGATGGTAAACTCAAACATTATGGGAAGAGTGCTTCTTCTGTCTTCTTGGTGTCTTTTTCCAAGCACATGGTACTCCATTCTTGGTATCTTGTGGCATTTTCTCTTCACTCTATCCTGGTAGTGTAGGAGATGAGCAGATTGGAGGAATAATTTAACTGGAAATGGGCTGTGTATTCCCTTGGTCTTCTCAAAATTTCTTTTGAGAATGAGCCATCCTTAGGGGCCAGAGTACATCTGGCTGCTCTGTGCTGTCCGAGCTGAACAAGGATTCTGACCATTGTCTGTGTTCATGAGTCTGCTTAATGCTGGAGCTTATATAGCAGACCTGTTTACTTGTCAACTTTAGTTACATCCCTCTAATTAATTTTTTGAACTACTACCAATTTATTTGAATGTATACAAGTGATGATATAAAACCCTTGGGGTAGGTGGCCTATGCTGTCTCATCTGAGGGCTCTTCAAGTGAAAGTCCTCAGTAGAGCTCAGCACCGCATGTCTTCCTGCAGTACGGACGTCACTTTGTGGAAGCATTTTTGAAGCAGTGTATGCCGCTCCTCGACTTCAGCTTTAGAAAGCACCGGGTAAGAGCTGAGAGCAGAGCCAGCTGCCAGGGGTGTCTGTGGGTGTTTCTGAGCTGGGGCTGGGGGTGCAACAGTCTGTTACCTACATTCTGTGTGGAAGTTCTGAGTGACACCATGCCCACTGTATCTAGAAGTGCCCAGGTAAGCGGAGCGTCTCAGATCATCTGTGCAGACCCACCTCTGCACTTCTCCCCAGTCTGTGGGCCCGTTACCTTTAACTTGTGCTTCATCTTGCTGCTGCATGCTAGGCTCTCCTGCAGCAGTGTCTCTGCAAACACCATAGACACCACTTGGGCTATAAAACTGGCTTGATATACTTTTAGAGCCAAGTGATACTCAGAACTAGCATAGTGAGAATAAAAAGGTTTTTGTATGTAAATTTATTTTACAACTTCATATATGTTTGTGTGTAAAATGTAATTTGATCACACACACACCCCATTGCCTTCTCATCCCTTTTCTCTTCCCACTGAACCCCTTCTGAAACAGATAATTTCTTACACATATATAGAAAGGTGAACTTTATGAAACACTTGCAGTATTTAGTTACCCTTCACTGCTGTGAAAAGAAAAAGAGGTGGTATCTTATCCTAATTTATAGATGGGAAACTTGAGACATGGTTCCCTACTTAAAACTGCAGTCTAAGCCGGGCGGTGGTGGCGCATGCCTTTAATCCCAGAACTTGGGAGGCAGAGGCAGCTGGATCTCTGTGAGTTCGAGGCCAGCCTGGTCTACAAAGTGAGTCCAGGACAGCCAGGGCTACACAGAGAAACCCTGTCTCCAAAAAACAAAACTGCAGTCTAATGCATGCTTGTCACCTAGGCACTAGAAAAGTAGAGGATCAGAAGTTCAAGGTCATCTTCATCTACATAGAAAAGTTTGAGGCTATTCTGTACTACACAAGACCCTATCTCAAAAAAAGAAAAAAAGCAACAAGCTAGGGGCTGGAAAGATAGCTCAGTGGTTAAAGGTGTGTACTTCTCTTCCAGAAGACCCAAGTTTGAACAAGTCTGACAGCATGTGTGCATGTGTTTAAAATAAATCTTGCCGGGTGGTGGTGGTGCACACCTTTAATCCCAGCACTTGGGAGGCAGAGGCAGGTGGATCTTTGTGAATTCCAGGCCAGCCTGGTCTATAAAGTGAGTCCAGGACAGCCGGGGCTGTTACACAGAGAAACCCTGTCTCAAAAAACCAAAATAAAAATAAAAATAAATAAATCTTAAAAAACTAACTCTGCGGCGCATTGGTGGCTCATGCTTTTATGCCTTTAATCCCAGCACTCAGGAGGCAGAAGCAGGTGGATCTCTGAGTTAGATGCCAGCCTGGTCTACAGAGTGAGTTCCAGGATAGCCAGGGCTACACAGAGAAACTCTGTCTTGACAAAAGAAAAAACAAAAAAACCAATCTAGCTCTTACTAGCTGACAGATTGATAAATACTAGGGACAGAGTGGAAGAAGCCAGGAATCAATAGCTGGCTGGCTCAGTACGCATATCTGAGGGCAGACTCAGATGATCATTAACACAGGCTGAAACTCACAGTTTACCCTCCCTGGAGCCTTTGAACATCTTGCATCTGAAATAATAGAACGTTATAGCAGGATATTTATGAATTCTGTTGTTTTTAGGAAGATGTTCTGAGCTTGCTGGAAACCCTTCAGTTGAACACAAGGCTACTTCATCACCTTTGTGGGCATTCCAAGGTAAGAAAGGAGCAGGTCTCACTAGGAAGCATAACCAGTCATGGCTTGAAACTCATGCTCAGCCTCCTCGCTGAGATTATAGACATGGGCCACCAGACCTAACTTTCAACCCTTAGTCCAAAGGCAATTCATTTAAAGTAAGCAAGTCCTTTGTTGCTGGATAAGACTGGCAGTTATCAAAAGGGAAAGTTTTTTATTTGAACTCAAATTTTATAGCTGTATTTCTGCTTGAAGTGCTTCTGAGGATCCTAGTTGTTCACATAATCAATTCCAGCACTTAGAGGCTGGCTGGCCTAGGCTACATAGCTAGACAAATGTCTCAGAACAAACCAGAGTCCACTTCTTGGGGGAAGAGAGTATAGAGCACTTCCTAGATGAGTTACTGTTACACAGTGTCCTAGAGTTAGGGTTTCCACTGCTATGATGAAACACCATGACCAAAAGCAACTCAGGGAAGAAAGAGTTTTATTACCTATCCTTTGAGGGAAACCAAGGCAAGAACTCAAACTGGGCAGGAACCTGGAGGCAGGAGTTGATACAGAGGCCATAGGGAAGTGCTGCTTGCCTGCTTATTCCTTCTGTCTTGCTCAGCCTGCTTGTAGAACTCAAGACTGCAGCCCAGGGATGGCACTACCCACAATGGGCAGGGCCCTCCCATTTCAATTACTAATTAAGAAAATGCCCTACAGACTTGCCTCCAGTCCAGTCTTGTAGAGGCATTTCTCAGTTGAGGCTCCCCCCTCTCAGATGACCCTAGCTGTGTCGAGTTGACAGAGAACTGCAGCAGGAGGACTGTCACATAGATAGTGACTGCTGGAGCTTGGAAGTAGTCCTAGCCAGCCAACCTAGATCTTTTCAGCTACAGGACTTGGTGTCTCTTATGAGAATATTTGAGTACTTATTGGAAGACATAAAATAATTATAAATAAAAATAAAGATTTTTACAAACATTTTATAATTTTATAAATAAAAATTTTTAATTACAAAATAAAAAAAGTATTTATTAAAAGATGATTTATTGTTGCTGGGCATGGTGGCACACACCTTTAATCCCAGTACTTGGGAGACAGAGGCAAATGGATCTCTGTGAGCCTTGGTCTACATAGTGAGTACTAAGACAGCCAGCACTGTTACACAGAGAAACCCTGTCTTGGGGGGGGAGGGTGATTTATTAAAAGACTTTTTTTTCCAAAAGTGAGTGCTGGGATTAAAGGGGTGTGCTACCACACCTGGCTTTAAAAGTATTGGGACACTCCTTTAATCCCAGCACTTTGAAGGCAGAAGCGGGTGGAACTTGTTGAGTTCAAGGCCAGCCTGGTCTACATAATGAGTTCCAGTGCTGTCAGATATGTAGTTTGGGGAGGGTAAAGGAGGGCAGAGGAGGGCACAGCAAAAAACCCTCCAAATGAAGCTCTTAATTGTTTATCTGAAGGAACATAGAAACAGTGGCTTCTGTGGTCCCTCGCAAAACAAGTGATTCTTTGAACTGTTTTTTTTTTGTTTGTTTGGTTGGTTGGTTGGTTTTTTGTCACTCATTTCTTCCCTGGTTCTGTGCTTACAAGAAAATGAGCTGAAATTTCTTTCTTTTTTTTTTTAAGATTTATTATATATACACAGTTCTGTTTGCATGCATGCCTGCAGGCCAGAAGAAACAACCAGATCTCGTTATAAATGGTTAGGAGCCACCATGTGGTTGCTGGGAATTGAACTCAGGACCTCTGGAACAGCAGCCAGTGCTCTTAACCTCTGAGCCTCTCTCCAGTCCCTGAGCTGGAATTTCTGAGCCTTAAAGCTAATCAGAGGTTTTGTTTTGTTTTGTTTTCTTTTTTTTTTTTTTTGAGATAGGGTTTCTCTGTGTAGCTCTGGCCTGGCTGTCCTGGACTCACTTTGTAGAAAAGGCTGACCTTGAACTCAGAGATCTGCCTGCCTCTGCCTCCCAAGTTCTGGGATTAAAAGTGTGTGCCACCACACCCAGCAGTTACGACACCTGTGACCTGCCATGTGGATGCTTGGATTTGAACCCAGATCCTTTGGAAGAGCAGCCAAGTGGTCTTAACCACTGAGCCATCTCTCCAGCCCCCAGAGCTAATTTTTTATTTCATATTATTAAACATACCTTGGGGTAATTTCCTGATGATTAGTCAATAGGGGTTATCAGAGATACCTGGAGGTGTTAGTGTATGTCTTCTAGTTTTAAGTTTTTATCTGTCATTCATTTTAGAGTACTCATCAAACTGTTATTCTTTAATGGATCATGTCTCTGGGCCATATTGGCCAGGCATGTCCTCTTACTGTTTAGGTATGAGAAATTCAAACATGTCTGTTCAAGAAATATAAAACATGATGATAAACCTGGATGATTTATTTCCCTTCAGATTCACCAGGACACAAGACTCACCAAACATGTGCCTTTACTCAAAAAGTCACTGGAGCTGTTAGTTTGCAGAGTCAAAGCCATGCTTGTCCTGAACAATTGTAGAGAGGCTTTCTGGTTGGGTACTCTCAAAAACCGAGACTTACAGGTAAGCCTGAAGTTTAGACCATCGGTTATGAATTCTCAGTCCCATTCTTTGTAAGAGCATCAGAAGAAATACAAGAGATGTTACCCAAGCCCTGTTCTCCTAATAAGATTGCCTTTTGTTTAGACCTGGTGGCACAAGCTTGTAATCCCAACTACTTGGGAGGTTGACAAAGGGGGATTACAAATTCAAGATTTTCCCAGCTTCAGAGTGAGTTCAAGGGGAGCTGGAGAGATGGCTCAGCGGTTAAGAGCACTGGCTGCTCTTCCAAAGGACCAAGTTCAAATCCCAGCATCATATGGCAGTTCACAGCTGTCTGTAATGGCCGGGTGTGATAGCACACACCTTTAATCCCAGCATTCGGGAGGCAGAGGCAGGTGGATCTCTGTGAGTTCAAGGCCAACCTGGTCTACAAAGTGAGTCCAGAACAGCCAAGGATACACAGAGAAACCCTGTCTCGGAAAAAACAAAAACAAAACAGAGTGAGTTCAAGATCAGCCTGAGCAATTTAGCAGAACTGTCACAAAATGGAAATTAATAGAGGAGGCTGGAGATACAGCTCAGGGGTAGAGTACTTATCTAGCTAGTATGTGTAAAGAACTAGGTGCAGTCCCCATTAGTGGGAATAAAAGACTACTGTTGCCACGTTTGTGGCTGTTTTAAGATCATAAGAGTGGAGAGACAGTTCAACAGTTGAGATTACTGGCCACTCTCTCAGAGGGCTCAGGTCCATTTCCACACCTACACGCTGGCTTAGAGATGTGACCAGCCCCTTCTACAACCTCCATGTGGTGTAGTGCACAGAAACACATGGAGGCAGAGCACTAACACATAAAATAAAAAGAAAGGTAAAAATTTTCAAAATAATATTTAGCTGGGCAGTGGTCACACAGGCCTTTAATCCCAGCACTTGGTACACAGAGCCAGCCTGGTCTACAGAGCAAGTTCCAGGACAGCCAGGGCTACAGAGTGAGGCCCTATCTCAAAATACAGCTAAAGAGATGGCCCAGTGGTTAAGAGCTGTTCCTGTAGAGGACCTGGGTTCAATTCCCAGCATCCCACATGGCAGCTCTCAACTGGTCTGTAATTCCAAGAGATCCATGATAGCAGGCGTGCACAAGGTGCACACATATGTGCTTGTAAGCAAAATAGCCCTCTATATAAAATAAATCTAATTGCCGGGCGGTGGTGGCGCACGCCTTTAATCCCAGCACTTGGGAGGCAGAGGCAGGCGGATCTTTGCGAGTTCAAGGCCAGCCTGGTCTACAAAGCGAGTCCAGGACAGCCAGAGCTGTTAAACAGAGAAACCCTGTCTCGAAAAACCAAAAAAAATAAAAAATTTAAAAAAAAATCTAATTTTAAAAGCAAACACACACGGAGCCAGCTCAGCACAGCCCTTTCTCTATGCCAAGGGGGCACTTACAAATCCCAGAGGGCAGATTTATAACACTTTGGTATATGGACAAACTTCTTGTGGATTTTTTTTTCCTAAGGTAGTCTGTCTTATTACTGAAAATGCTCTCAGTTTTAACAAATAGGCATGATTATCTGGAACCTGCTTGTATGACACATTGCTGTGGAATTTCAGCATCACTCAATTTCAGGGTCCGAGGCACCTCACTCATACTAGCTGAGGGTTGTTTTAACTTTTTTAAATATTTAAATATTAAAAACCTCCATGAGTTTATATACACCACGTGTATGGAGGATCTAGAGGAGGCCAGAAAAAAGTGTTGAGTTCCCTGGAAGTGGAGTTAGAGACAGTTCTGAGCTACCATATGGGTACTGAGAACTAAACCTGGATCCCATGTAAGAGTCGTAAACACTCTTAACTGCTGAACCATCTCTCCAGCCCCACTAGCTGAGTTTTATTTTATTTATTTTTTTGTTTTTTAGAGACAGGGTTTCTCTGTGTACTAGCCCTGGCTGACCTGGACTCACTTTGAGGACCAGGATGGCCTAGAACTCACAGAGATCCCCCTGCCTCTGCCTCCTGAATGCTGGGATTAAAGGCGTGTGCCACCATGCCCAGCAATTTTTTTTTTAATTTATGTGTAAGTGTTCTGTGTGCATGCCAGAAGAGGGCATCAGATCCCATTATAGATGGTTGTGAGCCATCATATGATTGCTAGGAATTTGATTCAGGACCTCTGGAAGAACAGCCAGTGCTCTCAACCACTGAGCCATCTCTCCAGTCCCCCTGCTGAGTTTTATAATTGTATATATGAAAAGAATAGAACAATGGTTTTCTTTAAACTTATGAAGCCAGTTTTGTTGTTTTCTTGTAGAAAACTGAGGCTAAGGATAGTAACTTTCACAGACCATTTAGCAAGTTAGTGGAGCCCGGGTTTGAGTTTGACAATTCCTCAGTTCCTGCTTGGTTATTTGGGGTTGGAATGTGGTACTTATAACTCTTGAGGTATTGAGAAATATATTTCTGGCAACAGGGTCTCACTCTGTAGCCCATACTAGCCACAAACTTTGATTCTCTTCTAAGTTCTGATTACAATTTCAGCCTTTGAGATAATTTTAGGTCCATAATTAGCATTAACTGAGAGACACCAATACAACATCTGTTTTAGATGAGATCGGGTGTTTTCAGGGTGGTATGGCCATAGACACACCTATTTTTAAAATCTTCCGTGGGCATTTCAGAAACCTGGAATTGAACAGTGCTTCCATGAATGATGATAGATCAGAGGTTAATAGGTTTTGAATGGCTAGAATAATTCTTCTCTAATACCTAGAAACTCAGCCTTTCCCAAAACCACAGATGTACTTATTACACCTCACCATTTGTTTTGCTTCTTCTACACGTAGGGTGAAGAGATTATTTCCCAGCATCCCTCTTCCTCAGAGAGCACTGCTGAGGACAGTGAGGACGATATGACATCCCACGTCTCCAGGAGCAGAGCGACAGAGGTATCTGCACAGCTGGTCTGGCCTTGGTGGAGCATTTTATTAAGTATTCCTTGTTAGCAGAAAGTACAGGACTTTTTCTGTATATATCTATTTTTGTTAAATACTTCTGTGCCCACTTTCATTTCCTACAAAAAAGCTTATATATAAGTGCTTTAGGATCCATAAAATTCTATTACGTTGTCTCAAGGTATGTTGAAAATTTGTTTGCAACATAAGGGGAATTACAGCTCAGTGGTAGAGCATGAAGTTGACATGTACACGTTTGTGCATTGAGTCCTCTGTACCAAAAACAAAGTAGAGATTTGTTCTTCCATTATATAGCATCCTGTTTTCCATGATCTTGAATGTAAGTGTTCCAGCATGTTCTATGTTAAAATGAATTAAACCATTTGAATTTTTGTTTGTTTGGTAGTCCTGGCTGGCCTGGAACTTACTATGCAGATCAAGCTAACTTTGAATTCACAGAGATCTGCTTTCTTATGCCTCCCAAGTGCTGAGATTAAAGGCATGAATCACCATGCCTGGCCTTTTCAGCTTTTTCTTTTTTTTTTTTTTTTTTTTTTTTTTTGGTGTTTTTTTTCTCTGCACCATGTACATACAGAACCTGTGGTACACCCAGAGGGAGTGTTGTGCTGGGACTGGAGTTAGAGTTGTGAGCCCCCATATGGGTGCTAGGTCCTCTGGAAGAAGAGCTAGTGCTCTCAATAACACTGATCCATCTCTCTAGTCCCTCAACTTGTTTTAACATATGAAATAGAAACATGAAAGCAGAAGCCTAGAGTCAAGCTTGCCAAAACTGAAATAAAATAATACAGGTCCCCATTCTTTTCTGCAGATATATGCTTTTGTGGATTTAAAGTAAGCTAAATAAAAATGTTTGTTTGTTTTGTTTTTCGAGAAAAAGTTTCTCTATGTAACAGTCCTGGCTGTCCTAGACTCACTTTGTAGACCAGACCAAGCAGGCCTTGAACTCACAGAGATCCCCACCTGCCTCTGCCTCCTGAGTGCCAGGATTAAAGGTGTGCGCCACCACACCCAGCTGCTAAATAAAAATATGTGCATCAAGTTTTGCTCAGTTCTTGTGAGTTCTAGATACCAGGCAGTTTGGCTTGAAGCCGTGCACAGAAAGACTATGCATTATGAAGTCTGTTTGTGTGGCTCTATTTCAGTCCTATCACAGACCTCTTATGCTTACCCTCATAAAGCATCTAATGTAGTCAGTATGCTATGTTCCCACTAGGTAAATGTGTAGAGGAGCAAACCAGTTCTATTCTCGACTCCTGTTGGTATATGCCAGTACTGTAATAACCATTGCTTCATACACATAACATATACATATTTGCTTGTTTACTTATTCCTTTTGTGTATGCAGAATCTTGCTATGTAGCCCAGGCTGGCCTTGGACTCACAATCTTCCTGCCTTAGCCTCCTGAATCTTGGGATTGCAGAGTTGTACCACCATGTTAAACCTTGCTTATTTTGTGACAATGCAGCTTATATTGTTTCTGTGTCTTATGCCTGAGTAGAGCTTTGACTTATTTAAAGATCATGCAGATTTGGTTCCGTTGTAAATAATTCAGTATCAAATGACCTCTTGGACTGAATGTGGTAGCTAACACCTTTAATCACAGCACTAGGGAGGGAGAGGCAGATGGATCTCTGTGGGTTCAAGGCCAGCCTCAACTACATAGCAAGTTCTGAATCAGATAGGGTTGGTTACACAATGAGACCTTGCCTCAACAAAACAAAGCCTTTCTCTATGTCTTGGCTTACAGTTCATGGCAAGAGTTATAGGGAAGCCAAGTATGGTGGTGCACACCTTCAGTCCAGCACTTGGAGGCAGAGACAGTGGATCTCCTGAGTTTGAGGCCAGCCAAAGGCTACATAGTGAGATACCCCCCCCCCCATCTTAAAAACACACAGAGGAGGAGGGGCTAAGCATGGTAGAATGCACATATAAACCCAGTACTGGGAGGTGGAGGAATCACAAACTCAAGGTCATTCTTGGCAAGATAATGAGTTTGAGAGATCTTGAGCTACATGAGATTTTGTCTCAAAACAAAAGGAGAACAGGAAGGAGCTTCTGCCTTAGCTCACAGATGTCTTAATTCTCCATTGCTTTTAAAAATGGAAATGATGTAGCGTAGTCTGTAAGAGCTGTATTGCAAGAACCGGCCTAAAGTACTTTTCTCTTCTTTGTCCCTTAGGATGGGGAAGATGAAGCAAGTGATGGACGAAAGGACCAGGATGGCGAGGAAAGTGATGACAGCTCCGATTAGACCCCAGGGACACCGCTGCCCCCTTCTCCTCATCTCTGGCAGCCTCTTACCATTTTCTCTTTGGGGTTTGAAGTCTGGTCTCTGCCTTTCTAACCAGAAGCATGTTTGTCCTTCAAGAAGGGGTTTTTATTTAATTAACCAGTGGATTTCACATCCAGGTCACTGGCTCAGGAGTCCAGTGTAGCATCCATCAGTGGTTGGATAAACATGGCTGTGCTACACTACAGAGTGAATGCTCTAACTGGGCCTTGGGGACTAGTTTTGAAACTGATTTACTTTAGGCTTATGATAGCTTTGTAAATAAATTATTTTCTGAGTTTTGCCTCAACTACCTTGCTCTTCGCTTTAAATGTGTCTTATTATTCGAGGGTTAGGTAAGACTGAGTTATTTCTGTACAGTCATACCCATGACCTAAAGTGTGTCTCATATGCGACCTTCCTGGAGGAACGCCTTGACCTTCTTACCAATGATCAAAAAAGTAAAAAAGAACATTTTAACTACCTTTCAGTGGATTTTTGTTTTGTTTTGTGACAAGGGTCTCTTTATGTAGCTCTAGCTATTGTGGTATGAGATATGATGACCAGGAGGGTCTTGAACTCTAGTTTTGAATTTCTAAACATTTTTATGTATGTGGGCACACACGTGCCATGGTGCATATGTGGAGGTCAGAGGACAACTTGTGGGAGTAGGCAAAGGAAGAAAAGACATCACCAAATATCTGTTGGCTTTGTATGTATATGTAGTATTTATTTCCACATTATTCTGAATTATGCCTAGAATCTACTTGTAAGAATTATACAAAATATTTGTAGTTTATTAGAAATAGAACATCAGGAACTAAAGTCGGGGATTCCCCTGTCTTCTGCCAGAAAGCTCAATCTCAAAGCTGCCATCAAGCTCCTCCTTGCCTGTCGTTAAGATTATCTAATATTTGTTAATATTCATGCAGGTATATTAAAGTTATGTTTTGCTGTTTTTTTTCTTGTTCACATTTGTTTGAGGAGGGACTATTGTTTTTAAACTAGTCTTTAACTGACATTTTTGACCCTTCATTTTCTGGTACCCAGAAATCCATACATATCTTTTCTTGGCTCCCCCTTTTTTGCCATTGTCTTTCACATTTGAATGTGTACATATTAGGTTGGCTCGTTTATGTAAGTTAATCATTATCTCATGTGTGCGTCAATGTTAGGTTGACTTTTAAATGGCCATTCAGCTTTAAAGTGGAAATGTTCTTCCTTGCTTAGTGTCATTAGTCCTATTTCTGAAAAGAAAGGGAGAAGGGGAACTTCTGAATTGTCACAGCTTGACCGAAAGGCAAAATATCCGGCATGATGTCACAGTTTGATTTATGTGGACAGGTGTGTGTAAACTTCATGTACATACCAGAGAGCATGGTGTGGAGCACAGGGGTCAGATGGGGACCCTTTACTTAGAGTGCTGCAAGGCAAAAGTGCACTTTTTGTACGTCGCATACAGCAGGAGGATAGAGCGTAGCATCTGTTTGCACATAGTCACTGTCATCTGAATCTGAGGCTCCTTGAGTCCAGTGGGCCACTGGTGCTCCCTGCTGATAATTTTGCAGAAGGCTGACTTGTCTGAAACTCTGATGGTTCCAGTCCACTTGGGTGGCTGTGCTGTGATGACCCTACCAAAAACAGAATCCACTCCATTGAGGCGGACTGGTTGGGGCTTCCTCACCACTCCTTTCTTGTTATTCACGGCTTGAAGCTCTGATGTGTGACAGGGTAACTTGGGGCTCTCTCTAGGTTCCACAAGTGGGCTGTCTAGGACAAGCGTGACTTCTTGAAAGCACAACTGCACTTCAAGGTCAGAAGGAGTGTGGGGGAAGCAAGGAGAGGCCCTAAAAGGATGTTTGGAGGAAGGGGTAGGTGTTGTGTGCCGCAGCCATTGGAAGCTCTCATCCAGTGGGGTCCATGGTGACCAGAGCTGGTAGCCTGCCATTGACAGTCCTAAAGGAAAGGAATCAAACATGGAATCTCCCTGCTGTGCTTTGGGGGAGGGGAGAGGCTGTGCACATTCACTACTGTCTCCTTACTGATTTAAACTTAGTGCTTCTCACTGAACAGATGTCAGTATATGACAGGGTCAGTAAGTCTAAGGGGCAACACTGAATGTGGCAACTGCTGTACTTGCTCGCACTTCAAACCTCTTCAAAGCCACTGTAAGAAAGGTAACCTAGCCGGGCGGTGGTGGCGCACGCCTTTAATCCCAGCACTTGGGAGGCAGAGGCAGGCAGATCTCTGTGAGTTCGAGGCCAGCCTGGTCTACAAAGCGAGTCCAGAACAGCCAGAGATACACAGAGAAACCCTGTCTCGAAAAACCAAAAAAAAAAAAGGTAACCTATTCTACAGATGATACAGATCTGTCTGAAATGGAGGATCTCAGTCAATGTCTTGGGTGGGCAGAAGGGCAAAGAGTAGCTGGACTTCATGAAGAATCAATATTTGATGGGAAGGAACAGCCCATGTCTTACAAGCATTTCTAATTGGTACTTTGTCAGAGCTCTCAGTATAACCAACCCTACAACCACTAGTTTTATCATTGGGGGGTTTGATACAAGCTCTTGGGGCCCTATCACAGACCTACTGAATTAGAAATGTAGGGTGGGACCCAGAAGTTTGCATGTATACAAATCCTCCAAAGATTCTGTTCCGCCTTACAGTTTGCAGACTATTTACAATGTGACTTATAAGCAACTTCTAGTTTTCACTATTCCTTATGGAAACATCCTATTAAAAACAGTATCTGGCTTGGTGGCTTATGCTTACTATATTCTTAACACTTGGAAGGTAGAGGTAGAAGGATCATTACAAGTTGGAGACAAGACTTGTACATGGTGAATTCCAAACCAGCCAGAATTGCATACATAAGAGACCCAGCCCTCCCCTCCCCCACCAAAAAAATAAATACTGGAGAAGATGGCTCAACAGTTAAAGTGCTTGCTGCTATTTCAGGGGACCTGATTTGGTTCCCAGCTCCCATATGGGGCATCTTACAGCTCCCTGTAACTACAGCCCAGGGCATCCAACAGAGGGATTTTTCTGTCTTCCACCAGTACCTGAACATACAGATACACAAACAAAATAAGTTAAAAAAAAAAAGAAAAGAAAAAACCTAGGGGCAGGCGTGGTCGTGCACGCCTTTAATCCTAGCATTCAGGAGGCAGAGGCAGGCAGATCTCTGAGTTCAAGGACATCCTGGTCTACAGAGTGAGTCCAGGATAGTCAGGGCTACACAGAGAAACCCTGTCGGGGGGGGGGGGTGGAAGCTTGGATTTTTTGAATCCCTAGGATCACCCCTCACCCTGGAATGGGTTAGTTACTCCCTGTGATGCTGGGGACTGGGGCAGAACCATTTTTATTTAAACCTTGTATGAAGGAGTAGAAAGACCTGGAGTCCAAAGCCCTCCCATCCCTATTGTTTCAGGCTGGACATTTGACACTTGAAAAGACAGGTGATTTCCAAATTCAAGGACAGCCTGGTCTATGTAGTGAGTTCCAAGACACCCAGGGCTACATAAGGAGATCCTGTCTTTAAAAAACAAAACTTAACAGTAGGAAAAGCCAGGCGTGATGGCACATTCCAGCACTTGGGAGGCACAAGCAGACAGATCTCTGAGTTCAAGGCTACTCTGGTCTACAGAGTGAGTCCAGGACAGTCAGGAATGCATAGAGAAACCCTGTTTGGGAAAAAAAAAATCCAACAACAACAACAAAACCAAACAAAACTTAACAACAGCAGGAAAAAAAAAAACCAAAATGGGCTGGGGAGATGGCTCAGTGGTTAAGAGCACTAGTTGCTCTTCCAAAGGACCAGAGTTCAAAGCCCAGCACTCACATGGCAGTTCCCAGCTGTCTAATTGCCAGGCATGGTGGCACATGCCTTTAATCCCAGCACTCGGGAGGCAGAGGCAGGCGGATCTCTGTGAGCTGGACGCCAGCCTGGTCTACAAAATGAGTCCAGGACACCCAGAGTGGTTATAAAAAGAAACCTTGTCTCGAAAAATCAAAAAACAAAACAAAAATATTACTAGACAGTCCCTTGACCCTAAAAGGATTCTGATAGAAAATGCTAGAGCAATGGGCAACTTACCAGCACCTTGAAAGATGTACATGCTATAAGAGAGTTTTCACAGGCCGGCCTTTAGAACTTGTTCATTTCCCCACATATATGGGTATATATGTTTTCATAAGTGAGATACCCTCTGGATAATACCTTGAATTCTCAAGTGCTGGGAGGATATATTAACTCAAAATCTATCCAAGTAGAATTTTAATTTTCTGTCATTCTACTTCCAAACTGACAGTGTCTCCTGAATTCAGGAGAAGCTTACTTTTTTTTTTTTTTTTTTAGCACTTTTCCTGCTATGTGAAGGGCCATTACTGGTCCCATTTCTGTGTAAGTCACATACTCTGGACCCACTGCACCACTGGGGCCCCTGCAGGTAGGTCCTTTTTGTTTTCAGCCAAATCTAAGGCTTTGTCCCCTCCTCTTTCTCCCATAAGAGACAACATCAGCACATATTGTCCAGTAGTTACCAAAAGGCTGGCACCTCCATAGTGAGGTTAATTAAAAAAAAAAAAAAAAGACTGCTGGTTACAATTAAAAGTGCAAGCACCCTTTGACAGTGATTAGGGTGAAGTTCATTTGATTTCCTCCAACTGATAATTTCTCAGTCTATGCAGTCCCTTTGCAAGTTGCTAAGTTTAATTTATCTGGGCTGCCTTAGGAAGAGAAACTGACATGGAAGGACAGTTGTCTATTCCAAAGTTATGAAAGGTATCCACTGCTGGACATCTTGAATTTAAGAGCACATAGCCAATGCTTGTCACCTCAGCACTTGAGAGACTGAAGCAGGAGGATTTCTATGAGTTCAATAACAGCCTGGGCTGCATAGGGTAAGACCTTGTCTGAAAAAAAAAATCCAAGAGGGGGCCTCTGGTACACCACCATGGCAAGGGTAGATGGAGAGTACTTTTGCCTCTAAACATTAAAACAAGAAAAAAATAGATGGATCCACTTATATAGACTCATGTCCTAAAAAATCCATCTAGAAGAAAGTTTTGTCAAATGTCCAGCATAAACCAAGAGGGATGGGAGGATGCTATACTAGCCTCACATAGGAAACACCTGGTTCCCCTGTCCAAAAATGCTTTCTTTTTTATTGGTGCCTTCCTTCTAAGGAACCCGGATCCTCGATTTCCCCACCTGGGAAAGGGGAAGGCAGCGCCAAAGTGCAGCTGAAGTCCTCCCGAACTGTGAAAAGATCCCGAGTGGCTGGAGTGCTTGGAGAACAGGTTTGTCTCCCCGGAAGTCCCTCCCCCGGAGCAGGAGCCACACGGCCTTGGCCGAGGCCAGGGCAGCGGTGGGAGCCCGGGCCCGGACCCACCATCACCATCCGGGCCGGGAGCTTACCTACTGAACGCCACGCGGATTGCACGCTCCAGGATAGCTGCCAGCATCTTCTCTCCACCGGCGCCTGGCAACCGCCTTTGTGACTCAGGACCGCGGGGGCGGGCCGGGACAGGGGCGGGGGTTGGAGGCCTCGGATGCAGGACTTCTCCATTCTCACACCTCCAGTTCCAGAAAAGGGCCATCAGAAACCGGGCCCTCCACAAGAGCATCAAATACTCTCAACTGCTAAGCTGTCTCTCCAGCCCCTGTACGTTCTTCTATCTTCTGTTAAACCTCAAGATGCTTCTGTCTCATGTCCAAAGCCGAAAACATGTTTCACTATAGCAGAAGTCAGTGTTGTGAGCAGTACTTCCATTAGCATGAATGGCTCTAGGAAGCAGGAGTTGCCCTCAAGCCTAATTATTTCAATCTGTTACAGTATGCAAGGAACAGGAGGAAGGATTGAACACATGAACTAATAACTTATCTGACCATTTCCTAAACACAAATTACCCCTTCTTTTCCCCTACTGTAGAGCTCGATTCATTAAAAAAAATTATTGGAGCCAATCATGGTGGCTCACCGTTTAATCTCCCTTTAATCCCAGGAGGTTGAAGCAGGTGGATCTCTTGTGAGTTCAAGCCCATCCTAGTCTACAGAGTGAGTTCTAGGACAGCTAAGGCTACACAGAGAAACCCTGTCTCGAGAAACCAAAATAAATAAATAAAAATAAAAAATTATTGGACAAGCTGGGCATTTTGGTACATATTTGAAATCTCAGCACTTATGAAGGCAGGAGGCCTGGCCTGAGTTTAAGGCCAGCACAATGGAAAAACATTTTAACAGTATACCTGCTGTGACTGAGGACTGAAGGATTGGGGTCAGGTAGAGATCTGGGTTTGGGAGACCTACAGCGTCTTCACTTGTTTGTCCAGCGCCCACTGTGTGTACATATGTACCCCATTACAGAAGGCGTAAGCAAAACAGACTTTAAATGGAAATCAGAAACCAGAACAGAAAATTGTGAGGCTTGGAAGAGAGGGAAGTGGTTTTGAATTACAACTTTTTCTCAGTCTTTTTTTATCTTCCTCCTGGTTAAGAGAAACCTGCTATTAAAAGGCAAATTAAACTGTAGTTACTGCACATTTTTTAAAAATATGAAAGTCCCCAAGGCCCTTTAACCATAAGGATAGACTTTGAGGTAACATCTGCTATAATAATCATGGTAAGGCCAAACAATGGTGTACCCAACCCATGGCGCTGTTCTATTAAGCAGTCTCTAAATGCTAATTAATAACACACACACACAGATGCATATATGTATGTGTATATATATATTTTTTGAGACAGGGTTTCTCTGTGTAGTCCTGGCTGTCCTGGACTCACTTTGTAGACCAGTTTGACCTTGAACTCGAGATCCACCTGCCTCTGCCTCCCGAGTGCTGGAATTAAAGGCATGCGCCACCACTCCTGGTTTTAAATTTATTTTTATCTTATGTGTATTGGTGTTTTGCCTGCACATTTTTCTGTATGAGAATGCCATATTTCCTGGAACTGGAGTTACAGGCAGCTGTGAGCTGCCATGTGGGTGCTGAGACTTGAACCTGGGTCCTCTGGAATAGCAGGCAGCACTCTTAACCTCTGAGCCATCACTCCAGCCCTTCAATGACTTTCTTAATGAAACAATTAGGTGAAAAGGTTTGAGATTGTTTTGCAGTTCTTGATTCAAATTGCGTTAGCTTACATTGTGACTATGGCCAAGATTTATTTATTATGTATACAATGTTCTATCTGCAGGTATGCCTGCAGGCCAGAAAAGGGCACCAGATTTCATTATGGATGGTTGTGAGCCACCATGTGGCTGCAGGGAATTGAACTCAGGACTTCTGGAAGAGTAGTCAGTGCACTTAACCGCTGAGCCATCTGACCAGTCCTTGAAAGGCATTTTAAATGTGAAGATTCAGAGTAGGTGGGATGCCTCAACGAATAAAAGCACCTGTCACCAAGCCTGATGACCTTCTAGCCCACAAGATGGAAGATGAGGAAACTCAGTCCTGAAGTTGTCCCCTGACTTCCACCTGTGTGTTGTGGCATGTGTTTGCTCACACACATGCACACACACACATAATATGAATAAAATAATGTTAGCGGTGGTGATGCACACCTTTAATTCCATCACTCAGGAGGCAGAGGCAGGTGGATCTGAATCCGAGGCCAAGCCTGCTCTACAGAGCGAATTCCAGCACAGCCAGGGCTACACAGAGAGACCCTGTCTCGAAAAACAACAACAAAATATTTTTAAAAAGAAAACGAGAATAGCAGAGTTGTGACCCAAGCATGTAAAAGCATTTTGAATAAACGTGATTCATGGACTATGCCCATCTCTCTGTCGACGCCCCAAGAGAATTTGGAGCAACCCAGGGCAGAGGCAGGGGCATGTGGGCGCCCCCTTCCGACAAGAATCGCTAGTGATCAGCATGGACGTGCGGCCTGGAGCCGGGGAGTTCTGGGTCTGAACCTCGCAAACGTAGCATTCTAATTTTTTCCAGCGTAGGAGCCAAGCTAGAACACAGGACGTAGGGAGCTACTCTGCGCACGCGCACCTCTATGCCAGGCCTTTAAGGGGCTCTAACACTTGGGTGCCGGCTGGCGGCGCAAGCGCGCTCGCTGGCGGCCTGTGAAGGTCGCGACGCCTGCGCAGTTACTCTCCCTCAGGCGGCCGCCATGGCGGGACAGGAGGATCCCGTGCAGCGAGAGATTCACCAGGACTGGGCGAACCGGGAATACATTGAGATCATCACCAGCAGCATCAAGAAAATCTCGGACTTTCTCAACTCCTTCGGTCAGCGGGAGAACAGGGGAGGTTGGGAGGAGAGAGGCATCGGAGGCGGCCGGCGGCGCTGAGGAGAGGCGCGCCTTCCCCGCTTCCTCTTC
The DNA here is from genome assembly GCA_907164525.1 of Lophiomys imhausi. NCBI lineage: Eukaryota > Metazoa > Chordata > Mammalia > Rodentia > Muridae > Lophiomys > Lophiomys imhausi. The sequence goes on from CAJQZJ010032121.1 coordinate 7,046,887, forward strand.
CGCGCCCCGCCGGCCCTAGTCCCCTCACCCTGAGCCTCACTAGGCAGTCTCCGTGGGTCAACCCTGCCCATTGCCATGCCTCGCTTGCGCACGCCAGCACTCCCACTGCCCAGCCCCTCCTAGGCCTGTCCATCACCGGTCCTGGTTTGCTCTGCTCTTCCATTGCTAGTCTCCACTTGGCACGCAGTGAGCAGCCCTGTCACTGTCACACTTCAACTGTCAGAGACTCCTGAGAGTTCATCTCCTTCAGGATCAAGTCTGAAACCCCTTAGTGCCATGCCTGGAATTGCACCCGTAGTCATTCCCTCCCGTTCATTCCTCCCCGGCTCCCTCTGGTGCCAGTGCTGAGGGTGATAAGGGATGGACAGAGGGAAGGATGGGGGTCCCCTCGGACCTTGGAAATGTCTTTTGTAGCCCTGTATCTGCTTCATGGTAGGTGTTCTGGATGCTTCTGTCTGGCTCCTCGGATTTAACAGGGCTTTCAACAGAATCCACTTTTCCAAAACTATTCCTAGGTGTGGCCAGCTGGTGACAGTCTTCATTTCTTTTTGCGTTTGTTCCTAGCCTTCTGGACAGAAAACCTGTCACAGACTCCTTAATGTCTCCGGAAGATTTCCTTTACAGAGTTTCTTACACAGTACAAGAAGTGCAGATGGCACCTAGTGGTCTTGTTCAACTAGAGTACTTTGGTTCTAGTAATTAGCAACTTTCAGCGTCTTAGAGTAAATGGGAGAGGGTGCTGTATTTTCGAAATTTTTTAAATGAATCGATTATTTTCTAGCTAGAGAATTGATGAGTCCTAAGGATGTGACAGTAAGGCTTCAGTTATGGGGTGCGTCTAGGACTCCTGGGGTAGCATGCACAAGACTCTGGCATCATTTACTCCTTAAAAAGAAAGAGTTGCTTTGTTTTTGTTTTATTTATTTTTTTAAAGATTTATTATATATACACAGTATTCTGCCTGCATGCACGCCTGTACTCCAGAAGAGGGCACCAGATCTCATTATATAGATGGTTGTGAGCCACCGTGTGGTTGCTGGGAATTGAACTCAGGACCTTTGGAAGAACAGCCAGTGCTCTTAACCTCTGAGCCATCTCTCCAGCCCTTTATTTTGTTTTTAAGGACAAAATAACAAAGGGGAAAGTGGAAAAGCAGCATTAAGGGGCCGAAGATGCCCAGTTAGTAGAGTGTTCGTTGTTCTAGCATGCACCCACCCAGCCTCTGAGAGTCACTCTCAGGAAGCAGACAGGAGAACCAGGAGGAGCGCAGAGTTACCTGCTTTGTAGAGGGTTTGAATCCAGCCTGGTAGAACAAAGCAAAGATCAGCCAGTGTTGCTGGTTCTTACACAGGTCTACTGGCAGTGAGGAACATGATAAGTCTTTCCTGCTGTCTTTGGTGGCATACATCTGTACTCTTAGCACTTGGGAGAAAAGTGCTGTGCATTTAAAGCTAATCAGGTCCTCAAAAGAACCACATTTTCTGCATTCAAGATGGTAAAGGCCATGGAGTGTGGCAACCTGAGTACAATCCTCAGGACCCACAAGGTGAAAAGAGAGAACCAACTTTCACAAATTGTCCTGACCCCACAGTGGTGCCATGGTACACGCCCACACCCACCTCCGGATACCAAATAAATAAATAAATAAATAAGAAAGAGATCCAGTCTGTCCCTCCACCCCATGTTCCCTACACCATTTTGTTTGAAGTCTTGGTAAATTGCTGGAACTCTTGATTTTCCTTCCCCAACTTCTCTTTTTTTTTCCCCTCCTGAGATAATTAATGTCTGTCACTCTATGCTGGCCTGGAATATAGATCAGAATGGCCTCTGACCCTCTTGGCTCTGCCTTCCAAGTGCTAGGGTTAGAGGTGTGGCCCACCATACATGGCCAGAACCACTTTTTTAAAAAAAATTAAAATGTACCTACAAACTGTATAAGACTATATATAATCTTACATGGACTTGTACAAGGAATGAGGTTAAAGATAACAGTTAATGAGAGAATAGCATAAATGTGTCAGTGCTATAGCTTCACACCAGAAGTTGCTGTGGAGGTTATAGTAGAGAGCTGTAGTCAATAAGAGAGTTCCTGCATCCCCCCAAAAGAAAATTATTTAAGGAGTGTAAGTGAAGGGAATATGATTCAGTGGTGAAGGCAGTTGGATTCAGTTAGACTTGATGACATTAGACTGCTTTTTAGTGAATTAAAGCATTTTTGAAGTAGTGGTGTTTGCCCTGCTACCCATAGTCTACTTTCCCTCTGGAGGTTCCTGATTTGGCTCTGGACCTTGTGAATGCTGGAAGCACTCTACCACTAAACTCACTCTGAGTTGTTTACCTTCTGTCTAAGCTGTTTCAATGTTGGTTCACATCACACAGTTGGTTTCTTCTACTTTGCCAGAGAACTGGAATACTGAACTTCTTTTTAACCAGCATTTCTTACTGATTATCATTCCCTTGAGTAAGTATTTAATGAAGGAAAATAAAAATAGTCTGTCTTGGCCTGGCTTAGTGGCACGTCTTCAGTCCCAGCACTTGGGAGGCAGAGGCAGGTGGATCTCTGTGAGTTCAAGGCCATCCTGGTCTACATAGTGAGTTCCAGGATAGCCAGGGCTACACAGACAAACCCTCTCTCTTGAAAAGCAACACCCCAAAACAAAACGAAACAAAAAAACAAACCCAAAATAGTCTGGTATGGTGGCTTATGCCTGTAATACTATCTAACTGAGGCAAGAGAATTGCCATAGGTTTAAGGCCAGTCTAGCTAAAAATAAGACCCTGTCTCAGAAAAAAACCAAAACAAACTCCAAAACCTAAAGTATATTGTGCTGGGAGGGGAGGGAGGATGGACTATGATAGGATCATAGTTCTGAGTCTTTGGCTTAGTCTGGAGAGGCAGTGTAAAGTAGTTGGAAGAATCACGGGGAGAGTTTTAACAAGCAAAATTACAAGACTTAATTTATTTGGCAGGAGTTAACATGCATACAGTGTCTAACCAAAGTATTAATGTCAGTTCAGTCAGCAGAACACCAAAAATCCCAAGTTAAATTGGAGCTGCTTTTCAAAATTTAAGAATGATATAACATCTCACTGTTCCAAATCTGGGTCTTGGTAATAGCAACTTCATTCTAACTGAATTGTATCAGTAAGCTCTTTCCTTCCCACAGATGATTACCTAACTGCCATGAAATAATCAAATCTGAAGGCTTTTGTTTTTGCTTCTGTTTTTTGTTGTTGTTTTGTTTTTTTTGAGACAAGGTGTTGCTGTGTCTTGGCTGGGCAGTAACTCACACTATTGTAGATCAGGGTGGCTTCAAACTCACCAAGCTCTGCCTCCCTCAAGTGCTTGATATTAAAGGTGTGTACCACCACACCTGGCTTTGTGTTGATGCTAGGGATCCAGTTCACAAATGCTACCCAGTCTGTGTTATCAGCCTCTACTAGTAAACTTTATTTTGGTGTTGAGTTGGAATTCCATTGTGCAACAAGCTGGCCTCTAAGCCCTGGCCAGGCTCAAGTCCTGCTTCATCTATGCATCTGAGTGCTGGCCTGTGCCTCCATGCCTGGCTGCATTAAACTTCAGTCCATATATATTTATGGATTCTGACATGTACACCCCAAGAAAGTTTATCTTATTTCTGACAAAATTTATCAGACAGGGTCTCACTAAGTTTCCAGGATGGTCTAGAACATTGACTCTTTCTCTGAGATCTGGGATAATAGATGTACACTACCACTCTGGTCATAATTATAAATCTCTTAGGAGTACTGTTCCCTTTCTTTTCTCCTCCTCCTCACCTTTCTACTTCTCCACTCTTCTATCCTGCCTTCATCCTCTCCTTTTTTTGTTTCTTTTTGAAACAGGGTGCCGTGGTGCACCTAAGCTGGTCAAGAGTGTCTCATGTGGACCCAAAGCTTATGGTCCTCCTCCCTCAGCTTCCCTGATTCTGAGATTACAGGTGTGCACCATGACCATGTTTTTTCTGTTTTTCTTTTCTTAGTTTTTTTGTTTGTTTGTTTTTTGTTAGGAGTTGGACTTTTGAGACAAGGTCTCCATATCTTTCAATAAGCTTCCCCTCCCTCAGATGGTTACATAATTGCTAAGGAACAGTAAATCTGAAGGCTTCTGTTAGTTTTTTGGTGGGTTTTTTGTTTGTGGCTTTTGGTTTTTCAAGACGGTTTGTCTGTGTATCCATGGCTGTCCTGGACTCACTTTGTAGACAAGGATAGCCTTGAACTCACAGAGACCCGCCTCCCTTGCCTCCTGAGTGTTGGGATTAAAGGCGTGGTCCCAGCAGTGTTTTGTTTTTTTGTTTTTTTTTGTTTTTTTGTTTTCGTTTTTTCGAGACAGGGTTTCTCTGTGTAACCCTGGCTGTCCTGGACTCACTTTGTAGACCAGGCTGGCCTCGAACTCACAAAGATCCACCTGCCTCTGCCTCCCGAGTGCTGGGATTAAAGGCGTGCGCCACCACCGCCCGGCTGAGTGTTTTGTTTTTTAAGACAAGGTTTTGCTACAAGATATTTTGATACAAAGTCTTCTGTAGAAGACCTTGGATGGCCTGGAGTTTCCTATGTAGACTGATTTGGCCCCTTGCCTTCTGAGTTCTAGCATTGAAGGCCAGTATCATGGCCTGCATGTCTTTACTTTGATTTTTTTCCTTTCTGTGAGAAAAAGTCTCATGATGTTGCTTAGACTTAGATGTCCAACTTATAGGGCCTTCTATCTTAGCCTTCCAACGTTAGTTACAAATTTTCACATCATCTGACACAGCTGGGTTGCAACATGCATGCTATATTTGTTAAGTATAAAAACAGATTTAAAGCCGGGCGGTGGTGGCCCACGCCTTTAATCCCAGCACTTGGGAGGCAGAGGCAGGCGGATCTCTGTGAGTTCGAGGCCAGCCTGGTCTACAAAGCGAGTCCAGGACAGCCAGGGCTGTTATACAGAGAAACCCTGTCTCGAAAAACCAAAAAAAAAAACAGATTTAAAAAATAACATTCACTGTTTCCCCTTCCCCCTTTATACTTCTTTGGACACATTAGCTTTAGAATCAGGACAGAGTCTGAAAATACAGACCTATAGTTTGTGGTAATGATTTTTAGAAACTTCACACAATCCAAAATACAGAGCAGTGTAGGTGTGGCTGCCTATCATCATCTCTGAGGCCTCAGGGTCAGGTGCTTGTCAGACCCTGAAACAGAACCACAGATTGTGACTTCCCTCCCACAAACTGGAATTCCAAGAATAAAAGTTGTTCAGACAGCCATTAGCCATCTAGAAAGAATAATTCGTTTTTCCTTTTGAACACATGATTACTTACCCTGTGTCAGGGTAGGGACTTGGGTTTACTGTAATTTTCAAAGAACTCCAAGTACCTCCTCAAACTAAACTGTAGAATCTTTCTACCACTGAATTAGATAACCATAAATGGCACAAACCTCATAGATACGTGCCAGAATTTAGGAGGCATTGTAAGGAAGGAGGACATTATACCCTATGCAATTCTTCCTCAGCCATCTATGCCACATCACCAGACTGGTTTATCCTTAGGACTCAGAGCTTCTCAGCCTACTAGCGTCTCTGTAAGCTCATGTGTCATGAGATTGTCAACCAGGAACTTGCTTAAAGGCTCAACTAACAGTTAAATTGCTTTAACTTTTAATTGAGTATCATAATGAGGGTCTGCCTTCTAATTAGTTATTCCTTTCTTTAAGGTATTCAATGATTTTAAAAACCACCTAGTAGTGACTGCAGACATTGGGTCCTTAATATCTTCAGGGAGGATAACAGCCATGTAGGCCATATCTTTTTGCTCCTAAAAAAATGGAATCCAAGCCGGGCGGTGGTGGCGCACGCCTTTAATCCCAGCACTTGGGAGGTAGAGGTAGGAGGATCTTTGCGAGTTCGAGGCCAGCCTGGTCTACAAAGGGAGTCCAGGACAGCCGGAGCTGTTAAACAGAGAAACCCTGTCTCGAAAAACCAAAAAAAAAAAAAAGGAATCCTGCTCATTTCCCCAATCTAGGATGCAGCAGAAAGCTCCAAATCAATTTTGTTCTCTGTAAAATGTGATTCATATTCAGTTGATACAGATATTTCCTTACTTACAAAACAGGAAAAGGAAAGGGACATTTCTCCTTTGCAGATCTCAAGTCTTCATTGCAAGATTCATCGAAGAACTAAAACTTGACTTCAAAAACAAGTCAAGAGCCAGGTATATTGGCACTCACCCGTAATCCCAGAACTCAGAAGGCTGAGATAGGATTTCCAATTCAAAGCTAGCCTGGCCTACATATTGAATTCCAGTCTAGCCTGTACTATATAAGGAAGTGATATCTGGAAATAGAACAGACCCCCTCCATGCACACACCCTAACACCTTCCTGAGGAAAAAAGAAACAAACAAAAACCCAGAAGACAATTTGAGATAATATCAGTACCAATTTTTGTTGTGATAAGGTTGTATATAAAATAGTCTAGAGAAGGAAAGCCAAGTATAGTGCAACATTCTAGTAATCCTAGTTCTTGGAAGCAACAGATAGAAGGATTATAACCTCTAGTCCCAGGCCAGCTTAGGCCATGTAGGGAAGATACTGCCTAAAAGATAAATTTAGAGAGGAAATTGCCTGTTAGTGTTGTTAGCAGTGATGTTGTGGACTTAGCAGCAAGCACCCTGAGAAGATCTGCACTTTCATTGAGTGGTGATGAAGTGCACTAGAATGCAGAGTTGCCCCGTTGCTGAATGCGCTCCTGTTATTTTTTATTTAAAATAGCAAGTGCTGAGGTAGCCTCAAGCATGTGAGGTGACACTTACCCCTTGGGCTAAACCCAGCCTATGAATCAAACTTATATTTAACTTCAGCCATACTCAAGACCCTGCATCTGGAGTTGGGCCTTTTTGTCTTCCTCAGCAGTGCTGACTCATATAGGCCAGCTCCAGGGTATCATACTGGGGTTCTGATTGATTTACCAGACTGACAGGTGGAGCAGCACAGCTCTCTAGGAAAGAACCCTCCCTGGATCTCTCCTCCAATAATTTATTTTTTCTTTTTTTTTTTTGTTGTTCTTTTTTCTTTTTTTTTTTTTTGGTTTTTCGAGACAGGGTTTCTCTGTATAACAGCTCTGGCTGTCCTGGACTCACTTTGTAGACCAGGCTGGCCTCGAACTCACAGAGATCCGCCTGCCTCTGCCTCCCAAGTGCTGGGATTAAAGGCGTGAGCCACCACCGCCCGGCCTGTTTTTTGTTTTTCAAGACAGGGTTTCTCTGTGTAGCTCTGGCTATCCTGGACTCACTTTGTCGACCAGCTGACCTTGAACTCACAGAAATCCATCTGCCTCTGCATCCTGCCATAATTTCTGTGTATCTCTATTCTTGTAGGAAATACAATTGTCAGAGATACTGTTTATTTGCTTTAGAGCTTCCAGACATCCTACTGAATGGAACTCTGGGCCCATTGGATAGCCCTGACAGAAGTGGCAGTGTTGATGGCTCAGTGGGTTAAGGTACTTGCTGTTAAGCCTGATGACCTGAGTTCAGTCTCTGTGATCTACGTGGTTGAAGGAGAGAACCACTCCCAAAAGTTGTCCTTTGACTTCCACATATGTGCCGGGGCATGTACACAGATACACAGAAATGTAAAATTAACAAAATCGTAAGGTGCAGTGTTTTTAGGAAAAATGAGGTTGCTAGGGTGGTAATGGTAAGTCAGACCGGGGAGGCAGCAATAGGAGATAGTAAGATTTAAAAAAAGGGGTCAGTATTGTGATGCATACCTGTAATCCTAGTGCTCAGGGAGTGGAAGCCAGAGGATCAGAAGTTCAAGGCCATCTTCAGCTACATAGTGAGGTGTAGGCCAGCCTGGGCTACCTGAGACAAAATACAAAACAATTTGAGAGGAGAACCAAACATGGTGGCGCATATTGCACACTTGAGAGGCAAAAGCAAGAGGATTGCTGTAAGTTCCAGACCAGTGAAGGTTACTACATAGAAACGCCTGTCTGAGCAGAAAAGATAATAGAAGAGTTGGAGGCAGAGCTAAGTGACGGTGCTCTCAGTGGAGGCTCTCATACCAGCAAAGGGAAGAGAGAAAGGAAAATGACCAGAGCACGTCGGTCGGCCCGATAGTGCTTCCATGTGCTGTGGGAAAGCAGAGTAGGGAATAAAAGTACTAAGTGGGAGGTTTCCCTTGGAGACAATGAGATCATTACATCTAGATTATGCTAATGGTTGCCCAACTCTGCAGGTGAGCTGGTAACCATGCATGACACCTATGCTTTATGAAGGTGAATGTATGGCATGTAAATGAAATGACAATTACATGTCAATGAAACTGAGTTTGAAAAGGTTTATGGGGGCTGGAGAGATGGCTCAGAGGTTAAGAGCACTGACTGCTCTCCCAGAGGTCCTGAGTTCAATTCCCAGCAACCACATGATGGTGCACAACCATCTATAATGAAATTTGGTGCCCTTTTCTGGCCTGCAGAGGTACATGCAGACAGAACACTGTCTACCCTAAAAATAAAATAAATCTTTAAAAAAAAAAAAAAAGAAAAGGTTTATGAAGAGTAGTGATGAGAATGGGTGAATGTGAGAAAGAATAACACAGAAACCAAAAGGGAAAAATGCAAAGAATGTGAGATTGGGTGGTGAGCAAATACTGAGGGTTGAGAACAAACTATGATACCAGCAGTCCCATGAGCACTGTACTTTATCAAGCCATTCCTCTGCATGTGGGACATTTATTTATGGTATTTCTCAGTAGTAAAAGGGGTATCCTTACTTTCATACATGCCCCATGTTTCATGTAGGAATGTGGTTGTGGCCGGGTGTGGTGTCGCATACTTTTAATCCCAGCAGCACTCAGGGAGGCAGAGGCAGGCAAATCTCTGTGAGTTCAAGGCCAGCCTGGTCTACAAAGTAAGTCCAGGATAGTCAAGGATACACAGAGAAACTCTGTCTCGAAAAATCAAAATAAATAAATAAATAAATGTGGTTGTGGATATGTGTATGTGTGCGTACCATATGCACAGGGAATCTTCATTGATCATGGATGTGTGTGTGTGTGTGTGTGTGTGTGTGTCTGTCTGTCTGTCTGTCTGTCTGTCTGTGTACCATATGCACAGGGAGTCTTCATTGCTCTTCCATCTTGCTCATTGAGGTAGGGTCTCTCAGTCATACGCAGAGCTCTCTAATGTGAAGGGTGGTCTTGCTAGCTCTTTTGCTCTGCGGAGGATCCCAGCTCAACCCTCTGAGGCTGGAATTATAAGTAGACTGCCATGCCCACCTGGTATTTACATGGATTGCTGGCTGAGCTCCTGCTCTCACACAGGTGCTTTAAACACTGAGGCATCTCCTCAGCCCTTGTTTTTCTTAACTCTTTTTTTTTTTTTTTTTGGTTTTCAAGACAGGGTTTCTCTGTGAAACAGGTCTGGCTGTCCTGGACTCACTTTGTAGACCAGGATGGCCTCGAACTCACAGAGATCCGCCTGCCTCTGCCTCCCAAGTGCTGGGATTAAAGGCATGCGCCACCACGCCCGGCTGTTTTTCTTAACTCTTTATCCGAAGTGGGAGAGGGACAACCAGAGACCCACGTAATTTAAGAACGAGAAATTCACCGGGCAGTGGTGGTGCATGCCTTTAATCCCAGCACTTGGGAGGCAGAGGCAAGCGGATCTCTGTGAGTTCGAGGCTAGCCTGGTCTACAAAGCGAGTCCAGGTCAGCCAGACCTGTTTCACAGAGAAACCCTGTCTCGAAAAAACAAAAACAAAAAAAAGAATGAGAAATTCATCCTTAAGAATTTAGATACAGCGGACATGGTGGTGCACACCTTTAATCCCAGCACTTGCAAGGCAGAGGCAGGTGAATCTGTGAGAGAGGGAGGGGGTTGTTTTTCTGGTAAGACCTCTCAGAGGCACACTGTTAGCTAAGTCCTGCTGAAGAAGAATGGTTAGATAGGCAAGATGGCACTGAGATGGAAGGAGGCTGGGTCAGAGTGCAGGAAGCTTTGTCAAAATGGATGCTGAAGTGTTTCTTGCGGAGCCATCCAGGGAAGAGATAAAAAGAAACGTTGTTGGCCGGGCGTTGGTGGCGCACGCCTTTAATCCCAGCACTTGGGAGGCAGAGGCAGGCGGATCTTTGTGAGTTCGAGGCCAGCCTGGTCTACAAAGTGAGTCCAGGACAGCCAAGGATACACAGAGAAACCCTGTCTCGAAAAACCAAAAAAAAAAAAAAAAAAAAAAGAAACGTTGTTAGCTCGCTGTTGAATCATCATGTGGGAGACTGTTCAAAGTGATCTTGCAGCTATTTTAGACCTAAAAGGTAAAGGTTATTGAGATAGAGACGTGGGTTGGAGGAGGTAGTGGGAAGGAGCCATCACATTTGCCTCCTTTCTTGGATGTTGAGGACAGTTGAGAAGAAAGGGATCTCATGGTTTCAGGTGGAGGCATTTTAGGGGAGTCTAGGTTGGATTCTGGGGAGGTAGTAAAAGATTGGGAAAAGCAGAGGAAAGAGTCAAGGCTGGTTTTTTTTTTTTTTTGGTTTTTCGAGACAGGGTTTCTCTGTGTAGCCCTGGCTGTCCTGGACTCACTTTGTAGACCAGGCTGGCCTCGAACTCACAAAGATCCGCCTGCCTCTGCCTCCCAAGTGCTGGGATTAAAGGCGTGCGCCACCACCGCCCGGCTCAAGGCTGGTTTTTACAGATGGAATTTTGGTTCTGTCATGTGCTTGATACCGATTGAATTTTCTCTATTTCAAAAAGACCTCTGTGGGTATTGTTGAAGCAGTGTCTTCCAGTGGTTGTAACTCCATACCTTCTAAGAACTCAAATGATGAGATACTGTTATAAAAGAAAGCATTGACGATCATTTGGGGCTCATAGTTCCAAAGGATTAGAGTCCATGACCATCATGGTGGGGAGCATGGTGGCAGGCAGGCATGGCACTGGAGCAGGAGCTAAAAGCTTATATCTTAATCCACAAGCATGAGGCCGAGAGAATGAGAGGTAACTAGGAATGACATGGGTTTTTGAAACCTCAAAGCCCACCCCCAGTGACATACCTCCTCCATTAAGGCCACACTTCCTAATCCTTCCCAAACAGTCCTGTCAACTGAGGACCAAGTATTCAAATATGAGCCTATGAGGACCATTCCCAGTCAGACTGCCATACATTCTACTCCCTGACTCCCACAGGCTTGTGGCCATATTATAATACAAAAATGCATCTGAAGTCTCCCATAGTCAGCCAGGTATAGTGGGACATGTCTTTAATCCTAATACTCAAGAGGCAGAGGCAGACAGATCTCTCTGTGTTTGAGTTCAGCCTGGTCTATGTAGAGAATTCCAGGACTGCCATGCCTACCCCACCCCCCAAAAAAAGAAGGAGAAAAGGAAATGTCTCTATGGTCTCAATATAATTTAAAAGTCTAATCTCCTAATAGTAAACCCTATAAAAAGCAAATTATGTGCTTCAAGCATATAATGGCACAGAACATGTATTACCATTCTAACGGGAAGGACTAGTGGCATAGTAAGGAAATTCTGGACCAAGCAAGATGGAAACCCAGGAGGACAAACTCCAAGTCCTGTATCTCTTTGTCTGACGTCAAAAGGTTGTATATGGTACTTCCCTTACAGCTTTGCTGACTGAAACATACTTCTCTCTCTTGGGTTATTTCTACTCTCTGCAGCTCCTCCTAGAAGGTATCCCATGTCTCTAGCACTTCCTGGGATCCCCAGGGCAATCCAGGCTTCTCACTTTCACTGGTTCACACAGTGGCAGCTCTGGGCTACCACAAGGAGAGTCCATGACACACACCTGACCTCAGCAGCTCCCAATCGTGGAGGAAGATCTCACAACCCATTTCTCATGTATTCTTCATGATTCTGTAGAAGTCAGAACCACATGGGCAAATACTGCCAGGTTCTTCTGCCTGTTGGGGTTAGAGCCTGGCCCCTACATTTTTATAAACCTTAATTTGTTGATGCGTTTTAGGAGCAGAAAATTCCTTACACCTTTTTCTTCTATAAATTGCAGGATTAGCTTGGTAGGGTCTTGCCCTGAGGTTATCCATTTCCCTTATTCCATTTCTCATCAGGCTTCTTATCTCCTTCAGCACAAGCCCTGGCTCCAACATTAAATTTCCTGATCATCTTTTCCCCCTCAAACTGTCTATTTTGCATTTCTTCTTGCCCTGCTTGATCTTTTTCATTGTAGACCTGCAAGAGAGTAATTACTAATAACCACACCACAAAGTTGCTATTAGGTTATCTTGAAATATCCTCTGCCACAGAAATTAGTCTAAAACTTTTCATTCTAACCTCAGGCAGGTTTTTAGCTCCTATCAAGATGGCCCATCACACCAGGCGGTGGTGGCGCACGTCTTTAATCCCAGCACTCGGGAGGTTCGAGGCCAGCCTGGTCTACAAAGTGAGTCCAGGACAGCCAAAGCTGTTATACAGAGAAACCCTGTCTTGAAAAACAAAAAACAAACAAACAAACAAACAAACAAAAAGATGGCCCATCAATGGCCCGATGTGATGGCACACTCCTTTAATCCCAGCATTTTGAAGGCAGAGGCAGGCAGATCTCTGAGTTCAAGGCCAGCCTGGTGTACAGAGTGAGTTCCAGGATAGCCAGTACTGTTACACAGAGAAACCCTGTCTCAAAAAACAAACAAACAAACAAACAAACAAACAAACAGAAAAGATGGCCCAATTAAGACCTGTTTACAGTGTTCAACCACTTTTCTATTCCAAAGTCTTCTACATTCCTCCAAAAAGCAGCATGTTCAGGCCTGTCACAACAATAGCCTACTCCCTGATACCACCTTGTGTCTTTTCAATTGATATGACCAAACATCATGACCAAGGCAACTTACAAAAGAGTTAGTTTTAGGGCTCACAGTTCCAGCAGTTGAGTCTATGACCATCATGGTGGGGAGCATGGCAGCAGGGAGGTAGGCAGGCAGGCATGGCACTGGAGTAGTAGTTGAGCGCTTACAACTTGATCTGTATGAGCATGAGGCATAGAGACAAGACAGACACCAAGAATGATGTGAGCTTTTGATACACTCCCTTCTATCCCTCATCTTCCTTCCTTCTCTCTATGAACCTCCTTTCCCTCCCTTTCTTAATTTCTGCTGTATCCCTCTGGTTCTCTCCCTCACTGCTGCAGTGCTGGGCATTGAACTTGGAGTAATCTAGAACAAGCCACCACCTCAACTGGTTTGTAACCTCAGCCTAAAACCATAGTCAGGTTTTGAGTTTTCTTTCTTTCCAGGCTAGCGACATGTGTGGTGCTTGATGCCAGAGAACAGAGAAACACAGCTCCCACTCAGCCCTGTGGGCTCAAGGAACAGCTGGTGCTCTTCAGTGTGTGCATTCAGTGCACAGCCTTCATTTAACTTCCCGTGAGCTTACAGAGCCGTCCCTGCCTTAGGGTGAAGAGCTTCTGTATTTCCTTTCCCATTAGGTCACTCCTCTTGAAACTCTTAGTTTGCTGCTTGACAAAGCCATCTGTACATCCTTTGCATATCAGTTTTATGTTGCGGCTATAACAGTTTTCATAAATTTAGCAACTTTTTTTAAGTTGTATAAATTTAGGTTGAGACAGGAGGATCACTGCAAGTTCAAGACTAGCCTTGGCTACAAGACAAGACTTGGCTCTCCCTTGGTGGTGGCTCTTCTCTGCCTACCATCTTGAGTGTTCCACAACATCTGAGTAGTTGATCCTGAAGTGCTTCTCGTCATATCCTAGGCCCCACGTGTACTTGGAACGATAAATTCGTCTTTAGCCCAGAGGGTTTGTGTGGGTGTGGGTGTTTGGAGTGACATTAATCCTGAACATTAGTCTCCTTTTACCAGATATGTCTTGTCGTTCAAGACTCGCAACACTAAATGAGAAATTGACAGCCCTTGAACGGAGAATAGAGTACATTGAAGCGAGGGTGAGTATGGTCACAGGCTACCCCAGAGGTAATACACTTGTCTACGTAGAACAGAACAGGCTTACGGAAGTTATGTACTCTGCCTGTACAGAGTTTGGGATTCTGAAGCTGCCTTGCTACCGTTTCTCACTGCATAGGATCCAAAATAGGATTTTAAAAAATGCCTTTAGTCCCTTTGCATTTTATCTAAATGTCAGTTTTCCCTTCACAGGTGACAAAGGGTGAGACTCTCACCTAGAGCTGTGCCATGCTGCTGCTGGGAAGTTGCTGTACAGAACACTGGCCATGTGGGAAAGGCCCAGCAGCCTTCTGCTCCTCCTCCTCTCTTTACAGAGCAACAGGGCTTTTTCTTGTTTTTCTTTTTTCAGAAGTGGCCTTCGGGCTCTGCCGTGTGCACCTGGGATGTGATGTGGCATGGGGGAGAAGTCCAGGGGACCTCTTGGAAACAGCATTAGGCATTTTTCCTTTTCAGTCACATTGTTTGGAATTATTTGTCAATGTGTTTGAGGTGTTAAGAGGCAAAGGCTGGGACTCTTTAGGCTCCTCTCCACCACTCAGTCTCTTTCTCTCAGACTTTCCCTACAGGGCTGTGGCCTCTGCACTGAATCTGTCAGCAGCTGGTCTGTTCTCTCCCCGTGAGGAGGTGGGGCAGTCCTGGCTGAGACTCATGCCCTGCAGTGTGGTTGCCAGAAAATGTTGTTGCTAACCAACTAGTTTCTTGTTCTGGGAGGTCAAAGCCAGGCCCCCAGTTGGCTTGAAGGGACATTTTCAGTTTTCTCTCTGTCACTTTTGGTATGGATGGTTCTCATGCTTCCCTAATAAACTGAACTTTATCTGACTCTGTGACTGTGGTGGCAAGAGGAACTGGAGAGGGACTTGCTATTCACAGAATGTGATGTGTAGGAACACTCGACAACAGAAACCTGCAGGTGTAGCTGTTGGATTGAAAGCCTAGGCAGCTCTGTAATCGGAGTGCCTGTGTCTGGACACTTGAACTAGCTCATCCTGGAAGTATTTGGTCATTCAGCAGATACTACCTTTTACCACATAGGTGTATTAGACTCCAATAAAAGATACAGTATTGAATCAGACCTGATGTTTATGATCTGTTGAAATCCTAGCATCTTCCTGGTTTACCTGTAGCCAGTCTTATAAGATACAAGCTAAACATTCTTCATGTGAAAGCAAATACTGAGGTTTGTGAGATGACTCAAGAGGTAGGGTACTTGCCCCCAATTCTGGAGCCCCGAGTTCTGTCTCTAGTACAAACATGGTGGAAAGAGAGAACCTACTCTTGTAGGTTGTCTTTTGATCTCCACGTGCATGCCGTGGCATTCTTGTGCATGAATGTACACATACAAAATGTAAAAACCAATTTTCTCAAGCAGAAGAGTCGAGGACTTCCTATGTTTATTTCCAAAGCTTCCTATAAATTTATGCCAACCTCCTGCTAAAGGCTTTCCCTATGCAGGGCCTCCCCCTCAGTAGGGTAGACTGTCATGCTCCATGCACACTGACTTCTCCCTATTCAAGCCCTATTTGATATTCAAAGTCTAACTCCGGTCAGAACTCCCCGTAGTTCTCTCAGACAAGGCCTTTCTGAGGCTTCCTTCCTGGCTTGCCATGCTCACACAGAGTTCACCCTGGATTTATTAGATCATTTTCAGAGTATATGCAACCTAAAAAGTACCCAAGTCCCCTTCACTGGGTGCTTTGAGGAAGGCATATTGCCATGGACAATGATGAGCCAGATTAGGAGGGCTCAAACTATTGTATTCATGTTTTCAGAAATCCTGCTGAGACCTTAGGCATTTTAAGTAGTACTGGATGAGTATCCTTCATCCAAAGTTCTCCAAAATCCAAAGATTTCTATATGTAGTGACAGTAGAGATGAGCCTTTTCACACCTGACTTCTATGGTGGTTACCTGAGCTGCTATTATGGTCAGAGCCTGGGCCCTGGCAGCCCCGATAAGCAATGGTGAAAAGTAGAAAAGGTTTACTCAGTGTGGCCACATTGGGAAGAGGCACTAAAAGTCCAGTAATAACACCCTGCCCAACATCTTTGGGATTCTGACATGAGGCTCAGGTTTAAACAGTTAAAGAGATTTACTTTGGCCAGTATGGTGGTGCATGCCTTTAATTCCAGCACTTGGGAGACAGAGATAGGTGAATCCCTGATTTCCAAGATGCCTGGGCTGCACAGAAAATGCTTCCAGAGAGTAGTTGACTGTTTCAGATTCCTACGTCAGGGGACTAGCTCCCAGGCTGGTAAGTGCAAAACCTTGGCTTCAATACTTGGACATTGAAAGAAAAGGGAAAAAGGAGCTTGGTGTGGTGCCATACGCCTTTAATCCCAGCACTAGGGAGGCAGAGACAGGGGATCTCTGAGTTCAAGGTTAACCTGGTCTACAAAGCAAGTCCAGGACAGCCAGAGACAATACGCAGAGAAACCCTGTCTCAAAAAACCTAAAAAAGGAAAGACAATGCTGACTTTTCTAATGTGAGTGAGATGAGGAAAAATTAGAAATTTAAAGGTTTTGGAGGGCCCTTCAAGAGTCACGGCAGGTAGGGGAAAGAACCGTGAGAGGCAAGAGGAATGCTCAGTTCAGCCCTTTAGTCGGGGCTAGTTTAAACTAGAGAGATTCTGATATTAGATAGTTTATTGTAAGCATATTGAAGCAGTATAATTTGGGAAAGCTTCCTGATGTAATGCAATACCTGATGCACAAGGAGGCATAAAACATTGAAACTCAAAGTACAGGAGACCATGAAGATGGGTTTTATAGCTTAAGGGCCTAGATCTGATAGCATAGAGGTCAGCAGTCTATAAAGTACGTGTAACATCTTCCCTAAAGATGGGTTCTATTAACTAGGGAAGCTAAATGTCTAGGGAGGGAGAGTCTGGGATAAATGTTCTAGGGAATTTGGGTGAGGTCTGAATACAGATTACAAAGGTCACTAGGTCATCAACACTCCCACCTTTCTGGGTAGAAAACAGTTAGGAGACACCTATGCATGATTAACATTCCTGGTTTCTCCAATGTCTGTTAGCACAAGGACCATGTGCG
This sequence comes from Lophiomys imhausi, assembly GCA_907164525.1. Classification (NCBI taxonomy): domain Eukaryota; kingdom Metazoa; phylum Chordata; class Mammalia; order Rodentia; family Muridae; genus Lophiomys; species Lophiomys imhausi. The sequence goes on from CAJQZJ010032121.1 coordinate 7,063,899, forward strand.
CTCTACATAGGGGTGTGTGTGTGTGTAAGAGAGAGAGCAGATGCATGCTGTGGTGTGCATATAGAGGTCAAAACACGACCTTCAAGACTCAGTTCCCTACACCAGGCGGTTCCAGGGATTTAACACAGGTGGTCAGGTGTATGTGATGAGGCAAGTGTTTTTATCCACTGAGTCATCTGTGGCTCTATCAAAAAAAAAAAATTTCTTTTCCAAGACAGTTTCTCTGTATCCTTGGCTGTGCTGGGACTCACTTTGTAGACCAGTTTGGCCTTGAACTCATATACCACCTGAGTGCTGGGATTAAAGATGTGTGCCACCATGCCCAGCCATTACAGACAGCTGTGAACTGCAATATGTTGCTGGGATTTGAACCCAGGTCCTTTGGAAGAACAGCCCGTACTCTTAACCACTGAGCCATCTCTCCAACCTGGTTCGAGCAAAATTTAAAAAGAGTTGTTTGTATTTTCAGGTATCTTTTCATTGCTTTATTGGGGTGGTATATCTGGGGATGGTTGTGCATACATGTGGGGGTATATAAGTACAGGAGCCAGATGTTGATGTTAAGTGTCTTTAATTGCTATACATCTTTTATTTTGGTGTGTGTGTGTGTGTGTGTGTGTGTGTGTGTGTGTGTGTGTAGACCTGTGTGCCATGGTGCATTTGTGGAGGTCAGAGAGCAACTTTCCAGAGTCAGTTCAGTGGGTTCCAGGAATCACACTCAGGTCAAGCTTTATGGGTAGCACCTTAATCCATTTAGCCATCTGGCTGGCCCTCCACATTAAAAAAAAAAAAAAAGTGTGTGTGTGTGTGTGTGTGTGTGTGTGTGTGTGTGTGTGCGCGCGCGCGCAGGTGCCTTGATTATATATATATTATCATATATATTATTATAAAAAGTATATATACTGTTTTTTTCTAGACAGGGTTTGTAATAGCAGTGGCTGTCCTGGACTCGCTTTATAGACCAGGCTGGCCTCGAACTCACAGAGATCTGCTTGCCTCTGCCTCCCGAGTGCTGGGGTCAAAGGCGTGCGCCACCAGGCCCAGCCCCACAGTGATCTTAACAGAAATTTAAGTGAACTAATATATATATGATGAAGCCATGCGTGGTGGCTTATGCCTGGAATCCCAGCAATCTGGAGGCAGAGGCAGGAGTTTCACTCTAAATTTGAAGCCGGTTTGGTCTGTACATCAAATTCCAGACCAGTCAGGGCTACATAGGGAAACCCTGTCACAAAAAAAGCCCCTAAACTCCTTTAGTGCCTGTACTCGTGAGTCAGGGAGGGAGATCTTTTAATACAAGACAAGCTGGGTACACATAATGAACTCCAGGGCTACATAGTGAGTCCCTGCCTCTAACAAAAGGAAGCAAACACAAGGAACAACCCCTCCCCAGAAACCCAACTCTAGGGGTTGGAATTTATAGTGACAACTCTGGCCTCCTATGTGGCCCCGCCCCTTACCTAGCTCCGCCCGCCGCCGCCCGCGCCTGCTCCGTGCAGCCCCACCCCCCAACCTGAGGACTCTAGGCAGCCTTTTCCGCGTTTCAAGCCGGCCGGAGCGCAGACAGAGCCCACAGGCCTACCCTGGAGCGCGTAATCCCGCACGCACGCGCCGCCCACATCCAGTTTGCGAATCCGGAGGCAACCAGTTCCAACAATGCCCCGTAAGGCTGCTATTCTAGAGGAGGCGGCAGGGGAGCCAGATTCTGAGCAGATGGAGGCCGGGCGGCCGCGGCCAGTGCTGCGGTCGGTGAACTCGCGCGAACCCTCTCAGGTCATCTTCTGCAACCGAAGCCCGCGCGTGGTGCTGCCCCTATGGCTCAACTTCGACGGCGAGCCCCAGCCCTACCCGACGCTGCCACCGGGCACCGGCCGCCGCATCCACAGCTACCGAGGTACGAGCCGCGCGGTAGGCCGCAGGTGCCGGAACAGGCCCGGCGCGTTCTCTCCAGCCCCGAGCACTTTGTCCCTACCCACCACATTCACTCCGAGAAAAGCCTGATTCCTACCAGTGCTTTCGGGTGCAGTGTACACAGTTCCCGGTCAGGTTCTGCATCCGAAGCCTGACTTGATGGTGACAACCTGGAGGGGCACAGGCAAATGCCTGGACAAACAGCTGGTGTCATAATTGCCACGGTAGGCACCAGCCTCAGAGGGCTGTGAAAGCATGGGCAGAGTCGGGGTGCGTCCAGGTAAGGAGCACGCCTCCCAGAAGAAATGGAGTAGAGTAAGAGTCAGCCGAGGGAGGTGACAGTAGTTAGGGGACAGACTCTTGGCCGAAAACAAAGTATAGAATCGGGTTGAACTGCATCTGCCACTGACTGTGGGGATATTTGTACCAAACCTGACCATGTTGAGTTTATTAACTGTACCACTACCAGTGGAGAAGTTTTAACAAGGTCCAGCCTAGATGGTTATGAAAGCGAAACGAAATTCCTCTCATGTGTAAAATCCAAGGACTCAGGGGACTGAGGCCAAGAGTCCAGGCTTTTTTGTTTGCTTGCCAAATAGTGGGAGAAAAAGTTCAAAAAGTGATTTTTAGCCCTAGAGAATTGGGGCTGTTTGACAGTGCCATAGTGTATAATCGAAAAACATACCCAAATCTCAGTGTGGTAGCCCAGGACTCAGGAGACCAAGACAGGAGGATTTCAGTGAGTTCGAGGCCAGCCTGGGATATGCAGCAAGATTGTGTCTGAAACCAAAAGATAGCTGAATGATGTGTGGAATTTGTAGATCAGGCTGAGTTGGTCTCCATGGAGATTCCACTTCCTCTGCCTCCTAAATACTGGGATTAAAGTAAAGGCCTTTGTCACCAAGCCCAGCTCATTCCCAGCACCCATATCAGGCAGCTCACAAATTCCTTGTAACTCCAGTTTCAGGGATCTGATGTCCTAAATGCCTGCACTTAGGAAAAAGAAGGCAATTTTGGCCAAGCAAACCGTACTGGTTTGAATAGGAATGGCTTCCATGGCTTATGTATTTGAATGCTTAGAGAGTGGCACTATTTGAAAGGGTTAGTGGGTGTGGCCTTGGAGGAAGTAAGTTACTGGGGGTGGGCTTTGAGGTATCAGAAGTCCAAACCAGGTCCAGAATCTCCTGCCTGCTGCCTGTGGGTCTAAATGTAGAGAACACCTCTCCAGCAACAAGTCTGCCTGTGTGCCGCCATGCTTCCCACCATGCTGATAATGGACTAAACCTCTGACACTGTAAGCCAGCCCTAATTAAATACTTACTTTTGTAAGAGTTGCTGTGGTCCTGGTGTCTCTTCACAGCAGTAGAACATTGACTAAAACAGAAACAAACAAAAACTGGGGCAGTCCTCTTCCCTTAGCCTCCTGAGTCCCAGGATTACACATGTGAACAAATGCATTTACTTTTCATAACCATCCAGGGAGGATCTTAATAAAACTTTTCTCCTGTGCCGGGCAGTGGTAGCGCACGCCTTTAATCCCAGCACTCGGGAGGCAGAGGCAGGCGGATCTCTGTGAGTTCGAGGCCAGCCTGGTCTAAAAAGTGAGTCCAGGACAGCCAGAGATATACAGAGAAACCCTGTCTCAAAAAACAAAAAAACAAAACAAAACAAAAAAAAACCTTTTCTCCTGATGGTGGTACATTTAATGAGCTCATTTAACTGGTCAAGAATGGTGCTACAAACTTGTAACTTGGAGAAAAGAATGGGGACAGGATGGATGATCAGGAGTTCAAGCCAGTCAGAGCTACATGATACTCTGACTTAATAAAAACAATAAGATGAAATAAACTAGTGCTTTGCAAATTACTTTTTTGATATAGAGAGAAGAAAAGAACTTTGGAGACGTAGTTTATTTTTATTTTTATTTTTTTTTCCAGTGTTAGTGATAGAACCCAAGGCTTTGCACTTGCTAGGGAAGCATTCTGCCAAGTTCTGACTCCAGCTGTCTTTTTAACCCCTTGTGTATGGGTGTGTCTGTACTTTGTAAAGGAAGCACCTATGGAGACCGGACAAGGGGCTCTGGTCCCTAGAAACTGTAGTTACAAAGGGTTGTTAGACACATTGTGGGTTTTAGGAACCAAATCTGGGTCCTCTACGAGAGCAACAAGTGTTTTTGTTTTTCGGTTTTTCGAGACAGGGTTTCTGTCTGTAGCAGTACTGACTGTCCTGGAACTCGCTGTGTAGACCGGGCTTGCCTTGAACTCACAGAGATCCTCCTGCCTCTGCCTCCCCAATGCTGGGATTAAAGGCTTGTGCCACCACGCCCAGCACAGCAAACGTTCTTAACCACCGAGCCATCATCTCTCTAGCCACTGCTTATTTATTTATCTATCTATCTATCTATCTATCTATCTATCTATCTATCTATTTATTCATTCATTCATATGTTTCAAACAGGGCCTAAGCATGTAACAGCCTGTGTTTTTGTTTTGTTAGGTTTTTTGATTTTTTTTGGGGGGGGTTTTTCGAGACAGGGTTTCTCTGTATAACAGCTCTGGCTGTCCTAGACTCACTTTGTAGACTAGGCTGGCCCCGAACTCACAGAGATCCGCCTGCCTCTGCCTCCCAAGTGCTGGGATTAAAGGCGTGCGCCACCACTGCCCGGCTTGATTTTTTTGTTGTTGTTGTTGTTGTTTTTAGAGACGGGGTTTCTCTGTGTAGCCCTGGCTGTCCTGTAACTCATTCTGTAGACCAGGCTGGCCTTGAACTCAGAGAGATCTGCCTACCTCTGTCTCCTGGGATTAAAGGTGTGCACCACAACCTGGCTATACCAAACTTTTAATGTTTGGGGAAGAACACAACAGGAATTTCTGTGGTCTCCTATTTTACATAGAAACTTGTGTTAATTTTGTATTCTCCAAGATTTATCTATGCCTGGTTTTTAAATTTTTTTATTTTGGGTTGGTGACTGCTGAGAATTGAACCTGGGACCTCACATGCTAGGCAAGCATTTTACCATTGTGCAGTATTTCCAATCCTGTGCCTAACTTTATATAAAAGTAATTAAGTCAGACATGATGACACATGCCTATGATGCCAGTGTTTATGAGACTGAGGCGGTAGGATTACCATGAGTTTGAGACCAGCCTGAGCTACATAGTAAGACCCTGTCCTAACCAGTTTTGAGCTAGGCTTCTATTTAGTACTATGGCACTTGCTAGGAAGTGGGAGGCCTGGGATTCAGTCCCCAGTATTACAGAACACCCACTAAGTCTCTAATTGTATCCTATGAGAGATGGCAGGGTTTTAAGGTAGTTTGCCTCCTTTCCTTAGCACTGTCCCCTCTTTTAAAATGAAGGTATAATCTATACTTTAAGGCGCAGGGATTTCGGGACTTTTAGAGTTTTTGGCAGTTGCAGCAACACCTAAGTGAAGTTAGAGATGAGAACTTCTATCACTCCACAAGGATCTTTCCTCCCCCTTCTCTCTCAACCCCTTCCCCCCCTTCCCTCCCAGAGTCACGTTCTTGTCCACTTTTTATACTGTATATTAGTTTACCTGTTCTTACCCACAAGTCCTTCCATGGCCTCTTAATGTCAACATGCTGTTTGCACCTCCTAGACTGGGGACCCAGTGGCCTTTCAGATATTGGAGTATGCGGTGAGATTGCCAGCGCTTACTTGACGTAGATGTGCTTTCCCTTCTTGGTTGCAGAGCCCAGGCATGGTCTGCTTACTTCTTGGCTTTCAGCATTTCATCTGCCTTCAGCCCTGTTTTCTCATGAGTAAGGGATCCTTTGTGAGGAATGCTGTTATCATGCTCCCCTCTTGGAATGGCTTGGCTATGACATGAAGCAGTGTGGAGGGGCAAGTGTTTCGTGTTACTTGGGGTAAAAAACAGGTGCCTTACCCAGACCAATGTGGCTTCTTAATGTCCTCTGCTTGCATTGACAGGTCATCTTTGGCTCTTCAGGGATGCGGGGACCCATGATGGACTTCTGGTTAACCAGACAGAACTGTTTGTACCATCCCTCAATGTTGATGGACAGCCTATTTTTGCCAACATCACATTGCCAGGTTGATAGTCAATCATACATTTTTCTTTTTCTTTTGAAATAGGATCAAGCTTTCTAACCCAGGTTGCCCTGGAACTATGTAGCCCAAACTGATCTTGAACTTAGAGACAGCTTCCTGCCTCAACTTCTCAAGTTCTAGGAATCACCGGGGTCACCACACTGGCCCAGTCTTTGAAAAAGATAGGGATGACCAATGTAATGAGTGTTAGCCTCTACCATAGAAAGAAATGGAAGTACTTATTCTCTGTCCTGTGTTGAACAAAGAATTTGTGTCTCAAAAGCACTTTGGGCTCCTAAGAAGCTGCCTAAACTAAGGCATCTCCTGTAGAATTGTTTATACCCTCTGGTTCTTTGGTCTAGTAACAGACTGGTGTCCTGGAATCCCAGAACAAAGGAGAATGAGACAGCATGAAGTCGAGCCTGGTGGCTCAGCCTTGTGATCCCAGCCTCTCAGGCTGGGGCAGGAGGATCACAATCTCAAGACTAGACTACAGAACAAATTTAAGGCCAGTCTGAGCAACTTTCTGAGACCTTGTCTCGAAATGGAAAGTAAAAAATGCTTCAGCTGGGTGTGGTGGCCACACCCTTAATCCCACCACTCAGGAGGTAGAGCCAGACGGACCTCTGTGAGTTCAAAGCCAGCCTGGTCTACAAAGTGAGTCCAGGACAGCCAAGGATACACAAAGAAACCCTATCTGGAAAAACAAAAGCAAACAAAAATAAAGAAGTGTGTAATCAGAAAAGATCATTGAGGAGTTAAATTTTGCCTTTTATGGCATTAAGTTCTCTGGTGACTTTATTACATTTATTATTATTATTTTGGCTTTTTTTTTTTTTGATGGAGGGGAAAGGATCTTATGTTTCCCAGGCTGACCACAAACTCAGAATGTAGCTGAGGATGACCCTAAACCCCTAATCTTCCTGCTAGAATTACAGGCATGTGCTCTGTGGTACTGGGACTCACACCTAGAGGTTTGTTCATTCTTCCAGCTCAGCTACATCTGTTGACTCATAGTGAGTGTGTGTATGCAGGGGGGATCATACATTTGGGTGTAAATGCCAGAGGTCAGCCTCAGATGTTATTCGTTCTATTGTCCACCTTCCGTGGCCTAGGACTCACTGATTAGGCTAGGGGGCCTGGCCAGTGAACCCCAGGGATCCTCCTTCCTGCCACCTCCCTCTGTAGTGGGATTCTAAGCGTGTGCCACCATTGCTGGCTTTTAGCATGGGTTTTAGGAATCTACCTCAGGCCCTCATGCTTGCCTAGTAAGCACTTTACCAACTAAGCAATCTCCCTAGTCTCCCCCAACCCCATCTCTCTTTTCTTTCTTTTTTTTTTTTTGTTTTTCGAGACAGGGTTTCTCTGTTTAACAGCTCTGGCTGTCCTGGACTCGCTTTGTAGACCAGGCTGGCCTCGAACTCGCAAAGATCCGCCTGCCTCTGCCTCCCAAGTGCTGGGATTAAAGGTGTGCGCCACCACCGCCCGGCTCTCTTTTCATTTTTTTTTCCCCGAGACAGTGTCTCACTTTGTAGCTCCAGCTGTCCTGGTACTTAAAGAGATCTGCCTGCCTCTGCCTCCTGAGTGCTAGGATTAAAAGTTTGAGCTTGGTCTATTTTGGTTAATTGAGAAAGGTTTTTTTCTATATCCCTGGCAGAGCTGAAACTCTATGTGTACACCAAACTTCCACCATTTTTCCTGTCTTTGTCTCTTAAATGCTAGGATTATAGGCTGATTTATTATATTTTATTTTATTTGAGACAAGGCCTTACTTTGTTTCCCTGGTTCACTTGGAACTTGCTTATGTAGACCAGGCTAACCTCGAGTTTAGCGAGACCTTGCCTGAACTTCTGAAGGACTGTGGCTACACCTATGAAACACTGCCTAGCTCCCAGTGAGTTCAAGTAGCAGTGATTACCCTCCGTCTTGGTGCACAATGCTTTGGTTATCTGTTGCCATGTGACACTCTCCCAAACAGACATTTCTGGACCTCTTAAGACTTAAGCCCTGCTGGGCATGGTAGTGCATGCCTTTCATCCCAGCACTTAGGAGGTAGAGCCAGACAGATCTCTGTGAGTTCAAGGCCAGCCTGGTCTACAAAGTGAGTCCAGGACAGCCAAGAATGCACAGAGAAAGCCTGTCTTGAAAAAGAAAAAAACAAAAAAAATAAACAAACAAAAAACCCAACAAAAAGACTTAGGCCCTGCGTTTCCAGGGTCACTTCACATTTGATTGGTTGAAAAAAATTTCAAGCCCAGGCCACTTTCATGAGCTGGATGTGAGTACAGTGAGACCTGCTGAAGTGAGACTGTCACATGGGCTCCACTTTTTATTTTACCCTAAAGTAAGAGTCACAAGGTAGATGTAATTATTGTTGGTTGGTGGTGTCTGGCTCCTCATGTGACCTGAGTCTGTCTCTGAGGACTTGATTTCCTACCTTTGCAGTGTATACCCTGAAAGAGCGGTGCCTTCAGGTTGTGCGAAGCTTGGTCAAGCCTGAGAACTACAGGAGGCTGGACATTGTCAGGTCGCTCTATGAAGATTTGGAAGACCACCCAAATGTGCGGAAGGACATAGAGCGGCTGACCCAAGAGCACCGTGAACATCAGCACCTGGGGGAGGAGCCTGAAGGCGTCCATTGAGATTAGTAGTCCTGACTTTCAGCCTGGATGGTTTTGAGTCTCGATCTGCAAATAGGACAGGTCACTTTCTTTTGGTTTTAAAATGTTTCACTCTCAGAGTAAAATATACTCCATTGCGTAAAAAAAAGTTAACTAATGTCACTGGGCTCTGTGGTGCTTAAGGATAAACATGCACGGTGCCCCTGAGTCCACCCTTTCTAGGGCACTCATCAGAGGAAGTTGTTTTCATTTTTGTTTCCTGGTAAGTCTGAGCATTCAGCGGAAGGATGTTTGTATAGGCTCTTCAGCGGGGGTCGCAGTGTGTCCTTGAATTTGGAGAATGAGGAGGCATTTGAACAGAGGGTGCCCACCTCCTGTTTTGGGAAGGCTGAGAAGGCCCCAAGTCTTGGGTCAGACACCCTGTAAAGGCCCAGTGCCTAACACGTAGGCAGTCTTTAGTCCAAATGTTGGATGGATGAACCATCAGGTGCCTGGTAGAAGAGGATGCAGGCCTACCTGTCTGAGGAAAGCCTTAAGTGTACAAGTGGCCTGTGTTTAGAAAGAACTTTTTCTGATTTTTCCATGTCTCAGCACTTTCTTTTTACGTTTTTGTTTTGTATTTTATTTTATTTTTGATACCGTTTCATGTAGCCCAGGCCAGCCTCAGTTACTCAGTAGGTGATACCAGCCTTGAACTCCTGATCCTCCTGTTTCCCCTCCCCCAGTGTTGAGAACACGTGTGCACTACACCCTGCTCTGCTCTTGTTTTCTCATTTTGAGACAAGGGTTCATTCTGTAACCCTGCCTGGCCTCCAGTTGGAATCAGCCCTGCCTCCTCATCCACTCTGGTGACACTCCTTTTGAACTGGCGGGCTCCCCATATTCACTGTCATAAGTGGTTTTGCAACTTGAAATTACCCAGATAGTAGAAAAGAGCCTTCCTTGTGTTTAACTCTGGTTTTGAAGAGCTCCTGTCTTCGAGGAAGCTGCTGACAGGAGTGGCAATTTCTGTTTGTTTCTGCCAACCCCTGGCATTCCACTTGGGCTCTCCATTTTCTTTCAGCAGGCCCTGGTTACACTTTGGTTGTGGGGAGTAAGGATTGAAGCTCCACTCAGCCACACACTCCAAACAATGGGTCACAGAGCAGTCCAGAGCATGTAGTAGTTTTATGGATGATTATAGCCTGTCTTAATATTCAAATATTCATAGTCATTACTTCTATCAGACATATTGTAAAACAGAATTTTTGTTTGTTTTTAATTCCCCTAGTAGAGAAAACTTAGACAAGCCTAGGTATGGTGTCACACACCAGGAGGGACAGTCAACTACAAGGAAGAAGAAAGGCTGTTATGCACGCTCAGCTTCATGTAGCCACTATAACTGTGTGTTCTCTTTGTAGGGCATGTTTTGATTGGTTGAAGGGCTTTGTAGTTAGCTGAGATCATAGGGTATGTATGTACAGTTTTATATCCTGATTTTTCATTGAACTTCTTTGGGGGGTTTTGTTTTGTTGTTTTTAGGGTTTTTTTTGAGACAGGGTTTTACTGTGTAGCCCTGGCTGTCCTGGAATTTACTTTGTAGACCAGGCTGGCCTCAGACTCAGAGATCCACCTGCCTCTGCCTCCCCAGTGCTGGGATTGAAGGTGTACACAAGCCTGCCTGGTCTTCATCTAACTTTGTAATTTAACTTTCCCATGTTACTACAAGCACTGTGTAAACACTACTGTGCTAATCTCTTCCTTTGAGGATGACTGTAGGAAGTATTTGTCCACATCCTGGGCTCCTTGAGTTCAATCTGATGCTCTTAAGATCAGCAAAATGACTGACATTTTCCACAACCCTTTCATTGTTATTTCTTAATCTGCAACATTCCGTGAGAGAAGTGGCCAAATGCCAGCGTAGAGGGCGCCTGTGTGGGGAAGTCAGCAGGTGCCGGAGTATCACAACATTGTTTTAACTTAACTCTGTCTCAAAAAGATCTTATGTTTGTCTTATTAAACTGGAAGTTTGAATACTGTTCTCTGTGCTCTCCAAAAAGTGAAGACCTATGATGTGAGTCATGTACACTTCCTTGGGCTTCCTGTAAATGTACATGTTCTTCATACTTTGTTTTTTACTTTGAGTTTTCTGGAAAAGCTGACCTTTAGTACAGTAAACAGTCTATGTGAAGGAAACAGGTGTGTTGTGTTACTTTTAACAGGACTGCTCCCTGCCTGGCAAGAAACAAGACCTCACTTTCTTCTTACCATCTCTTTCCAGCCTTTGATTTTGCTTTTTTGTTTTTGTTTTTCAAGACAGGGTTTCTCTGTGTAACAGTACTGGCTGTCCTGGAAATCCACCTGCCTCTGCCTCCCAAAGGCATGCACCACCATGCTCGGCTCTTTGTTTTGTTTTTTAATTTAAAATTGTTTCTTCTAGCTTTGTTTCCCTTTATAAAAATTAAGTATCTGTAAAAGCATTTAAAGACTGAAGAAAATGGTAATAAAATATTCAGGTAGGTGTGGTGGCCCACTATTGTGATCCCAGAACTCTGGAAGTGGAGGCACTGGATCAGGAAGTAGAGGTCCTCCTAATCACAAAGTCAGCTCCAAGCTGACCTGAGCTCTAAAGACCTTATCTAAAGGAAACAGCTGGCTGTAGAGATGACTCGACAGTTAAGAGCTCTTGCTCTTCTTTCAGGAGACCCAATATTGGTTCTCAGCTCCCAAGCCAGGTGGCTCACAGCTGTCTGTAACCTTAGCTCCAGGGAGCTAATGCCTCTGGCCTCCAGCGCCGCCTGCAGTCTTATGCACATACCCACATGCAAACACACACACACAATCTTTTTTTTTCTTCAAACTTTTTATTGATTCTTTGTGAATTTCACATCATATACCCCCAATCCCACTCATCTCCCCATCCCTTCATATCTGCCCTCTGCCCTTTCAACCTTCTTCCCAAAAAGAAACAAAACAAAAACATCAAAAATTCTCATTGTGGAAACTGTAGTGTGTCACATTGTGTCCCACAGAACACCCTTTTGTCCACATTTCTTTACTTGCAAATGTTCATTGCAATGACTCATTGGTCTGGTTCAAGGCTCTGGCTTCTGCTGTGCTCTCAACACTGGATCCTCACCAGGACTCTTCTCAGATATCCTGATGTTGCCCTGTGCCATAGAGCTTTGGATCTGCAGGACTTACACTTTACACTTTGCAGCAGTTCATATATGGGGTACATGTTGGGGTGGGCCGACTCAGCCCTGGATCTGGGCCCAGGTGGTAGCTGAGTTGGTCAGCCTACCAGCTCTCCCACACCCACACCACCAAGGTGATCTTAACAGCACTACTTAGATTAGCTCACCCAATGCTACAGCTAACAAAGGTCAGGGTCAGCTCTCCCACTCTCATTCCCTCAGGGCCAGCTTACCTGCACCCACACCACCAGAGGCAACTCTACTGCCTAGGCAAGGTGCAGGGCCTGCTTTCCTGAGTGCTGCAGCTGGCAAGGGACTGAGCCAGATCTCCTGCCTGCTGTAGGGGATGAGATAGGGGCGCATCTCCCTCACCTACACCATCACACGGCAGGCCAAGTGGTGGGTCCAGCTGTCCTGTGCTCATGCTCTCTGGGCCAGCTCTAGTGTGCTGCCCAGGTATGGTGCAGGGCCCCCTCTGCGGAGTGCTGTAGCCATTTAGGTGCATGGCCAGCTGTGCACAGTCCTTGCACTTCAACATGATCCCAGGTGGCAGCCTAGACCAGGAACATCCTTGTTGCCTTTGATGGTAATATGAGACATGGACATCAACATAGACCCTTGCTACTTCATGGCCACAGACCTAGATATGGCCCTTAGCAGCAGCATGGGCAGGGACTTTATCATGGCCTCAGGTGGCATGACAGACTACTCAATCAGGCTGTTCTCCATCCTGGAGTCTCCAGTTCCACATCTTTCTTTTTTTTTTTTTTTTTGGTTTTCCGAGACAGGGTTTCTCTATATAACAGCTCTGGCTGTCCTGGACTCGTTTTGTACACCAGGCTGGCCTCGAACTCACAGAGATCCGCCTGCCTCTGCCTCCCAAGTGCTGGGATTAAAGGCATGCGCCACCACTGCCCGGCTTCCACATCCTTTCTTGGAAGCCCTCAAACCATTACGTCTGGTGTACAAAGCAAGTTCTATGGCAGCCAGGGCTACACAGAAACCCTGCCTCGAAAAAAAACAAAAACAAAAAAACTCCAATAAAACAAAGCAAACAAAAAAATTTCACATTGAGAGCAGATTTTTTAACCTATAAAATAACAACAACAACAACAAAAAAGGTAGTTAGCACTGACAAAACTGGCAGAGGGCACTGGCCTTGGGATCAATGCACCAGAGAGACATGAAATAGAGCAGGAGTGTGTCTCAGTGGGGGAGCACTGGTCTGTTGTAGAGAGCTGCGATGTGCCGCGCCCTAAAGATGGCGCCGGTTTCCGCCTTCCACCAGCCCGATGGTGAGCGCTCTCGATGATAAACAAGTCCATATTTGGCTAAGACTGCTGATCTGGCTTGCTTCCACATACGTGGGCCTCTAAGATAGCACCACGTGGCTTTACTTGATTGGCTGTTCATATAGTATTTAGCCTGTGGGTTGGGTCTGTCTGGGCATTCGGAAGACTGTTTTCAAGGGACCTGAATAAACTGCTGGAGAAGAGCTTTTGCGAGTTGCGTCATCCTTGCTGGTCGAGGGGGACGCGACAAGTGGTGGCCCGTACGGGGACCCAAGAAAGACTCAGAACTCCTGCAGTCAGGGGCAGCGCTGGTAAGTTCCTGGGATAAATTAGGACAATAAAGTTTCACGGAGATAGCGAACACAAGGTAAAGTTTCACGGAGATAGCGAACAAAAGGTAAAGTTTCGCGGAGATAGTGAACATACGGTAAAGTTTCGTGGAGATTGCGAACAAAAGGTAAAGTTTCACGGGGAAGCTGCGAACCGAAAGTAAATTTTTAATCATGGGATTGAGTCACATCCAATTTTTCTGGCTCTTCAGGAGCTACTTTTAGCTAGGAATTTGAAGATTAAGAAGTCTACCCTAGCCGGGCGGTGGTGGCGCACGCCTTTAATCCCAGCACTTGGGAGGCAGAGGCAGGCGGATCTTTGTGAGTTCGAGGCCAGCCTGGTCTACAAAGCGAGTCCAGGACAGCCAGAGATATTCAGAGAAACCCTGTCTCGAAAAAACAAAAAAAAAAAAAAAAAAAAAAAGAAGTCTACCCTAGAGAGATTTTTGAATGAATGCGATTCCGTGGCTCCGTGGTTTGCGGTGTCCGGGAATCTTACGGTATCCTTCTGGGACAAATTAGGCAGGGACTTGGATTTTGCTTGGGAGCAAGGGACTCTAAAGCATGGTGTAAGACCGATTTGGAAAATGGTGAGGAGTTGTTTAGAAGATCAGAGATGTTGTAATGCAATCAAAGAGGGAGAATCAGCCTTGGAACTGCTGCAAGGGGAAAGATCTGAGCAGGTAGACAGTGAAAAGGAAAGTAACAAAGGCGAAAGATTTGAGCAGGCAGACAGTGAAAAGGGAGGCAAAAAGATAGTTCCTCTCTATCCCAATCTTAGAGATTTTAGAGATTTTAGAGATTTTGAGGACTCAGAGGGCACGGATTCTGAAGGGGAGCTACACGCTCTAATAGAACAGTTGGAGAGGACTGTTATTAGAAAAAAGGTAAAGAAAAGGATAAAAGAGAAGGACACGTCAGCGGCAGTCGGTGTGGGTGAAGCCGTTGCTGCAGCGCCTTCAGCCACGCTGGCGGCGGCTGGTGTAAGTAAAGCCGTTGCCGCGGCGCCTTCAACTCCTCCTCCATATCCAGAAGCCACTCAGATAGATCAGCCTGTTCAGTCCCTAAAAGTAGGGAGATCTTTCTGCCCGGGGATGTGGACACAAGTAAGAACAGAATTACAGTTTGCCTATCCAGTATACCAAGACCCACAAGGGAACAGGTACGAGGAACTGCTTGATTTTAAGGTAGTTAAATCCCTTGCAGAGTCGGTTCGTACCTATGGTACTACCACTTCTTTTACAATGGCTCAAGTGGAAGCATTAAGCAGACATTGTATGACTCTAAGTGATTGGAGTGGCCTGGTCCGCGCCTGCTTAAGTCCAGGGCAATACTTAGACTGGAAAGCTTTCTTGATTGAGTATGCCACTGAGCAAGCAGCCATTAATCAGAGAGATGGAAATCCAGCCTGGGATAGAGATATGCTGCTTGGGCAGGGGAGATTTGCCAACCAGCAGATAGGATATCCTATTCAGATTTATGAGCAAATAAACAAGATAGCTATCAAGGCTTGGAGATCTCTTCCTAATAAAGGGGAGGTGAGTGGGAACTTAACTAAGATTCTACAGGGCCCCATGGAGCCCTTTTCAGACTTTGTGGCACGAATGGTGGAAGCAGCAGGGAAGATTTTTGGTGACCCGGATGCTGCTATGCCACTAATAAAACAGTTGGTCTATGAGCAATGTACCAAAGAGTGTAGAGCCGCTATCACCCCTTACAAGAACAAAGGGCTAGAAGCCTGGATGGAAGTGTGTAGAGAACTTGGAGGGCCGTTAACTAATGCTGGTCTTGCTGCCGCAGTAATACAGTTGACCAGAAAAGGTGGAGGAAGTTCAGGAGTTTGTTTTAAGTGCGGCAAGATGGGACACTTTAAAAGACAGTGCCCCAGGGGAAGGAGTACAGAAAGTACAGGAAGTGTACAACGCCCCAGGCGGCCGGGGTTATGCCCAAAATGTAAAAAAGGGAACCATTGGGCTAATGAATGCCGTTCAGTGATAGACATCCATGGCCAGCCTTTAACTCAAGGTTATGGTGGCGCTCGTCCAAAAAACGGACAGCGGGGCCCACGACCTCAGGGCCCACAAATATATGGGGCAGTAGAGAATCAGGACAAAGAACAGAATCAAGAGAGATGGCCAACCCTCCGCCATCCGAGAGACCGTGGAGAGCCACTGCAGGCTCAGCAGGATTGGACCTCTGCTCCACCACCAGACTCATATTAACACCCCAAATGGGGGTCCAGTTAATTGAAACAGATTTTAAAGGACCCCTTGAACCTGGTACAGTTGGTTTGTTGTTAGGGAGGTCATCATCAGCCTTGAGAGGACTTATTGTCCATCCTGGAGTTATAGATCCAGATTATACAGGAGTGGTTAAGATCATGGTAGCCTCCCCCCCGTGGTATAACGGCTATCTCTCCTGGAGATAGAATTGCTCAGTTGATCATGTTGCCGAGCTTACATGATCGCTATGCGGCAAGGGATCGAGAGAGAGGAAAAGATGGTTTTGGGTCCACGGGCACAGATCTGACTTTTCTCTCCCTGGATTTGGACCAACGCCCCGTCTTGGAGTTAAACGTTGATGGTAAAAAGATCCTGGGCCTTTTAGATACTGGGGCTGATAGGAGTATCATAGCAAAGAAAGACTGGCCTTCAGGTTGGCCCGTACAAGCCTCTTCTCAAACACTTCAAGGCCTGGGTTATGCTAAGACTCCAGATATGAGTGCAAGGTTATTAAAGTGGCAGGACCAAGAAAACCACTCAGGAGAAATGCAGCCATATGTACTTGAGCTCCCTATCTCCCTTTGGGGAAGAGACCTTTTAAAGGATATGGGATTTAAATTGAGTAATGACTATTCTGATTCAGCCCAACGTATGATGCAAGATATGGGATATGCTCCAGGCTTTGGAATAGGAAAATATTTGCAGGGACGAAAAAGTCCCATATCTATGCAGCAAAGACAAAAGAGACAGGGCCTGGGTTTTTCCTAGGGGCCACTGAGGAGGGTATTCCCATAACTTGGAAGATGGAGGATCCAGTATGGGTTCCTCAGTGGCCACTTTCCTCTGTAAAATTGAATGCGGCCAAAGAGTTGGTGGATGAACAGATGTCTTTAAAGCATATAAAACCATCTGTATCTCCCTGGAATACACCTATCTTTGTCGTTAAAAAGAAATCTGGAAAATGGAGATTATTGCATGATCTGCGTGCCATAAATCAACAAATGCAGATCATGGGCCCAGTGCAACGCGGCTTGCCGCTTTTATCATCTTTGCCAGCCTCATGGCCCATTATAGTTATAGATATAAGAGATTGTTTTTTCTCCATCCCTTTGTGTGCCAAAGATAGTGAGAGATTTGCATTTACTGTTCCATCCTGTAACCATGAGGAACCTGATCAGAGGTTTGAATGGGTAGTATTACCTCAGGGCATGGCAAACAGCCCCACTATGTGCCAACTGTATGTGGGGGAAGCCATTGCTCCCTTGAGAAAGAATTTTCCAGATTTGAGATGTGTTCATTATATGGATGATATCTTACTGGCAGCTAAGAGTGAACAAACGTTAGATCGGGCCTATGAAGAATTAGTTCAATTATTAAAAAAGAAAAGGTTGTTTATTGCTCCTGATAAGGTTCAAAAGGAAAATGTGGTTGATTATTTAGGAGCGAAGGTTGGACCTGAAAAGATAATACCTCAAAAGATTGAGATAAGAAAAGATAATTTAAAGACTTTAAATGATTTTCAAAGGTTGTTAGGAGATATCAGTTGGGTAAGAGGCTATTTGAAGCTACCAAATTATGAAATAAGACCCCTATATGATATTTTGAAAGGTGATTCAGCACTTAATTCTCCTAGGCAATTTACAAAAGAAGCAAGAAAAGCTTTATGTAAAGTGGAAGAAAGGTTACAGAGTGCCTTCCTAAAGAGATGGCAGGAAGGACAGCCCATTGCATTGTGCATATTTGCCACCTATGGTCAACCTACAGGGTTGTTATGGCAGGATGGACCATTATTATGGACCTATTCAAAGATTTTTCCAAAAAAAAATCCATAGAACATTATCCCACTGCAGTTGCTGCTTTAGCCTTAAATGGTATCCAGCAATGCTTGCAGTCTTTTGGAGTTGCTCCTGCCCGTATAATAGTGCCCTATTCCAGTTATCAAATTAAGATTTTGTGTGGCACTGTAGATGACTGGGCAATATTGCAATGTAGCTTTGAAGGAGTGATTGATAACCATTACCCTAAACATCCATTGCTATCATTTTTTAAGGAGCACCCAGTGATATTCCCTAAGGTTACTTCAGCAGTACCACTTCAAGGGTCACCAAATGTGTTTACTGATGGCTCAAAGACAGGCTGTGGAGCCTATTTCATAGAAAGACAAGAGCCCGTGTTATGTCAATTTCAACCCGGCTCCCCCCAAATAGTAGAGTTGAAAATAGTAATTGAGGTGTTTAAAAGATGTCAATTTGCATTCAATTTGATCTCAGATTCAGTCTATGTAGTCAACGCAGTGAAAGTATTAGAATTAGCAGGTCCTATTAAGAATAGTAGTACTGTATGTGCCTTATTACAAGAGTTACAAGTTTTAATCTGGCAGAGAAAAAGGTGTTTTTATATTCAACATATCAGAGCACATACAGGATTACCTGGACCATTAAGTGAGGGTAATGATAAAGTTGATCAATGGACTAGGATGACATGCATTTTTTGGAGCTCATTCCTGGACCAAGCCAGACAGTTTCACCAATTATTTCATGTAAATGCAAAAACTCTACAGCAGAAATTCCATTTGTCTAGAGCAGATGCTAGACAAGTGGTTTTGGACTGTCCTCAGTGTGTGATTCATCATCATCCTCCCAGTGTGGGAGTGAACCCTAGAGGGTTGATGCCACTCAAAATCTGGCAAATGGACATTACCCACATTTCAGAATTTGGAACCTTAAAATATATTCATGTATCTGTGGATACCTGCTCAGGTATCATACATGCTACACCTGTGAGTGGAGAAAAGGCTCGCAATGTCATAGGGCATTGCTTAGAAGCCTGGGCTGCATGGGGAAAACCACAGCAGCTGAAAACGGACAATGGACCAGCCTATACGGCACAGTCCTTTGTCTCCTTCTGTAACCAGATGGAGGTACAGCTTAATCACGGATTACCATACAATCCTCAAGGACAAGGAATTGTGGAGCGTGCTCATCGCACCTTGAAAGAATGCTTGCAAAAACAGAAAGGGGGAATAGGCCAAGGCCGTACCCCCAAGGAGAGAATGTCTTTAGCCTTATTTACTTTAAACTTTTTCAATTTGGATGCTCAAGGCCGCTCAGCAGCAGACAGACATCAGGATTCCCATGGTTCACCTAAAAGCATGGTGAAGTGGAAGGATATTTTGACAGGCTCTTGGCGGGGGCCTGACCCCGTGCTAACATGGGCGAGAGGATCTGTTTGTGTTTTTCCTCAGGATCAACAAGATCCAGTGTGGGTGCCTGAACGCCTTGTGAGGAAGATTCGTCATGAAGACCTTCCTAAGGATCCTGGTGTTAGTAGCAGTGAGTATGTCAGGAATGACCGAGCCGAGATGGGGGATCCTGTCGATATTCCCAAAGCCGATGCCGGTCAGACATGATGCAACTGTGTTTCCACGCTTATTTAGCAGTAATAGAAGCTTAGGCTTACCCTACCTTCCCTTTGATGATCAGAGAAGCCCTATAGAGGGTAATAGAAATGTCAGCTTGAAGGGTAGTCTGTGCTTTTTAATGAGCTTCAATAGGTCAGATGATACAAAATGCATTAAATTGTCTCAGCAGTCAGCAGATTTTTTACCACAACTGAGGTTTGGGGGTAGGAGTGGTGGTTTGTTTTCAGGCAATGGTTCTCGCCTTGAAGGATGGTGGCCCACACGAGTCTCTGACCGGGACCCCCCCAGACAGCCATGCTGGGCACCTTTTTGTAGAGGATCCAGGGAGAGGAAGGACCTTTTCCCTGGACTGGATGTCAGGAGCGCAGAGCAGTTTGGGTTCAACAAGATTATTTTTCCTTTAGCCCCATGATTAGTAATATAGTGAATAAGTCTTGTACAGGAATGCTTGATATATCTACTAGGGATCCTCAGCAGACTGCCACCAATCCTTTTGTGACTTTTGTGTGGGGTAAATGGAAGTTGCATGGACTTGGGACCTGTCATTATGCTTGGGGGAGGAATTTATCAAAGAGGTAATTTTTCCCTAGGGTCCGCTACCAAATTGGATTTTTCTAGCGGTAGTGGCTCTGGTATTTGGAAATCTTTGTTTCATTCTTACCGCAATAAGACCTTTTCAGCTTCGCCAGTATGTCTCTGGCCTCCTTTTCTGTGGATTGTAAGTAATGGGAGTGCATCCTTAGGTGAAGAAAAGTTAGTATGCACTCCGGGCACATGTTTTTATGCCCTATGTTGGAATGCCACAGCCTTTCCTGTGGCTGTGGTGACTAGAATGCCTCGATATGTACCAGTTCCTGTAGAGGCTCCTAATACCATGATGCTATTCAGGTTTAAAAGAGATTTTGGCATCACTGCAGTTATTGTTACTGCCATCACTATTGCTGCTGTGGGAGCTACTGCCTCAGCTATTGCCTTGTCTAGTTCTATACAGACTGCCAATGCCCTGAATAACATCTCAGCCACTGTGGCACAGGCATTGGATACTCAGACCTCTATGAATTCTCATCTCAAAGGAGGCCTTATGATAGTTAATCAACGCATAGATTTAATACAAGAACAGATTGATTCTCTTTGGCAACTAGCACAATTGGGGTGTGAGTGGAAATTGCAAGGTTTGTGTGTTACTTCCGTGCAGTATCAAAATTTTACAAAGGCTGCTAATTTGTCTAGACAATTGTCAAAGTTCCTCTTACAGGATTGGTCGGCTGAATTTGAAAATTTGATGAGAGAGCTGAGAGCGACAATTGTCCACATCAACTCCACTCGGGTGGATCTGAGCCTGGCCACTGGCTTGACTTCCTGGATACAGACGGCTATGGATCATCTTAAGGAGTGGGCGGGCGTAGGCTCTTTGGCGATACTAATGATACTAGCCTCTCTGTTTTGCCTATGGTGCATCTACAAAATGAGAGCCACACAGAAGCGTAATGCAGCCATGATTATACAAGCCCTTGTCGCCATTGAGGCGGGCCAGTCCCCTCAGGCATGGCTCGCTGCCATGAAGTAAATCTTCACTAAGCATAGTCCCTGCCCACTGAGGTATTCGTTCCAAGGATATTAGGGTCTGGCAAGTCAATGACGGAGTAGACGGGTAAGTCTCGGCCACCTAAGACAGGGCAGTCCCGAGTGGGGAGGCTGACCCAGAGACGGGTAAGAGTTTGAGCACCGCCCTCCTACAGGCTCAGGCCCACCGTGAGATCCCCAGATAGAGGGATTACGAAGCCTTTCCAGGGACTTTTACCAACTTTAGAAAAAATAAAAAAGGGGGAACTGTAGAGAGCTGCGATGTGCCGCGCCCTAAAGATGGCGCCGGTTTCCTCCTTCCACCAGCCCGACGGTGAGCGCTCTCGATGATAAACAAGTCCATATTTGGCTAAGACTGCTGATCTGGCTTGCTTCCGCATATGTGGGCCTCTAAGATAGCACCACGTGGCTTTACTTGATTGGCTGTTCATATAGTATTTAGCCTGTGGGTTGGGTCTGCCCGGGCATTCGGAAGACTGTTTTCAAGGGACCTGAATAAACTGCTGGAGAAGAGCTTTTGCGAGTTGCATCATCCTTGCTGGTCGAGGGGGACGCGACAGTCTGTCATGTCAGAGGCCCTGGGTTTGGTCCCCAGCACCATAAACACACTCTCTTTCACACACACACACACACACACACACACACACACACACACACACACACTCTTAACACCTCAGTCTAGTGCTGGTCACTAGCATGTCTGAAACTCCAGTATTGCCCCTGAACTCCTGGCCTCAACTACTTACCTGCCTCTGCCCTCACCACATGCACCTGGTGGTTCATTGAGAGATATGCTAGGTTTATGTCAACTTGACACAGGTCATCTGGGAAGAAGGCATCTTAATCAAGAGAACGCCTCTACAGAATTGGTATCCGGGGCTTTGTGTGTGTGTGTGTGGGGGGGGGGGTTGATGATTGATGTGAGAGACCCAGGCCCATTGTAGATAGTGCCAGCCTGTGGCTGCTGGTCCTCAGTACTGCAATAAAGCAGGCTGAGCACAAATGGGACCTATCATTCCTCCATGGCTTCTGCTTCAGTTCCTGCCTTCAGGTTCCTGCCCTGTTGGGGTTCCTGCTCTGACTTCCCTTAGTGGTAGATTTTTGATGTGGAGCTGTAAACTGAAATAAACCCTTTCCTCCCCGGGTTACTTACCACCAATAGGAACTCTAAGGCAGCACAGCAGAGAAAAATTAGGTAAGGTTTGAAGTGGTCATCAGAAGAGAGAGCAATAATAAGGAATTATAAGAAAAAGTGGAAGGGCATGGGGCAACCTCCAAGTAGGGGAAGTTAAAACAGGCCTGAGAGCTGACTCCACAAATATTATTAATACCAACTTAGATTACTCAGGCCCAGGAAAGCCACGGAGGACCACATTGTTGTAACTAGGAGACTTAGCTGTCCAATGAATATACCTCAGCAGTAGCTTGCCTGCAAGGGACTGGAGCTCTTTCATTGTACAGGATGCTTGTCCCAGATTCTGACTGTCTTCTTGGGCTGTTGGGGTAGGTTCTACTCCGTTCCTGGTGATGTCTGGATGCTGCTGAACACGGAGCCAGGAGGGATGAAGCTGTGGTTCCTTGGTCTGTTTCACCTCTCAGGATTTAATGACACTGCCATTAAACTAGGCCTGAGAGAAGTGGGTGGGCTCTGGAATGGGTGGGTCCACAGGATCTCTGTCCAGCAGGGAGTGCTGAGGTTGGAGAACACCTTCTGAGGTGATTTTAGTGGTAGAGCTCTTTTATACAATATTAAAACAGCTCAGACAGCATTTAGCAGAAACAGCTTATGTGTATCTTTATTCCAGAGTAAATGAGCACTTATGAACCTTGAGAAGTGGGAAGGATTTTTCAGGGTGGGCATACTTCGTGGTTGTGGCTGGCTGGTGATGCCCTGTTTGCATCTGGTGCCCTGCTACTTGACTACCTATGACTGCCTTGAGAATTGCAGGATTGGGGTTTGCTGGATTACATATTCCGATGCAGGCACAGAAACACAGGAAGCCATCCCACAAGACAGGGTTTCTCTGTGTAACAGCCCTGGCTGTCCTGGACTCACTCTGTAGACCAGGCTGGCCTCAAACTCACAGAGATCCTCCTGCCTCTGCTTCCCGAGGGCTAGGATTAAAGGCATGCACCACCACACCCAGCTTTCAGGATAAGATTTTTAAATCTCAAAATTTGAGATTTCCAGGGTTTGAATATGTTCCTCCTCTTCAGTTCCATGCCATTTCCTCTGGTGGCACAGTCCATGTGCCCCACAGGTGCTGGCTTTTAACTTTTTAATTCTGAGCTTGCTTTGGAGCGGAGGCTAGCCTGGAACTTGTGATTTTCCTATATCAGCCACCTGAATGAGTTAAATGTGTGCTCCATTAGAGCCCATAAATAAATCTCAAGGGAGATGTTTGCAAATCAATTCGTCTTGGACTCCTGGGTTCAGGTGGCTTTTTTTGCCTTGGCCATGGAGTAGCAGCTAATGGTGAGTTCCTAGCTAGAAAGTGGCTGACATCTCTAAAAACTACATTTTTGGGGGGCCAGTGAGATGGCTCTGTGGTTTAGAGCCCTTGATGCTCTTGCAGATGACTCAGACTTGAGTCCCAGCACCCACACAACAGCTCACAATCATCTATAACTGCCTGTAACGTCAGCTCCAAGGAATCTAATGCCTTCTTGAGACCTCCATGGGCATCAGGCATGCAAGTAGTGAATAGACATGCATGCAGACAAAGTATTCATATGCATAAAATAAAACCTTTAAAGATTACATTTATTTAGTTGAGCATGGTGGCTCGTGGCTTTAATCTCTGTGACCTTAAGACCAGCTTGGATAGAACTACACAGTGAGACTGTGCTTCAATAAATAATAAATAACAAATGTTGCCCTAGTGGAACTGCCATGTAGGCCCCCAGTGCAAGAGGAAGCTCTTAGCTCTCATATAACTGCTGAACTGAGGGAGGCTGATATACAGGGGCACCCCACACCGAAGGAATAGGATAGGTGGGAGAAGGAGGAGAGGTTGGGAGGATGGGACCAACCGGGAGGGGTGGGAGGAGGGGACTGTGATGGAGATGTAACTTGAAGTAATAAACATAAAATGTTACATTTATTTATTTGTGTGTGTGTGTGTGTGTGTGTGTGTGTGTGTGTGTGTGTGTGTGCATCCTGGGGGTGGGGGACATGCATGCCTGTACCAGGGTGTGCTTGAGATCAGAGGAAACTTTTTGGGAGTTGATTTTCTTCCACCATGTGGGTCCTGGGCATGGAACTCCCGTCCTCAGGTATGGCAGCAATACCTAGTTCTTTTTTTCTTTCCTTCTAGACAGAGTTTCTTTTTTTTTTTGGTTTTTTTTCGAGACAGGGTTTCTCTGTGTAACAGCCCTGGCTGTCCTGGACTCGCTTTGTAGACCAGGCTGGCCTCGAACTCACAGAGATCCGCCTGCCTGTGCCTCCCGAGTGCTGGGACTAAAGGCGTGCGCCACCACCGCCCGGCTAGACAGAGTTTCTTTGTGTAACAAACCCTGGCTGTCCTGGACTTTCTTTGTAGACCAGGCTGGGCCCTAACTCTGGGATCAAAGGTGTGCGCCACCACACCTAGCTAATCATCTTGATTGGTTGTTGAAGGTGATTTTATAAATGTTCTCATTGCATTTATTTATTTTCGTGTGTGTATGTAAGTTTGTGCATGTCAGAGGGTACTAAGGGTCAGACAACTTTTGGGTAACTCTCCTCTTACTATGTGGGTTCCAAGGGTTGAACTATGGTTGTCAGGCTTGGTGGCAGGCACCTTTCTCTGCTGAACTACCTGAACCACCACTGATAATGAGTATTAAAAGAGAAGTACACAGAATTTTCTTACGTGTGTGTGTGTGTGTGTGTGTGTGTGTGTGTGTGTGTGTGTGTTGGTGGGTGGTTCCTAAGGGTTTGAGCCCAAGGTTTTGGTCATGCTAGGCAAGTGCTAACTTGGCATATGGGCTACAGTCTTAGTTCTGTTTTACTTCATTTTGAGAGACGATCTTACTGAGTTTCCGAGATGACTTCAAACTTTCAATCCTCCTGTCTCAGCCTTCCAGGTACCTGGGACTACAGATGTGTACCATCATGCCATGCCTGGGATGCCTATCTGTCCCAATTTTTATTTATTTAACTTTAAACAGATATTGCCCAGTTTTTGTTTGTTTGTTTTTGTTTTAGTTTTGGGTTAATCTTTAACCTTTAAATATCAAGGATTTTTTTGTTTTTGTTTTAAACATTTGGTTTTGGTTTTGTTGTTTTTCAAGACATAGTTTCTCTGTGTAGCCCTGGATACACTGGACTCCCTTTGTAGACCAGGCTGGCCTCAAACTCAGAGATCCACCTGCCTCAGCTTCCTGAGTGTTGGGATAAAGGCTTGTGCCACCACTGACTGGCTTGTTTTGTTTTGTTTTGTTTTTTAAACACTGGTGAACTATAAGCCCTGAAACCAAAAGCCACATGTATAAACTGGCCCATAAACTTTTACTTGAACTGAGAAAGTAAACATTTTGTGCAGAGCAAGCTGTGAAGATTGGAAGGGCATCATGCTTGACAGACTGGAGAGTGTGCAGTGACATCTTCCTGGAGGGCAATGGGCAGATCCATCAGAGTGTTAGATGGGGTCACTTTTCCTCTACAGAATCCAGTTTTAGGAACATAGGAAGATAAGCAGAGCAATAGGATAACTTGCCTAGCATGCCAAGAACCTGGGCTTGATCCCAGCAAGGCAAAGAAATAAAGTTCAGAACAATGAACTGAAGATTGGAATAACGGTGTACACCTTTCATCCCAGAACTTGGGAGCCAGAGGCAGGTGGATTTCTGTGAGTTTGAGGCCAGCCTGGTCTATAGAGTGAGTTCCAGGATAGCCAGGGCTACACAGAAAAACCCTGTCTCAAAAAACAATAAATTTAAATTGAGCTTTGTTTATTTGTGTATTTCAAGACAGCCACCTCTGCCTGGCTAAAATGAACTTCTTTAAGTTTTTATATTTTATTTTGGTTGTTCAAGTGTTTTGACTACCTGTATGTCTGTGCACCATATGCAAGCCTGGTCCCCAAGAATGTCAAAAGAGGCCATCAGATCCCTTGGAACTGGAGATAGGGATGACTGTACGCTGCCATGTAGGTGCTGGGAACTGTTTTTTCCAAAAACAGTAAGGGCTCTTAATCACTGAGCCACTTCCCCAGCCCCACCTCCCCAAATACGAACTTTGTATTGCCATGATAACTATTCATTATTACTTTTTATTTTTTCGAGACAGGGTTTCTCTGTGTAACCCTGGCTGTCCTGGAACTCACTCTGTAGACCAGGGTAGCCTCCAACTCAGAGATCCTCTTGCCTCTGCCTCCCAAGTGCTGCGAGTAAAGGTGTTTGCACCACTGACTGGTTTACTTTTCAACTTAAAAAAAAATTGAGACGTGGTCTCACTTTGTAGTCCAGTTGGCCTGTGCTAACTCAGTGGGTGTAACCAGGCTGGTTCGAACTTTTGACAATCCTCCACCCTCAGCCACCCGAGAGCTGAGGTGATCGGTGTGTGACACTATGCCCAGTGCACTTCTACATTGTTTAGCACCTTGTGTAATTCATTCCTTCTCCCCATGCTGAAGATAAACTCAATGGGTTTTCTCCGCTTAAGTCTCACCACCACCTATTAGGTGAATACATTCCAGGCGGCTGTGGTAGTCGAGTTAGCCAGCCTCAGTCAGGGACTGCCTTGGAACTCTGGGTGGTAGTGTGCCTCTCCCATGGCCTTGGAGTCCACGCCTGGCACTGGTCCAGGGGTCGAGTGGCGTGTACTACTGAACGCAACCACGAGGAGCCGCTGGCTTGTCCTCTCAAGCCATATGCTCGGTGGCGCGTGCTGCCGCTCTTGACCGCTCGGGGGCGCTCGCTCGCTCGCCCAGTGCGGCCGCGGGCAGCGCCGCCCCTCGCTAGGGAAGCCGCGGCCGACCGCCCCCGGCTCAGTCGCCGCGCAGCCACGCCATGACTTGTTATATCTACCAGCTGCCGTCCTGGGTGCTGGACGACCTGTGCCGCAACATCGACACGCTCAGCGAGTGGGACTGGATGCAGTTCGGTGAGTGAGGACGCCGCCTACTCTCGGCCGGGACCCGCGATCAGATCCGCGCCCACCCGTAGTATCCGAGGCCGGGGGATGCCTATTTAGAACGCTTCTGCTTTGCCTTAATTTCCAGACCGACCTGAAGCTGCATGTGAATTTGCCCGTAGCCTAGCCTGACTAAAGTGGAAGGGTGAATGGGATTCGAATTCAGGCGCCTGGTGGACTCTCACTGTGGCCTCTTAGTGTGTTTTGCCTGTTCGTGCCGTGGCGCTGGAGTGTCTACAGACAGGCTGCTTGCGCAGTTGCGCTGTTGCCTAAGCTGTATTCCAGTCTCATCTCTTTGCAGCCTGTGGTATCTGGGGCCACTCTCCTAACTTCCTTCAAATTTGGCTTAATCTGTAAACTGCAGGTGACAGTTGTAGATTCTTTATACAGTTATGAGAATAAAAGTAGTGTCGGGCAATGGTGTTGCTCGCCTTTAATCCCAGCACTCGGAAGGCAGAGGCAGGCAGATCTCTAGTTCAAGTCCAGCCTGGTCTACAAAGCAAGTTCAGGACAGCCAGAGCTATTACACAGAGAAGCCCTGTCCCGGGAACCCCCCCCCCCCCCCCCCCCCCAAAAAAAAAGAGTAGTGTCAAGAATGTCCCTTCCCTACCATAGTATTGTCATTCTGTGGCTTGTTTTCCATTCTTATTATTTTGAGACAGAGTCAACACTATGTAGCCCTGACTGCCCTGGAACTTGCTCTGTAGACCAGGCTGGCCTGGAACTCACAGAGACCCGCCTCTGCCTCCTGAGTGTTATAATTAAAGGTGTGTGCCATGTGTGGCTGTTTATTTTTTTTGCAGTGAGGGAACTGACTGATCCTAGGGCCTTGTGCCTGCTAGGCAATCACACCACCACTGACCTCTATCCCAGGTGACTTTTCTGGTCTTTTGAGACATGGTTTCCTCATGTAGCCTAGGTTGTCTAGGTTATCATCTTCCTGTCTCAGCCTCCTGTGTGTGAGATTATAGATTTGAACCATAGTGCCTTAGTATTTTTTTCTCTTCTCTATTTTTTTTTGGGGGGGATAGGGACTCGAGGAGCCCAGGATAGCCTGGAGCTTGCTATGTAGCCAAGGATGCCCTTGAACTTCTGATCCTCTCACTTCCATTTTGGAATATGGGGATTACAGGCTTGATCTATGTAGTGCTGCAGATGGGACCTAGTAAAGCAGCGTACCAAGTGGCCAGCAGCCCCACCCCTTATTCTTGTAGGTCAGAAGGGCATGGTAACAGCTGCCATTCTTAGCTTTATGGGTTAAGTCGTGGTAGCTGTTGTCACTTAATTCATTTTCCCTTCTTTCCTTCCTTCTTTCCTTTTTTGGTTTTTCCAAGTCAGGGTTTCTCTATGCAGTCCTGGCTGTCCTGGAACTCCCTCTGTAAGCTTGGCTGTCCTCTGGCTGTCCAGAGATCCGCCTGCCTCTGCCTCCCAAGTGCTGGGATTAAAGGTGTGTGCCACCACTACCTGGCAATAATTTGTGTGTGTGTATGAATTTTATTATATATTTGTGGTGCTGGGAATTGAACCGAAGGCCTTGTGCCTAGCAGGCAAGCATTCTGCCACTGAGCTATATAATTTATTTTCTTTCTTTCTTTCTTTTTTTTTTTTGGTTTTTCGAGATAGGGTTTCTCTGTGTAGCCCTGGCTGTCCTGGACTCACTTTGTAGACCAGGCTGGCCTCGAACTCGCAAAGATCCTCCTGCCTCTGCCTCCCAAGTGCTGGGATTAAAGGCATGCGCAACCACCGCCCGACGCTATATAATTTCTTAAATGAAGTAATAGGTATATATGTTCCATTGTTATTATTGTTTTCTTATTTTTTCCTTTTTCTTTTTCTTTCCTTTTTTTTTAGACAGGGTCTCATGTAGCCCAGGCTGGCCTAGAACTCATTACCTAGCTAAGAATGGCCTTAAATTTCTGGTCTTCCTACTGACACCTCTCGAGTGCTAGGATTATGGATGTGTTACCATGCCTGACTTCAGTAATCTATTTTTTAAATTAAAATGTGTATGTTCCTGGAGGCTGGCAGGATCGCTCAACAGGTAAGGGTACTCAGTATCAAGCCTGTGGACCTGGGTTTGATCCCTGGGACCCATGTAAAGGTAGAAGGAGAGAACCAATGCCACAAAGTTGTCTTGCGACCCTACACATGTGCCATGCATGTGCACCCACACACATCATGCATAAATGCACAGTAAAATTTTGCTTTACATTTTATCAGGTGTGTGGTGTACACCTATAATGCCACGCTGGAGAAGTGGTGGCAGGAGGCTCAGGAATTCAAGGTCAGGTGCAGATGCAGATGGAGTTTGAAGACAGCTGGGCTGGGTGAGACCTTATCTCAAAACAAAATGGAAACAACAACAGAACAAAACTATCACTCTCCAATTTTTTACATTATAAAGTATAGTACTCATTGAAAGGTGTGTATAATATTTAGGTATGCTTGACATAATGCTAACGTGGACATGTATGTGCTGTCCCTCCAGTTTGAACATATACTAAGCATGTGAGGGTTAGGGTGTACCTCAGTGGTAGAACACTCAACTAGGATGTGGGAGGCTCTGGGTTCCATACTTAGCCCTGCAAAAAGAAAACAAGAAAAGAAAAACAAATTGTTAAGTATTTTAATGTAGTGGTCCTCAACCTGGGATCCCCACCCCCCTGCAGTTGCCAACATGCAGAGACATTTCTAGTTGATACACCAAGGTAGATGCGGTCGTACACCAGGGCTGTTGCAAAGCACTCAACAGGGCAGACCCTCGGCCCAAAGCACAGCCTCCCCCAAGAGTCAGCCATGATGGGGTTCAGGGACCCTTTTAACCCAGGAAAAAAGGAACTTGACTTGCAAAGAAAAATACTGTAGAAGTTGAGAGCAGAAAGCTGAGCCCCAGTTCTCCACAGCGCTGAGCATTCTTAGTTTCTGGGAGCCAGTTATAACCCCATTGTTGCTGGTGTTTGCTAGCTTCTGCCCTTGGGGCTCCATAGTGCTCAGGACTGTGCCTTCTGGTCTTTCCCTAAATGCATTTAAGTGTAGGTACATTTCAACCATCCTGTCATTTTTTTTTTTTTTGTACACCAGCTATGCATGACAGACAAGCCTGCCTTTTTTCTTTTAAAATATATTCTAGGCATTTCACCTTGACAGTAACTGCCCTTGCCCCGACTGTCTACTGTGTAGCTCACACTGGCCTCAAACTGGTGATCCTCCTGCCTCAGCTTCTCTGAAGCTAGGACTACCCACACACACCTGGCAAAGAACTCTTAGGATTTTCTTGTGAGTGCATTTTCATTGTGTGTCACTACCAGAGAGCTAGGGGGCTGGTGTTGTTAACATCTGAGATAAAGGGAAGTGGCTCTCTTTTGTGCCTTCAGCCTTCCTGTCCCCTCTTTGCAGGCTTTGCCTGCAAAAGGGTAAGGTCTTAGGGTGCCTGTGAGGGTGTCTGTTACCACCTGTGAACTCTGTGTCCCATATCTTGCATGACCTATGCTGACTTGGAATATTTCCTGGGCAGTGACTGGCTGTGTGTGTGTGGGAGGTGGGGGTGGGGTAGGGAGAAGGTCTTTAATTTGTTTCCACTTCTGTCCAGACCTGAGCTGCCCACAGCAGGACACCTTCTGTTCCTAGAATATTAGTGGCACACTTTTGACTTTTTGGTAAAAAGCTTTGTTATACAATTTACGGGCCAGGCGGTGGTGGCACACACCTTTAATGCCAGCACTTGGGAGGCAGTGGCAGGTGGATCTCTGTGAGTTCCAGGCCAGCCCAGTCTACAAAGAGAGTTCCAGAAAAGAAAAAAAAAGATACAATTTATGAGGCTGTGTCACCATGTCTGGCCCTTCTACATTCTTAGCTAATCCCCTCTGTACAGTCTCTTTGGCCTCCTAAGTAAGACACTGTATTCAAGGGTCTTGGGATTTAGGGCACAGATACTTTGGAGTGAGTATTGGTCTGTCTTGCCATAGTTCTGCTTCTTGTGTGGACCAGTCTGTCCCTGCCCCAACTTCTCAGCCCATCACAGGTTTTGGCTTCTTGGTTCCCCTTAACATGTTCACCATTCCCTTGATCCTGCTTTGGCTAGTCCATCTCCCCCTGTAGCACCTATGCCGTTTGGTGGGGACTGATCTGCCTCTTTCACTGTGTCTCTCCAGGCAAGGACAGTGCAGAACAAGCAGGCAGGTGCTCAGCAACCACCCCAAAGAATGATGCATAGGTGGGTGCATTTTCTCACCCCTGAGGCTGCTCTGAGCCCAAGACTGGCCCTCCCTTGAGGGTCAGGGTCTCTAGGCTGGGAGTTGGCTCTGCAGCTTCCAGCTGGTCTCAGGACTCTGGTTTTCCATGCCCCAAAGGAGGGAGAACCTGGATGATTGTCCCTCTATTCCTAAGTCTATTCTAGAAGAAGGTGATCTTGTGCTATGGTCCTGGGAGAGAGGGTGTGGGGTGGGAGGATCCAAAGTGATTTAGAAAACCCACAGCCACAAATATGTACACTCTTTTGGATCAGTTGGTAGACTCTCTGCCTCTGATCATTCCTCGGTACCCATAGCTGCTCTCATTTGCTCCTGGGGAAAAGAAATATAGT
Organism: Lophiomys imhausi; assembly: GCA_907164525.1. Classification (NCBI taxonomy): domain Eukaryota; kingdom Metazoa; phylum Chordata; class Mammalia; order Rodentia; family Muridae; genus Lophiomys; species Lophiomys imhausi. The sequence continues at coordinate 7,095,228 of CAJQZJ010032121.1, forward strand.
ATCTGTCTGAGCCTTGTAGAATAGGGTTCTTAACGTTTCATCTGCCTGGGAGTATGCAGAGGGACCTCTGAAGGAGCCCTATGCTAGACCACTGTCCTCCTTGCCCACCAGTGCATTCCAGCCTTTGTGCGCTTTGTGACTTCAAGCAGGTGACTGTGTGCCTCTGAGCCATTCTTCTGGAAGGGGCTGAGGGAACACAATGGTTTCACTTTCTCTACTGGAAGGAGTTTGGCTAGTCAGGAGAGGGGCATATGACCTTGGGGAGGGTCATTTCAGGAGACTGGGCTGCCCCTGTGTTGTGGAGGAATGTGAGAATGGCTAAGCTTTCCTCAGGATTTGGGAATCAGCATAGAACAATGGTTTCCCTGTGGACATAACACATTGCCAAGTGCTAGCCCAAGTGTCCCATGTGTGGAGTTCATCTAGTCCACATAGCCACCTCTGAGGTCCATGAGGAAACTGAGGCTCTGAGAGGGGTGACAGGCCTTCCCCAAATGCACAGCAAGGAAGTGCCTGCGAGGATTTGAACCAGGGCTGCTCATATGCTGTGTCTGTCAGCTCTCAGGCACTTCAACAAACATCACCTTAGAAAGAGGAAAGGGCCGGGCGGTGGTGGCGCACGCCTTTAATCCCAGCACTTGGGAGGCAGAGGCAGGCGGATCTTTGTGAGTTCGAGGCCAGCCTGGTCTACAAAGTGAGTCCAGGACAGCCAGGGCTACACAGAGAAACCCTGTCTCAAAAAACCAAAAAAAAAAAAAAAAAAAGAAAGAGGAAAGGTTGGCTCACAGTTTGAGATATTTTAGGCTGTAGTCTCTCTTTTTTTAAAAAAATATTTATTCAGATTACATCTCCATCACAGTGTCCTCTTTCCACCCCTTCCAGTCCCGCCCTCCTACCCTCTACCCCCTATCCCTTCCATCCCACTCCTCTGGAGTGGAGTGTCCCTACATAACAGCCCCCCACCCCAGTTCAGCAGTCATATGAGGGCCAAGAGCCTCCTCATACATTGGGGACCTACAAGGCATCACCACTAGGGCAAAGTATCTCATTGACAGGAAAAAAAGTCTATGTTCCCGTTCCCTTTGGTACATTGGTTGTAGTATAGTTATCCTGTACTATATAGCTAAAATCTGATTATAAGTGAATAGATGTCATGTGCATCCTTCTGAGTCTGGGTTAGCTCACTCAGGATGAGCTTCTCTAGTTCCATCCATTTGGCTGCAAATTGCATAATTTCATTGTTTCTGATAGCTGACTAGTATTCCATTGTGTAGATGTACCACAGATTTTTAATCCATTCTTTGGTTGAGGGACATCTGGGTTGTTTCCAGTTTCTAGCTATTACAAATAAGGCTGCTATGAACATAGATGAGGAAACTTCCTTGTGATTTGGTGAGGAGTCATTTGGATGTATACCCAGAAGTGGTATGGCTGGGTCCCGAGGCAGAGCTATTCCAAGTTTTCTAAGATACCGCCAGTATGTAGTCTCGATTCTGCTTTGTGCCTGTGGCAATGTCTCGTGGCATGGAGCTTTTTGACAGACAAAGCCCCCTCATAGAAAGTGCTGGAACCCATACCCTGCCCCCAGAGCACATCTCTGAGTAAGTTTGGAAGACTCCCCTTGGGTCTCATCTCTTAAAGCTCCCATGTCTCCAGGTAACAAGCTGGGACCAAATCTTAGCATAGGGTCCTTGTGGGACACCAGATCTGAAGGGTAGCATTCATTCACACATGTGGGAAAGTTTGGAAGATGAGCTGCCTGAATGCAACCAGTGGTTTCCTTGGATCTCCTAGGTGGGACTTTGGTTTCTTTCTCTTCCATAATGGCCAGATTAATAAGAACCATGAGCTAGGTGGGCTCTTGGCAGTGACTGAGTCTCCCACCCCTGTCCCTGCCTGTCCAGCCCCTGATGGACCAGTACTTTAAGAGATATCTGTTTCGCAGAACTAAGCTGTCCCTTTTCAAAGGCACCCCGGAGTTCACTTTCTGTTTCTCCTGAGAGGAAATTAAAATTTACAGAAGGTCAAGGCTCTGGCTGTTGGAGCTCCAGTACCACCAGAGCCCTTGCTGGGCTAGTTCTGTCATGACATCACACCTTCCTCTTTGCCCCTTGAGAACAGTTGGAAGGGAACTCTCTGCCAGCTTAAATCACTTCCTGCTGGCTAGGATTCTGGTTTGGAGTTTCCAGTGACTAAAACTGCAACCCTGGAACTTTCCATCCCCACAGAGCTCTTCTAGAGGCTTTCTATGTGGGAGAACGCCATGGCCCTTCCTCAGTTATCCAGCAGGACTGTCAGTGCCAGGTCCACTGTGCTTATCCCGGCTCTGATGGCGTCTACAATCCTACAGAGTTCTGACTTCATCTCTGGCCTCCCAGGCTCATATTGCAACCAGAAAAGCCCCACAGAGTTTTGGTTTCACTTGTTATCTCTAGAGCTCATCCTGGTCTTGTGGTCAGTGTTTAGCGACATTTTTCTTTGGTGGTGCTGGGGCTGGAACACAGAGCCTCATCCATGACAGGCAAGCACCATACCAACCGAGTCCACCATACCAACCGAGTCCACCATACCAACCGAGTCCACCATACCAACCGAGTCCACCATACCAACCGAGTCCACCATACCAACGGAGTCCACCATACCAACCGAGTCCACCATACCAACCGAGTCCACCATACCAACCGAGTCCACGCACAGTCCCAGCCGCCTGACTTTGTGTTCACCTGAATTCCTGTTCTGTGATTTTTGAACTTGTTTGAACTTGTCACCAAGGCTTGTTTTTTTTTTTTTTTTTAATTCCTCATTTTTGTTCTGTTTTGTTTTGCAGTCCTGGGGATGGGGCCTAGGGTCTCCTGCAGGTGCTAGCAGGTGTTCTTTCAGCACGCCACAAAAAAAAAAAAAAAGAAGAAAAAGAAAAAGAAAATGCCTCTCTTATGTCAATAAATCCTCCAGTAGCAGGGCTGGGCGTGGTGGTGCATACCTTTGATCCTAGCACTTGGGAGGCAGAGGAAGGCAGATTGCTGAGTTCAAGGCCAGCCTGGTCTACATAGGAAACTGTCTCAGGAAACTGTCTCAAAAAGAAGAAAAAAATCAGCAGGATATCAAGTCACAATTAAAAATGCCATTTAAGGGCTGGAAATGTGGCTCAGTGGTTTAGCATGTATGAGACGCTGGTTTTGAGCCCTAGTTCTGCAAAACACAAAAATCCATTCAACCAAACTAACAAATTCTTTGTGGGCTGGAAAGAAAAACTTAGAGTAGAATCCTTTGCAAGGAGTCTCTGGTTCAGTACCCAGCACCATGCCAATGAAAGCAATGACAACAATAATAAAATCAATGTTTTTGATAAAAAAATTAAGACAGGGTCTTATTATGTAATCCTAGTTTTCCTGGAACTCACTATGTCGGACCAGCCTGGCCTCAAACTCACAGAAGTCCTCCCACCTCTGCCTCCAGAGTGCTAGGATCAAAGGCGTGCGCCATTAAGCTTAGCTAAAAAGTAGCCATTTAAGATGCACCTGGATCAACAGGGAGGAGGCTTGATCTACAGCGTTAATGAGGAGCAGTTGAATTAAGCAGGAACAAGTCTTACCTATTGTCAGTCAAAATCTGTCTAAAGCCAGCACCTGTGTGAAGGATGAGAGAGAAAGTAGCCCGGTGGACTTGGCCTGGGAGGGTCAGATACAGTGTGTCTTTTCCATGAGAACAGTCAGCTATTTTATACCAAAAAAAAAAGAGCAAAGGGGAGCCAGGTGTGTTGATTCACTCCAGGAACGCTACTGAATGGGAGATAGGGCAGGAGGATTGCAGCATTGGAGGCTAGCCTGGTGTTCACAGCAAGACCTTGTTTCAAAAAAATAAAAGGAGTGCATAGTTTTGTATTATTGCCAACAGTTCCTTGCAGTTCTTCTCAGTGCTTCAGAGTTAGCAAGGTGACAACCCCATAGGCTGTCTTGGTTCCTGTGACAGTTCTGCCAGGACGGTGGCCATAGGTTCATTCATCAATCACAGACATAATTTTTCCCACCAGGCTTGAGACTTAGTGAGCCAAGTGCTTAGGGGACAGCTTCAGGGGACACCTGCTGGGGTCCTGCCAGAGCCGGGCATCCATAAAGCTGAGGACCTCTCTACCTTTCTGCCCTCCGCCCCTCTGCACCCCACCCTGCTGCCCTGAACCAGGCAGTTTCTCCGTTTAGGGATGTGGTGCCGGCGGCTTCTGTTGTAGATGGAGTGGGTGCAGTTCTGCTCCCCACTGAGGCTTGTGCTGGGGAAGAGACCATCCCAAGCAAAGAAACTGCTGATGCTCAAGGCTTCCAGGCTCCCGAGCTCCTGTCCTGTGATCTTCATTCTGCTGGGTGCAGTAGCCATGTTGACACCTGGGAGGAGCAGGGGTCAGGCAGGGGCTCTCCCTTGGAGTCAGCGCTCCCAGTTCTAAGCAGAACTCTCTCTCTCTCTCTTGCTTTCTAGCCTCCTATGTGATCACCGACCTGACACAGCTGAGGAAGATCAAGTCCATGGAGCGGGTACAGGGAGTGAGCATCACCCGGGAGCTGCTGTGGTGGTGGGCCATGCGACAGGCCACTGTCCAGCAGCTGGTGGACCTCCTGTGTCACCTGGAACTCTACCGAGCTGCCCAGATTGTCCTGAGCTGTGAGTAACCATCTGTCCCCAAAGCAATCTCAGCAAGGGCCTTATGTCTGTCTGAAGACCCTGCCGATCTTTTATCAGTGCAGGGAGTAGAACCAACTCAGGCCAGATGAGCTCTCTGCCACGGAGCTGCACCCAGCCCTAGGATCCTTCTTTTTCCCAGGTTAAAATTCACACACCAAGTCTTATTTATCAGATATTATCTGCCAGCCTGCTAAGTACTCTACTTGGTGCTGGGTTTATCAGGAGAAACGCTGACTAGCTGGAGACTGAAGACATTTTTTCTTTTTTCTTTTTGAGACAGGGTTTCTCTGTGTATCTCGGGCTGTCCTGAACTCACTTTGTAGACTAGGCTGGCCTCTGTCTCCTAAGTACTGGGATTAAATTGTGTGTCACCACACCTGGCAAAACCTTTTATTTTTTTTTTGTTTGTTTTTTTTTGGTTTTTCGAGACAGGGTTTCTCTGTGTAACAGCCCTGGCTGTCCTGGACTTGCTTTGTAGACCAGGCTGGCCTCGAACTCACAGAGATCCGCCTGCCTCTGCCTCCCAAGTGCTGGGATTAAAGGCGTGAGCCACCACGCCCGGCTTAAAACCTTTTATTTTTGTAATTAAAAAATATTGGATGCCAGAGAGATGGCTCTTTGGGTAAGGACACTTGTTACCAAGCTTCATGACCTGAGTTTGATCTCTGGGACCCACATGGTGGAAGGAGAGATGCCCAAAAGTTGACCTCTGACCTCTACACATGTGCTTTGGTAGCTGTGCCTCTCCCCACAAACACACAATAATATTTAAAAACTTAAAAATATTGGGGAGCCAGTTACGAGACAGTAAGCAGTAGGAATGAAGGGAGAATAAACAGACCAGGAGATAAAAGTGATGGGGTAGGGAAGCCTCCTAGGATGTGGTCAAGGACAGCCAGTCCAAAGAAAGAACACAGGAAGAGTGGAAAGAATATTGCCAAGAGTCAGAGCGCCCAGGGAGGAGCCTGTAGGGAAGGGATGGTTGGTTGGTGTTGGGGCTTAGGTAGTCTCAAGGCTAGCACACACTCACCTAGCAGGTGCAAGGTCCTGACTTCCAACTTCAGCACTGCAAGAAAGGAAAATGGAGCATCTGAGAAGACCCCATGTGGGTTTTGAAGCTGACCTATGTGGGGATGGGAATGGCTGCCTGCCGTGCCAGCAGACCCAAGGAGTAACACTTGCCTGGATGAGCCTAAAGCCTTCTGTTAGAGCTAGGGTTGAGGATAAGGGTTAGAGAGCTCCAATCTCAGAGCTGCAGTGTACGTGGGCTTTCAGGGCCACCCTGGGACTGTGTCCACTTTTCAGGAACTAGGTAACTCCCTAGAATTTCAGGTGTGTGGGAAACCATGGTTTTCACACACATGACTTTCCCTTTGGGGTTTGAATAGGAAGTGCCTGTTTTAATAGGAGAGACTCCAGCCTGGCTTCCTTCTGCATTCCCAGAAATTGTTCCACAAACCATGCCTGTTGGTCCTGGCTTCCCCTGGCTTCTGTCTCTGTCCTGTGGTACTTCCCTACCCAGTCTCCTTCCAGGCCCACCTTCCCTCAGACTGGACAGGACAGCCTTCTTGGCTCATGGCTCTTTAGAACCGCTGGAATGCATCCTGTCCTGTTCTGAGATATGCCAGACCATCATTCCTTCCTCCATTCCCCGGGGGTAGCCAGAGAGGCTTTGGGCAAGATACGGGTGAGTGAGTATAGGCAAGGCCCATGGTACAGCCCTGGCAGAATCCCTTCTCAAGGGCTCAGATCCCACCATTGTCCTGCTAAGAGGCCAGTCTGGATGCCAGGCAGAGCCCTCTCTGGGATTCTTTAAACCTGGGTCCCCATGATCACTGGAACCATGAGGCATTTGATCCTTGTGACCTGCCCCTGAGGATTGTGACCTCAATTTTAGTTTCTTAGAAACCTGAAATGTGACAGATGCTAAGAAGTGATAATACTTAACTGGTGTGGTGGCAAATATCTGCAATCAGACACTTGGGAGGTAGAAGTGGTAGGACCAGGAATTCAAAGCCAGCTATGGCCACACAATGAGTTCAAGGCTACCTCGGACTACATGAGATCCTGCTTCAAAAGAAAAATTGTGTTTGTATTTTGAAAGAATTAATTATAGCCCTCGGGAGGTAGATGCTGACGGATCTCTATGAGTTTGAAGCTAGCCTGGTCTACAAAGCGAGTCCAGGACAGCCAGGGCTCTGTTACACAGAGAAACCCTGTCTGGAAAAAATAAAAAAAAAGAATTAATTATAAACTCTTAATGACTCCAGAGGAGGTGAGGGAGGGTCCCCACAGGGTAGGGAAGAGCTGCCAGCTCATATGTGGTCACAGTGTCTTTACAGTTGGTCCACTTTGGGAAGGCAGATAGCCAGGCCAGCCAAGGCACTAGTGTCCCATCAGGATGTGTGACAGCAGAGGGAGAGCTCAGGAGCCTCCTGGCCACACCTCCTGTTCATTGAGCTGAGATACTAATGTAGGAAAAATCTTTACCATTGGAGGTCAACAAAGACTGTAGCACCAGATTTAAAGAAACAGACTCATTCCAGGTGCAGTGGCACACACCTTTAATCCCAGCACTTGGGAGGCAGAGGCAGGAGGATCTCTATAAGTTTTGGGTTAGCCAGGGCAATGTAGAGAGACCCTGTCTCAAAAATAAACAACAAAAGAACAGCTACAGGGATCTGAGGTCCCAAGGTGCAAGGTCCACCAGGTCTCATCTGGATCCAGGGCACTGCCCTACTCTCCCATGGAAGTTGAGCTGGGCCCCATTGCCAGCTCCTGTGGGCTCTCTGGGCTGGCAGGAAGCACCACCTCCTGGCTTTTGATACTTAGAACCCTTCTCAGACCAGGCCCTCCTGTTCTGCCTTTTATGCACCCCCTCTCAGTTCCCCAAATATTTGTTTTGCTCAGTACTGCTGGCTAAAGCTACCCGGTCCTCACTACCCTGTCCCCAGGCTGCCCTTGTGAAATTCTGGCTGTGTGCTCACCCCTGCATCAAGTCTTCTTCAAGCAAGACACTTCCCTTTTCTGACTCTTGCTGTTTTGTCAGTAGAGAAAAAATTGCCTGCCTGTTCCAGAGGTGAGCACCCAGGGCATGTGTGCAGACACTCAAGTTCCTGAGTTAGGAGTGCTCAGAGCCCCTTTCTCACCAAGTACTTCATCTTATTTTGTGTTTGCCTGCTTATTCTTAACTTGCGCAGCTGCAGTTAGCAACTGCTCTACTTGTTAAACTACCCACTTAGCTGCCCAAATGTGTGCCTCTCTGTCTCTCTCCCTCTCTCCCCCCCTCTTTCTCTCTCTCTCTCTGTATGTGTAATGTGATACATGGTTTCTCTGTGTTTCCCGGATGTCTTGGAACTCACTCTGTAGACCAGGCTGACCTTGAACTCACAGAGATCTGTCTGCTTCTGCCTTCCAAGTATTGGGATTGAAGACATGTTCTACTATGCTTGGCTCCTACACATTTCTTTTCTCTTGCTTTTTTTTTTAAATTTGTTTTTATTTTCTGTGTACGAGTGTTCTGCCTGCAATTTATATATCTGTACTACATGTGTGTAGTGCCCAAATAGTTCAGAGGAGGTAATCGGATCCCCTGGAACTGGAGTTAGAGATACTTGTGAGTCACTGTGTGGGTGTTGAGAATCAAACCCTGGTCCTCTTCAAGAGCACCCTTGAAGAGCCACCCCCAGCCCCCTAAACACTTCTTAGAGATAGGTTTGAAGGTATCTGCATTTAACAGATGTCCTGCATAGGTGTAGCACTTGTCTAGGCAAGGACCTGGGCTCCCAGCACCAAAACGAAAAGTCCCAGCCATCCAGCAACTTCCATAGAGTCAAATAATGTCTCAGTAAATACACACTGCAGTGAACAGTGGCTTTGCGACCATTATGTATGAGCCAAAGGCCAAGTTCAGGTTTCAAGACACTTGCATTATCTTGAAACCAAAGTCTGTGAGGGGATAGGCCTGTGGGTTTCTGTTCCTTCACTTTTTTCTCAGCTTTAATTGCCAAGGTCATTATCTCAGCACTGGCTGTGAAATATGACAAGTATTAGAATAAATGAGTACAGAAGGCAGGTAACAGGAAGCAGCTTCCGCCAGAACAACTTTTTCCACTCTCCCATCTGTTCTTGGTAGTCCTCTTAACAGACTCCAGACTTTATTCATACAGTGTGGGCTACAGAGACTTAAAGAGCCAAGTTGGGCCTGGCATGGTGGCACATGTCTGTTAACCCTTGCATTGGACAAGGTGAGGCAGGAGGATAGTGAGTTCTAGGTTAGCCAGGACTACGTATTGAGACCTTGTCTCAAACAAACAATCAAATAAACTGAAGTGGAAGGCGGCTCAGTGGGTGAGCTCTCTTACTGGATAAACATGAAGACTGAGGTTCCGGTGTCCAGCACCCAAGTAAAATGTGGTTGTGGTCACAGGTGCCTGTAAGCTCAGAGTTGGCTGGGTCTTCAAGCTGACCCTTGGAGCTTGCTGGTGTAGCCCCCAAAACTGTGAACTTCAGGTTCAGTAAGGCTTGGAGACTGTAGTTATCAACCTGTGGGTTCTGACCCTTTGGTGGAGTTGAACGACCTTTTCACAGTGGTCCCCTAAGACCATCAGAAAACACAGATATTTATATTGTGATTTATAACAGTAGCAAAATACAGTTATGGAGTAGCAGAAAAATAATTTTATGGTTGGGGGTCACCACAACATAAAGGGTTGAAGCATTAGGAAAGTTGAGAAACACTGCTTTAAGAGAATAAAATAGTGACACCTGATGTCTTCCTCTGACCTTCCCATGTATGTGCACCAGCATACGCATGTGAGCCCACACATGTGCACATATACACAAGGAGCCATGAACTTTCTCCACCAGTGAGACCTAAGGCTGTGCAGGGCAGGTAAAGCAGTTCTCTGGTATGCTGGTATCAGAGGCTGTCAGGGAAATATGGCTTCTGATTCTTTTTTTTTTTTTTTTTTTTGGTTTTTCGAGACAGGGTTTCTCTGAATATCTCTGGCTGTCCTGGACTCGCTTTGTAGACCAGGCTGGCCTCGAACTCACAAAGATCCGCCTGCCTCTGCCTCCCAAGTGCTGGGATTAAAGGCGTGCGCCACCACCACCCGGCGGCTTCTGATTCTTATGTAAGGTGACAAGAAGGAAAGGTGGGTGTGCTCCTGCCTTCCTAAGGCCTGGACCAGGAAGTTGCACGTCTCACTTTCGCTCAGAAAGCATTGGCCAGAGCTGGGTCCCATGGTTGACCTGGGACCTCGCAAGGGAGATTGGGCAATGCAGGAGGAGGGGGTACATAGCTACATCATCTTGTTCCTCTGGAGGAGAAGTACCTATTCCAGGGACAGTTAACATCTCTGTTACACACACACCTTCCCATTAGGCCACCTAGATGTATATATACAACTGTCTTTCCCACATGTGGCCTGTCCCCATGGGAGATAGGCCCGATATCTGTCAATCACTTTTAGATCAGTTCACCATCTGATGCAATATGTAGCTCTCCCCTATCAGCTTCTGATGACCCAGTGGGCCTCAATCAGAAAGAGGTCATCTGCATCCTCCTTCCTGCTAGTGCACCCGCAATTCATTGCTGGGATGGAACAGGAAGCCATAGTCCATGTAGCTGCTTGCCTCTAGCAGTCAGCGACTTCAACACAACCTCCCGTTGCCTGCTGGGATGGCCGTCCTGGCCAGCCTATCTGACAGTCTCTAGTTCTTAGTATGTCTTTGATTCTCAAGCTTCCTGGCATCTGCTTCATCTGGAACCTTGACAGAGTAGCTTGAATGTAGCTTAGTGGTAGAGGGTTTGATTGCATGCGTAAGCCTCGTGGGTCTCACAGTGCTTTTGTCTAGTGGGGTGGATAGAAATTAATGATATGAACATATGTACACATGGCCCAGTAGTAGCAAGTGTACCCAGAGAAGCATGCACTGGGTGGACAGGACAGCTGAGAGAGGGAAATGGGACGGGATGGTGGGCAACTGAAAGGAGGGCCTGCTTAGACATTTCCAGACAGAGGACACAGCATAGTCACAGAACCTGTTGTGGGCAGGAGGCATGTTTGAAGACTAAGAGAGACCTTTGAATTCCTGATCCTCCTGCCCTAGGATTACAGGTGTACACCGCCACACCCAGATGATGGAACACTGGGGATCAAACCTAGGGCCTATTGCATGCTGGGTAAGCGTACTCCCTAATTCTGACTTGAAAAGATAAACCTGCTGTTTGGTCTTGTTTGTGCTCCTGTTCTGGCTTCTTCAAGACTTTCTCTGTTGATAGAACAAACCTGCGTTGCTTGGGCCTTGGAACACATCCTGGTGTTTGTTTTTTATATCTTTTCCTTAGTAATACAGCATTTATTTGTCCTCTCTCTGTCAAACCTTGAGCCAAGTGCTTTCCCCAGACTTCCTGGGGAGGTACAGAAAAGGAACACAGTGCAAACTGGACACCAAAGAACTATGGGATGTAGAAGTGGAGACAACTGCTTCATATGGCAAAGAGGATGAGAAAGGCCACTATTAGGCAAAAGAGCCCCATGACCTCCAAGAGGGCGAAGTCCAGAATCTCTTAGGAGAAGAGCTGTTTCTTCAGAGAAGGGTTCCTGGCATAGCCAATGATGAGGCTTTCCAAAATAGTCTCAATCCCAGCCCCAGAGCCAGCCACCCCAACTGTAGTACCCCAGCCCCAGTGAACCTGGCAGGATTTCAAGTGTCCCTTGAAATGGTGCTGGTTTGGAAGCTGCAGCTAGGGATGAGTGAGGACAGAGGCCGCTGGACTTCCAAGCTGCTGAGGCCGCATCTGTTGGCCTCTGTGGTCTCTTCAACTCCACTGCAGAGGGCCAATGACTCAGCAGTTGGGAGGTGCTCCTTACCAAGGAGCCGGTAGAGACAAACTTGGAGCAGGCATACATTTTCAGGGGTGAGGGGTCAAGGCAGAAGAGCTGCTCCTCAGGTAGAGAAGACAGAGAGGACCTATTTATTATTATTCTTATATTTCTTCTTCTCTTTCATCTTCTTTTTATTATTGGTTTTTCAAGACAGGGTTTCTCTGTGTAACAGAGCCCTGGCTGGTCTGGAACTCACTCTGTAGACCAGGCTGGCCTTGAATTCAGAGAACTGCCTGCCTCTGCCTCCTGAGTACTAAGATTAAAGGTGTGTGTGTGTTTACCATTATATTAGTAGTTTTTCTCGGTGCTGTAATAAAATCCCAACAAAAGTGGCTGAAGGAAAGGGCTTATTTGGCCCTGAATTTGAGGGAACAGTTCATCATGGTGGGAAGGCATGGTGCCAGGACCTGGAACGCTGGTCCCACTGTGTCCACAGCCATGAGAGCTGGTGCTCAGCTCCTTTCTATGTAGTCCAGGACCCCAACCTACAGGACAGTGCTGTGCACATGCTGGATGGGCTTTTGCATTTATCTCACTTAACTCAGAAATCCCCTCGCAGACGCACCCAGAGAAAGGTTTGCCTCCACGGTGACTCTAAATCCCATTAAGCTGAGGAGATCTACTTATCAGATGTATCTTATGAAAATGCATTGGTCCCACGAAGCTGCACTGTTCTGCCTGGCAACTGAGTAGGGGAGGCTAAAGGGAAGTGGGAGGTAACTGAGCCTTCCTTGCCTATCAGTCACTGCCTGCCTTGAATGAGTTTTTCTTTTCCTTTTTTTCTGGGTGCTGCGGATGGGGACCCTCACACACTGGGGAAGAGCCAAGTGACCGAGTTCTAACCCCAGCTGGAATTTTCTTGCTGAGTTTTGTTGTTTCTGGAAGCTGTGCTTGTGCAACTCCAAACATCCAGACTTTAGCTTTGGTGTGTGGGCCAGAGTCACTTCCTTCCTGGGTCAGGGCTCTGTGGACAAGGGGACTTTGAGTGGCTGTTGAGCAAAGTAGAGAAGTGTGTCACCTCCCTTTCCATACAGGCCTGGTTACACATATGCAAGCAACAGGGCTCCTATGCACACCCTGAGAGCTTCTGTGTGTGTCCTCTCTAAGGTTCTCACAGCTTCAGGGAGCAACAAAATGTGGGTCTTTCATCTCCAGGACCTGTCCTTGGAGATGGCACTGTGTCAGGCTGAGACATCAGTCCCAGGGTCAGGGTTTATGGGCCCAGAATAACAGGACTTAGCACCTAGCATGTCCCAGGAAGCACCTTCCTCATGGCCTTAGTTATTCCCATTTTATAGATGTGGAAACTGAGACTCAGAAACTTGCCCAAAGTTAACTTAACTTGTATGAGGTCAACTTGACTTTAATTTGTATTTGGCTAGATTGTGAGGTCAACTCTCACTTTCCCCTTCAGAGAAATGGGCATCTTTAGGTGTAGTAGCACTCAAGAGGAAACGGCAGGAGGATCAGAAATTTAAGGCTAATCTTGGCTACACTGAGGTCATCCTGGGCTACAAGAGACCCTGTTGCAAACAATCAAATTAACAAGTGGATAAACAGGCCCCTATTTATGTTGCTTTTACACCGGGAAGCATCAAGAGATGACCCACATTTTTTTTTTAAGGTGCTGATGCTTAGTGTGGGGCAGGTCACCTGATTTCCTTCCCTGAACTGATTCTTCTTCAGTTGCTGTGGGTTTAGAGTGTGGTAGAAGAATTACTGCGGGGCCACGTGCAGCCCAATTAAACTGGGGCCCAATGAGGCCCATCTGTCAGGCTCTGACTGTGAACCATGCTGTGGTTAAGAGGCTTCTGTGAGTTAGGTTAGGCCACCCTCAGAGGATTCTTGAGTCAGTGTCAGCTGCGTCACACAGTGTAACCCTGAGATGAGCTGTAACACTGGAAGGAACAGCTCCTGAGTTCTTGAAGCTGGGTTAGGTGGCTCCCAGGGTCACTGTGACAGGGGAGGCATTGGAAGGCAAATGGAGGCACTGGTCTTTTGTTCCTGATTAGCCGGGACCTGTGACAGGGCTTCAATCTAATTGCAGGGGAGTCCTAGATATGAGAGGGGGCAAGTGGGCCACAGCTCTAGGTGACATTGGTTCAAGGGGACAAGGTGACATGGTTCTGCCTAACCCTGCAAAGCTCCACACAGTCTCACTTCTGTCCAGCTTACTCTACTACCTGCCTCCTCTTCTTTCAGACCAGCCACTAGGTCCTTCTTTCATTTAGTGAAACTTATCAAAATGTTTTCTGCCTTGGTACCTTTGCACATGCTGTTCCCTGGAGCTCTGGTCTTTCTCAAACTTTCCTCTATTCTTCTAGAACCCAGTCCTCATTGTCAGCCAACTTTTGGGCCTCTGCTTCAAGGGAATCTTCTCACAGAAGCTTATGGGTCCTTCAGGTTTCTTGTTTGCATGAGTCTTCTCACGTTGTAAATTAGTTGACACACCTTTCCACGCCCCCACCACGTGCTTGGAATTGACAGCTATTGCACTGAGTTTTGTCTCAAGCAGAGATCCTGTTTCTGACATTGTAAATGAATGAATCACGGAGAGTCTTTGAAATTATGGGTAGGTATGGGCTCTCTGGGCATCTAGGGATGAAGCAGTTAGGAGGTGGGTCAAGCCTGTTTCTATCTCTCTTTTAAAATTTCTATTTAGAAAGCTGGGTGTGGTGGTACACGCTTTTAATCCCAGCACTCGGGAGGCAGAAGCAGGCGGACAGGCAGATCTCTTGTGAGTTTGAGGCCAGCTTGGTCTACCAAGTGAGTCTAGGACAGCCAGGACTTGTTACACAGAGAAACCCTGTCTCAAAAACAAACAACAAACAGTCGTGGTGGTACTCACCTTTAATCCCAGTGCTTGGGAGGGCAGGATTTCCAGAATGTGTTCATAGAACAAGAACTTTGCTGACAGCTCAGGAGTTTCCTCTGTCATAATAAGCAGTGCTGGGATTTGCCTCTGTGTTATATGGGCAGGGAGATCTCTGAGGTCAAGGCCAGCCTGGTCTACAGAGATAGTTCCAGGACAGCCAGGGTTACACAGAGAAGTCCTGTCTCAAAAACCAACAGAAATATGTATTTATATTTTATGTGTCTGAGTGCTTTGCCTGCATGTATGTATGTGTATCATGTGTGTACAGAGGCCAGAAGAGGGGGTCAGATTCACTGGAGCTGCAGTTACAGACAGTTATGAGCCACTACGTGCAAGGAATTACATCCAGGTCCTCTGGAAGAGCAGTGAGTGCTCCTAACATCTCACGGGTCTCTCTACCCCCTTGCCTGTATCTCCTTTGAATTGGAAATTTTGTGCATGCTGTGTGTGTGTGTGTGTGTGTGTGTGTGTGTGTGTGTGTGTGTGTGT
>CAJQZJ010032121.1:7113929-7132033 GCA_907164525.1 Lophiomys imhausi
CTTTGTAGACCAGGCTGGCCTCGAACTCACAAAGATCCGCCTGCCTCTGCCTCCCAAGTGCTGGGATTAAAGGCGTGCGCCACCACCGCCCGGCAAGTTTTTATAGGACCGTGGTGGGAACTGGACAAAGGCTGAGGTAATTGCTGTGAGACTGGTTAGTTCTCTGGATTATCATGGACGGAGCCTACACATGGCCCCCTTGCACTGTTCTTCCTCTGGATGGATGTTCTTGTTGCTAGGCTTTGCACCCAGCTTGAGTGGTTGAAATTCCTTTTTTTTTTTTTTTTTGGTTTTTCGAGACAGGGTTTCTCTGTATAGTCTCTGGCTGTCCCGGACTCACTTTGTAGACCAGGCTGGCCTCGAACTCACAGAGATCCGCCTGCCTCTGCCTCCCAAGTGCTGGGATTAAAGGCATGAGCCACCACCGCCCGGCTTGAAATTCCTTTCTGTCCGTCTTTGACTCTGACTTTGTTAATTTTTGTTTTGTTGTTGTTGTTGTTTGTTTGTTTTAGGATAAGTTCTTGTCTATGTAGTTTTTTTGTTCTTCTCCTATGTAGACCAAGCTGGCTTTGAACTCACAGAGGTCCACCTGCCTTTGCCTCCTGAGTGCTGGCATTAAAGGTGTACACCACTATGCCTGGGATTTCTCTTCTTTGAGTGAAGCGGTTTGTTTGCACTTTCTCTTTTCTCCTCTTATTCATATTCTCTTCTCTCTCTCTCTCTCTTATCAGTCCCACTCCCATCCTGTATTTGGGATTGAACCCAGGATATCACACATGCCAGGCAAATACTACCCTGTTGTACTATATCCCTAACCTCCCAACTCTCTCTCTCTCTCTCTCTCTCTCTCTCTCTCTCTCTCTCTCTCTCGGCAGGATCTGTTTAGCTGTATGGCTCAGGCTAGCTTTGAACTTCTAGTTATCGCCCTGCCTGTTGATGTTAGGATTACAGGCCTGTTGCACCATTATGCCCTGCTTCCTTCATCCTCTGGGAAGTGGTCCAGAGTTATTTTGGATGGGAAAGGATAGAGCTGCTGCTTGCTTCTGCTTTTATAAGACAGGCTTTTCATTTATTTTGCTTTTTGTTTTTTGAGACACTGTCTCTCTGTGTAGTCCTGGAACTTGTTACTTAGACCAGACTGGCCTCACAAAGATCCTCCTGCCTCTGCTTCCTGAGTGCTGAGATTAAAGGCATGTGCCATCATGCCAGACCTAAGATAGACTTATTTAGAAGAGAAGTGTGGGCCAGTGAGCTGGCTCAGTGGGTAAGGGTTCTTGCTGCCAACCTAATGACCTAAGTTTGGTCTCTGGAACCCATATAAGAAGAACCATGTGGGAAGAGAATCAACTCCCAAAAGTTTTTCTCTGACCTCCACACATGTACACACATGGTAAGTGTGTACATATAAGTAAATATAATTTAAAAAAAATCTCAATAGAGGAACGTGTCATGTACAGTACAGGAAACTCAGGGGAAAATCACTGTTAATTCCCATTCAGCCTTTGTTGTTGTTGTTTGTTTTCCCCAAACAGGGTTTATCTGTGTGTAGTTTTAGCTGTCCTGAAACTTACTCTGTAGACTAGGCTGGCCTCAGACTCACAGAGGTCCACCTGCCTCTGCCTCCCGAGTGCTGGGATTAAAGGTGTGATCCACCACTGCCTGGCCAGCCATTCAACTTTCATTGTCCCAGATTCCCAGAACCTCCCAGTGACCTTACAGTACTTTTGCTCCTAACTGTGCAGTGACTACGCCTTCTCTAATGGGAACTCGGACTGGAGTGGGGCTGCAGACACTGGTGTTTTTTGCCATTAGGTACTGAGTTCAGGGCCTTAAGCTTCCTTCCTTCCAAGATTTGTTTATTTATTCTATGTATATGAGTACTCTGTTCTCATGTACTCTAGCCCCAGGGTCTCAGACTTTCTAGTCAAGCACTCTCCCAAAGAGTTATCTCCCGTGATTACCCTCCACTCCTTTATTTTGAAAGAAGCTCACTAAATTGCTCAGGCTGGATTTGAACTCTGAATCTCCAAATAGGAAACATCATGCTTGACTTATGAAGATGATTAAAGTAGTATCTGGAGAGGTGGCTCAGTGGTTAAGAGCACTGGTTGTTCTTCCAGAGGTCCTGAGTTCAATTTCCCAGCAACCACATGATGGCTCACAATCATCTTTAATGGGATCTGATGCCCTCTTCTGGTGTTCATGAAGATGGAGCACTCATGTATATAAAATGCATTAATAAATAAATCTTAATTAAAAAAATAGATAAGGCCTGGTGTGGTGGCACACAACTTTAATCCCAGCACTCTGGAGCCAGAGGCTGGGAAACTCTAGATTTCTGTGAGTTCAAGGCCAGCCTGGTCTACAGAGTGAGTTCCTGGTCCACAGAGTGAGTGTGTAGCCAGGGCTACACAGAGAAACCCTGTCTCGAAAAATCAAAACAAAGCAAAAAAGATGATTAAAGTGTATGAGAGAGTTCTGGGAGTTATAGCTCAGTAACAGAGTGCTTGCCCAGCATATTAGAGGCCTTAACTTCCATCTTCAGCCTAATCAATAGATATTTTAAAAAGTAAATGCATGCATACAGGTAATTCTGTTAACTGCCAGAGAAATTGCTGTGGAAGTTAAGTATATCTGCCAGTTTTTATGAAAGCGTAGTGCCAGATGAATTTAGATGTTATCTGTTGTGGTACCAGAGTTTGAGTTTGTAAAACAACTTCTATAGCAATGCTCAGTTTTGAAAGACTCCATCTATCATTTGGAACAAATTATGCTGGGAATCTTCCACTCCAGCTCAGCCTGATGCTGCTAAGAGATCAAATAACTGAGCAACTGTCAACACATACATACATACATACACACACACACACACACATACATACATACATACACACAAACATACATACACATACATACATACACACACATACATGCATACACATACATACATACATCAATGTATAGTGTGTATGTATGTGTGTGTGTGTGTGCGCGCGCGCGCGCGCGCGCACGCATATGAGTGCAGGTGCCCTCAGAGGCCAGAGATGTTAGATCCCCATTGTCTAGTTCCACACAATTGTGAACTGCTTGATGTGGCAACCTAATTCAGGTCCTCTGCAGAGCAGTTCACACTCCTGCAGTGAGCCATCTTTTTAGCACCTGAGATTTGTTGGTTTTTTGGGGGGACAACGAAGGTATCATTGTGTAACTCTGGCTGGCCTAGAACTCCAGAGAACTTCTGCTTCCCCAGCACTGGACTTTGAGGTGAGTGCAACCATGGCTGACTTATTTTTAGTGTTTTGTCTGTGGCTGTTTATATTCACCACCTGCATATGTGCCAGAGAAAGATAGAAGAGAGTGTCAGATCCCTATGGGCCTTCTTTTTTTGTTGTTTCACACATGGGTCCACCCCAAACCAACTGAGAACCAAGAACCCTGAGCACAGGCTTGTGACCTTGTTTCTTTGCCCTAGTACGCCCACTATTTACTGCTCCAACACCTTTGAGTTACATCCACCTCTCTTACAATTTGGTCTTTATCTGAAGCAGGAATATCAAAGAACCCAAACTAAGGAGTTTAGACATTACCCAGGCACTGAGGAGTCATAGTGTTTCCCTTTAAGCAACAGGATGTGATGTGTGACCAGAATGGACCTATATATAATTCAGTCTCTTGCTGCTTAGTGACAAAGGAAGGGCAGTCTGGAGACAGGAAGGGTAAGCCCAGGCACTAGTGGAAAAGTTGAGAAAGCTGTTTGACAAAACCACTTGAGATCTGAATGCGTGCTGGCATGCAGGTGCCCTCCCAACATCTTTGAGGTTTCACAAACTCATGCTAAGCAGAAGTGAGGACTCTCAGGGTAAGTGACTCCTGAAGCCAGCCCTATAAGCCTGGGCTGTGTGATCCTCAGCAAATCACCAAAGCTGTTTAGAGATGAGCTGTATAGTTGTGTGTGTGGTGTGTGGATCCTGGCCCAGGGGCTCCCTCTAGACATGGCTGCTGTGTAGGATTCACATGTATGAAGTGGAGAAAAACTACATGACAGTCAGGACTTTGGTTCCTGTGGCTCCTGGAACCAAGGGTCTTGTGCATGCTAGGCAGGTGCTCTCCTACTGAGCCCCACCTCACTCCCAGGGAGATATCTTCAACTTGTTTACACATTCAGTCAACTGTACAGCCCTTTCTAAAGCCCTTTCACATCTGGGGTCTCACATCTCTGCTCACAGCAGCCCTGGGAAGGAAGCAAGCAGGAGGTCTCTATTTTTAAAGATTTAGTTCTTTGTGTTTTATGTGTATGAGTACTTTGCCTGCATATATGTATGTGTACCATATACATGCATGGTACCTGCAGAGGCCAGAAGAGGGTGTTGGATCCACTGGAACTACAGTTACAGATGTTTGTGAACCACCTTATGGGTGCTGGGAATCAAGCATAGGTCTTCTAGAAGATCATCACTGCTCTTAACCACTGAGCTGTCTCTCTGGTCCCTGTTTGTTTTGTGTGTATGAGTGTTTACATGCATGTATGTGCCCCATGTGCGTGCCTGGTGCTTATGGGGGTCAGAAGAGGTCATTGGATCTCCTAGAACTGGAGTTACAGTTGTGAGCTGTCCTGGGGGGTGCTGGGAATGGAACCCAGGTCCTCTGCAAGAGCAGTAAGTACTCTTAACTGCTGAGCCATCTCTCCAGCCCCAATGGTCTGCATCTTGTAGGAGATTCACAGGGGAAAAGTGACTTTTCTGAAGTTACACAACTAGCCAGCCAGGTCAGAAGCTGTATGTGTGTGTGTGTGTGTGTGTGTGTGCCTGTGTGTTTGTCTGTGTGTATGTATGTATATATGCTTACGTATGTGTGTGTGCTTGAGTGTATGTGTGTGTATGCCTGTGTGTGTGCCTGTATTTGGGTGTGTCTCTCTGTGTGTGTATGCCTACATGTGTGTATTCCTGTGTGTGTCTGCTTGTGTGTGTATGTGTGTTTCAGAATGTCAGAGCCAAACCATGTGGCACTGTCACAGCTCATCAATCACCCGAGTAGACAAATGGGCAGGCCATGACCCAGAGAAAAAAACTCAAGAGGCACAGTGAGAATTTGTGCTGGAGGCAAGGTTGCACCGCAAGTCCCTAACTTCCAGACCTGTCTCTCCATAGCTCCTCTGGTCATGGAAAGTAACAACATCTTTTATACCTTGTTCCAGGGAAGCCAGTTCCTGAGAGCACATCTCCCGTCCCAGCCTTCCCAGAGGCTGTGAGGCCAGTGCCTGCGGCTACTTGTGGAAGAAACCTCATGGCTGGACAGGAAAAAGGCCAGCCTGTGAAGCTGAGCTCCTTTCTGGGCACAGGTGCTCTCCCTCTCCTTCCTCCTTCTCTTCTGAGTTCTAGATTTATTTATCTTTATTTTATGTGTATGGGTGTTTGGGCTGAAGGTATGCATATGGACTACTTGTGTGCAATGCCAATGGAAGCAGAAGAGGGCATCAGGTCCCCTAGGGATGGTGGTGTGCCACTTTGTCAAACCCAGGTCCTCTGCAAGAGCAACCAGTGCTCTTAATTGTTGATATATCTTTTCAGCCCCATAGGTATTTTTAAGTTATTTTTTCCTTGGGGGGGGACGTGTGTGTGTGTGTGTGTGTGTGTGTGTGTGTGTGTGTGTGTACATCAAAGCACACTGTACAATGAATTAGAAAAGGGGAAATATCTTAGTGTAGTGGTATATGCCTGTAATCCTAGCTATTTGAGAGTCTGAGGCAGGAGGATCGTGATTTCAACCCTATTCTGGGCTATATAACTGAGTGGCTCTAATCCCTATTTACTCAGGAGGCTTAGGGCAGGAATCCCTGTGGCCCATGGAAGAGCATCTTGTTGGCATGCACAGGACCTGGCTTCATTCGCAGCACCAAAACCCCCAGTCCCTAAATGTGTTAAGTTTATAAATACCATTTTTTTGGAAGGGAAGGGGAGAGCTGAGGATGAAATCCTGGGCTTTAAGCATGTAAGGTACGTGCTCTACCACTGAGCTACACCTCGTTAGCATTTTCATCAGAAGAAAAAATAAGGATTTGCTCAAGGTTTCTTTTCTTTTTTTTTTTTTTTTTGGTTTTTTCGAGACAGGGTTTCTCTGTGTAGCTCTGGCTGTCCTGGACTTGCTTTGTAGACCAGGCTGGCCTCGAACTCACAGAGATCCGCCTGCCTCTGCCTCCCGAGTGCTGGGATTAAAGGCGTGCGCCACCACCACCCAGCTTTCAAGGTTTCTTAAATCATGGGATTCGAGCACTCCTTCTCCCCCTCATACAGCATACGCTGTTGTCCCAGAGCTTACAGAGCACATTGTGTGTGTGTCCAGCCTCTGCCAGATGACAGGAGGATAGCCAGCAATGACTTACCCAGGACTCTCTTCTCCTCTCCTGTAGCCTGTGGCCTGCAAGCTCAAGATCCCAGACCCATGAAATGCAGCTCAGTGAGGGGCCTGAAGCTAGCCAGTCCTGCATGGAGAAGCCACTCTTAGGGGCTTGGGCCTGAGTCCCACCCACCTGTGCTTGGATTCCCACCCAGGCTCCTCATTCCTCAGTCCCTCCATCTCTAAATTGGGCAACAGAGCCCATTACATCCCATTGCTGAGAATCAGGCACCTCAGCAGGGTGGAGGCAGAGGCAGGAGGATTAATCCAAATTCCAGGCCATCCTAGTTTCTTATGGGGATCTCTGCAAACACTAGAGCTAGCGAGTATGACATGTGTAAGACGAAGAAATTCAGTTCAAAAGAACTCAGTCTGCCAGTGTTGCTTCAGTCTTCTAGAATCTCAGCCTGGGTAGCTTATTTCAGACAATTTTTAAAATTATAATTTATTTATTTTAATTTCATGTGCATTGGTGTTTTTCTGCATGGGTGTCTACATGAGGGTGTTGGATTGCCTGGAACTGGGGTTACAGTTGTAAACTGCTATGTGGGCTGGTAATTGAATCCTGGCCCTCTGGAAGAGCAGCTGGTGCTCTTAACTGCTAAGCCATCTCTCCGGTCCTATTTTAGACATATTTAAATACAGTACAACTTTGGAAAAAAGTTTCCTGACGACAATGATCACACTCAAGCTTAAGACATGAATATATTGAAACTCTTTTGCAAAGTACATGTGACCTCTCCATAAAGATGGATTTGTTGTGACAACCGAATCCACTGGGAGAAACCATAGATTTAGTCTCAATTCACATTTACATTAGATGAATTTATTCTTACTGGCAGGCAGCCATGGAGCCAAACAGCATGCTGTGTGGAAGTGGGGTTAAGGTGAGGGTGTAGGGCTGACATCAAAAAGGTGTGCATTACAGCTGTCCATGGAATCCACAGCGGGGCAGGAAAATGCTTTTACTTCCCTTAGTTGTTTCTTACTTTCCTAATATATAGTAATAAAAAAACCCACTCATCCCTTTCCCATAGTGACACTGAGTTAATACCTCATGGCTCATTATCCTGTTCTTATCTCACCTGCAGGCCACTAGGCTCTCCCCGGCATTCCAGAGGAAAAGGCCAACTGCCCTTAAGTGATGCCATGCTCCATATCTTCAGTCATCACAGGGGACCTGTGTAAATTATTACTCAGGTCTGAGCACTCCAGTGACTGGGATAGAGCAGTTAATTCTAGCTGGGTCGTGGTGATGCACGCCTTTAATCCCAGAACTTGGGAGCCAGAGGCAGGTGGATCTTCTATTCCCTGGCCAGGCTGATCTACAGAGTGAGTTCCAGGATACCAGGGCTACACAAAGAGACCCTGTCTCAAAAATGAATAAAGAAAGAAAGAAAGAGAGAGACAGAGACAGAGACAGAGACAGAGAGAGAGAGACAGAGACAGAGAGAGAGAGAAAGAGAAAGAAAGAAAGAAAGAAAATTAAAAAGAGAAAGAATGGATTCTATACCTTAAGGGGGTAGAGAGGATTTAGTGCAGTCTGTGTCATACCTGGGGTCAGACTGTGAGCAAAAGGACCTCCTGCCCTCTATAGTTTCTATATCCAGTCCCAGGCCAGGGTTGCATAGTGAGACCCTGTCTCAAAAAAGGAAGACACACACACACACACTCTGGGGTCTGGGGAGGCAGTTAGCACTAGGCCAAGGACTATTTCCTGTAACTGAAGATATTGAAGGAAGGGGAAAATGTGAAGGCCTGTCATTCCCAATTATGACAGGTGACGGATCCTCAGCCCCTTGCTGCACTGCTGCTCCTTTGGGGAAGGGAGAAAGACAGTGAGAGGGGAGTGGGGGCGGGAGAATGGAGAGGTCACAGGCACCTCGCCTCTCTAGGTGCTGTGACCTTTAGCCTTTGTATGGCTCACTTTCCTGAGTGGCCCTGGGGACCAGGTGTGCCTAGGTCATTGGACCTGAACCTGCAGCTCCTCCCACAGAAGCGGAAGTTACTCTTGGCTGTTTTCATACTTGGAACAGGAGGAGCCATTCCTTCCATCACTGAGGCCTGGCAGCCCTGGGAAAGCCCCAGATTCCAGGCTCATGTGCTGTCCAGGCAAGCTGATGTTTGAGGAAGCTTTTTGTTTTGTTTTGTTTTGTTTTTCGAGATAGGGTTTCTCTGTGAATCCTGGCTGTCCTGGACTCACTCTGTATACCAGGCTGGCCTTGAACTCACAGAGATCCGCCTGCATCTGCCTCCCAAGTGCTAAGATTGAAGGTGTGAGCCACCATACCCAGCTTGAGGAAGCTTTTTATTTTAGAGGAAAGGTTTGGGCACTCAGGGTTATGTTTTGAAGACTTCTATATAGAGACGAATGTGTCCTGTGTGTCCCTGACCTTCCATGAACCTTCCATGCAACTCTCAGCTGATTGAAGGTCACACTAGGCCCTCTGGGAGGCAGCTATGTGGTGTGTGTAGTATTTGTGGTGCAGTGGGTGGGGGTGTTGTGTGTGGAGGGGTGATATGTGGGTTTGGTGAGTGTATGTGTGTGGTATGGTGTGGGGTATATGTTTGTGTGATGTGCGGAGTTTGGTGTGATTTGTGGGTGTGGTGTGTGTGTGTACATGTGTGGTGTATGATGTATGTTTATGGTATGGTGTGGGGTGTGTGTGTGAGATATGTGGAGTTTGGTGTGGTTTATGGGTGTGTTGTGTGTGGGTGTGTATGTAGGTGGTATATGTGTGTGTGTGTAGTATGTGTATATATGTGGTATATGTTGTGGTATGCTATGTGGTGTAGTATGTATAATTTCTTATCAAGAATCTGTGGTGTCTACACAAACGAAAGCAGTGCATTGAAGGCTCTGTACTGTTGTCTAGGTGGCATACATGGTCCATGGTTAATTCATCTGCTGTGTTAGTCTGCCTTGCTCCACCATCTGGAGAAGCCTTAAACAATTCTTTTAAAACATTTAAAAATGGGAAATCCTGGCCAGGTGGTGGTGGCACAAGCCTTTAAGCCAGCCTGGTCTACAGAGCAAGTTCCAGGACAACCAGGGCTACACAGAGAAACCCTGGCTTAAAAAAACCAAAACCAAAACCAAAACAATACAAAAAACCAACAAAAAAAAAAAAAAAAAAAAAACCCCAGGAGTAGAGCATTCAAGCTGCCACTGGCCAGCTTCAGTGACCATCAGACTTTTAATGGCCCGGTGGCCACTGAGGGGCTGGTGCCAGGGCTCCTACAGGGTACCAGATTCTATGGATACTTACATCCCTGCTGCAAAGTGACATCTGCCTGAGTCACCCTTGTTACTGGTGCCCTCAGGATGGAGTGTTTGCTAACTAGCTGCCTAGGTATTTACTGAGTGCTGGCCTTTCTTTTCCCTTCCTCAGTAACCCTTAAACTCCCCAGTCCTTCAGGCCATCCCAGGTGGACTGTGCCTTGTCCCCCAGCCTGTGTGGCCCCTTTTGCTCCTGTCCTTACTCCCCCCTGTCCCCCAGCCCCCAGCCTCCCTGGGGAGTGCTTGGTGAATGGCACCTGCTGTGGAACCACCGTGGAAGTTTCTCTGTTCTCTGCCAGGCAGTGGGACAGCACAGGGGCATCCTCCAGTGTGGCCCGGGCTGTTCACTACACCTCCTGCTTCCTGGTCTTCTCCTGTCATTAGAGATGATACATTGCACATGTTGTAAGGTGTCACCAGGCTTAAGTGAACTGACACCCAAGGAGCTTGTCGGTTGGCACGTGGTGACGGGAGGTGATAGCACCAACTGGAAGAGATGGTTGCTTTGGGGTGAGTCCCAGGCAGAGTGCTGACCTGTCATCCTTTCCAGGGACCACTGTGGCAGGGGCCCAGCAGCAGGCCTCGCACCAGCTTCCGTGCAAGGAGGATGCCCCTTGTTCCTTGAAAACTGACCTACCTGACTCTTCCCAATCTAAGGTAAACCTACCCTTTGTTTCTGTCCTAGCTGTGTCCTGGCTGTGCTCCTCTCAGAAGCAGTTTCTTCATTCCCTGAGACTAGTGTGGGGTTATGGAAGACAAGGAGACCCATGAACATCTCTCCGAGCTTCTGGATAGTCATTAGTGAAATGAGATCCACGTGCTGCACTTGAAGCGCTTGGGGATCTTGGTGGGTTTTTTGTTTCTTCGGGGAGTTATTCAAGGCCTAACAA
This sequence comes from Lophiomys imhausi, assembly GCA_907164525.1. NCBI lineage: Eukaryota > Metazoa > Chordata > Mammalia > Rodentia > Muridae > Lophiomys > Lophiomys imhausi. Next base: position 7,124,493 of record CAJQZJ010032121.1, read on the forward strand.
ACCACTCTAGCTCTGAGTCCCAGCCAAAGCCAGGATTTTCATGTTGGGGATTGAACCCAGGGCCCTCTGCATTCAACCATTGAATTATAACTACAGCCTTTGTTTTGTTTTGTTTTGAGACAGGCTCTCACTAAGGTTCACACAGACAGGCCTTGAACTTGTGATTCCCCTCTCTTAGCCTCTGGAGGAGTAGCTGGGAGGACAAGCCTGCACTGCCGAGCCTAATAGGACCTTTGTTTTCAATGCAAGCGAGAGCTGAGCTGGTGCCGCCTACGTGTGCAGTTGCAGGGACTAGTTTACAACCACGCAGACTTTCTGACTTTCTGGTCAGGGTGATCCTGCACTTTGACTTGGTTTCCAGAATGTGCTGTGACTTCACTCCTGTGTGCACTTGTCACCCTCATTTGTTAATGCTCCTAGATAGTGTTGTGACTATGTTGGCAGTAAGATGACTACGATTCACACTGGGTTAGAAATGAAAGCATCGGGCTGGGGTGCAGCTCAGTGGTACAGCCCTGGGTTCCACCCCAGCCACTTGGGGGATATTTACTCTTTTGACACAGTGTTCCATGTAGCCCAGGCTGGCTTCAAACTTGCTGTATAGCTGAAGATAACCTTAAACTTCGGACCCTACTGCCTCAACTTCATAAGCCACCACACCAGTTTATGTGCACTAAGGAGGGAACTCCAGGCATGAGCTGTGCCCTTATTTATTTTTTCACTATGTAGCTCAGTCTGGATTTGTGACTTCTCTTACCATGTGTCCCAAATGCTGTGATCACAGGAATGCACTACCATGCCCAGCTTTTTCTTCTGATTTCAAAAGATAATTAAAGCCTGGAGTGGTGGCCCTTGCCTTTAATCGCAGCACTTGGGAAGCAGATGTAGGCAGTTTTCTATTATTTAAAGGCCAGCATGGTATACATAGTGAGTTCTAGGCCAACCAGATAGATATAGTGAAATCCTGTTTGTGTTTTTTGTTTTGTTTTGTTTTGTTTGTTTTTTGAGACAATGTTTCTCTGTGTAGCCCTGGCTCACTCTGTAGACCAGGCTGGTCTCAAACTCAGAGATCCATCTGCTTCTGCCTCCTGAGAGCTGGGATTAAAGGTGTGAGCTACATGCCTGGCTCAGTGAAACCCTGTTTAAAAAAATATTAAAAGTTTCTATGTTCCTGAGAAGTTATGAGTTTGGGCTTGGTACCTGGGGGAGAAAGCAGAAGTTCCTGGATCTGGTTAATGTATTCTGTAAATTAATCATTTTCAGAGATGGTTGAATCATTGAGGACCTTTAGTCCCAGCACCTGGAGGAAAGGCAGGCAGGTCTCTGAACACTTGAGGCCAGCCTGGTCTATATCGTATGTTCCAGGCTAGCCAGGGATATATAGGAAAACCCTATCTCAAATAAAAAGTTTTCATAACATTTGTTTTCTTTCTTTTATTCTTTTTATTTTTACACATCATCTTTAAAATTTTATTTTACATTTATTTATTTTTGTATATATGTATGTGTACATGTATGTATGTATGTATGTATGTATGTATGTATGTATGTATGTGTATGCATATGTGTGAGGGCATGTGAGTCCTATGACACACATGTGGAGTTAGAGGACAACTTTCAGGACTTTATTATTTATGTCCCGGGGATTGAACTCACTTCTCCAGGCTTTTCAAGAGCCTTTATCTAGTGAGCCATCCCCAGCCCCATTCTTATTTTTTTTTTTTTTTTTGGTTTTTCGAGACAGGGTTTCTCTGAATATCTCTGGCTGTCCTGGACTCGCTTTGTAGACCAGGCTGGCCTCGAACTCACAAAGATCCGCCTGCCTCTGCCTCCCAAGTGCTGGGATTAAAGGCGTGCGCCCCCACCGCCCGGCTAACCCATTCTTATTTTTGATAAACAAATTCTAGTATATCTAACTGTCAGGAGACACTTTATATTTAATTGGCTATTTTTTCCAAGAACTATTAAATAAGGGTATATATAACTTCAAAAATATACATTTCAGCTGGGCATGGTGGGGCATGCCTTTAATCCCAGCACTCGGGAGGCAGAGACAGGGAGATCTCTGTGAGTTCAAGGGTAGTATGGTCTACAAAGCATGTGCAGGACAACCAGGGCTGCTGTTACACAGAGAAACCCTGTCTCAAAAAAGTAACATATATGTGTGTGTGTGTGTGTGTGTGTGTGTCTAAAAACCAACATATTCTGTTTATAGTCTTCCATATTCGCCAATCTCCAAAGCCCTGCTTAGAGAATTGTGTGGTAATTTGAACATGCATATTGCTTGCCAGAACTCTGGAGGCCCAATGGTGCAGGTGTAAGGGCAAGCCTATCATGTCTTCATTACCACTTGTAACAATATGAGAAGGCCCCTTGGTATTCCAGGGTTCCCCCCGGCGGGGGGGGGGGCAGCCAGGAAAGCCACCTCCCATGGTCATCACCCACTCTTCACTCTCAACCCCTAGTATCTCAGCACTTCCACGTCCATCCCCAAGCAGGAAAAGCTTCTGAGTTTGCCTGGAGATAGGCTTTTCTGGAGTGAGGCAGATGTCATCCAAGCAACCGAGGACTTTGACCAAAGCCACCGAATCAGTGAGGGAACCTTTGCTGATATCTACCGGGGGCAAAGGCATGGTGTGGCCTTCGCCTTCAAAAGGCTCAGGGAGGTGAGCTGGGGGTGTCTGCAGGGAGGTTGGGCAGGCCCTGGGGCTGAGGCGGGATGGATCTTCAGGGGTTGTGTATTTTCCCACAGATGGCTGGCTCGAGTCCAGGGTCCATGGACATGGACAGATTCCTGCAGGCGGAGATGCAGCTCTGCCTCAGGTGAGTCCCCTGCGTAGAGCCCCTGGCCTACAGCAGCCAGTACAGTGCCTCCTATGTGCCAGGCAGGCGGTTAGCGTTGCCATGATCGTTTTAGGGCATTTTATGTTGCTGTCACCGATTGCCACAGAGAGAGGAGTTTGTAAAGCACAAGTTTGCGTATTTCATGGTTCTAGGGCAGGAAAGTTGGAGGGCATCTAGTGCGGCCTCTCGCAGCGCGATACCACAGCAGCAGGTATTGCACAGTGAGACTGAGGCTCACTCCTTCTCTTCTAGTACAGCCCTCACCCATGAGCTCACCTAACTCTAAATACTCCTAAGAACCCTGACTCCAAATACCTTTGACTGGAAATTTGGGAGTTGTTTCCAATACGCAAACTTTGGGGACCATGCTCAGGTCATAGAATAGACAATGTCATCCCAGCTTAACCAGAGTGCTACAACACAGATACCAGGGCCACAGTTGTATAGGTGTATAAATTGGGGCCCAGAGAGGGACAGTGTTTGGCCCAAGACCACACAGCTAGTAAGTGGCAGGGCCAGAGTGTGAGCCTTCAAGGACTGTGTCTAGAGTCCATGTCCTTTTTGTTTGTTTGTTGGTTTTGTTTTGTTTTTCAAGACAGGGTTTCTCTGTGTATTCTTGGCTGTCCTGGACTCACTTTGTAGACCAGGTTGGCCTTGAACTCACAGAGATCCACCTGCCTTTGCCTCCTCAGTGCTGGGATTAAAGATGTGCGCCACCACGCCCCGCAGTCCATGCCCTTCTTATGCAGCAAATATGTGCTTGGATTAGAATTCTCAAGAAACCTTGTCTTGTTCCAGCTCTTTCCCTGTATAAAGAAAGAGACCCTTTCCCATCCCATTTTGAAATAGGTGAACGGACTGGTAGTCTGATGGCAAACCCATCCTTTTTTTTTTTTTTAAAAGATTTATTTATTTTTTTTAATGCATATGAGTGCTCTATCTCCATGTATACCTGCAACCAGAAGAGGGCATAGATCACATTGTGGATGGTTGTGAGCCACCATGTGGTTGCTGGGAATTGATCTCAGGACCTTTGGAAGAGCACTAGCCAGTGCTCTTAACCCCTGAGCCATCTCTCCAGCCCCCGGCAAACCCATCTTAACACTAGCTCTCTAGACACATGGGGTCCCACAGAACTAAATCTGCCTCATGCTGGTGACTAGTGAATGAGACAGGTGTGAAGTAGAGTGTGGGAAGGCAGCAAGATCTGGCATGAGGCCATTTGCAGCTGTCTTAGGAGGTTGGCTGGGCTGTGACTGTGAGAAGGGCCTAGAAAGCTGTAAAACTGCATGATGCTTCGTGAGGCGAGAGGTTTCGAGGGGGCAGAAGAGAAGCGTCCTTTGCCCAGAGAGACTTGTGGATGGTTCATATGTGCAGCATGAGTCCCCAAGTTAAGCCAACCTAAGGCTGGTGTGGTGGCCTCTAGCAAGTTCTTCATCCTTCATCCTGTTCCAGAAGTGGGGTGGGGATGGTGGCAGACTGCACAGCAAGGAAGTAGGGTGAGGCCATCAGGGACCAGAGCCTGTGGCCCCCTGGGAAGGTGACTGGTGCTTGGGCTGAGAAGGGAGGGTCTGCCTTTGGCTCTTGCTGTTTGATGACTGACTATATACTGGTGCTGGGTTCAGATGCCGTCACCCCAACATCCTACCTTTGGTGGGCTTCTGCACTGGAGAACAGTTCCACAGCCTCATCTACCCCTACATGGAAAATGGCTCTCTGCAGGACAGACTCCAGGCTCAGGTAAACTGCTGGATCATAGCTTGTGGTCAGAGAATGGTCCAGATAACTCCTGCCTAGGACTCAAGTTTCTCTTAGAAGAGTGTGAACTTTCTTGAAAGTTCATAAAATCCTCAATACAGACATCGATTTTATTTTTATTTGTTCTTTTTTGTTTGTTTGTTTGTTTTGGTTTTTTGAGACAGGGTTTCTCTGTGTAATAGTCCTGGCTATCCTGAACTCACTCTGTAGACCAGGTTAGCCTCGACCTCACAGAGATCCACCTGCCTCTGCCTCTTGAGTGCTGGGATTAAAGACCTGCACCACCACGCCTGGCTTGTTTGTTTTTGAGACAGGGTCACCAGTAGCCAGGTTAGCCTCAAACTTGCTATATGGTAGACAATGAATGATCTTGAACTTCTGATCCTCCTGCCTGTACTTCCTGAGTGCTAGGAGTACAAGTGTGTGCTACCATGCCTGATTTATGCAGTGCTGGGGAATCAAACCCAGGACCGTGTGGATGGGAGCAGACAGTTTATAACTTAACTACACCCAGCTGCCCTCCTTCCTCTCCTTTTGGTACTAAGATCAAATCTAGGAGTTTGCACAAACAAGGCAAGTGCTCCAGCACTGGGCTATACCACCTCCATTTCCATTTCATACCCAAGGAAACAGGCTCAGGGGCTTCCAGGGTCTTTCCCAAAGTCACATAGCTCATGTGTGTCTGAGCTTGGGTTTGTGAGTAGGTCTGTGTGATACAAATAGTATTTCAAGCCAGCACATCACACTGGCTGAGCCCTGTGACCAAGAACAGACTTGAAGGAGTTCAATAATAGGGTATAAAGACTTTAGAATGGTGCAGGAGTGACCTTTTCTGTCTCTTCCCTTTCTCTTAGAGTGACTCAGACCTACTGCCCTGGCCCCAGCGTGCCAGCATCTGCTCAGGGCTTCTTCTAGCCATGGAGCACCTGCACAGCCTGGACATTATCCACAGCAATGTCAAGAGGTGAGAGGGCCGGATGAGTTGGGGCTGCTCCCCAGGCCTAGCTTCGGGACGAGGCCACCCCCCTTGGGGACCTTAGCTCTCTCCTTAGGTTCTCTAAGTCCAGTATTTCTGAGGTGTGCTCACTGCTCGTGCCCCGCATGTGAAGCTGCCTGTCACCGTGTCTTTGGCCTTTCTGAGTTAGTTTCCTGGTAGGCCATGGCACCCTAAACATTTGACTCTCTATCTACTCAGGAGCCAGCCTGCACTCCCTTTGGAAGCCGTGCCGAGCTCAGCGATTTGAGCTCCCTGTTTAAACTTTTCTCAGTATCCGCCTTGCCTGTGTCTGTTAGTGATGGGTCTTGTCAGGGAGGCTTCCTGTCCCCAGTATCTTAGCATCAAATATCTAAGAACAAGAGAACTGGTAGCATGGGAAGATTCCAGAAGAGTCTAAAACATTTAGCAGAACTGGTTCCACTACTGTAGGTCTTGTGGTTCCTTGAGGTTCCCTCCCACGTGGCACATGCCAACTCAAAAGCCCTTTCCTCTTTCCTCTCCTCAATTACATTTGATGGCTCTGCACTGAGAAGGGATCAGAGGGAGGGAGCTGGCCACTGACCTGCTGCCCAACTTAGTGGGCCTGCTGATTTCTGGCTTTTTGCCCCCTTTCCTTTATGTATGTGGGTTGGGGGGTTGAGCTCAGTGTTGAACAGGTGCCAGGCATGCCACCAAACTTCATCCACACTCATTTTCAATTTCTTGCCCCACCCCCCCGCCAAATCCTCATCCCTAAGATTGCATGGTTTCCTGGCTCTCAGTTCCTCCTCTGCTCCCCTTCCCCATTTGATCATGGGAACTATCTCCCCATTTTGCAAGGCATCATGGTTTGTTGTGATTTCTTAGTCTTGCAGTGAAGTGGCTTGCCCATGTTTACTTATACACTCCTAATAGTAGATATTGGAGTTGCTGGCTATTATAAAAATAAGTTTTAAGCTTTTTTTGTTTGTTTATTGAGGCAAACTCTTGCTGCAGAGCCCATAATTTACCATGTAGCCCAGGCCAACCTGAGCTCACTATGTAGTCTAAGCTGGCCTTGAACTTCCAATAGTCTTATCTCAGTTTCCAGAGTGCCAGGATCAGAGGCAAGCTACCACCCTGTCTGGCCCAGTATCTTCTTTTTCCAATACTGTTAGGCCAGTGAGATGGCTCAGGGAGTAAAGGGGCTTGCTGCCAAGTCGATGGCTTAAATTTGATCCCGATGGAGAGAGCCAACTCCTGCAAATGTCTCACTGAGCTCCCCTTGAAAGATGTGGCATGCATGCTCCCTCCCCACAAATAGACTTAATAAAATACTGCTAAGGTTAGTTCTACACATGAAGCTTAGCTTTTTGTCCACACCCCCTCAGAAATTCTTGCTCTGAGTTAACTCCCTCCAGTTATGACTGGATCAAAGGATGTTTTTTTTTTCTGTTTTTGTTTTGTTTTGTTTTTCGAGACAGGGTTTCTCTGTGTAACAGCCTGTCCTGGACTGGCTTTGTAGACCAGGCTGGTCTCCAACTCACTGAATCCACCTGCCTCTGCCTCCCGAGTGTTGAGATTAAAGGCATGAGCCACCATGCCTAGCCACTTCTTGAAATTTAAAAAATGCTCCCTTTCCCTGCAACCTGAGCAAGCTGAGCTATAAAGGATGCCAGTGTTTGTATTACACCGGTGAGGCCAAAGCTTGTCGTGGGAACAGCTTTGGAAGAGTCTAGGACAGCATGAGTTGAGGGCTTGGCTTGCTCTGCAGACCAGGGCTGACATCTGTGGGGAGTGGGGGGTCTGCATCTCTGGCCACAGTCCAGGGCAACTATGCTAATTTTCAACTCCATTTCCATTTAGTGGAGGGAGTGGGCTTCCAAGACCCTGACCATTTAGGGCTGGCTATTTTATGTTTAGGGTCTTCTGTGACTACACACACACACACACACACACACACACACACACACACACACACACA
>CAJQZJ010032121.1:7141940-7166756 GCA_907164525.1 Lophiomys imhausi
AAAGAAAGAAAGAAAGAAAGAAAGAAAGAAAGAAAGAAAGAAAGAAAAGGGGGGGGGGATGGAGTTCTTACAACAGTGTAGTACAGGCTGGAAAGATCCATGGCCTGGGAACTCAGCAGGGTCTAGTCCACTGTTCAGCTCTGCCGTGCACCTGCTTATTTATTCATTATGTTTTGTGAGTGCACTTACACATGGCGGTTCTGCGGGGAGTCACTTCTTCCTTCCACCGGGTAGATTCTGTGAATGGAACCCAGCTCCCCAGGCTCAGTGGTATGTGCATTTCTAGGGTGGATTCATCTTGCCTCCCCCTGCTTCAACTTTTATCTTTTTGGGACAGGGTTTCACTGTAGCTCATGGTGGCCATAAGGCAATTCTCTGCCTCAGCCTCCTAGATTCTGGGATTATGTGTGTGAGCCACCACTCTTGGCTTTGACCGTGAATTCCTAATGCTGTACCTGCTTCTCAAGTGCTAAAATTATAGGCTTCTTCCATCTTGTTAGACTCTGAAATTAAATATAATAAAATAAAAATTTTTAAATTAAATTAATATAAAAATGTTTTTTATGGCTGGGTGTGGTGATGCATGCCTTTAAAGGCAGAGGCAGGCAGATCTCTGTGAGTTTGAGGCCAGCCTGTCTACAGAGTGACTTCCGGGTCAGCCAAGGCTGCTACACAGAGAAACCCTGTCAAGAAAAGCCAAAAAAATTTTTTTTTAATTTTTATTTAATAGGAAGATACTTCCTCAAAAAAAGTTCATTATGATCATGTGCAAAATAAATGAATTCACATGGGATTTTAAAATTAAAGTTAGCAGTAGTGTGCGTGCGTGCGTGTGTGTGTGTGTGTGTGTGTGTGTGTGTGTGTGTAGATGTATACGTGTGCATATGCCATGAGCCATGTCAAGGTCAAAAAACAACTTCCAGGAGTTATTGCTCTACTTCTATCATATGGATCCTAGGGACTGAACTCAGATTGTCAGTCTTTTTTTTTTAAGATTTTATTTATTTATTATGTATACAGTGTTCTGTCTGCATGTATGCCTGCAGGCCAGAAGAGGGCACCAGATCCCGTTATAGATGGTTGGATGGTTGTGAGCCACCATATGGGTGCTGGGAATTGAACTCAGGACCTCTGGAAGAGCAACCAGTGCTCTTAACCTCTGAGCCATCTCTCCAACCCCAGATTGTCAGTCTTGACAGCAAGTACATTTATTTACCTACTGTGCCATCTCACCAGCCCACACACTGAATTTTTTGCAAGGCATTGAGATGAGATTTTCTTACTAAGGGTACGTGTAGGGTGAGCTGTAGTGCAGGTCAGCTGCTTTGGATGCCGAAACAGCTGAACCACAAGCCTAAGGCCAGCATGGGCCACAAAGTGAGTTCAAGATGTGGAAGCAATTTAATGAGCTCAAACATAAGAAGACAAAAGAGAAGGCCTAGGATGTAGCTCCATGTGGCATGTTTGCCTAGTGTGCACACCCAAAGCTCTACGTTCAACTCAAGGTCTTAGAGACCATTACAAATAGACACCTGACCGTACCTGACCCACCAGTCATTGTGATGAGAAGAATAGGGTGCTGTGATTGGACCACCTGGGCTCACACAGTCATCTGTGGCTCTGGGTGCCGGGGTCAAGTTCAGATCTCTTTAGGGTACTGTGTTATTCCTCTGACTGCAGCAGGCGTTTGATTTGTAACTCCCAGGTGACCAGGTGCTGGCCTTTGGATTTTGAAAGGATCGGTATGGGTACAAGACACCCCAAGACCAAGTTCTCAGCACAAAGGAGGTTTATTTCACCAGAGAGATGAGCAGGGGGCCTGTGGGAGGTGGCAAAGGCAGCAGCAAGCAAGCAAGAAAATCAAGGGAGAAAGAGAATCAAGAGAGGGTGTTTCTGAAGGATTGGGTTTTTAAGGGGGCAAAGGAGTCTGTGCTAGGGTGAGTTGGTAAATCTTGATTGGATATATTAGCCAAAAAATGAATTTTGATTGTTGGACCTTGGTGTTTTGTCTCAGGAATAAGGGCCAAATAAGGGAATAGACCTTGGAGGACTAGCTTTAGGAATGGAGCAGTTTTTAGCAAGGGAGAGGAAAAGGGGTAAAGGGCAGAACCTGTCTGGAATGTTCGCTATGCTCAGGGGCCTGTGTATGCCATACTTGCGCCTGCTAGAGCCTTTCAGCTTTATTGCAAGTACCTGATCAGCATCTCCTCTGTCTCCTCCCCCAAGGCACGAGTCTCTATGGCTGGGGTGGAGGAGCAGCTCCGAGGTCAGCTGTCCCTCCCTTGGAGCAGGGCTTTTGAGACCACAGGCTTGTCTTCCAATACCCCAGAGGAGACAGACGACGTTGAGAATTCCAGCCTCAGCGTCCCCTCTTCTGTTGTGGTGGCGTCCTGTGCAAGGGTTGCCTCCTCTTCACTGTCTGTGGGAAATGGAACAGAGCAGCCATCTTCGAGTGGGACACAGGAGGCTGACTCCTCCTCAGAGGCCTGCACAGGCACACGGGAACCCCAGGACGGTAAGTTTGGAAGGGCAGGTGGCCATGCAGGTTCACTCCTGTGACCTTAACTTAGGCTGTCACTCCCCTCTTCTTCTAATTCATGACTTTGTTTAGTTATTCAGGCATTCACTGCTCAGCAGTTATAGAAAGAGGAAGCTCAGTTCACCAGTGACTGTTTATTGTTTATTTCTGACTACTCACTTGTCTCTCAAGCCCTTCACACCTCAGTACTGAACCCTGGTCACAGCTACTGCCCATTTGGTAGGACATCTTTGTGGCGTCCCTCAGCCTTAATCCACTCTTGCCTCTGGCTCATTAGTTTTTCCTTCAGGATCCAGAGGGATATTTGTTTATTTTTAAAGTTTAAAGTCTTATTTTCTGTGCATGGGTGTTCTGTCTCTATGTATGTCTATGCAATATGTATGAACAATACCTGATCCCCTGGAACTGGAGTTGCAGATGGTTGTGAGCTGCCGTATGTGTGCTGGGAATGGAACCTGAGTCCTTTGGAAAAGCAAGCAGCAAGTGCTCTTAACTGCTAAGTCATCTCTCCAGCCCCAGATTTTTAAAAATGTATTTTTGCATGCATTTTTGTGGTGCTGGGGACTGGATGTATACAGCCTCATGGTTGGTAGGCAAATAAGTATCCTACCACTGAGCCATATTCCTAGTCCTAGAGGATTTTTGTTGTTGTTTTTAATTTTGATAGAGTGTCTCATGTAGCCCAGAATAATATGAACCTTCCTGTATAGCTGACGATGACCTTGACCTCCTGATCCTCCTGCCTCATCTCCCAAGGTCGAGGACTACAGAGCTGGTGAGATGGCCAGCAGGTAAAGGTGCTTGTTTCAAAGCCTGACAACCCAAGGACAATCCTAGTTCATCACATGGCAGAAGGAGAAAATTGACAGCTGCAAAGTTGTCCTCTGACTTCCACAAACACACATTGTTATGCATGCACATGCCACACACATGAGCACACACACACACACGTACACGCACACATACACCAAAATAAAAAATATTAAATGGAGCTGGGCATGGTGGCACACTCCTTTAACCCCAGCATTTGGGAGGCAGAGGCAGGTGAATCTCTGTGACTTCAAGGGCAGCCTGGTCTACAAAGCCAGTCCAGGACAGCCAGACCTGTTATGCAGAGAAGCCCTCTTTTGAAAAACAAAACAAACAAAAATTAAATAATTTGAAACAGAGTTTCATCTAGCCTATTTAGTAAAACCTTGTCTCAATTTATTTATTTTGGGATTTCAGGTATGTTCCATCATGCCATGCTAGAGTGATTTATAAAAACACACTATATAGCATGTACCCATTGTACTTAAAAACTTCCCTGGGTCTAGCAGCACCTTGTGTAGTCCCTCTTGCCTGCTTCTTCTTCCTTGTCAGTCACTTCTAAAGCCACCTTCCATCACTGGCACTTGGGTCCAAATATGCCAGGCTTCCTAGTGAAATAAAAGTTGAGGACCTTTCCAATGAAGTGTCACCATGCCTTGTAAATGTGACTCACTGGTCTTCTAGGCTCTGATCACTTCTTTAGTGAGGAAGGAGAATTTAAAAACTGCTATCTGTATTGTTGATGCTACACTTCTCCCCTATCTGTGGAGGAACATGGGAGCCTCTTCTTTGTGGAAAGGATGTATATGTGTAGTGGGGGCAGGGGATTGGGGTGTGTATGATGTTAGTTGGGGAGAGTGCAGACTTTCCTGCAAAGGCATGATATGCTACTTGCATTTGAGGCTCTAGTCACAAACTTTGCCTAAGACTCTGATCAAGTCTGACTTGAATTTTAATAGTAACATTTGTTGAAGCTACTCTTTTTCTACTTTCTGTTGAACATCACTACAGAGACTTCATGGAACATTGAAATCAACGAGGCCAAAAAGAAAATGATGGAGAATATCCTACTCTACAAAGAGGAGAAACTGGACAGTATTGAGCTTTTTGGACCCTGATCCTCAACTGGATAGACAGTGCCCAGTCAAGGAAGAAGTCTTTGGCTGCCCAATGTCTGTTGATACCCCTACAACCCAAATACCAGCCTGAATGGAAGGAAACTTGGTTTCATCAGAGTTGAGTTGCAGGGAGTAGGGGCAGGGGGATCTCAACTTACATAGACTCCTCCTGGAGTACACCTGAAGTACACCAGGAAGTGTGTACCTCCAGGAAGTACTTCTTCCTCTTTGAGACATCTTAGTCAAAGGGGTATGAAGTGGAGCTCCTGGTATGTGACCCAAGGATTTGGGTGGTTTTGTGATTCCAGGGAGCCCATGTTGATTCCCACTCCAAGATTCCTGTTGCCCTAGAAGCTCTCACGCCTCCACAACCTTCAGAGCACTCCTGCAGCACCTATGGTATTTTCCAGAGTTGTCATCTGTCAGTCACATTTGTGGAGAGCTTTCGGCAAACTTCCACTGCTTAAAAGACTGTCAGCTGGTGTCTCAGTGCAATTCTTGACTCATCTCTCAAGTTCAAGATTATAAAAACAAGACACTTGGCCTAATGACTTAGTAGGCCTTCTCCTTCATTTGGTAATCTTGCAAGCCACTGGCATTTATGAATGGCCTGTGCTTCACCCTCATCCTCCCATCACACAAATGTTCTTTTTTTTTTTTTTGGTTTTTCGAGACAGGGTTTCTCTGTGTAACAGCTCTGGCTGTCCTGGTCTCACTTTTGTAGACCAGGCTGGCCTCGAACTCACAGAGATCCGCCTGCCTCTGCCTCCCAAGTGCTGGAATTAAAGGCGTGCGCCACCACCGCCCGGCAAATGTTCATTTTTTTATGGAGACTCTGAGATTGTGTGTTATTTATAGCTAGGTGAAGAGTCACAAGAACTAGTCTCATGTTTGACTCTGCTGCTAGTTAAGTCAGTCACTCAATGGGTGGTAACCCAGTATCCTTTTAAGATGACAACCTGCTCTCTTCTCCCTGCCTCAGCCCTTGGTAGGAAAGGTGCAGTGGTTGTAGAAGCACTTTGGAAATGTATCTGTCCTGTTTTATAAAATAAATAAAAGGTACTTAGTTCGTGTTTCTGCCATGTAGAAAAAGTTTATGCAGGGAATATATTTTTGAAAAGTCATGTTGCAAATCTTTTTGTGAAACAAAGCTATTTCTAATTCACTATTTAAAATAACTCCTTGTAGCAACCTTTGTGTAAAATAAGAATGTAATCTAGCAGCTATCTTATAATTACTTTTGTGTCTGGGTGAATTTGTATACAGAATGTTAGACACGGGGACTCTTTTATTTCTGTGTTTTTATTTGTACAATGTGTGTGTGTCTGTGTCCATTCATGTGTGAATGTGGTGTGCACAGCACCACGCGGTTGTGGAGTGTAAGAAGATGACTTCAGTTTTCAATCCTTCTTCCATGAGGTTCATTATTATTATTTTTTTTTTGCTTCTTACTCAAAGCTAGCTGGCCCCATCTCTGTCTGTGTAGGATTATTATTATTATATTTTATTTTTTGGTTTTTCGAGACAAGGTTTCTCTGTGTAGCCCTGGCTGTCCTGGACTTGCTTTGTAGACCAGGCTGACTTGGAACTCATAGAGATCCACTTGTCTCTGCCTCCTAAGTGCTGGGATTAAAGGCGTGTGTGACCACGCCTAGCTTGAGTGATTAGATTATATATAGCCTTATTACACTACCCAGCTTTTATGTGGGTCCTGGTATTTGAACTCAAGACCTCATGGTTGTGGCAAGTGACATTGTCGCTTTAGGGAAGCGGTGGGACATTTGTACAACCTTTCATGCATATTAAAGTTGCTTTCATTTTTATGTTACAAATAGTGATGGTTGCCAGGTGCACGCCTGTAATTCCAGTACTCTGGAGGCAGAGGCAGGCAGATCTCTGTAAGCTTGAGGCTACCTTGGTCTACAGAGTTCCAAGACAGCCAAGGCTACACAAAGAGACCCTGTCTTGAGAAAACCAAAAGAACAAAAACCCCTATACAACAGCAACCAAAGAACAGCTAGGGCCTTTGGGATGGTTAACCTTCACTGTCGCCTTGGGTCAATCACCTAGGAGCTACATATGCTGAGGTTGTGACTATGAGGGTGTTTACAGAGAGGGTTTACTGAGTACAGAAGACTCTTGAGTATGGGAGGCACTATTCCATAGGCTAGGCTCCTGTATTGAATAACAAAAAATTGAATTAAAAAACCCCACTGTCACGAGCACATAGAACTCCCCTGTGATTTCAGGGAGAGAAGGCTAAGGAATCATATGAGAGGCAGAGTTGGTGAGGTTTTAGTATTTACTCCAATTAAGCATAAACAGCAATAAATGCAAATGAACACAGCAATCATCACAGCAATCCTGGTTCCAGTAAGTCCCAAACTTAATCCTAACATAGCCACATACTGAACCTGATCCTTACGCAGGTAAGGGCTCAGACATGGTTGCCTTCTTTGTTGTAATAGTGGGAGCTTGACCACGAAGCAGGCTTGAGCCCGAAGTGGGCTTGACTGCCTTATCTTGGGCCTGGTCTCTCTCAGGTCTGTTTCTGGAGACAGCGGTGTTGTCACCGCTCAGGCGCTGAGGGTTTCTGTCAAGTGGCAGTTAGCGGCCATTACAGCAAAGCTATGGTGGCCATAAGGCACACCTTCCTGTTTCAGACTACCAATATTTACATGTCTACCACCAGGGTTACGCCCTGGTAAACCCCCCCGCAACCAGGGTTTCACCCAAGGTGGTACGGCCTCCTTTGCACTCTGCCAATTCTGATAAGCAGCTGTCAGCCATGCTAAGTCGCCTTTGGCTTATCTTTTAAGCATTACATCACTTCAACTCAAATTTAAACTATTACACTACTAAACTATTGCTAACTCCTAACAGCCATTTTAGGTGGTTGTTTTACAGGCTTCTTACACCCACAAAAAAACCAAAACAAAACAAACAAATGAAAGCCAGCTGAGTGCCACTAGCCTGTTTCTGCCACAACAACTGTGGACTGTCCCGAAAAATAATGGACTATCTTAAAAAGCAAGACCAACTCTTCCTCTCTTGTCTTTACTTTTTTGGTTGGAGGTGGGGTGTCTGAGGGGTACCAGGTTGGCCTGGAATTCCTGATCCTCCCCTCCAACACCTCCAGAGTACTAAGATTACAGGCTTGCATGACACTTGGTTTATTCTGTGGTGGGGATCAAAATCTTGAGTCTCCTGTAAACGCTCTGCTAATGAGCTAAACCATTACCTTTTCCGGGATGGTGTGCGGAGGTTTGAGACAAGGTCTCAAATAATTGGAGGTGACCTTGAACTCCAGATCCTCTGGCCTCCACCTCTCTAGATGTGGAATTATATAGTTGGCACTTTTTATTTTTAGAGGTGGTCTCACTTGGTAGCCAAAATTGACCCAGAACTCATTAGATATCTCAACTGGCTACTGGCTCACAGCAGTTCCCCAGCCTCCGAATTACAGATGTGAGCCATCTGTGGTTGCTTCCTGCGCCTCCCTATCCACCCCCCCACCCCCGTTTAACATTTTTTATTTGTAGGCTGGGTCTAAATTGTCTAGGCTGGCCTTGAATTTGGCAATCCTCCTGTTTCTTCTTCCTGGGATTGCGATTACAGGTCTAACCAGCAGGTCTGGTTCTATTTTGTGTGAGTGGCTTGTGCCTTCTGACCCCAATTCCGTCACTTTCCGGGTGTGTCGTTTGGTTTCATCGAACCACAGTTTCCTGCATTGTTTAAAAAAAAAAAAAAAAAAAGGTGACAACGCCTGGCACGCGCGTCCGGTAACAAGGTGTTAACCCCCCTCCTATCTCCCTTTTCCCCCCCCCCCCCCCCCACCCCGCTGCGCAGTCGCCCTACAGCCTTCGGCTCCCGGTTGTCCCCTAGGGGGTTCCGCGCATTACTCTAGGGCCACGTGAGAGGCTCCGCCCCACATCCCTTCCAACCAACCAGAAAGCTTCATGAGGCGTAGGGGCACGCCCCAGAACGCCTGACCAACGGGCGCGCTCCGTCTTGCACGGAGCCACGCCCCTCTCCCGTTGGAGCAATGGGCGCTGTCCCTGGAGCAGGCTCCGCCCCTCCCGCACGCCGGCCGCCGGCCATAGGGCAGGTTCAGCCAGGCCGACGTCGAGGCTGCGGAGTAGGCGGCGGGGCGGAGGCCTTGGGTGAGGGCGCGGCACGGCGCTGGGCTGGGTTTGCTGGGCGAGCTGAGGTGACTTCCGGCGCGCGGCTCCGGGGGCCAGTGGTTCCCTCAGGCCCGGGGCGGGACGGGGCGGCGGGCGCCCAGCGGCCACCCCGCCTGCGGCCCGCCCTTGGCGTCCGGGGCCTACCGGCGCGGGCCGCTCGCACGCGCTCGGATCCCCGTGAGGGGAAGGCTTCGGAAGTCGACCGCTGGGCCGCGCCGGAAGCGGGTGTGGCGCGGGGTTGACAGTAGCGCTCAGGGACTTGGGCAGCGCTTCGTGGGGCTTGGCGCCCGGCCTGTGGGCTCGTGTCCGAGCGCTGTGGCGTCCCTGATGCCTGCTGCACTGGGATGGGCAGACGACAGGAACGGGAAAGGTCAGTGGGGCCGGTCCACGCCGTTGCCCTGGCGGCTCCCCGGTGGCGTGAGGTGAGCAGCCGTGAAGGCTGGAGCCGCAATCCTCGTCCCTCTCTGTCCCTGCCAGGTGCCCATGGCGTCGGAGCGGCGCAAGGTCAAGTACCACTGGGGCAGCACGTCGGAAGGGTGTCCCAGCAAGCGCAGCCGCCCCCGGGAGCCCGGCAATGTGGCCCCCTCCAGCCGACCAGTTCGCCGGTGTACGTCGCGTCCTCGAGGGACCAGTAGCCCCCACCGTCTGAGAGCCCGGCGCGGGGACGATGCGGCCCTCACGTCTCGGAGCTCAGCCCGCCGCCGCACCTCCTCTTCCTCTTCGTCGTCCTCTCTCTCTTCGGGCTCAGATGCGGGCGGGGCCACCTCCCCTGGCTTCCTGATCGCGAGCCCTCGCAGGTTTCTTACTTCCAAGGGGTTCCCCCTGCACCCCGTCCACTCCTCCCTAGATGAAATGGCTTCTCTACGGAAAGAAGCTTGTAGCGTTAAGGTAGGTTGAGGCGGCGAAGGCAGGCAAATGGTGAGGTCCCTTGCACGTGACTTGAGAGGTAGGGAGGAGAAGTTTGGTGGGAGGAGAAGAAAAATTAGATCTTTTTGTGTAGGGTGTGTTGTGTGTGGGGGGGTCGAGGCTGGAGCTCATTGTAGAGGGAGTTTTCAAACTCGGTGGCATTTGGGACTACTTGGAAAGCTTGACAGGGCTTGTGGCCTGCTGTCCCCAGACGGTTTGGAGGAATCTCAGCAAGCTTCAGGTGATTGTAAATGAACAGTGGGGCTGGAGAGTCACCACAGTGGAAGGTGGAATAGTGCCCAGGAAAGAGGATGTAGATTTCGGTTAAAGAATTTGCCCTTGGGGCTGTGGAGATGACACAAACTCTTGCAGGAGGACCCAAGTTCTGAGCCCACCTCTGGTGGCTCACAACCTGTAATTCCAGCTCCCAGGGATCCCATTCCTCTGGCCTCCATGGGCATCTGTGTGCATTTACCCACATAATACACGTAATTAAAAATAAAGTTAAAAATTGTCTTTGTAGTTAGAACTACTCTGAATCTCAGCTAAGAAATTGGACTCTTAGTGTTGTTTTTTCACCAAAATTGGGGATTTTGGCACGTTGACATCATCTTTGGGTAGTTTGGTTACAGAGTTTTGGGTTCTCTTTGTGTAGACCATGCTGTTCTGGAACCCACAGATATCTTGCTACCTCTGGCTAGTTTAAAGGCATATTCTTCTATACCTGGCTTGGGTGGTTTCATTAGTTTATTTATTAGTAGTTATCTTTGGAGATCAACTCAAGTTTAGTTCCCCAGTGGAAACATGCAAGTGGGACTTGTAGTTCTTGGAGACTGAGGAGTGCTTCTAAAAGCAGATCCATTTTGGGTTTTCAGTGGATTTACTGTGGGCCTGATTTGCACCAGGCAGTGTTCTAGGAATGTGGGTTGTTCAGTAATGTAATGAAGATCTGTGCTCTCCTTCTGATACTATAGTGTAGATTTTGGAGCTCTAGTAGTCTTAAAAAACAGGCAGGCAATGTGTACATAGAAGAATGTGTAGAGAAAGTCTCATTTCTCGGGGAAGGTGGGTTGCCCCAGTGAAAGCTATAAAGGGAGTCTGAAAGGAAAGGGAGTTTTGAGACCTTTCCTGATGGCTGATGGTTGCTTTGAGATAGGCTGATTTAGTCTAGGCTGAATTCCATGTATGGCGGTGGACCCCTTTCCCCCCCCCCCCCCCCCACAGGGTTTCTCTGTGTAACAGCTCCGGCAGTCCTGGACTCGCTTTGTAGACCAGGCTGGCCTTGAACTCACAGAGATCTGCCTGGCTCTGCCTCCTGAGTGCTGGGATTGAAGGCATGCGCCACGACACCCGGTGGACCTTGAACTCCTAGTCCTCCTATCTGCCTCCTGAGTGTTGGAGGCATAGGCATTTGACTTTCTTGGTGGTTTCATAAGTGAACCTGAGTCTTGGCCATTTAACTCAGAGAGCTCTTTCTGTAAGTGATTTTTTTTTTCTTTTTAAAAAAAGTTCTTATTTTTTTATCATGTGGATTGGTCTTTTGCCTGCATGTGTGAGGATGTCAGATCTTCTGGAACTGAAGTTACAATTGTGAGCTGCCATGTGGGTGCTGGGAATTGAGCATGAGTCCTCTGAAAGAGCCACCAGTGCTTGTAATTGCTGAGCCATGTCTCCATCCCCAAGTGTTTGCTTTCTAATCACATGCTTTACAGCTGAGTTTCATCTTCAACCCATGCCTGATGTTTTCTTAGTATAGACTTTACACCCTGAACTCTGGGAATTCTACTGAGCAAGTAGAATTTTTCTAAGTTCACAAATAATGGCGAATTGAAAAGTTGCCTTTGGCAGAACAGTACTGAAAATGGCTCAGCTGTAAATCAGGTAAATGATGAGCCTTTGCTCATACAACTTAATTTTGTTGCTAGTCCATCCAGGTAGGTTTTGGATAGTATCAGAGTTAGATGATTACATTTAGCATCTCTGACACAAAGATCCCCAGTGTCGGGGACAGGAATTTTATTCTCAGGCTATGTTGCTGATTACCGCTTAATTGAGGGTATGGCTTCTAATCTGAGCCTAATCCTACTCTGAGTCTGTCTTTCATAAAGGCCATTAGGGTCTCCTTTGATAGCTACAGTCAGTACTTAAGTGTCATTGTATGCCCAACATTCTCTTGGGTCCTGGAGCCAATTTCTAGAGAGAACTGGAAAGATGGTCCCATGACCTCAGGAAATGTAGGCCTCTTCTTCCTTGCTTAGCAGGTATGTGTAACCTGCTTAAGTCTCAGGTATTGTGTAAAAGTAACTTTTATTTGCCTGATGGAATTGTGTCTCCGAGGCTTACTGTCTCCATCTACTAACCCAGGCCTAGTCCTGGAAGTTTCTTGCCTCTGTACAGTCTAATCGAGGCCTAGAATTCTTTCACCCTCTGAGACTTACTGCTGAATAAGCTCACTCTTTGTTTTTCTGAACTCTGGCTGGCTGGTTCAACTCAGCTATTCTGGCTCGAACACCTTTCCAAACTAATGGATTCAAACTGGCTTCTCTCTCAGCCTCTCCTGAATTGCTCTGCTTGACCTCAGACTAACTCTAGCAATCAGTTCTAATCTTCTGGTTCCTTCTCATTCTCTCTTCAACCTGACTCTGTAAAACTCTCCTGGTGAAACTGCCTCTCTCATTCTCTTGCTCCCTTGAGTAGCTTCCTTTTCTTCTCTGTTCTCATGAGAGTTGGGCATATCATATTCTGTCAAATCTTTCTCTGATTTGTCACTTTGTCTGTCACTCAATTAGAGATCACTTTCAAACATGGGTGCTTCCTTCTACAAACTAACTTTACCTACATTGTTTAGGACTAAAGGTGAGTACTAAGAGTGTCTGTATTCCAGCCAGAGTAGGTAGCCATGTTGCTGGATTAAAATCCTTCTATAAGCCGGGTGTGGTGGTGCATGCCTTTCATCCTAGCACTTGGGAGGCAGAGGCAGGCGGATCTCTGTGAGTTTGAGGCCAGCCTGGTCTGCAAAGTGAGTCCAGGACAGCCAGAGATACACAGAGAAACCCTGTCTCAAAAAACAAAAAACAAAAACAAACAAACAAAAAAAATCCTACAGTTGTGAGCTGGCGCAGGTGAGGAGCATTGATGAAAACATTTTCCCAGGGCCATCTCAGGTTGCTTAATCACTGACCTCAGCTCTTTCTGCTTTTACTTCGGCAGGTGCACACTTGTCTTTGTGTACCCCAAGCTTTCAGCTCATAGCTCTCAGTGTCAGGAGGACACAGAATGTTCAAGAGGAAGATGTTTGAACACATTATTTACTCTCTGCTAGGACTGGCTCAGGGCCTCTATATACTAGGCAAGTGCTCTAGCCTCTGGTTAATAGACAGTCCTGATATCACCTCACTTTGTTCTTCTGTTATTTCTTAAGTCTGAAGTTGACTCTTTTTTTTTTTTTCCCCTGAGAGGGTCTTACAACTGAATTTGGCCTTGAACTTCTGATCCTCCTGTCTATACTTCCTGAGTGCTGGGATTAGAGGGGTGTGCCCATGTGCCTGGTGTCCTCAACGTCTTC
Source organism: Lophiomys imhausi (assembly GCA_907164525.1). Lineage (NCBI taxonomy): Eukaryota > Metazoa > Chordata > Mammalia > Rodentia > Muridae > Lophiomys > Lophiomys imhausi. The sequence goes on from CAJQZJ010032121.1 coordinate 7,155,063, forward strand.
TTTCTTTGTTAACCATTCTCCTTCCTCCTGCTTTCTCTTGCTTCATCTTCCTCTTCTTCCTTCTTCTTTGATTTGTTCCTTTTTAAAAATAACAAAATGTTTATTGGGCTTGAAGAGATGGCTTAGTTTTTTTTTTTTTTTTTTTTTGAGGAGACAGGGTTTCTCTGTGTAGTCCTGGCTGTCCTGGACTCCCTCTGTAGACCAGGTTGGCCTTGAACTCAGAGATCCACCTGCCTCTGCCTCCCAAGAGCTGGGATTAAAGGCATGCGCCACTACACCTGGCAATTACAGACAGCTATGAACTGCCATGTGGGTGCTAGGATTTGAACCTGGGTCCTTTGGAAGAATAGTCAGTGCTCTTAACCGCTGAGCCATCTCTCCAGCCCCATGGCTTAGTTCTTAAGAGCACAGACTGTTCTTCCAGAGAACACAAGTTCAGTTCCCAGCACCTACTTGGCAACTAATGTCTTTCTGTACTTTCAGTTGTAGGGAATCTGATTCCCTGTTGTGGCCTCCATGGAAATGGTGCACAGATATATGGAAGGCAAAGCACATTAAATAAATTAAAAAAAAGGAGCATTCAAAATATTTATTTGTGTATAGGAGGCATTCATGTGGTGATCAGAGGACGACTTTTGTAAGCTGGTTCTCCTAATGTATAGGTCCTGGACACTGGAAATTATGTTGTCAGGCTTGGTAGTGCTTAATCCAACTTGCTGGTTCCATACTAGGCTAGCTAGGCAACACACTAGGAATCTACTTGTCTCCACCCTCCTTCTAACATTAAACCATCTCCCCTTCCCCACTAGAAAGTTTATTTTAAATGTTTATTAGGTTTTTCTTTTTACCTTGTTAGGACCGGAACATGGGATTTCACACGAGTGCTCTGTCACTAAGTTAACACACGAGCCCCTTAGATTCTCAGAACTGTAGAAAAATACTCTTGTTACTGCCCACCTTGTTGCCCTTTGCAGTTTGCTCAATAAACCCATTTTCATTTTTATTCTTTTTTTTAAGATTTATTTAACATATGAGAGCTCTATCTGTATATATCCCTGCATGCCAGAAGAGAGTTTCAGATCCCATTATAGATGGTTGTGAGCCACCATGTGGTTGCTGGGAATTGAGCTCAGGACCTCTGGAAGAGCAGACAGTGCTCTTAACTGCTGAGCCATCTCTCCAGCCCTCATTTTTATTCTTCTATGTGCATTAGTTTTTTTTTTTTTCTTTTTCAAGACAGGGTTTAGGGTTTCTCTGTGTAACAGCCCTGGCTGTCCTGGACTTGCTTTGTAGACCCAGGCTGGCCTCGAACTCACAGAGATCTGCCTGCCTCTGTTTCCTGAGTGCTGGGATTAAAGGCATGCGCCACCACACCTGACTTCATTTTTATTCTTATTTGTGTGTGCCCACAGTGTTTTGGTGGAGGTCAGAAGAAAACTCTTAGGAGTCCATTCTCCTACCATGTTGATTGAACTCAGGTTGTCAGGCTTAGCAGCAAGTGTTCTTACCTGTTGAGCTATCTTGCTGGCTTAGTAAACTTGTTTTCTTAAATTAAAAAACAAAACAAAACCAAAAATGCCATTTAGCACAATAGTAGTGGCATCCACATTAGGGCTATGACTTCCACAGCCATTGACTTTTGACCAGTTTTACTGTACTGGATATGAATTATCTTGAGTTGAGCTGGCCTTAACTCCAACTAGAAATTGGTTAATAGTAATACCTCTGTTACACAAATGGGCATATCTTGCTTGACAGATCAAGAGTATGTAGCATTCAGGGTCCACAGCATGCTAAAACCATTATCTTTCAACAGCATGAGTAGCCGAATCTGGCACTGAAAGCCAGCCTGCAAGGAGGAGAGTTGCACCTTCATTTCTCTATGTCATGCAACCAGAGGATGTGGTGTATCCAGCAAAATGGACTTCCTTTGTCTGAGCTTGCTTGCCTATTTATTTGTTTGTTTGTTTATCTATTTATTTATTTATCTATTTATCTATCTATCTATCTATCTATCTATCTATCTATTTATTTATTTATTTATAGATTTTTTTTTTTCAGGACCGTTTCTCTGTGTTGAAGAGAAACAGCCCTGACTGTCCTGGAACTCACTCTGTAGACCATTCCGGCTTGAACTCAAGAGATTTGTCTGAGCTTGCTTGCTTGCTTGCTTATTTATTTATTTATTTATTTATTTATTTATTTATTTATTTATAGCTTTTTTTTTCAAGACAGTTTCTCTGTGTTGAAGAGAAACAGCCCTGACTGTCCTGGAACTCACTCTGTAGACCATTCTGGTTTGAACTCAAGAGATCTGCCTGCCTCTGCCTCCCGAGTGCTGGGATTAAAGGCGTGCAGCACCATGCCCGGCCACAACTTGCTTGCTTATTTATTCACTTATTTAAATTGCAGTTATTTTGTGTATGTGTGCATGTGTATGGCACATGTGAGAAGTCAAAGGATAACTTACAGGAATTGAGTTCACTCCTTCTATCATGTGGGTACTGGGAATTGAACTAAGATCATTAGGCTTAGTGGGAAGTGACTTTATGTTGGTGAACCATCTCACTGGTTCTTTCTTTCTTTCGAGACCAATTTTTAATATATAATCCAGACTAACATGGAACTCAATATGTAGCCTAGGCTGACTTAGATTCACAGTGATCCTCCTACTTTAGCCTAGTGCTGTGATTATAGGTATGTGCCACTATGTCTGGCCTGAGTGAATATGTTTACCTTGAGAGGAACTTAATATAAACATTCAAACTGCAGTGGATGTAGAATGCCCTGGGATCACGTATGTTTTATAGCTGGGAAGGTTTGATGTTCCATTGCCTTTGGAAGGGCTCTAGTTTTTCTACCATACTAGGCCAAGAGTGGACCTGAATGTTAACACAAACTAATCATAGTCTAGCTTATCCCTTGTGGACTCTTGGAGCGAGTGGGTACAGAAGAGAGAACAGGGCTTAGGCTTTACCTTTGTTTCTGGAGGTGAGGAATGGGTAGTAAGAATGACTTGGTGCACCCTTGTGTCATCTTTGGGAGAGTATGCTCCTAACAGCAAGGTTACAGTTTGGGGAAAGAGTCAGTAGAAGACTTGAAGGAAGATTAGGCCATAGGGGCAGAACTCACTTAGGACTGGGGGATTTGGGTTCGTTGGGCCAGTCTTATCCCTTGTCAGGGTCTTAGGTATTCTGATTTTTTTGTAGTGGGACTGGGCTAGTTCCAGTGAGAAAACATTGAACTGTTGTTTTTGTCATTGTTCCCACCTCACAGTGTAGTGCATCATATTGTTCATCTCCATGCTCCCTGCCTATTGTGGTCAGAGTGTGCCATGATGCACTGTAGAAGTGAGTTTGAACTCAATGACTGAAGCCTTCTATTAGCTTTCCACAGTGGAGTGGGGAGAAGTCTGGCAGAGTCTTTGTCACAAAGACTTTCTTTTGTCCCTTTCTCTTGGGCTGATTGAACCACTAATGACTTGTTGACTAAGTGCTGCAGGTATGAAATTGCTATTAGAACAAACCTTTGAAAGTTTCTTTTTAAATTCCAGGTTGATTCTAAAGATAGTTCTTGTCATTCTACGAACTCTGAATTTGCAACTGAAGCTGAGGGTCAGAGTGATGCAATGGAGGAACCCAACAAGTTTCAGAAAAGGAAGAAGGACAGGCTTCGAGACCAGGGCTCAACAGTGATCTACTTGAAGGCCATCCAGGACATCCTGGGGAAGTCAATGCCCAAGAGGAAGGGAGAGGCTGCCACTACTCAGGGGAAGGCAAGCTTGGGAGAGTATCCCACTACCCGGGAAGCACCAGCCAAGAGTAGGGAAGGGTTGGCCAGGAGCATTCAAGGACCGGCCAAGAGCCGAGAAGGACGGGCCAAGAGCCGAGAAGAACTGGTCGAGAGTGTTGGAAAGAGTGCTGGAGGATCAGCTGGAAAGGTTACAGTCACTGTGTCTCAGAAAGAGGAGTCACATATGAGGGTCAGGGTGGAGAGAGAAGAGTCTGCACTAGACAGGAGTGGCTTCTGTGACAGAAGAGTGATTACAGACTCCGTGAAGAGAACTAATGAGGGGCTGCATGGTGACCGAAGGACAGTCATTGACAAACCCTCTCCAACCCTAGAATTTTTTGATACCTCTGACTCTAATGCAGATAATCAAAAGGTAATTGAGCACACACCAATTTTTTTGGTTTTGGGTTTTGATTCTCTTAATTACATACCTTTGGCATTTAGCCTTTTTTTTTTTAAATTTATTTAACATATGAGGGCTCTATCTGTATGTATCCCTGCATTCCAGAAGAGGGCATCTGATTCCAGTATAGATGGTTGCTGGGAATTGAACTCAGGACCTCTGGAAGAGCAGATGGTGTTCTTAACTGCTAAGCCATCTCTCCAGCCCCAACATTTAGACTTTCTAGTTTGATCCTAAGTGATACAGTTGATAATATTCTTAGTGTCATTCCCTGCTCCTGACTCTGTTTTACCACCATGATAGGATCAAGCTCAGGGCAAGAGCTTTACCTCCAACCCTGACTCCTAGCTCCTCTGAAGATAGTAATTTTTTTTTTTTTTTTTTTTGGTTTTTCGAGACAGGGTTTCTCTGTTTAACAGCTCTGGCTGTCCTGGACTTGCTTTGTAGACCAGGCTGGCCTCGAACTCAGAGATCCACCAGCCTCTGCCTCCCAAGTGCTGGGATTAAAGGCATGTGCCACCACCGCCCAGCTCAAGGATAGTAATTAAAAGCAATTCTTTATTTAAAATGAACGTGCCTCTCTTCTGCCATTCCTTTCAGTTAACTTCAGATCAACTTTTTAAAAAATCCTTTAAAAATTCTATTAAATGTAGGGTGTAGGTTTGTCTGGATTGAAAAAAGACCAACATGGTAGTGGCTGAAACAAAGTGGAATTTTGCCTTAAGAATGGCTTCTGTTTTGGTGCTCTACCCTGCTAAATAAAGTATCCATCTTATAGCTGAGTTGGGGACACTGATAGAATTGAGTTTGTTACACAGACATTGGCCAACAGAAAGCAGATGAGAGAAGAGGAAATGCATGTCTTTTCTCTTGAAAACTTGGTTCAAGAGAAACCCTGTCTTGAACCCCCCCCCCCAAAAAAAAAGAAAGAAAACTTGGCTCAAAAATTGTACATGTTGAAGCCGGGCGGTGGTGGCGCACGCCTTTAATCCCAGCACTTGGGAGGCAGAGGCAGGCGGATCTTTGTGAGTTCGAGGCCAGCCTGGTCTACAAAGTGAGTCCAGGACAGCCAGAGTTACACAGAGAAACCTTGTCTCGAAAAACCAAAAAAAAAAAAAAAAAATTGTACATGTTGAATATTCTCACACCCATTTAGAAGCATCTAGAAACTCAGTTAACATCTAACTTCAAGGGAGTCTGAGAAATTCTACCTTGAGCCCCTAGTGTGTTCAATCATGTTCCACACTGATACTTTTATCTGAATCTGATTGCATTGCAAAGGCCTTGACTATAATCACATAGTTAGGTTAAATTTACATTCTCTGGTGTAACCCCAAGAATGGGATTAAGGTCAGTGTGAATTCTGGAGGGGAGAGACCATTCTGGAACCACAGCACTGGGTGAGAGAGTGGTTTCCCATAGGAGAGCTAACGTGTTCATTTTCTTTTGTGCAGCACACAGACAGAGAGGTTGTGATTGAGCATCCCTCTTCTGGGAGTGACTGGTCGGATGTGGATGAGCTGGCCACTGTGAGGTTCTCCCAAGAGGAACCTGTCTCACTGAAGTACTCAGCAGTTCCAGAATCCTCTCCCTTCCCTACTGACTATGTTATGTACCCTCCTCATTTGTATAGTAGCCCATGGTGTGACTACGCCAGCTACTGGACTAGTAGCCATAAGACAGCTGGTTATCCATTGGTGGAGTCCAGCAGCCATGACTCAGCACAGGCTGGGAAGAGCAGCCAGGATCATCTGAGTGTTCACTCCTCCAAGTCCACAGTGAGCACCCAGAGCCTCTCCAAAGGCCTGGACATTGCCCAGGAAGGTAGGTCCCAGAATTCCCACTCACTTCAGTTCTCCAGAAGCACAGATGAGGAGGAGGTGAAGGGGAAAAGGATATTCCAAGAGGAGATACCACCTCGCCACACCAGAGAACGCGCATCCGGCTCTTTACCAAGGAGCCACCGGGAACTGAGCCTGGAGGAGGGCTTTATTGATACCCACTGCCACCTGGACATGCTCTACTCCAAGCTGTCCTTCAAGGGGACCTTTACAAAGTTCAGAAAAATTTACAGCAGCTCCTTCCCTAAGGAGTTTCAGGGATGCATCTCTGACTTCTGTGATCCAAGGACACTGACTGATGGCCTATGGGAGGAGCTCCTGAAAGAAGATCTGGTTTGGGGGGCCTTTGGTTGTCACCCTCATTTTGCACGCTACTATAATGAGAATCAAGAAAGAAAGCTTTTGCATGCCTTACGGCACCCCAAGGCTGTGGCATTTGGGGAGATGGGCCTGGACTACTCTCACAAATGCACCACACCAGTTCCCGAGCAGCACCAGGTACTGCCTCTAGTTTATTTTTCCTGCAGACATTCCTTTTGTGGTTGAACTTCCCAGTATGGGTTGTTCTGCATTTTGAAACTTCGTTTGTTTGAAACAACTTTTTTTTCTTCAAGGCAGGGTTTCTATGTGTATCCTTGGCTGTCCTGGACTCACTTTGTAGATCAGGCTGGCCTTGAACACTCAGAGATCCACCTGCCTCTACCTCCCAAGTGCTGGGATTAAAGCCGTGTGCCACCATGCCCGGCCATTTCGGACAGCTGTGAACTGCCATATGTTGCTAGGATTTGAACCTGGGTTCTTTGGAAGAGCCAGTGCTCTTAACTGCTGAGCCATCTCTCCAGCCCTGTTTGAATTTTTTTTTTTTTTTTTTGGTTTTTCGAGACAGGGTTTCTCTGTGTATCCTTGGCTGTCCTGGACTCACTTTGTAGACCAGGCTGGCCTCGAACTCACAAAGATCCGCCTGCCTCTGCCTCCCAAGTGCTAGGATTAAAGGCGTGCGCCACCACCGCCCGGCTCTGTTTGAATTTTTTGAGAAAGGGTTTCTTGGTATAGCCCTGACTGTTCTTGCTCTGTAGACCAGGCTGGCTTTGAATTTAGAGATCTGCCTGTCTCTGCCTCCCAGGTGCTGGGATTATAGGCATGTGCCACTACAGCCCTGCTTTTTTTTTTTTTTTTTTTTAAATGGGATTTTGCCACTACATCAAACTGGCCTTGAAATTGTCCTCCTTTTGCCTCAGCCTCCCCTATGTAAGATTATAAACCCTTGCCACCATGCTCAATTTACAAACTACTATCTTTTAGTTTGGGGCTTTGCTTTTGTTTGGTTTGGAAATTTGCACTGTTGAAGATTAAATCCAGGATTTTTGCAAATGCTAAGAATGTCCTCTGCTGAAGAGACACACTATATAGCATTTTGTTTGTTTTTGTTTGTTTCCCTTTGTAATCCTAGCTAGCCTGGAACTCAGAGAGTGATATGATTAAAGGCATGTGCCACCACATCTGATTCCATTAGCACTTTTACAAAAGTAAGGTGGAGTAGAGGCATTTTAAGAGATTTTGTTTGTCTTTGTTTTTTGAGACAGGGTTTATCTGTGTAGCCCTGGCTGACCTGGAACTAGCTCTGTAGACCAGGCTGGTTTTAAATTCAGAGATTTACCTGCCTCTACATCCCAAATGCTGGATTAAAGGCATGTGGCACCACTGCCGATACATTTTGAGACTTTTAAAAAATTACATTTATCTATTTAGTTATATATGTGTATGTTCATGTGCATGCACATGTGCTTGGTGAGTGAAGGTTAGAGGAGTTGGTTTTCTACTTCCAGTGTATGGGTCCTGGGGGTTGAATTCAGTTGTCAGGTTTGGTGGCACGTGCCTTTACTCACTCACTGGTCCATCATCCTGGCCCTTATTGAAACAACTGATTTTACAGATTCATTTTATTTTATTTTTAATTTAAAATTTTTTTTATTTTTTTTTTAATTTTTCCAGACAGGATTTCTTTGTGTAGCTCTGGCTATACTGGAACTCATTATATAGACCAGGCTAGCCTTGAACTCACAGAGATCCATCTGCCTCACTGGAATTAAAGGTGTGAGCTACCACTCTCAGCAATTATAGACATTTTCAAACTGCCATGTGGGTGCTGGGATTTGAACCCTCGACCTTTGAAAGAGCAGTGGTCTTAACTGCTGAGCCATCTCTCCAGCCCCTAGATCCATTTTAATTTTAATGATGTGCATGTGTCTGTATGGGTATGTGTACAGCAGGTGCCTGTGAAGGCCTGAAGAGGGCATTAGAGCCCCTGGTGGAGCCCCAGGGATTTGTGAGCTGCCTCACATAGTTTCTGGGAAATGAACTCAGGTCCTCAGGAAGAACAGGACATACACCTAACTGCTGGGCCATTCATTTCTTTAGCTGCCTGTTTTGAAACTAGTCCTTTTTGTTTTTTTCATGTAGCCCTGGCTTTCCTGGAACTTGCTTTGTAGACCAGGTTGGTCTTAGAGTGCTGGGATTAAAGGTGTGTACCACCACCATCACCACCACCTAGCACTTTTTTTTTTTTGACAGGGTTTCTCTGTGTAGCTGTCCTGGACTTACTTTTTGGCCAGGTTGGCCTTGAACTCACAGAGATCCACCTGCCTCTGCCTCCCCAGTGCTAGGATTAAAGGGGTGTGCTACCACACCTGGCAGTTACAGGCAGCTGTGAACAGCCATGTGGGTGCTGGGATTTGAACCCAGGTCCTTTGGAAGAACAACCAGTCCTCTTCACCAATGAGCCATCCCTCCAGCCCACACTACCTAGCACTTTCGAAGCTTCTTATGGCTAGTGTGTCAGGATTTGCTTTCTATCTGAAAGCAGCAAATCTTTTATTTATCTGTTTTTTGTTTGAGATCAGGTTTCATGTAGCCCAGGCTGGCCTTAAACTAGTGATGTAGCTGAGGGTGACCTTTAACTCTTGATCTTTTTTTTGTCCACCTCTAGTTATAGCACTAACATACAGGTTTGTTTTGTTTTTATAAAATGAAATATACCTGTTTCAGAATATTTTAAAAAGTACAAAAATGTACAAAGAAGGCAATTCTCATTCAGTCTGAGATAATGACTATTAACCATTATAACATTTTCCTTCTTATTTCCCCTGCATTTAGGCAGGGGAAGAGTCCTTTTAGCCGTTCTTGGACTTCTCTGATGGAGAGTAGGAGGCAGTGGCCTTCCCACTCATTGTTTCCTGGTTCCCAGATGGTGTTTGTGGTGGAACATGTATGCTGAGCTCCTAGAGCAAGCAGTTAGGAGACCTGTGAGGTCTTAGGTTGTGTATCCCATAGGCTACAGGCCTTGGGACTGGAGTGTTGGGGTCCTGACTACAGGGTTTGGCTTGCTGTTTTCCTCTGGCTCTTTACATCTGGCTTGAAGTGGTAATGTGTTAGCCATGTCTCTCTCTCTCTCTCTCTCTCTCACTCTCACTCTCTCACTCTCTCACTCTCTCTCTCTGTCTCTCTGTCTCTCTGTCTCACACACACATATATGTAAAGTAACTACATCTGAGCACATGGGGGGAAATAGAGTCTCAGGATAGTGAGACATGTCACTTTTCCACTTGGGCCCTGTCTTTTTTTTTTTTTTTTTTTTGGTTTTTCAAGACAAGGTTTCTCTGTGTAGCCCTGGCTGTCCTGGACTCACTTTGTAGACCAGGCTGGCCTCGAACTCACAAAGATCTGCCTGCCTCTGCCTCCCAAGTGCTGGGATTAAAGGCGTGCGCCACCACTGCCCGGCTGGGCCCTGTCTTACTGAGGGTTTCTATTGCAGTGATAAATACAATGACCAAAAGAAGTCAAGAGTAGAAGCAGAAGCCTGGAGGCAGGAACTGAAGCAGAGGCCATGGAGCAATGCTGCTGACTGGCTTGCTCCCCATGGCTTGATCAGCCTGCTTTCTTATACACCCTAGGACTAGCAGTCTAGGGTGATGCTACCTGCAGTGGTCTGTGCCTCCCCACACCAACCATCAATCAAGGAAATTCACCATAGGCCAATATGGTGGAGGCATTTTCTCCGTTGAGGTTTACTTTTTCCAAATGACTCTAGCTTACGTCAAATTGACAAAACCCTAAGCAAGATAGTCCCTGTGGCACAGATTAGGCCAAGGGAAGAGGAGTGGTTCAGGGATCTCCTCATTGGAGTGTCACAGAGTTGTACAGCTGATGTGTGCTGGTGCCTGCTTGTTGCCAGGAACCCTGCTAAAAGAATTTGACAGTACCTAAGTCCTTTGTTAAATTATTAGGGGCTCAGGTTACACCTAGAGTCTCAGAGTCCCTTTGCTCAAGCTGGACTTGGCCAGTAGTCTTCCAGCTGTCACTTGGTTTAGTTAGATGAGAATCAAGATGAAAAATGAGTCAGGAAGTAAATTGCTGCCTGGAGAAGGGCAGGACACACCTATATGTGAAGCACTTACTGGCTTAGATGTTTCTGTCAACATATGTAGGCCACTGATTGGAGAGAGGAAATGACTGCTGTGTTTTTGACAGAAATCTTTTTTCTTTTTTTGTTTTGAGACAAGGTTTCTCTGTTTATACCTGGCTGTCCTGGACTCACTTTGTAGACCAGACTAGCCTTGAACTCACAGAGATCCACCTGCCTCTGCCTCCCAAGTGCTGGGATTAAAGACGTGCGCCACCGTGCCTGGCAAAAACTATTATATATTTAATGTTAGGCCTCTTGGTAAATTGTAAGGGACAGTTGGTGGCTTGTCTTAAAATTACCTGTCAGAAATTCAAGATGTGTTATGCGTAGATAGTCCCACCCTCCTCATGCAGGAGCCAGAATCTAGGGCCTTGGGCAGATGTTCTGCAGCAATTTTAAGAAAAGAAAATAGAAGGGTCAGGGAGATAGCTCAGTGAGTAAGAAGATTTGCTGTGCAGGCATGAGGACCAGAGTTAGGATTCCAGCACCCACATAAAATCATTTGATTTATGCCTGGTCATTGTCCTGTGCTTAACACTTAAGGGTGCCAGTGAGAAGGCTCAGTGGGTAAAAGGCACATGTCACAAAACCTGATGACATTGAATTTTATCCTCTGGACCCACTTGGTGGAAGGAGAGAACCAACTCCTGAGAGTTGTTCTTCTGATCTCACCTCACCACCCCAAGATAAATAATAAAGATTTTTTTTTTTTTTTTTGGTTTTTCGAGACAAGCCTTCTCTGTATAACAGAGTCCTGGTTGTCCTGGACTCATTTTGTAGACCAGACTAGCCTCAAACTCACAGAGATCTGCCTGCCTCTGCCTCCTGAGTGCAGGGACTAAAGGCATACACCACATGCCTGGCTAAGTTGTAATAATTTTTTAAGAAGTTATAAGTGGGTTGGAGAAATGGTTCAGCAGTTAACAGCACTGACTGCTGTCTGTAGCTCCACTTCCAGGGATTCTGATACCCTTATACAATATACTTGCAGGCAATATGCCAATGAACATGAAATAAAAATAAATCTTTAAAAAAAAGTTAGCCGGGCGGTGGTGGCGCACGCCTTTAATCCCAGCACTTGGGAGGCAGAGGCAGGTGGATCTTTGTGAGTTCGAGGCCAGCCTGGTCTACAAAGTGAGTCCAGGACACCCAAGGATACACAGAGAAACCCTGTCTCGAAAAACCAAAAAAAAAAA
>CAJQZJ010032121.1:7166856-7182508 GCA_907164525.1 Lophiomys imhausi
AAAAACCAAAAAAAAAAAAAAAAATAAAAAAAATAAAAAAAAATAAAAAAAAGTTAAAGCTGGGCGGTGGTGGCTCACGCCTTTAACCCCAGCACTTGGGAGGCAGAGGCAGGTGGATCTTTGTGAGTTCGAGGCCAGCCTAGTCTACAAAGTGAGTCCAGGACAGCCAGGGTTACACAGAGAAACCCTGTCTCGAAAAACCAAAAAAAATAAAAAAATAAAAAAAATAAAAAAAAAGTTAAAAGCGCTGGGTGTGGTGGCACATGCCTTTAATCCCAGCACTCAGGAGATAGAGCAGGTGTATCTCTGAGTTCCAGGACAACCAGGGCTGTTACACAGAGAAGCCCTGTCTCAACTAAAAAAAAAAAAAAAGTTAAAAGCTACATTAGAATTGTCGTTGGCTTGTGCCCCCATTTTGAGATGATTTGACACATGCCTCAGACTTGTACATGTCATTTTGTAAGTGGACATTACCAAAAGTGTGTTGCTACTAATACTGAAAATGTAAATATGAGCTGTGTTTCACAGCTTAAAAAAAAAAAACAAAACTGCTTTTATAAGTGTCATGTGTCAGGTGAGGCAACTTGCTGAAAAAATTCTGGTGTTATTTATTCTAAACCTGGCCATGGTAGAGGAAAGAGACATTTAACTCTACTTATTTGCTTATATTATCAACTGTGGATTTTACAGTTTCACAGAATGAAGTAGAGTACTTACTTAGAAGGACATTCAGGAACTGTGAACCCTAAGACCTAGCTAGGCATTTTGTTGGAGGGTTGTGTGAGTGTACAACTCTTGCACAGGGAAAGGTCTAGAAGTTGGTTCTCTTGAAAATAGAGGTGAGGTTTGAGCTGAAGGACATCAAATTGGTATTACACCTTGCACAGTGTTCATTGTCAGCTGCTCAGGGAAGCAAACTGAGTGATTCCCTAGCTCTGGGTTACTACTGCCTTCTGGGCTGGCCATAGTGTCTCCCCAGGGAACCAGGGAGGATCACAGGTTGTTGAGCAGCACAAGGACGTTGAGGACTCTGCAGTGTAGCAGGGCCAGTAGATGGTAGATGTGTTTACAATTCTGTTGTGTAATTTAAAAGCAAAGATTAGAGACCGCAGAAGTACTCAGAGGTGACAGAGGGCACTAATTAGCTGCTGTCACTTTGTTTTCTCTCAGGTGTTTGAGAGGCAGCTGCAGCTGGCTGTGTCTCTGAAGAAACCCTTGGTCATCCACTGCCGTGAAGCTGATGAAGATCTGCTGGACATCATGAAAAAATGTGTGCCCCCTGACTACAAGATCCATAGGTCAGGAGCTGCAGTCTCAGTGGGCATATGACACTCCTGCACCAGCTGCACATAGAGCAAAAGCAGTCATGCTGTCTGGGTGGCTTTTGAGGCCTTTTGCTATCTAAACCCTTACTACATTTTTAAAGTGACTTGGAAAGTTTCTTTAGATTTTAATACATGGGTGTTAGTGTAACTGTATAATATTGTGTTAGTTTTACAGTTTACCTCTTAACCTGGCTATCATAGAAATAATTGACTCTTTTTTATTATTTGTTAAACAGGCTTCACAACCCAAAAACTGAGCAGTTATCACTCTGTTCTTAACTCACTAAACTAATCTGGCTTCCCCTTAGCATAAATTTCAGAGATACTTGCACTTTGTGGCTTTTCTGCTTCAGCTGAATCTGTTCTCATCTATCATGCCTCTGCCTCTTCAATCCTCCTCTTTCCTCTCCTTAACTCCTCCCCTGGAGGGCAGGAAGTCCAGCCCTATTCTTTTCCCTGCTCAGTTATTGGCTGTAAACTGCTTTATTGGTATATCAGCGGACAGTTGGGGAGCAGTGTTTACATAACATTGAGACATGAGCTCCTCAGAACAAGGACTGAAATCAGATATGGAGGGATACAGAAATCAGCATTTGAATTACACAATAAACTTACACCTACACATAGGTACTTTATTTACATCATTTCTACTTCTTCCCCTATATTACACTTAAGAAAAATTAGGGAGTTTTGAGACAGGGTCTTGAAAGCCTAAATTAGCCTGGATCTCAATAGATATCATTCCTTGCCAGGCGTGGTGGTGCAGGCCTGTAATCCCAGCACATGGGAGGCAGAGGCAGGTGGATCTCCTTGAGTTGGAGGCCAGCCTGGTCTACAGAGTGAGTCTGGGACAGCCAAGACTACACAAAGAAACACTGTCTCAAAAAAGAAAATACAAAACAAAAACAAAATAGATATCATTCCTTGTTTCAATCTTTAGAGTGCTAGGATTACAGTCATGCCACCACACCTGGCTTCCTATTATGTTTAAAGTATCTTTTTAAAAGAATTAAACATTAGGTAGCATCACATGAAACTTGTGGTACTTGATGCTGCTTATATAGCAGTGACTTTTTAACAGTTTAAATTAGTACCCTTTAGTTATGAATGAGCTAGAAGGGGCTTCTTGGTCCTCAGATGTGGTAGAGGCTCCATACAGAAAACCTTCCAAGGTTTCTGAAAAGATACCTCTTATACTTCTTTTCCGTACTAGAATTTGAAAGCTCTTTTTTTTGTTTGTTTGTTTTGTGATATGGTCTCATGTTAGCCCAGGTTTGACTTCAGATATATAGCTAAGGATTACCTTGAATTCCTGATCCTCCTGTCTCTGTTTCCTCTCTGCTGGGATTACAGGTATGCACCACCATACCTCACTGAAAACTTGAGTTATCCCAGTTAGCATTACAGGTCCAGGTTGTGTTTCACGTCAGTGGCAACCACAGTCCGAGTCTAGGAAGCTCCCTTGCATTCCTACACTGTGTGTATCAGGTGTGCCTCCCACCCCCTCTGGGGATGCCATTGGTAACTGTCAAAGATGCTCAAGGGCCACTGGTGGCTTCAGTATGCAGAATGAGGGACAGAGGTGGACATAGATATAGAGGGAGACCATGTAGGGCCCTTTAGCCTCACATAGAAGTGGTCAGGAGTTGATAACCTGAGGGAGCACTTTAGCTGGCCAGAAGGGATGAAAAGAATTCAGGGGGCTGGAACCAAATCTAGGTCTTGTCAGGTGGCAGGAAGGAGTGGGCTTTCAGCTACTGTGCTGCTACCCACTGAAGCCGTGGCTGAGGTGCAGTGAAGAAGTACTTGGTTGGATTTTTAGGGCTTCAACAATGGCTGTCTTTAAAGCTGGACCAAAGCTAAGAACATGAACTGCTCTCATATTTAACAAGAAAATTCTTTTTTTAAAGATTTATTTATGTACTATACAGTATTCAGTATTCAGCCTGCATGTATGCTTGCACACCAGAAGAGGGCACCAGATCTCAGTATAGTTCTTTATGAGCCACCGTGTGGTTGCAGAATATTGAACTCAAAGGATCTTTGGAAGAACAGCCAGTGATCTTAACTTTTGAGCCATTTCTCCAGCCCCAAATAAAATTCTTAATCCCAGCATTTGAAGTAGAGGAAAGTGGATCTCTATGAGTTTGAGGCCTGCCTGGTCTACATATTGAGTTCCAGGACAGCCAGGGTGATAAAGTGAGACCCTGTCTCAAAAAAAACCCCAAAACCAAAAAAAAAATTTCACCTGTGACCTACTCATTATTTTCATTTGGCCATTTCTTTTTAGTACATATGACAACACAGGTAATACTTTTCTCCACTGACAAAATAAGCCAATTCAAGCTGAATTAAATCAAAGCAGGTTTATTGGGGGTAGCTCTTGTCAGGTTTAAGACCATGCAAAGGGAGATGGAGAGAAAGAGAGCACATGTGCAAAGGAGAGGACACACACATACAGAGAGAGAGGGAGGGAGATCTGGAGTGACTGATGGGCCCTTTTTTAATTTTTATTTTTATATATATATATTTTTTATTTCTTCCAGTTACATCTCAATCACAATCCCTTCCCTACTCCCCCCTCCTGTCCCACCCTTCCACCCTCTTCCCCCTCAGCTCCCCCATCCTCTACCCTTTTTTTTTAGTTTAAGGTAGATCTTTTCCCCCCAACAGCTCCCCCTTTCAGTCCAACAAATGGTTCTTTCTCTTATAACAATAAATACAATACAAAACAACTGAAATAAATAGGCCACAATTATGAGAGTTATGGCTTAGCATACATTCCCAATGTCCAGTCCATATGTATTTGACCCCTGACTTTAACATTCTACTATCTAACCATCTCCATGAGTTTAAAGTTCTATATCTAACTCAGCTTTCATACTAACTTGCATCACAATTTTAAAAACATCTTCTTAGATCCAGAACACCCTCTTGATTCCTAAACAACTCAAAATTTAACTATGAGACTATAGTTATCTAGTCTTCAACCACCTCAGAGACCTGAGAGGGATAAATATATCTGATTATATAGGAAGTGCAGGGCCTGCAGCTTCCAAAACTAAGAAATGACATACCAGTGGCTGCCTGGACAGTTCCCATTTTCTCTCCATACATTACAGCATCAATCTTCAGCTGTTTGGCCCCGTTTCTCTGACAGACATTGATTGTAGAGAGGGAATTATGAAGGACTTACCTACCCTGTCTTGGCAGAGCTAGGCTGTCAACTTACCTGCTTCCAAGTTTTGTCCTTTTTGGACAGCAGTCTGTCTACAGTTGAAGCAAGGGTTTTTTTGTTTTTTTTTTGCCAAGAGATAGGCTTGCCACTAATTCAACCATCTCCCACTGGAGATTCTTCGATGCTCATCTTCTACTTGGAGTGGAATAGGGGATGCTGTCAGGAGCTGACATGTCTCAATATCAAAAAAATCTTAAGAAAACATCTTTGAATGCCATACTCTGCAGATCTCTTGGGGTTTTTGAAGACGCCCTATCTATCTCTTATGTTTAGATAAGCAAATGTTGCTGTCTCTTAACAACTTGATTTCTGAGTAGCTTAGAAAATAACTGTGATAGACTGTCATAGTAACTAACAAAATGACAAGCTTGCATGACTGTTAGTTTGTATTTCTTAATTATCCTAAACAGTTTATGACGGTAGCAAAAGGCCAAAACTTCACATTTCATTTTTAAGCATTACTAGGTACAATACCTTTAAGAAGCATTACCCTTAATTTTGTATCAATATACAAAGATCAATACCGATGTAGTCCAATACAATCTTAATTTTACATTGATATACAATGATCAATACCAATTTAGCCAAATATAATATTAATTTTGTATCAGTATACAAAGGTGTAAGGGCATATTCAATAATCTGTCCTTTTTTTTTTTTTATCTTTCCTATACTATGTCTATGTCCCATTTTTTTCCTCACGTCTATTCACCTGATGGGCCCTTTAATCTGCAGCACACACCCAGCACACCTGACAGTGGCGGATGATAACATTAGCGGTTGCTAGGACCCTGAGAGCCAGCCAGTCTAGGATGAGCAGGCTGCATCACTGGCTGTGCAGGGCCATCTGGGGCTCCGGAAGTGAAGGCAGCAGCTGGAACAGTTTGCAGTCTTTAATTGGTTAGAAATCTGATGGAACACATATAATTTAGGGACAGAAGGTAAAAGCTAAGGAGTTTGGGGGAAGTTTTTCTTGTGTACATTTGAGACTTTTCGACCCATGGTCCTGGTAGTTGGGGAAGGGGATTCCCAAAACCAAGGTTTCTCTGGTTGGTAGGGCATCCATCTTTAGGCCTAGAAGATTTGACAGACTTTCCTGTAAAGCAGGAATTTTGGAGGAACTGTCCCACCATGTCCAGGCAAAATAAGGCAGTCAACTTCTCATTGGTCTGCCTGTCCACAATTTGGACAGTGTGCTATCAGTTAAAGCAAATGGTGGTCTACGCCCAGTGGCCAGCTTTGCCACATTTAAAGCAAGCTTCAGGTGGAGGTTCTTCTGTGGCCATCAGCATCTTTGGAGGAGATTAGGGTGCTGCCAGGAGCTGATGACTCTATCATGAAAAGCTTTTTTTTTTCCTTCTTTCTCCTCAAGACAGGGTTTCTCTGTAATAGCCGTGGCTGTCCTGCACTACCTTTGTAGACTCAGACTCACGAGATCTGCCTGCCTCTGCTTTTTTATTAAACATTTTAAATGCCGTATTCTGTAGATCTCTGAAGTGTTTGAGGATCATCTGTTTGAAGTATATCTAAATAGATAAACTTGCTTGTTTCTAGTTACGTTGAAAAGTATACAGGAGGTTTAATGAGGCTTATTCCTGTAATTGCATCAGTTCTTAGCATGACTATAGATATATTTCTGAACACATTAAAGGATTTGATCATTTATAAGGTGACTGATTACCAACTTGCATTTTTGAATTATGCTTAGCAGTTAGTAGCATATATAAGGTTAGGATTTTGCAGCTTTATCCCTGTTTAGTTTGAGCATTTATTTATTTATTTTTAAGGTTTTTCGCGACAAGGTTCCTGGCTATCCTGGAACTCACTCTATAGACCAGGCTGGCCTTGAACTCACAGAGATCTGCCTGTCTCTGCCTTCCGAGTACTGGGATTAAAGGCATGCACCACCATGCCCAGCCTAGTTTGAGCCTTAAAAATAATAATCTTTGGGGCTAGAGAGATGTCTCAGTGGTTAAGAGCACTGGCTGTTTGTCCAAAGGACCCAGATTCAAATCCCAGCACCCACATGGCAGTTTGAAACTTTGTCTAATGGCTGGGCATGGTGGCACATGTCCCATCACTTGGGAGGCAGAGACAGGGAGGATCTCTGTGAGTTTAAGGTCAGCCTGGTCTACAAAGTGAGTCTAGGACAGCCAGGGCTGTTACACAGAGAAACCCTGTCTTGAAAAACCAAAAAAAAAAAAAAAACAAAGAGAAAAACAAATTGTTTGAATTGAAGCTCTTGTAGTATTGAAATAAAACTTCTAATCCAGTCCATAGAGACTAGCAACTTTACTACTTCTGAAAATGGGCACAGTAAAGAAGCCAAAATGGTCATTCTGTGGGTGAAAAGGAAAAAAGTATTCTAAACTCCCATGGCTGTCCAGGAGAAAGGGGGCTTGTGAGCTGAGCTGAGGCTTGTGAACAGAGATTGAGAGAGCCTAGTAGACCAGCATCCAGCTTTGTCAGGTTAATAGGCACCATAGTCATATGTTAACGGAAGGCCCACAGGTCTTCCAGCTAGAGATAAGGAGAATGATTCCCATTTTATGAAGCAGGAACTTTCTTCTAGCCCTGAGGGAATGGGGGCTTTTGTCTAAATGCCCAACCTTGGGAAAAGGACTTCCTTGGGGACCAGACACACTATTAGAGAATATTGCAGTTTTTTGTATGGTTTAGTTTATCCAAACAGCTAATGCTTAAAAGACAGAGATGTTAAATAAACATTATTCTGAACCTCATCAGACCGTAGGAGTTTATAGATCTTGATTATTAAATATATCTTATTCATCAAACATATGTTGTAAAAACATATGTTGTTACTTATCCAAATTTTTAGCAGCTTGGTATTGAGCAATTAGCAAAGACATAAGTAGTCAGACATACATCTTAAATTAGCTTTTGTTAATTTGAATAGACCTTTATAACCTTAAAATTTCATCATCATATATTGTACCACCACGCCTGGCAATTACAGACAGCTGTGAACTGTCATGTGGGTGCTGGGATTTGAACCTGGGTCCTTTTGAAGAGCAGCCAGTGCTCTTAATTGCTGAGCCATCTCTCCAGCCCCCTCATCATCATATATTGTAAACCAGAGTTGAATCACATATTACAGTATGTTGTAATAAATATAACTGAATTTTTATCATCACCACACAAAAATCCATACTAATCTAAAATATTTGAGACTTATTACTTTCTTAGTCTAAAAAGAGATATAATAATGAACAGAGAATTCATTAGGACTAAGAAATTTTACAATTGTTGCTTTATACCATATAAAGCCATATGGCAAGTTTCAAGCCATGTGGCCGACATGGCTGCTAATTAAAAACAAGTTAAATATACACATATATGCCCTAAACGAGTTGAATGGCATATATATGTATATATACTCATGTAGATATCTTTAATTACAATCTTTTTGTTACAAATTTAAAGGCAAATTATGTATATTTTAAGCCTTACCCCATGAAAAATTTACAGGTCCTTAGATAAGAGTTTATAGTGTATTCCTTTTTTTTTGGGGGGGGTTCTTTTAGAGAGCAGAGTGTAAAGAAATCAGAGATAAAGATTTTTTTTTTTTTTAAAACATGCTTTTTCTTTTTTTTTTTAAATTTTTTTTTATTTATTTATTATGTTTACAGTATTTGCTCTACATATATGCCCGGGTAGATCTCAATGTAGATGGCTGTGAGCCACCATGTGGTTGCTGGGAATTGAACTCAGGACCTTGGGAAGAACAGCCAGTGCTCTTAACCTCTGAGCCACCTCTCCAGCCCAGAGATAAAGATTTTTAAGAGTAGAGAAGTAGAACCCTTAAGCTTAGAGCAAGGGGAGTTTAGATGTAAGATATTTGGGAACCTTTGTCAGTGGTAGTGAGAATTGGGGAACCAAATGCACCAATTTCTGGCCTTTCAGTTGGATCAAGGTGTTGTAATAAACTCTGAGTCCATGAAGGAATAGAGAGACTGCTGGTAGCTTAGCACAGACTGACTGCAGAGAGCTTGCAGTTTCATGGTCAGGTTATGAGAGCCAGTGCCACATGGAAGACACAGTGAGCTGAAGAATTGGACTCTAGAATTTGGAATCACATTCAGACAAATGATTCCTATATACCTCAAGGAGTGGGTGAGTCAGCATCTTGGTTTGAGCAGCCTCTGGGACAGGAACAGATGTTTGTGTGGAGTGCACCAGATAAAGGGTTTGGAATCCAAGTCCTTGGAGGCATGGGGGTCTGCTGACATGACCATCCGATTTCTTGTAGGATTGGAGCCATAGAGTATTGGCTACAGAGTGGAGGGACAAGAGTGCAGTTCCCAAAAATTCTGAGCTTAGGCATTTAGACCAATTGCCCTTGTGCTGGCCAGAATTTTAGGATCATGGAGGATACTAAAGTCTATAGTGCCCCCTGGTGGCCATTTAAACTAGTTATTGAGGCCAGGACATAGAACAAAGGAAAATTAGCTGTTTTTGGTTGCAAGGTCTGAAATAATCCCAGTTTGGATAAATTTTGCAGCAGGCACCCCTATGTTATCTGGAGATTGGTTTAGAAACTGTGATGCCCATTTTCCCAGCCTGTGCTGGAGACCAAAGACTTAGCTTGCAGCGTCCTCCATGGTATCCTGGGGTTGTACTGTGTGTGTGTGTTGGGGGGGGGGGGATAGCTTTGGACTAGACATCTCTGGATCCAAAGGTTCCCCAGAACTAAAACTGTTTGAAACAGGCTTGTTCTGGTGCAGCTACAGCTTGATGGGATCCTAGGGTCTTTTTTTTTTTTTTCTTTTTTTTTTGGTTTTTCGAGACAGGGTTTCTCTGAATATCTCTGGCTGTCCTGGACTCGCTTTGTAGACCAGGCTGGCCTCGAACTCACAAAGATCCGCCTGCCTCTGCCTCCCAAGTGCTGGGATTAAAGGCGTGCGCCACCACCGCCCGGCAGGATCCTAGGGTCTTATACCTAGAAGTATCTGGTACTTCTAGGCAATGGCTGGGGAAGGATTACTCACTGAGTCCAAACTCAGTACCATTAGGTGGAGAGAAAGATTTGGGGGAGGAGTGCTTGGCCTACTAGGCTTGGGGCTCAAGTCCTGGGTTTCAACACCAAGATGATAAGTTTTCTCTGCTGATGAAATTAACCAATTCATGCCAAATTAAAAATATGAAAGTAGGTTTATTGGGGGCAGCTCTCAGGCACTGATCTAAGAGAATGAGACCAGGGAAATTGGCATGCAGACGTGGAGACAGAAGGGGTGGCCAGCAGGACCTTTTGTCTGCAGCACACACCTGGTACTTATGGTGGTGGCAGTGATGATGTAAGCAGTTGCTAGGTCCATGAGAGCAGGCTAGTGAACTTGCCTCTACTAAAAGTATTAGGATTAGGGGTCCCTGGTTAGAAATCCAGCAACAGGCATGATGTTTCTGTACTGTAGTTGTAACCTGGGGAAAGCTGGTCTTCATTTCTGCTGTCTCCTTTCCCACACTTCTCCAGCCTGTGTCATAGCTGTAATCGTGTCAGATGGCTGTATTTGGATGGCTTCTTTCTCAGCTTACTCTGGAGTCTGCTTGGGTGCAAGCTTTTCTCTTCTAGGGTCATTCCACTAATGGGGCTGTGGCCTGGAGGCAGCTGGGGCTGCCGCTGAGGCCTGGGGCGAGCCCTGAACTGTACTCTCCCACAGGCAGGGGCTGCTGCTGAGGCTGGGGGCGAGCCCTGAACTGTACTCTCCCACAGGCACTGCTTCACTGGTAGCTACTCAGTCATCGAGCCCTTGTTGGAGTACTTCCCCAACATGTCGGTGGGCTTCACAGCAGTGCTGACCTACTCCTCCGCCTGGGAGGCCCGGGAGGCCCTGAGACAGATCCCGTTGGAGAGAATCATTGTGGAGACAGATGCACCCTACTTCCTCCCTCGCCAGGTAGGACTGTCTTCAGACCAACCTGAAGCACTGAGGCAAGTGGATGGGAGGCTGGCTGGGCCCGAGTCCCAGTGACCTCCTGGTCCACTCTGTGCCATGTAGGTGTCTCCCTATTGTTGCTCTGTAGAACCAAAAGTCCTGGGGGCTGAGAAGCTGAAGGGTAACCACTCTCTTCCAGGCAGTGCAAAGCCCTACCCTGTAGAGGGTAGTCCATGGAAGCGTGGGACCCTGCTCACCCAGAGCCCCCCATGACTAGGACTCTCCCTGCACCTGCAGGTAAAGGGGTCTCTACAGGGCAGCCCCAAAGAGGTCCTTGTTGGGAAAGGGATGGGGGACACTCTTATGTGACAGATATATAGAAGGCACAGCGATGATGTGAATGCTTGCTGTCTTCCAGGTGCCGAGAAGTCTTTGCCAGTATGCGCATCCAGGCCTTGCCTTGCACACAGTTCGAGAGATTGCCAGGGTCAAAGAGGAGTCACTTTCCCACACTCTGTCGGTCCTCCGAGAGAACACCAGTCGCCTCTACAGTCTTTGAGCAGGGAGCACGAGCAGGCATCTTCTGGCAAAGGTCATAAGAGCCACATGTTTCTTACAGTCAGCCATGGGAATCTTTGAACAGTGTTAAAGGTTGGACTCACCTGATAGAGTGAGTCCCAGGCCAGTGAATCACAGGCCAGTGAGATGGCTCAGTGGGTAAAGGCACTTAATGTGCAAACCTATTGAACTGAGTTTGAGCCCTAGCGCCTGAGTAAAAGTGGAAAAAGAAGCAGCTTCACAGAGTTGCTGTATGCCTTCTGTAGCATGCATGTCTCCCCAAACATGTACAATCACAATAATAATTAAAAAAAAAAAAAGAATATGTTTAGGGTTGGCATTAAGCCTGGTTTGTTGAGCTTCAACTTGGAACCTTCTTTTCTCTTTTAAACCCTCTAGGATGACCAGTGGCCTAATAGTATAGGACAGGCTCCATCTGCCTGTGTCCAAAGTGGAGGATGTATTGGAGATCCTGTCAAAACTCCGCAAATCAGGATGGGATGTTGCCTTGGAACCTCATCACAAGACTTCACCTGCTGGTTACCAGGCGGGTGGGTACTGTGGAATGGAGATTTGGGGTAAGGGGTAGTTTTGCTTGCTGGCTACAAGGCCCCAGGGTAATCAATCAGTGAACAAAACATTTGTGACACAGAGTACAGTGAGATGGCCAGTTTGGATCCCCACCCTTTGGGCTGGGTTTCCCAGCAGTCTGAATAAAATCACGTCTTTGTCTGAGCACATGTGGATATATAATCTGGTTCCTGCTTCTCTGTCATGAAAGGAGCTTCGTGAGGGAGGTTCCCTGGGCATTCTCTGCAGCCTTGGCTCAGGTGCCACCTTACATGTCTCTTCTGTGGTTGCCACTGTTCAGTGTCTCTGAGGTGCCTGTCTTTATGCTCCCACTGCTGTGTGGTGGTGTGCTGTGTGAGGATTAAAAAAAGAGGCCTTCTTGGGGTAGATGAACCCCAGAGGACCCAAGAGGTCTGCCCTCAGTGGAGTTGCTGTGGAGGTAGCTGACATCTGGGGCTCTTTTTTGTGTCTTGTTTCATAAGACACTGGACCAGGAATATATCCCTCCTTTCACACATCTCAGTGTGTCCCCCAACCCATGCTTCCATTCCCCAAAGCTCACTGGGGGTTTGGCCATGTTGGATTGCTAGTGATGAGCAAGCAGCCTAGAGTCTAGGTGAGATGATCTCTTTCTCTTCTTGTGTACTTTCTGTGTCCTGTTTGTATTTAGGAGCCTTCATTTGTTTGAGCAGTGTGTGATCTAAATTGGTAGCTTTGTTCTGCTCTCTGTGGTCCTTTGTAAAGATGGATCACTTCAAGCTCTAGAGATGGTGCTGGTGCAGACTTTACTATGAGGAGAACCCTGTCCTTGGTCCAGAAGGGTTAGGTTGTGTGGTCCAGCACTTAACAGTGGGTTCTTCTAGGTGGCTTTGTTTTGGAAGGTGCACTTGAACCTTGTGAGGTAAAAATAGATGAGGTGATTATTGCCTGTCTGGACTTTCCGTCTAACCCTGGGACTCTGTGTCAGGCCTAGGAAATAGCTTTCATCTCTGTCCACCTCCCTTGGGTCAGCTTTTTTTTTTTTTTTTTTATTCTATACCTCACATTTGACACTGTGGGAAGAACAGGGGACTTACCTCTTTTTTGAAAGACTTGGGGTCTGCTCAGCCCACCACAGTACTTTATTGTCACTCAAACAAGCTGTACTGTAGCCATCTTTACAGCAGCCCCTTGATATCTTTGAGGCAATACTGGCCTCACCTTAGGGCAGTACTATTGACCACTGCACCAAATGCCTTGCCCAGATGCCTCCTCACCTCTCCCAGACTTTGGCCTTCTTTCTAAAAATGAAGGGCTGGGTCTTGAATTCCCCCTCTCCCTCCCATGCTCACCTTATGTATCTAGATTGTCTAAGTGATGCAGGGTTAGTCTAGTCTGCTTGGTAACATGGTGTTCTATGGTGCTTTCTGTTGCTGTGATGAAACCTACAAAAACAGCCTGGGAAGGAGAGAATTTATTTTGCCTAGTAGATTATAATCTATCATCCAAGGGAGTCAGGGCAGGAACCTCAGGTAGGAACTGAAGCAGAGGCCGTGGAGGAACACTGCTTAGTTGCTTCCCATGGCTTTCTTACTGTGTCTCCTTAGATAACTTGGAACCACCTGCTCAGGTGTGGAATTGCCCTCTGTGCTGGGCCCTCCCACATCAATCACGAATCCAGAAAATACCCCATAGGCTTGTCTCCCTGCTGATCTCATTTTCTCCATTGAGATTCCCTCTTCCAGGTGACTTGAGCTTGTCAAGTAGACAAAGTAGCCAGGATACTTGGGAATGTCTGGAGATGTTGTCAACTTACTGTAAGATTTAAGTGTCTGAAAAGTCTGCTGCCTTGGAATGAGGCTTCCATGTTACTTTCCTGCAGACTTGGGTGTGCTACAGATGATTTGGCTTTGTGGATTGCATAGTTCAGCAGAAGAAAGAGCAGTTAGCACACAAGGGTGTTGCTAAGTAAGTCAGAGTGTGGGTCTTGGGCTCTGAACTATCTGCAGGTAAACTGGGGTTGTTTCATTGTTTGCAGTCACTCATCTTATACTATGGTATTTAAATGTTTATTATTTTCTCTGTACGGGTGTTTTGCCTGCATGTGTCCCTGTGCACCATGTGTGTGCCTGGTGTCCATGCAGGCCAGAAGAGGACACTGGATCCCCTGGACTGAAGTTAAAGAGGGTTTGACAGTCACCATGTTGGTATTGGGAATTGAACCAGGTCCCCTTAAAGTACAGCCAGCACACTTAACCACTGAATTGTATCTTCAGCCCCTATTAAGATCTATATATATATTTTTTTTTTCTTTTGGTTTTTTGAGACAGAGTTTCTCTGTGTAATAGCCCTGGCTGTCCTGGACTTGCTTTGTAGACCAGGCTGGCCTCAAACTTGAATACATAGAGATCTACCTGCCTCTGCCTCCCAAGTGCTGGAAGATATTTTTTATTTTTTGGGTGGGGCTTTTCTGTTTGTGGTGCTAGGGATTGACCCAGGGCCTTCCATGAGCAGCACCCTAGCCTTGTGCTGGGGTGTCCTTAAACTTAAGGTAGAAATGAAGGTTTTACGTGAGATAAGCAGGCTTCCTTCCTGTGTATGCACAGATGGTCAGTGATTGTCACATAACACAGATCATAAATTTGTAGCAGGTTCCCTGACTTCATCTTTCTTCCTGTCTGTTTCTGGTGGTTGTCTCCTTCCTCTGTTTGTAGTAGCTCTTCTGGTGTTTCTCTCATTTTGCATTGATTTGGGGCTTGATACTTAACTGTTTACTCTCAGCACTTGCATTTTGTTTTGTAAGGACATTTAGCCACTGGCATGTGTCAGACAAACCGTCTGGTGATAATCGGCACTGGCTGGCTCCACTTGGTTCCTTTGGCTGTTTTTCATTGATAAGTTTGAGTGTTCAGATTTAGGGAGGGAAGCTGTTGTGTGTGTTTGGCTTCTTTTTGTGCATGTTAGAATTCTTAAGCATGCAGCTTTAAGTGTATAGTAAGTGATATACATGTGCTGTTATGCTAATTAAAAAACAATTTTCTCTTAAGAATCTTTTTTTCCTTTTGAAAATGCCTGTTCCCTCTAGAGAAATAGGCTCCCTACTCCAGGGATCCTTAGGTTAGTGAAATTGTTAGTTAATGCATGAAGGAGTGCACTTAAAAAAAACTGACATAGGGACCTGGGTGCCATGGTACATGCCTGCAGTACCAGCATTTGGGAGACAGAGGCAGGCGGGTTGGCAGTTCAAAGTCATTGGCCATGGGTGACTTACTAAGGAAAATAAAACAACCATGAACAAAGAAAAGGAGGAAAGTTGATGTGGGAACGTTTAGAATGATGTATTTTCTTGGTATGGTGTCCCTTAATCATGTGCTTGGATACATTTTATTTCTGCCAGTTGTTAACTTGAACTTGTCCTTTCCCATCAGGTTCACTTGACGTATTGTCAAGGAAAATGAAAAATAAAAGTAGGGGCACACTTCCCTGGTAAAGAGCTTGTCTAGCATACACAGACCCTGGGTTCCACCCCTAGCACTGAAAACCCCTATGAAACCCTGGATCCTTGGCAGTTGGGCCAGGGAAGCCGTGTTAAGATGGAAAAGCCACATGTCTCAATTCTGAGGCTCTTGTGTGAGTCTTCAGGTATTTGTTGTATGACTTTGGGAGAGTTGCTTAATTTCTCTGAATTCTCCCATAAGTAGAATTGGTGTAAAATGAACAGAAATTAAGCTTACCTGTTTGAATGTACACAGTAGGATCACGGAGTGGTGGCCTTTAGGATAGTTAATGTGCCTGTTCCCCAGGACCCCTTGAGCCAGATGCCAAGTTCAGTTTTGGCAATGACCTTGGCAGGGAGGAGCCAAGGAAGAGTAAGTAGGGTCTTGGTGTGGATTGTATGTATGGCTGGTAGTCACTTCATCCCATGCCCACATGGAACCACTGGTAGGTAGAATCTGGCCAGAGTGTGCTCAGCACCTGCTTCTTGTACAGGGCACAGGAAGAGAAAGAGAAGTAAGTACTCATTTTTGGTGAGGGAAGCATTATGAGACCAACTGTTCCATTGAAGTTCTTTCCCTCCATTATTGCTA
>CAJQZJ010032121.1:7185659-7249176 GCA_907164525.1 Lophiomys imhausi
TCTTCCTTGGTTCAGGGTCCATCTGTTTAGTGGGGTGCAAGTAGTTGCCATTCTGTCCCTAGACCTGATTTTTTTTTTTTTTGAGGGGGGAACCTTTGAGGAGAGATGGAGCCCAGATGGGAGAGTAAGCAGTGGTCATATTCTGTGTCCATTGTGCTGAAGCCCTTACCATCTGCTTGCGCCTAGTACTTGTTAAGCAGGCCAGGTGCATGGCTCATGTTGAGTATCATAGGAACTAAGAAATGTTAATCTCAGCCCTGTGTGTACCCTTCCCTATGAGTACTAAGTACAGTGCTCTTGAGTCTGGGCTGGCCGCCTGCCCAGTATGGACCTGGTTGTCTTGTAAGACTGTGTCCATGCCATGTTAGTGAAAGAATTTGGGGGAGTCAGAGGAGTTAGTTTTAAGGATCACACTTCCTGTGGAGCAAGGGTTTGAGAAGACACTCAGGCTCCAGAGAGGATTAGAGAGCAGGAGTTTTGGTGATTTGACATTGGCATTTGTCCTTGATCAGAGAGGAAGATGGGGGGAGCAGTGAAGCAAACCAGGAACATAGCCAACCCTGATGGGCTTGGGCAAGTGAGTTCACCTTTCATCTTGTGTTTTTTATCTACAAAGTTTAGCAAATAATGTCAGCCTTGCTTAGCTTACAGGGTTTTGTAGCGAGTGAATGATCCATGATAATGGTAGATCAGGGCTGGGATGTGGCCCCTGGCAGAGCACATACCTAGAAATTGTGAAGCCCTTAGGTTGTGCCCCTTGCTGTCCAGTTAAGTCATGGTTGTCCTGTTTGAAGATGAAGTTGCTGCAGGCAGACACCCAGTATAGGAACTGGCATTGTCAGGTGCTACTTCCAGTTCCCAGGAGAATCCTAGGTGAGTATCTGACAGATACCTATGGTCCCTTTATTTCCTTCTCCCAATCCTCCTAGTCCAAAGCTGTTTGTGGTTTTTCCTTACCCTGTGCAGTTTTTCTGAGAAAAACTGACTGTGTGAGGCCACAGGTGTGGGCTAGCCAGCCTGCACTAGCAGCCCTCTCACCTCTCCATCACCAGGGCAGGCCTGAGAGGCCCCTTGGACAAACAGAAGGCTTTCTTCTGTCTCTGTGTATCTATCTGTGATTCCTGGCTCTTTGTGACCCCTGGAATCTGCTGAGATCTCTTTGCTGCTCATGGCTGTTTCCTTGCCACCCTTGAAGCATTTTGCTCTTGTGGACATTTTGCTCTTGGGACGGAGACCCTGAGCCCCTTGTGCAGCTGTTGGTGCTAGACTCTAATCTTTGAGTGGCTTGAAAAGCCATGCACATAGCTTACCCTCCACCCCAAACTCTTTACAGCTACAAGAACATACTAGTGCCTGGGTACCAACCCTGATCTCCAGCTCGTCCTCTGCCTCTTCTTCTGCCTGTCCTCTGCCCTCTGGGTGGAGCCAGCCTTCCAGAGCTCGTGGCTGCAGTTTGGGTGGTGGTTTCTTGGATTCTTTTCTCTGCTGGAAAGGAAAAAGGTGTCACTTTACTTTGCTTAAAATATAAAGTTAGTTTTAGCCTTTTTGAGGTAGAGTGTCACTATGTAGCCCAGACTAGCCACGAGCTTGAGGCCCACTGGTCTTCATCTCCCAATGCTGGGATTACAGGTGTGCACTACCATGTTTGGCTGAGATTTTCTCTTTAGGGTCTTAAATCTGCATATCTTTCTAAAAGCAGAATTGGGTCACATCCAGGGGTCTCCTTTATGCTGTAAAAGGCATGAAGCCCAGAGAGATGGAGCTGCTGCTGCTGGTCATAGGGCTGGAACAGACCCCAGGTCAGCATGAATGCAGGACTTGGGAAGACAGGCTTACCTGGGCTTTCTGGTGCTCTGGACTCAAGAAGCTGGAGCCTGCCGTGGCCATGTCCATCCAGAGCACGCTGAAGAGTAGCAGACTGCAGATGGTTCCTGAAGACAGCATGACTTTGGTGGTGGGAACAGATGGCCCTGGGGAGAGAGGTTCTTCTGGTAGCATACCTCATTTCTATGATATACCTTAGAATTTGCTCAGGTTGGAAGCTAGGAACTTTTTAGAAGGGTAGAACTGTTGGGTGAAGCTAGGCTCTCTTGTCCCCATCTTACAAGAGTGGGAGAGCTGAAGGTTAAACTTTGCCTTCTCTAAACTGTTGAGGCAGAGCATGATGTGCTGGAAGCTGTCCAGTATAGTGTTGCTTGTCCTGAGCCCTCAGGAGCCTAATGATGGAGCTAATTAAGCTGACCTAGATTGTCCACTGTCCCCTTCATTCAGTGAGCTCACTGACACTCAGTAGATGAGTGACCAGTAAGTAGTAATTTAGGCCAATCTGAGCACACATGTTCATGGATACACGTACACACATACATTCAGCAGAGAGCCTACCTGGAATGCCTGGGGATGTAGTGCCTGCTGGCTGGCTGGCTGCTCCTTATATAGGAAGTCTTGTGTTTGTTCGGAGCCAGCAGCTTCTTTCTCTGAGGCTGTGTGGTTTGCGTGGGCAGTATTGCATTCCTTGGGAACTAAATACTCTCCCCACTGTTGAAGAACAACAGTGGAGGTCAGGTTCCCCAAGTATCCAGTTGGCTTTAGGTGGGGTACCAGCTCCTGATGTCTCTCTGTGGTGCCCATGTGGGCTTCATTCAACCTGGTGGAGGGTTGGTGAGGGGCTCTGAAGTCTGGCTTAGTTGTAGTATGACCTTGGCTGACCCCCTTCCATGTGAGATGGTGTTCTCCAGTTTTGCCCTGCCACTGAGGCAATTGTGGCTTCCACACACTGATCACATAGAGACCTACTTCTGGGGTGTTCCCCAAGGTAGGCTGAACTGCTCTCCCTAGGAAGCAAGTGTGAGGGAACGCTTGCATGGCGGCCATGCTTTATTGATCTTCTGTGTCTTACTTGGTCTTACTGGTTGTTTTTGTTTTCGTTTTATTTTGCACTGTTGGGCATAATTCCCAGGGCCTTGTACTTGGTAGGCATTTTCCACTGAGTCATACCCAGCCCATTCTTGTATTTGCTAACCTGGCAGCTTGCTTCTGTCCTCTGGCAGGTATCAAGGCCCCCTAGCACAAGGGATGCCCATTGAGGAGCAGGTGAAATGGACCTGGAGTAGGAGTCCTGAAGTATAGCTTTGACAGGGGACAGTCCTTGGAAACTTTCATCACAAAGATCCCCTACCCTTACCTGCTAGTCTTCAAGGACTGAGTGACAGCACAGGAGTAGGAGCCCTTTATGACTGATAATGTGCCCTGTAGGAGGCAGCTGTGCTAGCCCATACCCATAGTTGAGATGCACATGGACCAGGGTCTGTTGCTCCTAGGACTTGCCACTTCTGGAGGCTTCGTGGAGTGGGATACCCTTCTGTGATGCTCTTGAGAAAAATAGGGCAGGGCAGTGGTTTGCACACATCTAAGGCAGAGAGGCAGGTTGATCTCTGAATTTGAGGCCAGCCTGGTCTACAGAGTGAGTTCCAGGACACCCAGGGTTACACAGAAAAACCCTGTTTCAAAAACAAAACAAAACAGAAGGAAAAATAAAAATAGGATGGCCTGAGGGCTGGGCCCTATAGATGTCTCCCTGGGTCAGTGTAGGCTCTTGACTCCTGAAACACTGCTTTCTGACATGTCCCTGCTGCCAAAGGGATTGTGACATTGCAGTGATAGGGTCACTCTGGGTGGATATCCAGTTAGGGGGCATTGATAGCAGAACAAATGATTCAGGGACCCATGACATCCTGACCTACTAGGTAGTCTTAGAGGAGACTGGGCCCTTATGGGAGCTCTAAGAACAGGTGAGGCATGGGGTAGTTTGCAACTCCTGTGAGAAAAAGACCATCTGGCAGGGATAGCTGAAGTACTCTGTTTAGTCCTAGCTCAACAGAATTACATTACCAGGCACCTTCATAGGCTTTTCACCCACCTGAACTTAGGAAACTTGGGGCCCAGAGTGGCTGAAGATGGAGGTAGTGTGGAAACACCTGCAGCCCTCCAGTCCGTGAGGTCGGAAAGCCCATGCATGGTGACCAGGCATCCACTGAGATATGAGGCTTGTCCCCTCAGCCCTTGGAGGCAGGAGGTGCTAGTGTTGATCTTAGATAAGGCCACAGGTAAGCACACACACATGTTGCTAGCTATCTGGAGACAGAGGTAGCATGCTCTAGTCACATGCCTTGCTATCTAGAGTGTAGGTTCTGGGGGAGGAAGGTCCAATGATGGAAGAAGAATGGAGGGAGAAGGCACCAGGGATAACCCACCACCCACACCCGTGGGAGAGGGAAGGGGCTGGAAAACACACCTCCAACCTAGCGAAAGGAGCTTGAGGGAGACTGTGACTCTAGAAAAGGACAGGTACCCCCCCCCTTCTAAAGATTTATTTATATATATGGATTTTTGTCTGTGTGTATATCTGTACACCAGAAGAGGGAGGGTATTGAATCACATGGCATTGCAATTATAAACAGTTTTGAGGTGACATGTGAGTGCTGGAAATTGAACTTAAGACCTCTGGAAGAACAGCCAATGCTCTTAACTACTGAGCCATCATTCTAGCCCTTTCTCTACTTTTTGGTTGTGACCAAAACCAATGTGATAGTTCCAAGAATGGGAGCTAGACTATCCCAGTGTTCCCTGGATGTCCTCTGTACTGATGGCCTCTATATGAGGACCACAGACTGTAGGAAGTGGGGCTGAGGAACAAACAACTATTCGCTTGTCACTAACTTCCTCCATATTGATTAGTAGTTGGTTAAACAAGTGTGCTTTGTATTTTTAATCAATTTGGTGAAATCTCAGTCTCAGGCTCAATGGGGAAGGGGAAAAAAGTCAGACAAGATGGCTGTAATTACAGATAGCTGTAATGGAGGGGCTGAGACAGCAGGACTAACAAGTTTGATGCTAACTGGGCTACAGTGTGAGATCCTGTGTCAGTAAACAAAGGCAAGACCAAAACAGATAGACTAAATTTTAATGTATGTTATATTAGTCAGGGTTTTCTAGGGAAACAACTGAAAGAATGGACTGTATATTAAAGGGTATTTATTAGAGTGGTTTATAGGCTATGGTCTGCCTAGTCCAACAGTGGCTGTCTCCTGATAGGCCAAGAATCTAGTAGTAGTTCAGTCAGGATGTGGGGATGTGTCACTTGGTGTTTATTCTATGTTTGAATCCAGAGGTAGGCTCTAACACCAGCAAGGGGTGTTTCAGCCAAGGCACACATGAACTTGCACATTCGAGTGAGGGCTGGCAGGCAAAAATCAGAAGCTTCCTTCTGTGTCCTTTTATAAGGGCTGCCACCAGAAGGTGTGGCCCAGATTTAGGTGGGTCTTCCCACCCTAAACGATTCAATCCAGAAAAACCTTCACAGGTGTTTTTCTGCACAAGTCTATTGGGCTCAGATCCCACTTTGTCATTCCCACAAATCTGGTCCTTTCCCTTTCCTGGGATCCTAGTCCTCTCTGGGCACTAGTACTGGGTATGACCACTTGCCCCTCTGCCATTATTCTTAAACATTCTGAGTTGCTGGTAGCCTAGTAACAGGGTCTCCGTGCTAGGTTAGGCCTACAGGGCCGTGGTCTCAACCAACCTGGACTAGTACCAATGCTGGAGTCTGGGAAAGTGAGTGCTCAGAAGATTTTCAAGTCTTATCCTCAGACCCGATACCAAAGATCTTGAGTTCAGCCCTGGAAACTAGTTTAACAAGTGTCCTCAGTAATTCTTTTCTGGTTAAAACATTTTTTTTTCCTTTTTTGGTTTTTATTGTTTTTAATTATGTAGGTGTGAGTGTGGGTATGTGCACATGTGTGTGCAGATGCCTGTGGAGGCTAGAAATATTGGATCCCCTTGGATCTGGAGTTAATAAGCGGTTGTAAACCACCTGATGTGGGTGCTGGGAATTGAACTCTTGTCCTTTGCAGGAGCAGTATATGCTCTTAACCAGTAAGTTGTCTCTCCAGCCATCTTTTTGTGATGTTTTAAGAACAGGATTTACTGATAAGCTTCAGAGGTGTCACTGAACATTATTCAGGTTCCCCAAGACCTTGCACTGAATGGTTTAACTACCACAGATAACTGCCTAGTCTGGATTCACAAGTAGTTATTGACTTCTGAGTGCATTTGCAATTATTTTATTACCCGGCTATGTTGTTTGCTCAGAGAAGGCAAGATCACTACTTGGGTTTCTTTTTCTTTTTTTTTAATATTTATTTGTTTACTTTACATATGTGAGTGCTTTTATCTTCATACACCTGGCATCTCAGTATAGAAGGTTGTGAGCCACCATGTGGTTGCTGGGAATCCAACTCAGGATCTCTGCAAGAGCAGACAGTGCTCTTAACCACGGAGCCATCTCTCCAGCCCCAGGTTTCTATTTTTTAACTCATTTTCAAAGGTAGGGTTAACTCGTGCTTTTCTTTTTCTTTCTTTCTTTCTTTTTTTGTTGTTGTTTTGTTTTTGGAGACAAGGTTTCTCTGTGTAACAAGCCCTGGCTGTTCTAGATTAGCTTTTTAGATTAGGCTGGCCTTGAACTCACAGAGATCACCTGCCTCTGCCTCCCGAGTGCTGGGATTAAGGGCATGCGCTACCATGCCTGGTTGACTCATGCTTTTCTTTCTTTCTTTCTTTTTTTTTTTTTGGGTTTTTCGAGACAGGGTTTTTCTAACAGCCCTGGCTGTCCTGGACTCTCTTTGTAGACCAGGCTGGCCTTGAACTCACAGAGATCTGCCTGCCTCTGCCTCCCGAGTGCTGGGATTAAAGGTATGCGCTATCACACTCGGTGACTCACGCTTTTCTTAACATGAACTCACAAATTACTTTACATGATTGCTTTTCAGCTAATTTATTCATTCTGTCTAATGGTTTTTCAGCTGACTAGCTGAACCTGGGTGCTTTTGTAATGACCCTATTTTTAAGTAACTTTCTGTTGCACTGAGATCTCTCAAGTACATTGTGTGCATTTCCTCCTCAGTGCTGAAGTTAAACATGTGCCTAAAAAGCATTGGTTTCCATTAGTGGGAACTGTTCCTGTGTGTGAGTGTGCACAATGCATATGCACACTCACACCTGTAGGACAAATGCCTACTTTTAAAAGAAAAGATATTAGGCATATATGCATACTCACACCTTTACATGTACTATGCACACATGATGGTGGAGGTCAGAGGTTAACATTAGGTGTCTTTCTCTATTGCTCTCTAGTTTGTTTAGGGAGGCAGTCTCTTTCACTGAATTGAGAACTTGCAAATTCAGTTTGGCTGGCTGGCCAGCTTATCAGGGGTCCTCTAACCTCACATCCTGGGTGTTAGGATTTCAGGTGGGCTGCCATACCTGCCCAGCTTTTGGTGTTTTGAGACAGGGTTTCTCTGTGTAACAGCTCTGGCAGTCCTAGACTTGCTCTGTGAACCAGGCTGGCCTCAAACTCAACAGAGATCCACCTGCCTCTGCCTCCCGAGTGCTGGTATTAGAGGCATGCACCACCATGTCTGGCTACCTTTCCAGCTTTTATGGAACTGGTCCTCCATGCACATTAAGGTCCTCAGGCTTTTGTGGCAAGAGCTTTATCCACTAGGGAATCTGCAGCCTGGAGCCAGTTTTGAGACTGTATAAGTATATTGTTCTGGCACTTCCTTTCCTCAGCACTGAGATTAGAAATGCAAAATTTAAAAATACATTTATGTGTGTGTTGTTTATTTATATATATGAGCATACAAATGCCATAGCATGTGGAGATTAGAGGACAGCTTATGTGAGTCAGTTCTCTCCTTCCACTGATGTAAGGTCCAGGGATCAAACTCAGGTTGTAAGATTTGGCAGCAAGTCCCTTAACCTGCTAATCTATCTTACCAGCCAAGAAAAAATGCCTACTTTTAAAAGGAAATATTAGGCTGGAGAGATGACTCATGGTTAAGAGTGTGTAATGTTCTTGCAGACCTGAGTTCAGGTCCGTCCCAGCATCCATGTTGTGTAGCTCACAACTACCTGTAACTCCAGCTCCAGGGAATCTAGTGCCCTTTTCGGGCTTCTGCCAGCACTTGTACTCTTGGGCACATGCTCAAACAGACACATACATGGGAGACTCAACACCAACCCTCTGAGTTAAATTTTTATGTGCTAGGGTTTAAGGTCCAGAAGTTGTTTTCTTTGATGAGTATTGTAGGAGCAAATTAATGCATTGAATCATTGCTGGGTAGACTGTTGTATATGCTGGGTCAAGCACAAGGACAGTTCATGCATTCTGTAAATACTCTGGGTTCTGTTCTCTTGGTTCTGTTATTGAATGAGGAGATGTCAGAACTAAAATTGTCGATGGTTTCTTTGCACTGTTCTTGCTCCAAATGTCTGGAAGCTCCTGTTCAGTGCACATTTTGGATTGTTAAGTCATCCCAAATTGATCCTTTTATCATGTTCTAGTGCTCTGATGGCATTTCTCCTTCTAAAGCCTATTTTTGACAGAAACAGATACTTGATTCTTTTGATTGCTATGTAATACCTGTTTTCAGCATTTTTATTATTTCTTCTCTGTGTATTTAAGGTGGAGCTAATAAAGTCTGGCAATACTAATTTAGAGATAAGTCCCATTACATAGCCTGGTAATCTTTCCTGCCTTAGTTTGGATTCTGGCATGTGCTACTTTTGGGCTGTTTCCTCCACCTCTTCTTTCTGTTTGGGTGGGGAGACGTGGACAACTTTTTTTTTTTTTTTTTCCGAGACAGGGTTTCTCTGTGTATCCTTGGCTGTCCTGGACTCTCTTTGTAGACCAGGCTGGCCTTGAATTCACAGAGATCCGCCTTCCTTGCCTCCGAGTGCTGGGATTAAAGGCATGTGCCACCATGCCCAGTCATTACAGACAGCTGTGAACTGCCATATGATGCTGGGATTTGAACCCGGAAGGACAACTTCTTGCTATTTTCTTCAGGCTAGTTTGAACTCCTCGAGGTCTCAGTTTTCTGAGTAGCTGTGATTATTATGTGTGTCACTATACCCAGCTACATGGTGTGATATTTTGTGTGTATGTGGGTATGTGCAGTTATGTATATAGACCAGAGACTGGCATCAAGTGCTTCCCTCATTTCTCTACCTTTTGTTATGGGTATGTGTGTGTGTCTATATGTAGGTCTCTATGTAGGTGTGTGCACATGGATGCAGGTACCTGTGGAGGCCAGAAGAGGGTGTTGAATTCCTTGGTGCTGGAGTTACAGGGGTTATGAGCTGTCTGATGTGAGTGCTTGGGAAGAGAACTCTTGTCCTCTGCAAGAGCAATGTGTGGTCTTAATCATTGAGCTCTCTCTCTAGCCCTCCACCTTAGTTTTTGACATTGAACCTATAGCTTGCCAGTTTGGCTAGAGTGGCTGCCTAGGATGTCTTCAGGATATACCTGTCTCCATCTTCCCAGCTTTTTATGTAGGCTCTCCCTAGCCTCTGCTTATTAAGACAGTATCTCACTGGTATCACCTTGAACTTGCCATGTAGCTGAGTCAGGCCTTGACCCTTGATCCTCCTTAGTGCTGAGATTACAGGTAAGGGCCCCCATATCTTGTTCAGATCTTGAACATTTGCTAAAGGCTGCTTGCCAGCCTGTATTTCTACCGATAGATGTGGTATAGTGGAAGACAATTAAGCTAGTGAGGGGATATACCTTGAAGAGGATATTATGTGGTGAACAGGTTTCTTCCTTGGTCACAAATGTTCACCATGATGTAATAAACGACAGGCCAAAGGAACAGACCAATGAGACGTGGACCAAAGACCCTGAAACTGTGAACCAAGGGAATTCTCTTTTTATTTAAGGCATTTTGTTAATAGTTAACAGAAAGCTAACATCTTTATTTTAAAGATTTTATTTTAGCAGGTATGGAATTCTACTTTTCTTTCATCAAAGATATTTTTTGCTTTGTATAATTCCGAATAAAAAGTTAGCTGCTGTTTTTTTATGTGTTCTTGTGAATGTGGTGTCTCTAACTCTGGTGCTGTTAACACTCTGAATGTGCCCAATTGTTGTGGGACATGAGGGTTTTAATTTTAAGTATGGAAAAATATTTGGGTGTCTCTTCAAATTTCATTCCCTTGTACTTTTTCTTTCATTGCCCTCCTCCCTCCAGGACTCTTAACTATTCACAGGCTAGATGAAATGGTATTTTCCCACAGGTCATTGGTTCATTTTCTCAACCTCCTTGTTCAGCTCCTTCTGATAAGTGTTAAAATTCATGTATCTTTCTAACTGTATTACTGCATATTCCCAGCCAGGGTATATTTTAGATACTCACTTGTTGAGCTTTTAGGTACTTTTCTCATTCTGTTCATTTTCTTTTACATTCTTGAAAATATAATAGCTATTTTTTGTTTTTTTAGATTTTATTTATTTATTTATATAGTGTTCTGTCTGCATGTATGCCTGCAGGCCAGAAGAGGGCACCAGATCCCATTATGGATGGTTGTGAGCCACCATGTGGTTGCTGGGAATTGAACTCAGGACCTCTGGAAGAGCAGTCAGTGCTCTTAACCTCTGAGCCATCTCTCCAGCCCACTCAGGGTATTTTAAATTGATTATGTTCCTGCTTCCTTTTTCTAAGTGCTGAGATTACAAATGTACACCACCACTCCTGCCCATGAGTGCTCTCTCTCTCCTCTATCTCTGTGTGTGTGTGTGAGCCATCTCTCCAGCCCCTATAATAGCTATTTTTAAAGTCCTTAGCTGCTAATTCCATGTTCTAATTTTTTAAAATGGTATTGCTCTGTATTCTAGGCTAACCTGGAACTCAGAGTCCTGCCTTATACACACTTACCACCCCACCTTTTTTTTCTTTTAACCTGTGTCTGAGCATGGAACCCAAGTCCTTACAAATGCCGAGCAAGCATTTACCACTGAACCAAAATCCTAGGCATGCGTATTTTCCACTCTTGGTTGAGCTATATTGTCCTCTTTTTTGCACACCTGTTAGTATTGGCCTGGAAGCAGGCTATTCTGGTGTTTGAGTTGTCCAGTGCTGCATTTTGTTACATTTTTTTAAGCAGCGATTCTCAACCCGTGTGTAATAACCTTTTGTGGGGATGGTCACATATCAGGTGTCCTGCATATCAGATATTTACAATATAATTCATTACAGTAGCAAAATTATAGTTATGAAGTAGCAAAGAAATAATTAGTGACTGGGGGTCACCACAACATGAGGAACTGTATTAAAGGGTTGCAGCGTTAGGAAGGTTGAGAACCACGGCTCTAAAGAGTAGTAGACTTTCACATACAGTAGAACTACTTATAGATTACTTTGGACTTTGTCAAGGCCACTTGACCTCCAAGAACAAACCTGAAGCTGGGTATAGTGGTACATAATCCTAGCACTCACAGGCAAAGGAAGGAGACCCACCCAGTTCAAGGCCATCCTTGTCTACATATCTGTCCAGACCCAGGACAGCCAGGACTACATAGAAACCTTGTCTCAAAGTTAAAAAAAAAAAAAGCAAAGTAAACAAACCTTAAAGTTAATTGAAGGTGTACTGGTAAGGTGTTTGAGATAGGATTGCAATATGTAGCTTTGCCTGCCCTGGAATTCATGATTGCAGGTAAGGCTGGCCTTGAATTTGAAGTAATCCTCCTGTGCTGGCACCATGGCTATCATCTTTCTTAGAAGTTTCCCCAGTTTAGGATGATGGAGTTGTTCCACTGACTATCCTGTGTGGATTCCAGAGACTGTTTGAACTAGTGGTCTCTGGCCACACAGGGCGACCCTTCCAACCCTAAGCTCTTAGGGTCATAATCTCTCACTGCAGCCCCATACTCATAAGCTACAGAGCCCCTGGCTGCTGTGGGATGCATCATATCACTCGCTCTCTGTTGAGAGAAGGAGCATAGGAAGCCAGCTTAGTCCTTAAGCTGACAGACTTCCATGCATCTTCTTTGAGCTGAGCAGCACAAGAAAGATCCTTCCTGGCCTTTTTCTCATGCACATGATGGAAAAAAGGAAGCCGTGGTTCTCATGCAGTTTCTCGAGGGCTTGAGTTCTGTGGAGTGACTTGGGAGACTGTGGGCAGGTCCTGGCATCTTCTCCTTCATTTCCACCCCTTAACATGTTATGGCAAAAACAGTTCTGTAGTTCTCCTGAGGTGACTGACTAGAGTATCTGTGTGAAGGTTTGGTGTGAGTATACATACATATATTGTGGCTGAGGACGAACAATACCCCTTCTCTGGTTATGCAGTGAGTAAGACCAAGTTTGGGGTGAGGTGGGCTAGGACTCTAATCCTGGGTTTCTCCTTAGCAAGTGGGTAAGTCCTCTGTCTTCTCTGCCATATTGCTTACTTGAAATACAGTGTGAAGGTCTACTAAAACAGGCTTTAGTAGGTGATAGCTGCTACTGTGACTGCTGGTTCAGGTAAGGGTTCCAAGACCTCTGTTGGGAGGTGGTGACTGGCTAAAGGTCAGGACCAGAACTTTGGTTTCCATCATAGCTTTGTGTTAGAATGCCCAGGGCTGGGTTAACATTCCTTGCCTGGCATCTGGTTGGTCATCTGTATGCATGTGTTAGCAGCTCAGACCCATTCTTTAGGCCAGAAATCATCAATCCCATCCCATGGAGTAAGTATACCCAGAGAGGGCTACTGTCTATTTGCAGGTGAAGTTCCTGTCTATAGTGCTGGATGGGGCCTGGAACATGGCTTACGTAGATGCTTGCAGCAGCCCAGTTGGGGCAGATGCACTGTGTAGGATGACATAATAAAGTTCCTATGCAGTATGATTTTATTAGCTTGGAAACAGCCTGACCAAAAGATAGTTAAAAATGGCCAAAAATTCTTAAAAAACAATAGCCATTTGTTTCTAACATGAATACTTGGAGCTGGACATTAAATTACTAAACACACAGAATCCCAGTAAGGCAGGTGAGCACCCAGTGTTGCATCTGTCAGCACTGGGTGTGGAATCTCGGTAGCATTGGGCCCCATCTTCCCAGTTGTCTGGACGTTGTTCCAGAATAGGTAGTCCTGGAAGCAGGCACACCAGACTGCCTGTGTTGTCACTGCTCATTCTGTTGGCCCTCTGTGATAGATGCTGACACGGAACCCTGGCCCTTGTTGACATCACTGATGCACACCCACTGTCCGTCCACCGACTCTTTCCACAGGGTCACCTGCAAGTTAGCATACAAAGAAAGTCACAGGACTGCGCCTGTTCTGCTGCTCTCCAGCCTCATCCTCAGTGCAAACACAGAGGATGTGGGAAAAAGCATTTACCTCCCATGACGCTTGCACAAAATGCAGGGGAAGGACTAACCCATGTTTCAGAGCACAACAGGAATAGCCCACATGGAACACTGCTTTAACCAGAGTGACATTGAGAGAGGATGCATATGGCTGAGAGCAGGCCAGGGTCGGACTGTCTGTGTCACCAATGTAACAGGACACAACTATTATATGTGTGATAATTGCAGAACAAACAGCTGAAAAGCTTTGTCACTGGAGAGAAGTTGAGTAGTTGTTCTCTGACAACTCTGTTCTGTGGCTCCTCAGAAATGCATTGCCTTGTGTACCTGTCAAGGAAGCAGGCTTCTCACCTCATACAGAGTCAGAAATGGCCTGAGAAGGCAGGCTGTAAAATGAATGCCAATTAAACACAGGTCCTGACTCTGGTACAAAGAAATAAAATGAGGATGACTATCCTTTGAGATGGGGCTTGCAAGTCTGTTCTGAACTACTGGCCACGTGCAGAGGGTGTAAGAAATGTTTGTTCATTTATACTCCTCTCAGCAATGAACAAACAATGTTGACTATGTATTAACTTTAAAAAGGGAAGCCTTTTTGGTAAATGAAATAAGCCAGCCACAAAAAGAACAAAATACAGTGGGTAGTGAAGAGAGCTAGTTAATAGGTACTGAGTTTATGTTACAAGCTTAAGAGTTCTGGAGATCAATTGCAGAGGTCAACATACAGCACGTAAAGTCATTACAATGGTTTAAAAAAAAAAATTTTTTTTTAACCAGTTCCAGAAAATATGGAGGTGTTCCTACTTTCCTTATTCTCCCCTATGTTGGTCTTTCCAGTGGCCACTTGGCTTATAGCAGAAGCAGGAGCGGGTGAGCTACCCTGATTCTTAGGAAAGAGCCCCAAGTTCTCCTTGCAGAGCTTAGGTTACACTGCAGCTATGCAACCCTATACAAGTCACCTCGTTTCTGTGTAATAGGGACACAATACCTTGGAGGGTTGAGAGACTGAGGTACAATTTAGATTCACCTCTGTGATTAGGTGGGACCATTTACATGCCAGCAAGTGAAAAACCATTAGGGCCTATATGCTTGCCCCCCTGGAAATGGGGTATACCTTGTTGTCTCCACCTGACACGGCCAGGATGTTTGCTGTGATGGACCAGCTCACATGCCATACAACATCATTGAACTTGTGTAGGAGTTTGGGTGACCACATATTTCCTGAGGCATCATCGCAGGTCCAAATAAACACTCGACCATCCTAGGAAAAGACACGTTAGGAGATGGGGGTACAAGCATTTTCCCCAGGGAGAGTCATCTACACCTGCAGACACAGGGCAACTGCACTAAAGAGTCTGTTCCAGCGTCCTGCTTCTGATCCTTTTACCCTGAATATCTCACAATAGGCCAGACACTCTGGATTCTGTGGTTTCAAGGATGACCAGGGCATTGCTAATGGATGGTCTTTCTCATGTGAACAGGTTCAGCCGTCTTTTAAACTAAGCTCAGAGATGGAACGGACAAATTAACAAAC
Organism: Lophiomys imhausi; assembly: GCA_907164525.1. NCBI lineage: Eukaryota > Metazoa > Chordata > Mammalia > Rodentia > Muridae > Lophiomys > Lophiomys imhausi. Next base: position 7,200,378 of record CAJQZJ010032121.1, read on the forward strand.
AGCTTCAAATAAAATACTCTAATGGACTTCAAATAAAATACTCTAATGGACTGGAAGGCCCTGCCTCTTATCTCATCCCAGAAATGGCAGGAAATAAGAGGGTGGGTGTCTGGGAAGGATAACTAGGTACATGAACCCAAGGCACTAAGTCTGAGTACCTCCATCAGGGTCAGGAGGGACCTGAACTTGGCTCCAAGCTTGGTGCTAGTTCTAAAGCTACATCTGACCCTTTTCACTATGCACTGGCACTACAGGCTGCTTCCAGTCTCTGCCCAAGTCTAAAGACATCTGCTGCCCACCTTTCCCTCTGGGCAGACTGGGAGGAACTCACTCAAGGCTGAAGATAGGGGATGCTTTCATAGGGTTGGGACTGACCTGAGAGCAGCTGGCAATGGTGCTGGTGGGCAGGCCAATGGAGGGGGCCCAGGCAACATCTCGAACCCAGTCACTGTGTGCCTCTAGCTTCTGCTCCTCCTTCCACTGGCCATCCTCCTCCTCTCTGCAGAGGAAACCAGAGCAGAGAATCTAGTGGCAAGCAGGTACGCATCCCTACCCTGGGTGAAGAGAGTCTACCTTTCATGTTCTCTTCAATGAGAACAATGAGTGAAATTCTATTTAGCTCACTAGGCTGTCCATTAAGTCCCAGGAAATGCCCTTTCCTCTACAGCTCCAAAGTTTAGGGAGTACTAAAAGTGTTTAGAAAAAGAGCAAGGTTTTAAAAAGTCCTAACAAACTGAAAACAGTATACTGCCACTGATGGAGGAAAGGTGACCTTGTTTTTTGGACACTGGCTGACAGCAATGACAAGCAGAGAAGAAGTGCCTCTTTGAAGAAATGTCCACACAGTTCACTGACCTCCACAGCTTGATGAGGTTGTCACAGCCACCTGATGCAAATTTCTTGATGTAATTGGGCTTCTGCCCTGATGGTTGGTCTATAAGGCTTCCAGGCACAACAGCAGGGGCCCAACTGACAGCATTACAGCCAATCTGCAGAAGGGAACCTGTGGTGAGGCTAAGCTCTTGGCATTATTCATGGACTCCTGGTGATTTCCCTCTAGTTGTCAGGACTTGGATTACAGTACACAGATAATGTGATGAACAAGAATTACACACTGACATGTTCTTGTAATACCAGCATGGGAGGCAGGATAGGGGGACATGGGACAGGCAGATTCCTTAAGGCCACTGGCCAGCCATCCTAGCCAAATCCACACACTTCAGATTCAGCAAGAGATCCTGTCTAGAAAAATGAAGTGTAAAGAACAAAGAGGAAAGACACCTGATGTCAACCCATACCATTAACAAGTACACAAACACACACACAAAGTAGGGGTTAACCTTAAAGTTAAAGGCAGGCTATTAGATCAACAGATTTCTCAATAAGAACCCTAAAGCCCAGGAGGGCTAGAATGGTGTGTTTCAAGTCCTGGAAGGAAATAGACTACAGTGCAGAATCAAAAGAGAAAGGAAGAACTTCTGGTAAGAGCATAATCAAAGGGAAGTTGGCCACAAGACTAGCCTTGTGAAGCCGGGCGGTGGTGGTGCACGCCTTTAATCCCAGCACTTGGGAGGCAGAGGCAGGCGGATCTTTGTGAGTTCGAGGCCAGCCTGGTCTACAAAGTGAGTCCAGGACAGCCAAGGATACACAGAGAAACCCTGTCTCGAAAAACCAAAAAAAAAAAAAAGACTAGCCTTGTGAAATGATGGAGAGTCCTATACCATGGGGGGGTGGGAGCAAGAGCACATGGAAGAAGGAACATCACTAGAAAAGCAGACATGCAAATGAGAAACAGCAAAGAAATACGAATACAGTGAGTCATCAAAGCACAAGGATGAGGTAGAGAATGGCCATTAAAGAGAACTCAGACTAGATGACATCATAGGTGCTCTGATCGTGATTTACTTATTTCTTTTTCTTCTTGGTGGCAGGGTCTAGCTATGTAGTCTAGGCTGGCCTTGAGCTTCCCTCCTTCCTAACTCATTTTCCCAATGTAAATTATTTTAATTCACCAATTAAAAGACAGGGCTGGGAAGATGATTCAATTAAGTACTTGTCACAAAAGAATGAAAACCTGAATGTGAATCCCTAGAACACACATTAAAAAATAAGCATGGGCTAGACGTGGTGGCGCACACCTTTAATCCCAGCACTTGGAAGGTAGAAGCAGGTGGATCTCTTGAGTTTGAGGCCAACCTGGTCTATAGAGTGAGTTCTAGGACAGCCAGGGCTACACAGAGAAACCCTATCTTGAAAAACAAAATAAGAAACCCAAACAGGCATTGTGATGTGCCCTTGTGCAGTTCTGGCATTAGAAGGACAGAGACAGGAGGATCCCTGAAGCTTGCTGGCCAGACAGTCTAGACAAATCAGTGAGCTTCAGGCTCAGTAAGAGACTATCTCAACAGATAAGGTGGATAGTGACAGAAGACATTAGACACTGATCTGCCTCTGCATGAATATGAACATGTATACGTGCATACACTATACAAAGAAATGGACTTAGAACAAGAACCAACAACATTAAAAATGAAAGGCTGAGAAATCAAGCAAACAAAATTGAAACCAGCCAGTAATAGTACCTGACAAAACAGACTTTTTTTTTTGCATACAAAACAATAAGATACAAAGGTCACATGGTCAATTCACAGGAAGATAATGATTGTCATATATATGCACCGAGTCTACAGTTGTAAGACAAATACTACTCAAGGGAGAGAGCCTTAGATACATAATGTTAGCAAATTCAAAAGTCTGAAATGAGTTTCATATTTCTGATTAAAATGGAACAAAACTGGAAGTCAACAGCAAGAGAAACTGCAGAAATTATGTAAACACATGGAGACTATGATGGTTTGTAGTGAGAATTCTGGAATTTTGGTTTCTTAAAAAAACAGAGATATAAGACTATGCTTTCATTTTAATCCCAGGTGTAGGGATGTGGGGCTGCTTCACACTGCAGCAGCTGACCATGATTTGCCTCGTGCTCTAGCAGAAGCATGGTTTTGCCAGCTGCAGATAATTTCTGCAATTGTGTGACATCTGGAATACTGGGACTTTTCAGAGGGTATATAAATACAAGGGTCGGGTGGGTGGTGGTTGTTTTGGGAGGTTGGTTGTGGTTTGTGAGTAGCTGTGGTCAAAGAATAAACAAAGAAATTGGATTCAGGGATTTTCCTAATTCTTCTCTCCCTTCTATCCTTGGTTCTCTTGTATCTAATATTACAGGGTGAAACCAGATGGATAAAAGATAGGGAAAAAGAGCCCACAAAGTAGCAAAGACCAACTACAATGGTTAATCTTCACTATCGACTTGATTTAGAATCACCTAGAAAGCAAACAACTAGGCATGTCTGTAAGGACATTTGCAGAACATTCAACTGAATGTAAGCAGCACCATCCTAAGGGCTTAGGATCCTGAACTAAACAAAAAAGAGAAAGTCAGCTGAACACTAGCATTCACCTCTCTGGTTCCTGACTGCAGACGCGGTGTGACAAACTGCCTCCTGACCAGTTGCCTCCCGCTGCCATAGCTTCCCCTGCCATGGCAGGCTACCATCAAGCTGTAAGCCAAAATAAGCCTTTCTTTCCTTTCTTGAATTGCTTTTGCCATGGATTTTGCAACAGCAAGGAGAAAAATTACTAATATAGAAACTATAAATAGTTTTGAACAATAAATTATTAAATTAAGTAGGCAATAAAATAAAGTAAAATTTCTTTTCTTCTATTTTTTTCCTTGGCTTTTCAAGATGGGATTTCTTGCCTTTAATCCCAGCACTGGGGAGGAAGAGGCAGACGGATCTCTGAGTTCGATGCCAGCCTGGTCTACAAAGTGAGTCTAGGATAGCAAGCACTGTTACACAGAGGAACTCTGTCTCAAAAAACCAAAAACCAAACCAAAACAAAAACAAACAACCTCCCCCCAAAAAGACAGGGCTTTTATTTTTGAGGCCTGCTTTAGCTCTTAGTATAACTATAGCCATTTTTAAATTCAGTCTCCATTTTAGTTATAAGATGAAATTTACTCATACTTTGTTACCTTGACACTCTAAAGAGTCCCCAACTACAGCTCTACTTGGGACCAATCAAATTCAAAGTCAGTTAGAAATGCTTTGTTTTGCTAGTCAAAATGACATGGTGCTGCTTGCTATCCCTTTGCTTCCTAGACCTGGTTACCTGGTTGTTACCTGGATGTGGTTTGTTTCATACATGAACCTGTTTGCTACCTGGATATGATTTTTCTTATAAAAAGCCTGCCTTAGAAGCAGACTGATGTCACAGTCAGGCTCCGAGACCTCTCTGTGACCCTGGTCATGCTGGTCATGATCAGTCTTAGGGTGTGTGTTCAACAATAAACCATCAAAATCTGACTGAGGTTTGTGACTGAGTGGTTTGTGTGGCTATTGTTGGACTAAAACATTTGATGACCTCCACCGAGACTGAACTATAACATCTGTGTGTAGCCCTGGCTGCCCAGGAATTCGTTCTGCAGATCGGGCTGTCATCGAACTCAGAGATCTGCCTGCCTCTGCCTCCCAATTGCTAGGATTAAAGGTGTACACCACCACTGCCCAGTTTGAGAAAATTTCTTAAATAAATGTAAGTGGAAACATACCCAAAGCATACAAAGCATAAGTAGTACATAGAAAAAATAGCAAGAGCAGTGCAAATGGGGAACTTTACAACACTGAGACCCTACATCCAAACAAAACACAACAATACTTCCAGTGGAAACCAATGACTGGCCTTCAAGGGCACTGTACTCACTCAGTGTATACACAAACACTAAATCAGTACAAATGCCAATAATACATAAAACAATGTTTGTCTAGTTACTCAAGAAATATAAATAAAAACACACTCACTTTACCTCTTCCTAGGCAAAGGAGACATCAAGAAAACAGCAGCAAACTGAAGGGTAGATGAGGTGAGGGAAAGAACATTACCACAGTGCTGGGAGCAGTGGTGAGGGCGGTTGGGGTGTACGTAAATTAGTGCAGCCACTATCGAAAAGAACTGACAGGATCCTACTCTACCACTCCTGAGTGAGCGCACGGATAATTCAGCCATCTATGTTTACTGTTACACTATTCATAGCAGCTACGAGCTGGAGCCAGCCCTGTGTGTACCAACGAAGAAACTCATCAAGAAAACAGGGCTAGATATACAATGGAGTTTCATTTTCGCCATGGAAGAATGAAATAATTTCATTTGCAGGAAACTGGATGGAACTGGAGATCATCATGTTAAGTGAAATAAGCCTGACTCAAAAAGACAACTATCACACATTTTCTCTCATATATGGAATGTCAACATAAAAAAAAAAACAAGACATGAAAATAGACAAGAGACTATTTGGGAAGTAGAGTATCAGGAGGAGGAGACAACAGGGTAACAGGAGGTGAATACGATCAAACTACATGATATGCATATATGAAAATGTCCAAACTTGTAATTTTACACAATAAATATATACTGATTGAAAAAGCAAAAAAAAAAAAAAAAAAACAAAAACAAAAAACATGAAATTGTCAGGTGATCTAGCTATTTCACAGATAGATACTAAAGGCAATTAGAAACAGATAAACAAAAACATACCCATAAAGGTTCACAGCAACATTTATTAATGAAAACTGAAAATGCTCATTATCAGTCAGGGTTTGACACACGCTGTGACAGGCCCTGAAAATGAAGACTTCCTAGTTTGTCTGCTTGTCTTTTTTTTAATGACTTTTCAAGACAGGGTCTCTGTGTAGCCCTGGTTGTCCTGCAACTTGTTCTGTGGACCAGGCTGACATCAAACTCAGAGATCCACCTGCTTCTGCCTCCCAAGTGCTGGGATTAAAGGCATGTGCCACTGTGCCAACCTGTTTGTTCTTTCATGTACAAGTGTTTTTGAGAATTACAAGACACCCAGTTAGGGGCCCAAGAAATGTGAGTTTCCACTTCCCACAATGCTTTCTGGCTTATTTCAACCTTAAGTTCCAAGATCAGAAAGCACAGGGAACTAGATCTCTAGTCCATTCTTTGAAACACTACTGAATTCTGGAGACCCCCAATGCTTGTCAGCCTGAGGCTTCCATAGCAAGGTGGCAGAGTATCCCTATGCTCCTATTCCCGACCTGAGGGTTTACTGGGAGAAGTCAGTGCCACCTGTCTTGAGCTGAGAAGGCTGGTGCAGCTGCTGTCCTTCAGAGCGAAGAGGCTCCAGCATGTCTAACCTATGAGTCCTCCCTGCCATGGCTCAGCAGGATACTGAATCTCCTCCTTGGAGCATAGAAGACTTTAGCACAGCAACTATGCTCTCTCCTCCATGCAAAAGGCAGGGGCTGGACTCACCGTGTGAGCATTGTTAATCTTCTTCACTTCCCACTGGCCTTCCCCTGTATAGGTCAGCAGGGAGATGGCCCCATCTGAGCTCCCACAGGCCAGGATCAGGCCATAGTCATGAGGGGCCCAGCATACAGAGTTCACTGTGGAGAGGAGGCACAGTAAGCAGGGTTTCATCCTACATCCACTATTTTGCTAAAATCTTAGAAAAACCACAGGGATTGCTAGTGACCAGTTGACATTTGGCCAAATAAGGACAAATTAACACCTAACAGCATTTTCTAAGTCTGTCTTCACAAAGTGAGGAGGAGGGCACCCCGAGATTCAAGGCTGAGTCTTGGGAAGCCTCACTGTTCTTTCTTTTTTCTTTTGGTTTTTCGAGACAGGGTTTGTGTATCCATGGCTGTCCTGGACTCGCTTTGTAGACCAGGCTAGCCTTGAACTCACAGAGATCCACCTGCCTCTGCCTCCCCAGCGCTGGAATTAAAGGTATGCACCACCACGCCCAGTGCCTCACTATTCTTACTGAACCTGTTTGGACTGGCTTTAAGTCTTGGGGACTCAGCTGTGGACTGACTAATGGAAAGGTCAACAATGTCCAAAGGATGGACAACAGCAAGGGAAGGGAGCTTGGGACATGACCAGAACAGGGGCCCTTCCCACCCACAAGACCCTCCTACTCACCTCCAACTTTACATACCTGAGGAGTCGTGTCCGGAGTGCTCATGGGTCTTCTCCCAAGTGCCATTTTCCTCCTTCCAGATAATGACTTTCCGGTCATAGGAACAGGAAGCCAGGATATTGCCATACATGGGGTGGGCCCAGGCCACTTGCCATACTGGCCCCTCATGTCTGCAAGGGAGGGGGTCAGAGGTTGCTCAGAGGGTCACAGGACCCACAGGGCCACTTCCTTCTGGAGAGACAACAGAATGTTCCCACTGTCTTAGCATTTTGAGGCAGGGTCTCACACTATGTAGCTCAAGTGAGCTTTGAGCTTGGGATCCTCCCAAATGCTAGGACAAAAGGTATGTGCCACCACACCTAAATTTGGTGTGTTTCTACTAGGTTTAGAATGAGAACTCCACATCTTGAAATGAGTTACAAAACATGGAAGTGCCTCTTTGTCAAAGCCAAATAACAAGTGGCAGGCCTTCCAATCTGATTTCAAAGTCGGAATGAGCACAAATGATATTCTCAGACAGCTACAGTAAGATGAAAACACATCTGACTTTTCTTAGTAACAGAGAAACAGGTCTATTGTCACTACTGGTGTTTCCAGTCTACATCCAAAATAGAAGGAAATGGTAAATTCAGAATCATGCAAATAAATGTGATTGTTTTCCCTGTCCCAGTTCACCAAACCTTGCATTCTATCCATAGAACTCCTGCAGGGCCAGGTACCCAGGTTAGGAACCCACATTATATGAAAGGCTCTGATGGAAAGCAGAGACATGACCATGAAAACAAGCCAAGACCTTGAGGATTAGTGGGGAGAGAAAAACATCTGTCAAATACTCCCAGGACACCTGCCACGGGCAAACAGGCAGAACAACAGGATGTGTAAAGTTTGTCTTACGGGCCCAGCGAGATGGTCCAGTGGGTAAAGCACCTCCTGTGTAAGCCTGAAGACCCGAGTTAATCCCCAGCACCCATGGAAAGGTGGAAGGAGAGAACTCCACAAAGCTGTCTTCTGACTGCCACATATGGGCCTGCACATGTGTCCCAAGTAAGTTCATCTCATGATCATACTTCCTAAATGACAATCCAGGTCAAATGGCTAAATGTGTGCAGGATGATAGAGTGCAGTGTTCATTGCTTCTGAATATGGCACTGGCTGCCCACATCAAAGATATACTGAGGATGGGCCCTGGATGGAGTCAGGATTATCCCATCTGGGATTAAGCAGAGGAGGGCTCCAAGAGGCAACATGCCTCATTTGCCCAGGTCTCCTGGTAGAAGAGCTGGGGTTATACCTGAATGCACCTTTACCTCACCTCTGTTAAGGGGTCTGGGCTCTAAGCAACCTCATTGCTGAATGCACTCAAGATTGCTCTGAATTTGTGCTTTCACCCTTCCTCCCAGGCCCAAGAATCAAGTTCTCCCTGAGACCTTCTCCAGGCTTGTTTACACTTACCCTCTGAGGTCTGCAATGAGGATCTGCCCTCCATTTCGCACATCAAAGATTTTGACTGACCTGTCCGAGGAGCAGGTTGCTAGGCGGGTACCATAATAGTCCATCTGTGCATCATGCTGCAAGAGGAGGAGGACAGCTGGGGAAGCCTGCAGGATGGGTGGGTAAGCCCCTAGCCAGGGCCTAGTATAGATCAGAATCTACCCAGACTCAATCTCAAAGAATCATCACCCCTAGACAAGAAGCTAATATGATGGCATTCTCACTTCCTTGCCAGGCAATGTCCTTGTGGAAGGGACCAAACAAACCAAACTAAGCTGGTTGTGCCAGACCTTCCAATCCTATTCTGTGAGTGGGTACAGCAGGGAAAACTGACTTCACTGTCTTCTGCCTCTTTGCAGGGCCTTTTCTGATCGCAGGCTCCATGGGCTATTGGGAAAAACCCCTAAGGCTCAGTTTAGCCCAAGACTCCAAGGCTAATAACTAAGAGCAGGACTCAGATTACTTCAAACTCCATGCAGCTCCTCTCTGAGACACTGTGGGCTGGACATGCAGGTACGTGGTCCTCTTGCTGCACGAAAGTCCTGGATAGTCTGGGACCTTCTTCCTAGCAGTGTGTCTAGTGCTCCAGACGCTGTGCCCATAGGAAACAAGGCTTAAGTATCACTGCTCCCATGGAACCAAATTTGACACCATCTGGGCTACGGCTGGCCGCTGCTTCGGTTCTGGGCCTATTTCTGCAGCATGTTTTATAAGCTCCTGCAACAATAGTTCCATGGTGGCTGGCTCACCTATCCAAGTGGTTGCTGCTTTCCTCTCTGTCCCACCCTGTGGGTTTCAGGAATAGTCAGCTGTCACCTGGAGCAGATATAACCTTTCTAAAAAGGTGCTATGTTGACTTATTTTATAACCCAAATAGTTGATTGTAAAAGGTAGAATAAGACTACGTCAATTATCAGGAATGGACCCGGCTGAAATAGTAGTGCCTCTTACTAATGCTGAGATTATGTCATTGTGGGTAATCAATGAAGATTGGCAAAGAGCTTGCAGTAATTATAAGGAAGAAATTAAAATTATGACATCCATATGGAAAGAGATGACAATTAATGCAGGGGACAAAATTGCCCAACTGCTGCTGTTTCCTTACACCAAGGGCAAGGTTGTTCCAATAGACGGAACAGGAGCAGTCGAAAATAGTGGAAAACGTGTGTATTGGCAAACAATGGTGAGTGATACGAGACCAAAATTAAAAATACAAGTGAATGGTATTGAAATAGAAGGATTGCTTGACACAGGAGCAGATGTCACTGTCCTCTCACATGAGTCTTGGAATTCAAACTGGCCACTTCAAAGGGTTCCTACACATTTTATAGGAATTGGTAAATTATCACATGTAAAACAAAGTGTACGATGGCTTAACTGTGTGGGACCAGAAGGGCAAACAGGGAAGTTGAGACCTTATGTGGCTGATGTACCCATAAATTTATGGGGAAGGGATCTCTTACAACAATGGGGTACTCAAATTAATATTCCTACAATGCCAGAAATAACAAACGATGAAATGATGGATGCTTTTGAGGAAGGTATTGATATGTATACTCAACAATTGCAAGCAATGTCTAGTGTCCAAACACAGGACACCCCAGACATTGAGATTATAGATACTTTTGAGGAAGGTATTGATGTGAGTACTCAACAACTGCAAGCTATATCTAGTGTCCAAACACAGGACACCCCAGGTATCGAGTTTCCAAATTTATACTAGGGGCCACTGCTGAAATTCCAACAGCCCTTAGCACGCACCTCTCTGGCGTCATCCACTTGTCCTTAAATAGGATCACTCCTTGTTCCACCTGCTTCAGCTTAATTTGGGCTCTGCCCACTTAGCAGTTGAAAGCAATGCCAGGTCATAAAGTCTTTCCTTGTTTCACCTGGCTTCAACCTTGTTTTTCAGTCCAAAGAGACTCCCTCTCATTTCACCTGACTTCATCCATAAGCTTATAAGCTAATTGCTCACAGCAGTTGATCTTCATGCCCCGGATTAAGAGACTGTATCAGAAACTTAGGTATTCACTAAATCTAACTTATATTAACCTATCAGCCCCTACAGTGCTATATGGAACTTAACAGTCCTTTGTCATATCCCTACTCAAGGAAAATGATTCTTCTGGAAGTCATCTTTCTACTGGGTCGGGCCTTGTTCTCCTGGCAGGCAGGCTGAAGGTTCATTTCAAAACCATTTTCAGTAGAGTACTAGCATACTGGGAAGGGCATAGTATCTAGGATGGAGAGTCTATCTCCTTAACTTATCTGTGGTACAACCTTCGAAAGTTAGCTGATTTCTTTAACCTTCAGTTTCCATATCATTAGAAGGGGCTAAGGAGCACAATGGCTGCAAGGCTCCTTGAAGCCTTACCAGGGTACTGAATGGAAAGTACTTAGGATGTGAACATTTAGTGAGCATGCAAATGTTTTTAACTTCTATACTGCCTCATCTGGTCCCCAGGAGGAAACCAAGTTAGGATACTGGCAAGGGTGTCTAGATTGGATCTTATTGCCCATGAGCCCACACCAGCTCCAGCCAGGTGGTCTCACAGCTAGATTGCCCACTACCAGAACCAACATAATGCACAAGTTTGCGTCAGAACACTAAAGCAAGTGCCAGTGGTCAAGCTGGGAGGTCAGGGACCTTACTAGAAAGACAGAGGCCACTGCGCCTGGGCCCTGCTCAAAGGCTGCCTGCACTGTTTGGCTCCAGGAAGCAGCTGTGTTTCCTAATTGGAGGCTTCGACCTCTGGACCTTCCCCAGCAGCTCTGCAGTGTGCCCTGAGGATTGACTTGAGGTCCAAGGGCCTGGTGTGGCCTCCTCTTTGGGGTAGAAGTATATCAGCCTCTGCCCTTAGGTTTTCACTGTGGCTACCAGACTTCCTACTCTCCCTCACTGGCTCCCTTCCAATGGAGCTAAGCACTGGCCTTAGGAGGAAGACGGGAAGATGACTGTCAAACCTCTGTAGCCTTACTCTCAGGGCAGGGGACTGTGCTGGTCAAAGACTGAAGGGCCTGAGTTGCACAGCAGAACCAGGTTCTCACGGCAAAGACAAGCTGCTGTCAAAGACCTGCCAACTCAGAGGTCATGGGAGAAAGATTAGACCCCCAGAGGCTATGCCCTGCTGGGGACTAATACACAGTCCAGACCCTACAGAGGGGAATGCCCATGTCCAGGCCCAGGAGAAAGGCTGATACTTACAATCATGTCCTCATGAGAGGTGTCCACGGTATTAATGACTGACACCTAGAACCAAAGACACTCTGTAAATTCACTGGCAGCAGCCACAACAGTCATATCATTAAAGCATCATTTGTTTCTGAAGTTCTTAGGGGCATTTGCTCATTCATTCACTGGCATGCTTGTTCTATAAACTTTTTATTTCTCTTGAAACTGGCTCTCATTATGTACTTCAGTCTGGCCTTGAACTCAGTATCCTCCTGCCCTCAGCCCCCCAAACGCCAGGCTATCTGTACATTTTTACCTCCACCTAAGCACCTTCTTTGAGCACTGTGTGAAGGACCACAAGGTGTGAAGTGGAATGGCGGTTCTTGCCTCAGAGAAGGTCACGTGTAAACAACCTGCCAGTAGCCAGATCAACAATGCTGTGGTTTGTGTGGGCAGGAGGTACCCAAGATGAGGGTGATACACACAGTGGCCTTAAGTGATGAGAACTTTGTTGCTCAGGAAGAAGATATAATCCAAGCAGAAAAGGGTCCTGTGGGCAAAGACAGTCTGGGAACTTGAGGTCAGTGAGCCTGGCAGCAGGCTGACATCTCCTTTCTGAATCACAGAGATTCTGACCACCCAGACAGCTTATGTGGAACAGGTTATAATTCAAGATCAGGACTTGATTTAAGTTGCTTCTGAAGCTACTCTTTGGCCTCCTATGAACTGTGAAAGACCTGCCTAGACAGACTTTCACCTAGTGGGACCCAGGTTTGACAGTTTGTAGAGGCAGAAAGCAGTGACAGCATCAGTTTTAAGTCAGCCTCCCCTGAGCCCCAACTAGCTAGACTCTTGCATACACAAACACCCTGGACAGCTATGCTACTTCTCTGCTGGAGAAGGTAGGTTCCCTGAAACCATATGTTGCTTTGACATATTCTCTGTCTGTTGTATTACATAGTTCTAGCTGGCCCAGAACTCACTATGTAGGGCAGGCTGGCCTCAAACTCGAAGATTCACCTGCCTCTGCCTCCTGAGCACTATCACACTGCTCAGCTTTGAATCTCTTTATCTAGCACAATGTTTTAAAGATAGAAGGAACTCAGTCACTATCCACTGAATTAATAAATGAGCAAATAGCCGGGCGGTGGTGGCGCACGCCTTTAATCCCAGCACTTGGGAGGCAGAGGCAGGTGGATCTTTGTGAGTTCGAGGCCAGCCTGGTCTACAAAGTGAGTCCAGGACAGCCAAGGATACACAGAGAAACCCTGTCTCGAAAAGAAAAAAAAAAAAAACCAAAAAAAAAAAAGAGCAAATATAGACATTTTTTTCTTGGCTCAGCCACTATTAAATTCTTGAGAGGGAAGAGGGAACTGAAAAGGTGGCTTCTATCTGAGATTGACATTTCTCACCATTTCCCAAATGTCACCTTTTCCAGTCACACACTTTGCAGTTACCAAAGCCTGACTCTTCAAGGCAGGTGTGGTGATGCAGGTCCTTAACACTCTGGAAGCTCAGGAGGGTGGATCAAGAATTCTGGGCTACCCTGGGCTACTTTTCAGAAAGGTAGGCCCTGGGAGAGTATGGCAGCAAGGCATTCAGAAGGCACACACTAAGTACAGGTTTTCTTGAAAATTCAAAATACTCTAAAAAACGGGCTTGAGGGTCTGCAAAGACTAGAGGAAGAGGAATTGCACCTGCCTGCAGACACTGAGATTTTCCTGGGAGCGTCAAGAGGCACCAGGCACAATCAATTATAGCCAATAGAAAGACTAAGTAACTTAAGGAGCCAGCGAAAGAAAACTTTTGCCAAATCCACACTGCTGGGAACAAACCTAACTACTAACCCTCTACCATCTAGCCCACAGTCCATGCTACCAGATTACTGCCCCTCTCCCCTCAACACACATCAATATAAGGTTGATGGTGTGCTCAAGAATCCCCACAATCCAGACTGGATGAGGGGAAAGTACTTTGAAAGCTGACATTTCTTTCTGACCATTCTCAGCCAGCAGCCATGGGTTGTAATCCACACTTTGGGATGCTATGTGTTTTAAAGCTCTTGAAGCAATTCTCTGGAGCACAGTAAGAAACAACACTCAAAACAATTCAGCTCATCAGAATTACATCAGTTACAAATTTAGAATGAACCAGCCTAAGAGTCTCCAACTCAGCAACAGAAGAGCCAAAGGCCAACAGAAGAGGGAGGCATCTCCTTGCACAGCTGTGCCAACCACGGTCTAAGACTTCCAGAGGGCGGTTCTCGTTCATTCACTCAGTGACTCAGAGGGCAGTGAAGATACACCACAAATACCACGGAAATTCAAAAATGTAACAAAAAGCCAAGACGATGCCCTGGAGCCATTCAGCTAGGCCTCCCATCAGTTTCTCGAAGGGCCCATGACACCTGGGAGCCCTGTGTCTAAGCAACTGATCACTCCACCACTTGTGCTGAGGTAGTAGGTGGCAGGACCGAATGATAGGAGGATTTGGATCTTAGCTAGCCACTGCCCAAGTGTTGATGACAGCTACGCGCAGGCAGGGGGTGTAAGCGAGAGTGGGAACGTAGTAAGGGCTCGTTAGACAGCAGCTCCTATGACAGCTTTGGCTTTTTTTCCAATTACGGAGGACGAGACACGAAATGGGCCGGAGGTGGCACAGCAGCCTGGGCCTCTGAGTCCCAGAAGGCCAGCGGCCTTGCCATAAACTCCTGCTCTGAGACCCACAGAGGCAGGACATGCAAACCTTGATGAGGTGGAGGTGGATGGCCCGAAGGCCACGATTATCTCGGGAACCGCAATACTCACCATAGCTGCAGCAGCGGGTACTCACGGACTCGGACGTGGCAGCTCAGAACGCCTCACTTCCGGTGCCGGCCCACAGCCGGCAGGCCGTCACCCATGAGCTTCCGGTCAGCAACACACTCGACTCACACAAAGGTTCCGTGCCGTCTGGAACCTGCCCCCCCCCCTCCCGCGGCTCCGCCCTTATCTTGGCCGACCTTGGGACTCTGGTCGCTGTGGCGATCTTACTTGCGGGATTTTATAATCTGAAGCTGCCACTAGCGTGTTTTCTATCTAGACCAGGATGTTCAGATTCCTGAGAAGCATATATAAAATCACTAGTGATTACACTTCACCCTTCTTTTCTGCGGGTTCTGGGTCTCGCTGGTATATAATGAACGTTGGACACAATCCCCAGTGTCCCCAATCGTTAGCCCACCAGCTTTCTTCTTTTTTTTTTTTTTTGGTTTTTCGAGACAGGGTTTCTCTGTGTAGCCCTGGCTGTCCTGGACTCACTTTGTAGACCAGGCTGGCCTCGAACTCGCAAAGATCCGCCTGCCTCTGCCTCCCAAGTGCTGGGATTAAAGGCGTGCGCCACCACTGGCCGGCTACACCAGCTTTCTTAAGGGACAGCAAGCCAGAGTCTCTAATACCCGGAGACTGTGATTGTTGCAAGGGAGAGCCCCCAGCCCCACACCCCTAGCTTTTGGTTTTCCACACAAGCACTGTAAGGCGGGGTGCCCAGCAGCAGAACAGCTCCTTAGGCGCAAATGGTCCCAACCTCCCACCCACTTCAGACACCTAGAAGCCAAGTGGCTCAGAGTAGAACCTCCACTCCCTAAAAGCTAAGTCAGAATCCTTTCTGGTCCTATGTTGAAACACATTAAAAACCTTGGCTGGAGAGAGCTACCAGCAAGATGCCAAAACTGTGTGAAGGGGTTTTGGAGAGGGCACAAGAGGCAGCTTTATATGCCGCCCGCCCCCGCTCCCCGGCCTCCCCCCATGCCTTTGAGATCTTTTTTTTATCCTCCAATGGAGAAGTATTGCAGGGATGTGAAGAGGTGGTACGTAGGGTAGAACAGAGAACAAACTTGAGGGAGCTCCTTGACCTTCTATTCTTCAAGGCACAGGCCTCTCTGTAGCCGCACCACTAATCCTTCAACTGATAAGGCCAACTTCCTTTTCTCTGAGCCTTACTTTTCTCCAGTGAAAACTGGTGACAACAGGCACTGTACATGTAAATATAATGCATGAGGTGTCATTATTACTGAGGGTATTCACTGCTATAAATCCTGAAGCTGAAGACACTGAGGATCTGGGATAAGAAGCAGCAACATAAGATATTTTCAGGTAGACTGAAAGGTGCGGTGTTATAAAGCTTTGGAGTGCTGACTGACTAAAAGTGGAAGGTTATCAGAACCTCATCTACTTCTGAGGGTTCATTCTTTGCCTCTTTGAGTGGCTGTCTCTGTTAAGTGAGAAGCACAGGACAGGTGAAGTATCTCTTATCTGAAATACTTGAGATCAACAAACAGTGTTTCATTTTAGTTTTGTGAACATTTGCATATTCATTAGATATTCTGGGATGGGATCCAAGACTGATTACACAATTCATGTGTTTTATATACTCTTACACACATAGTGGGAATTGATATATTTTTAATAATTTTGTGGCCAAAGCAAAGTTTGGTTGTGTGGGGTTTCCTATTTGTGGCATCATGTTGACACTCAGAAAGTTCGAGATTTTCAGATTCAGGGTGCTCAACTTGTAATACCCACTTTGAAAATTGATGTTGGTTTAAATGAACTTTCAAACTGAAAATGTGTTTGAAAGTTAGATGGAGTCACTGATGCTTCATCTGGGGTCCAGTTCAACTTGTGAAGAGCTGGGATTTTGTGTACATAACTTGATGATTGTTTTTCAGCCTGGCACATTTCCTTTTCTGTGAGAGGTTTGCTAGATTCAAATTACTAGGTAGGCTGGTTAATGTTAGCTTTGGTTTTGGTTTTGGTAACTTGACACAAGCCAGGGTCATCTGAGAAAAAGGAATTTCATTGAGTAGCTGCATCAATCCAATTGGCCCATAGGCAAGTCTGTTGGGCCATTTTCTTGTTGACTGGTGTGGGAGGGTCTAGTCCACTGTGGGTGGTGACACCCTTAGGTAGGGGGTTGCGGTCAGTATAAAAACGTCAGGCCATGAGGAACAAGTCAGTAAGCACTATGCCTCCATATTTTCTGCTTTAGTTCCTGTCCTCAGTTCCTGCCCTGCTTGAGTTCCTGCCTCCACTTCCTTCAGTGAAGGACTGTGATTAGGATATGCAAACCAAATACACTCTTTCCTCCTTAAGTGTCTTTTGGCCATCGTGTTTTTATCACTGCAATAGAGTGCAAACTAAAGGTTCCTCTTTGCTTGCTTCCCTCCTCCTTTGTAAGGGGTGCCACCTATAATCTGTGTCCACCTTTTACCTCTGGTTTATCTCAGACCACAGTCAGGCCACTTATGGTTTCCTCCAATTGCTTCCTTTCTCCTCCCTGACACTTTGCATCTAAGTAACTCTGTTCTTTTTTTCCTGAGACCCTTCCTCCCAAGCCTTCTCTCTGAGATGGATTAATGATACATGGAAGGTCCCTCAGATGGTGGGAGCTCAAACGTATTGATCTAGGGAAAAATTTCTTTCCCAACCAGAGACTCAACTTTCCCGAGTTCAGATCTGTAGAGAGTGGGTGACCCAGCTGTCTTTTGGAAAAAGGCCTTGGGATGGTTACCATGCCTGCGTTTCCACGTGTGCATTTATTGTTATTGCTTAGTATAGTGTTGAAAAGGCAGACAACTCCCATTGGTTACAAAGAGCACAAGCCAGAGATACAGAGAAATAAAGTGTACAATAAGAGCACAGTCACTTCCCAGCCCCAATTGTTCCAGAGCCCCCCAGAGCCCAGGCAGCTTATGGAAGCTGGAGGCGGCACCATTCCCTCGCTACTCTGTTATAAAAGATGTGCAGAGAAGAGTTAGCAAAGTGTGGTGACTCCGAGAGGAAGGGCCCTGGAGGGAGAGCACCACAGACATTACAAAACAGACCAAGGGCCTGGAAGGGTCCAAGCAGCCTCAAACCTTTTGTTTTGGGAGGAGGGGGTGAGGGCAGCTACCCAGGGCCTAGGGTCCAATGCCTTGGGTGGGTCGGATCTCTATATTAAACCAGATGGTTCCATTTGGACCTTGGAAAATACTTTGGGGGCTCTTAGGGGCTGATTGGGTCTTGGTGGTTCAGGAAGTATCCTCACTCTTAGGGTTCTCCAAGGGTAGGGCTTCAGATACTAGAGCAGGAGAGAGTTGGGTGGAAAGTTTGTCAGTGTGTGGTTCAGTTGACAGCCTCCTATAGCTACAGCAAGGGTGCCAAGACATACAGGCAAGACATTTTTGTATTCCAAAGATGCTAAAACTCTGAATTAGTAAGAGATGACCCCTCCAATAACCCAAATAAAATAACCAAAAGCCATTTTAGAAAAGGCATACAGGAAGTGTTTCCCTGCTGAGTGGTTCTGATGAGCCCGAATGTTCTCTCCAAGTGCTGGGTCTGGGAGAGGTCCTCCTTTCCCATCCAGACAAGGGACACATGGGACCTGTTCTAGCACAACTACAGGAGATAACTTGTTGGGTGAGGCTTGGTGGCCTCTCCTGAAAATTCCAGGGCTTAAGGGACAAGTAAGTTGATGGCTTCCCAGAATTTTGGATGTTGTTTTGTCTGTTCCGACAGGTCATTCTGCACATAGAGGCTCCGAATAGACAATGATTACAATGGGGGCGACACATACAGTGACAGGGTCCAGAGTCTGGAGTAAGAGTTGGGCAGTGGATCTGGCAAAGATTTTAACATTTCTTCAGAAGAACAGATGTGAGGGGAAATCTTGTGAACCGGGAGAGGGACGTACTTCCCATACTAATACATCTGAGAGGGACAATAATTAAAACACGTGGCTGGTACCAGACAAGGGGATGGAAGAGAAATTCTAGAATTGGGCTTCAGTCTATGTAAGAAATCAGAAGGTTTAAAAGGTGGCTTTTCAACAGGCACAGGGATACAGTGGCTCTTTATGAACCAGAAACCCAGGATGGGGTGAGCTCTGGCTTGGGAGCAGCCAGTGCTACATCTACTCTCAGAAGTAGGGTCCCTCCCTCCAGTCAGCTCTGTGCTGTGGTTGGAATGAGGATAGGCATGAGGGGGTGACTGGAGAAATGGAGGTGCTCCTGGATCCTGGAAAGCTGAGAGCAGCGAGTTGAGCCTTCCCCCTCTCCTGCACAGATAGGTGACCCTGAAGTGCCCACTGCCAAAGTGCAGGTTCCCTTCTGGGTGCTCATCTGTTGTCGTCTGTTGTCCCTCATCTATCCGAAGTTGTGGAGCACATTGATGCACTTACAGAGCACAGAGGATGGGAACGAAGGGGGCAGGCCCCATGCTAGAAAAGAGTAGAGATTGCCTATGTTCTGCTTGTTTTTGTTTTTTAAATACATAGACACACCAGCAACACCTGTGTGAGTCAGAAGAGCCAGCCGTGGAAAGCATAACCATTGCATAGTATTAAATGAGCAGAGACGGTGAATTCTTTATTTACAATTATTGTCTAGATAAAAAAATTCATAAAAACAGATGAATGGTCATAAATTATTGACCCCCTAATGGGGTAAACTGCCAAACGTACCCCATGCTGCTAGATATAGGACGCAGAAGTGCAAGCTTTGTGTACTACAGTGAATTCTGGCAAACCAACCATCTCCTGTGTAGGTGTGTGCATGTATGGAAGAGTGTGGATGTGTGAGAGTGAGAGGCTGGGGCATAAGCTATCTCTCATTCCTAACCTCAAGAAGCCAACACTGATGTCAGGCCTCCTTGCTAGTTTCCTCTGCTCCCTGTCTGAGAGGCTGGCTGTGCTTAGAGAACCCCTTCCTGTTTGTCCTTGCCGAAGGGCCCTGGTTTCTGAGCACAGCAAACCTGGTGGCATGGAATGACATCATAGATGCATGATTGAATGAAGAAGGGCAGTATGAAAACTGTGACAAAGGAATTCAACCCCCCCCACGCATACAAAAAAAATCAAAAACCAACCGAACAACAACAACAAAAAAAGCCCCAAACCAAAAAGCCTATCCTGTTCAAGGCTGCCCCAGGTCTCCTTTCCTTTCTTGGAGGGGTGCTGTGGGCTGGGTCTGGTGGTGTCTGTTCTGGAATCCAGTGAGCATATCTAGAGCCAGTCCACCACTGTTGGAGAGGCAGCTTTCTCTCTCTCTCTCCTGGATGCATTCAGAATCCTTTGAGATATTCTTCCTTACAGAAAGATTGTGGCCAGGTGGGAGGGGCAGACTTTGAACCCCAAACCAAAACTCAGGTTTTCCCACAGCCATCCAGATGTGGGCCCTCCCAGCTGACTATGGCTCTTCTCCCAAGTGGCTGTCGTCTTGTTCAGTGACGAGGTCTCTGGGCCTGGAGGAGGGCTGGGGGCCAGGCTGAGGATCGAGGAGCAGTGGTGGGAAGGGTGGGAGTGAAGGATGGAGCTCACAAGTGAGGCCGAAAGTGTGTGGTTTCCCTCGAAGCATGGGACACCATCGATCATGGTATTCAAAATGTCTTTTGCACTGTACAAGTTTATGGAAAAAGATTGTATGCTGAAAAGTCTTAAAGCAAACTTTGTATTAAATACAAAAGTTGTCTTATGAAAAAAAAGCTGAGACCCACAAAGTGCTTAGCAGTTAAGAGGCCGACAGACAAGCTCTTCCAGAGTGGGATTACTAGTGCTGATATTGTTGGGGGAAGGGATAGCCACCTTTTCTCACCTGTGATATGGGAAAATATCAGAATGGCTTTCTGTCTGGGAAAGCAGGAGTTGCTGTTAAAAGGCTACAGTATGTATTGTGACTACAGGAAGACAATTTGGTTTAAAAATCACACTGAATACATCTCAATGTACACATCATAAGGTTCATACGGATCTAAATAGTGCAGAGAAAAAAGGCTATTCTTCAAAAGGAAAAACAAAAGCAGCAAGCCATACCAACTCTCATCCAATATGTCGGCAGTGCGTATGCTGCTGTTTATAAGGAGAGAAACTCCTAAATTACTAACTTAAAAAAAAAAGAAAAGAAAATCAACACAATAGCATTTGTAATATCTGAACACTACCTAGACTCACAGACGGCGAGCGCCAAAGACAACTCAGTTCTGAAATGCTCTCTGTAAACTCAAGCGAGTTTCATTGAGAGAAAAGCCTTCTACGGGTGCACTACAGACGCTGGCGTCATGGGACCTGGAAAGTCATTCTTGTTGCAAACCCAGGAAGCCTTCTCTCCTCTTCTCCCTTGTCTATGGTGGAGCATGTCGCTGAGCTCCTCAGGGTGGATCCTCGGGAGCCTTTTTGGCTTTCTGCCTGAGCTTCCCACAGTGGTGACATTATTGAACGGAAATAGCAGGCAAAAATCAGAGCATGGCTATCGTAAAACGTCAAGGATGCAGTCCAGGGGGTGTGTCTGCTGGCCCAAGCTGTTCATTAGCATCTTGGCCACCACTGTCCTTCAACCACACAAATAGCCAAAGACATTATCTACAGGTTTGTAAACAAATTACATTCTTCTTGTAGGACATAAAGTTAAAATAGAGCAATTTAAGCAGAAACAAGGCAACATGCCGGCAAAGGAACTTTATATATCCATGTATATATATGTATATATATATAATATCTACCTATCTATATGCACGTATACAGTCTCCAAGAAGTATACGTTGATATAGATACAAAGAAACAGATATAACCTCATGAGTGTCTGTAGAGTTCTTGGTTCCATTGGTGCAAACCTACTCTGTGATTTCAAAAAGTTATTAAATTAATGTAGACATCTGAGACCATGCTGGGCAAGCATTTGGAACCTCATAGACCAGTAGACTGAATGAACAGCAGTCTGTTTGCAGTTCCTGTTTGCAGTTCCCGCCTAAGAAAACAAAACAAAACTAAAAAAGGAAAACAAAAAACAAACAAACAAACCACCAAAAAACCCAAAAACCTCCCCATCCCAACCCTCCAAGAAGCAAATGAGGGAGGAGATTAAAAGTGTCCCGGTACATTCATGCTGGGAACGCAGTGGCCGGCGGGTTCATGGCTGGTCCGTGTCTGGGCTGGAGCCTAGAAGGGTTCTTTTTAAAAAGTAATTTATTATTATTATTATTATTATTATTATTATTATTATTATTATTTTTTGGAAAAAAAAATCCACGCCACTCTCTGCTCCAGACGACCCCAGGGCAACCGGGCCCATGGCCTAGGCGTGAAAAAGAAAGAGTTCAAACAGCATGGCAGCCAGAGAAAGGGTCTGTGTGTGGAAACGGGTTCTCTCTCTGCTGTGTGGGTTCCGCCCAGTGCTCATTGCTGCGTCGGGGAGTCGGTGCCTGGAAGGGTGTACACCTGGAGGCGGGTGGCGGCGGGTCCATGAGGGTGGCCAGGCGACAGGGGCCTCAGCTAAAGCGACGTCTCCAGGCTGTGGATGGGGCTTCCTGGACTTGAAGAGGTAGCTGATTTGCTCGTGTCGGTCGTCAGGTTGATCCCGCTGTCGATGGCGCTATTGTTCTTGTTGAGCGAGGACGGCGGGCTCGAGTTCTGCTTGAGCGCGGCATCTTCTTCCAGGTCGGTGTCATCGATGAGGGGGATGTGGGGCTGGGAATCTTCGATCCGGAATTCAGGATGAGCCATGAAGTTATGGATGGAGGTTCGAGACTCGGGTTTTTCTAACCCTTCATAGAGAGAGCTACGGAACGCCTTCACGACGCGGATCTGCAAGGGAAACATGTTGGTCAGGAGTGGGCTGGCCCCTTCCGGGGACTTGGAGGAGGGCTGGGGGAGGGGAGAGCACGCAGGCGGCTGGGATCCACAGTCGCTGGTATTATGAGCATCGATGGGGACGGGATGGCAGAGGGCTTGGGGGTTTCATCCATGAGTTGGTTTTTAAAGTGGCTTTGGTTTGGGTCAGAACTATGGTATTAGTGGGGACTATAAAGCACCATCACAGAGGTGCTCGGGCAGTTGTAAACGGGAGCATGGTCCACTCCGAAGGGCACCCGACCTAGTGAGAGACTGAGCCTTGTTAATGTCACAGCAGACTTTGATCATGCAGGGAGGTTGGGGGCTGGGGAGAAGTAGGAAAGAGTCTATTTGCTAAAAAAAAAAAAAAGTGAATCTTCAAAAACCACACACAGTTAAGAAACCAAACCACATGGAACAGGTTACAGGTCACACAGAGAAGGAACAGGAAGGGAGACAGTTGGATGAGGTGGGATGAGAGGACACATGAGGGCCAAACAGAGAAGGGGACATCAAGCTGAGGCAGCAGAGCAAAGCAAAGCCAGGGAAGGCTTTCTGAGGTGCAGGGCTGCAGCAGCCGGGAAGCACAGAGGAGCCACACACAGGACCCTGGGGACAGGGAGCATGCCACAGAGGTCAGGGCCACACGCATACACACCAACACACAGCTACACTTGGAAGCCTGCACAATGTGAACAAAATTGTTTGTGCCCAGCGCCTCTTTCCTTCATGCATTTGGGAGATAAACACTCGAGTATGGGCTCAAAGTCCTGGCCAGCCATTACAGCTT
This sequence comes from Lophiomys imhausi, assembly GCA_907164525.1. Taxonomy (NCBI): domain Eukaryota; kingdom Metazoa; phylum Chordata; class Mammalia; order Rodentia; family Muridae; genus Lophiomys; species Lophiomys imhausi. The sequence goes on from CAJQZJ010032121.1 coordinate 7,223,466, forward strand.
GCTAAGGGGCTCCCTTGTTTCCTGGAGTTTGGGGTCTATTGCTTTGTGTTCTGAAAACACAAAACCAAAAAGAAAAAAAAAAAAAGACACAGGCCAGAAGTGGGCAGCTGACCCCTAGATCCCCTGCAGGTTTTGGAAGGCGGGGCAGGGTAGGGAGGGTTTGGCATTGCACCATAGTGAATAAGCCAGGAACTTCAGGTTTATTTTCTCCTCTAAAGAATGGGAGGAGTCTCTAGTCTCCAAGACTGGTGCAAAGAGCCCTGGATCTAGAATAGGAAGGGCCAGGTTGAAGTCCTGGTTTGGCCATTCCTCATGCCTTCCTGTAGAGAGCTACATCACTTGGTTGGTTGTGTTCTAAACTGCCTTACAGGGTGCAGAGGGATAGGAACATTCCTTGTGTCTTAAGGGGCCAATGGGACTTAGAATAAAGATGTCTCTCCCTCCTTTCCCAGTGCTGGCTCAGAGTAGGGCAAAAAGAGAAAACACAAGATGGCCCAATGCCACCAACAGCTGAAGGTCGCATGGCCTTGGTCATGGGGGCAGGAAGCCTCCCAGAGACAGTTGTGAGGAGGTACTTGGAGTCCCAGATTAGAGTTTCGCTAAACCAAGGAGCTCCTCTGTGGGCCATGGTTAGGGAACTTCCTGTTCTGAGGAGATACTTCTGGATGGCTCTATCTGCTGAGTCTGAGTCACAGCTGAGGGACAGCTTTCTGTTTCTCTGCTAAGTCAGGCTGCAGGGACAAGAATTCAACTTGGCATTGATCATTCAGCCTGCTTGGGCTCTGCTGTCTGGCTCTTTTTCCCCAGGCAACTCTCCTCCTTTGCCACCAGTCCTCTAGTAGCTACAACTTCTGCTTGCCTTCTGAAGAGCACTTTGTCCCTTCCCTGCCCTACATACTGGCGACCCCAGAGAACTCTGCTTGCTGGAATCCAGGTGAGTTGTCAAGCCAGTGGGAGTGGGGTCAGGCTGACTGAGTGCTGCTGTTCTGTGACATTCTCAACTGTCTTTGTCTTGGGATTCCCTATGCAGCATCTGTAAATTGTTTATTTTCTGTATTTTCTGATCTGATAAATTGGCGATAGAACCCTTGGGAATAATAATAATAATAATAATAATAATAATAATAAATAATAATTTTAAAAAAGGTATAACCTTAGTTTGTTCATCTTTTCTTTTTTTTTGTTGTTGTTTGCTTGCTTTAAGGGAAGGTCTCATATAACCCAGGCTGGCCTCAGGGGGTAACCATGAACTTTGGACTCTCTTTACCTTTACTTCTTGAATGATTATCTAAGGGACTGGGAATCTAATCCAGGGCCTTCTGCATGCTTGGCAAACATTCAGCAAACACTAGGCAAACCCTAGCTGCTGGCTTCCTCATCTGCAAAACAGGAGTGCAAATATCCTACCCCTGCACCTGTACAGTGGTGCTCAGCCTTCTGAGGACTGGAATGCCTAAGATACTGGCTGGCTGGAATGTCTAGCATATGAAGGAAGTTAAGGGACCAGCAAAGGCCCTTGTCCTATGACTGACAACGCGGAGGGGACAACACACAATGAGATGAGGCCCTTCCACCCTCCCCCTGGCATGAAGACAACAAAAAGAATGAACTGCTCTGGACAGGACTGTGGGGACAAGACTTTTTGGGACACCCCGCCATGGCCATCTCAAGACTCCACTTCGGTTCTCTCTGCAGCTGAAATGGAAAAAAAAAAATAGGGGAAGAAAAAACAAAAGCAAAAATGTCTTCCATTTCCCCTGCCTAAAGACAGGTTTCAGGACAGAACACCCTTGGGAATGTGGGGGCAGGGAACAAGGCGGGGCCAGTAGGTAGGATTGTGAATGTTTGCTTTCAACAGCCTGGGGGACCTGGAGCTCTTGGGCACTGGGGTCTCTGGGGGGAGGCAGAAGCCTTGCTCTGAGGTGGGCTCCGCATACTCGAATGTTTACCCGGCTTCAAAGAAGCCAAGAGTCTGGGATCAATTCACACTCATTTCAGGCTCAAGGGTAAAGACTCACAACCTGTTTTAATTTCACTCTCTCTTGCTGAACTCTGTGTCCAGGGTTCTCTAGCCCTCTAGGAAACAAAGACATGGAATATTCAGACAGTCGGAGAGCTCAAGGGTCCCCCCAGAAGCAAGCCATTTCCTAGCCAACCCAAGCTTGCACCAAATCGGTTACCAGAATGCTAAGGAGAAACCCAGCTTTTCTCTTTGCCACTTTCTGCCTTGCTCCTCACCACAAATGCCATTCACATTGGCAGTTCTTGAAACCCAAGTCTAAAGGTGACATGGGGGCACATGGGGCTTTGTGTCTCTCTCTGTGTGTGTGTGTGTGTGTGTGTGCGCGCGCGCGCGTGCATCTGTCTGTCTATCTGTGTGTGTGTGTATGTGTCTCTCTCTGTGTGTAGAACCTTGCCCTTGGCATAGTGGGGCTGAAGCAACACTCAGTGTGGAGCCTCTTCAGACTTGTGAAAGACAGAGATGGCTTGAGCTGAGTGCGGAACCCAAGGAGGATGAGAAGGGAGGCTGGTTTGGATGAATGAGCGTGGTGCTCACATGGTTGACCAGTGGAGGTACTTCTATGCCTCTGTGGGCTAGAGGAACACAAGTGGGTACACCCTCCCTTTCTCCACACCTAGGGTGATGGAAGGGGTGCTCCTTCTCCTCTGGAAGGCTGTGGGCATCAGCATTGACTCCCAGATCTAATGCTATCCTCTGTGCTATCAAGTCAAGCCTGTCTGAAAGGTTGTGCAGAGTGGAGCACGAGGAGCTTCAGGACACACTCCTGTTGTTCTCCTGCTGTGTGGTCCTGGTCACATGGTGTCTCTGGCTACCCTGGGGAACCCTCCTGTCTGCATGGTGAGATGTATATGAAGTAAAGGAAGTGGAACTGTTGAATAGGGCTCGAGTACACAGCACCAATGGTGTGTCCTTGAAACTCTGGGTCAGGGTGAGAAAAGCTTCCAACTGCCCTGGGTTTTCTCCTGAATGCTCTAGACCTGTCCCAGCTGACCATGTCTCCCCACATGTACTGTCAGTATGGGGCCATCTAACAGCTGTGCTGTGGAAGGGTCCACAGTGGGTTCTCTAATAGAAGCTTCCCAATCTACCCCTTTGTGATCAACTCCTAATGACATGAAGGAAAGAGATTATTCCTTCTGGGCTACACAGGCTCCAGGCATTTGCCTCAGTAGGCATTCGGCAAGTCCTCTGCTGGGGAGATCCTGCAGAGAGAGTCTGGTAGCCCAGTTCCACCCACCCTTCTGCTTTCTATCTGTCAATCAGACCTTTCTATGGGAAGAAAGCTTTTTTTTTTTTTTTTGAGACAGGGTTACTTTGTGTAGCCTTGGCTGTCCAGGAACTTGCTCTATAGACCAGACTGGCTGTGAACCTACAGAGATCTGCCTGCCTCTGCCTCCAAAGTGCTGGGATTAAAGGTGTGCGCCACCACACCCAGTGAAAGAAAGCATTTTGATCTCTAATGGGACCTTGCCTGATATCTAGAGGGTCTTTGGGTCCCACGGGACCAGAAGACAGAAGCCACACTAGCAGAGGACCAGGGGATGACCATTTGATATCCAAACTGTGATTTTGGTGATAAATAAAAATGCCTCCTTTAAACCACACGGTTGACATCTCTCCTAGGAGGCAGCCCTCTTGGCAGAGGGATGGTCAGAGTGTTTTTGAAACCTCCCACCCATTGAAGGGCCCAAAGAGAATAAGACTTATAAACTGGAGCTTAGAGCAGAGGGTTCAAGTGGGAGGTTATTAAGGAGGCTGGAGAGGTACCACAGTGGAGGATGGGTGAGAGAGCTGAGCTTGCCCAACCTCTCTCAGCCCTGGAGGGAATGAAGGACCATGGGCCAAGATGGTTGATGAGTTTTGGTACAAAACCAGCTAGGTTTTCTTCCTATGACTGCTCTGAAGTTAGGGTTACATGGAATGAAGGAGGGATTGGTCTGTCTGGAGATGAGAGTGGGGCCCACAGGCCTGTCTGTAGAAGTGTGTCAGGGGCAGCCTCCTTGATGGCTCTGTGGTACTGCAGAAGGAAGGTAGTGCAAGAAAGACACTGCTGAGATGAGAGGGAGGTTTTGTGTTTTAGAATTTGAGTGCTGAGTTGACGGCCTGACTCAAGGATGACCTTAGAAGACCTGGGTGCTTGGGAATAAAGAATTGAGCTTGTTCCCTGGAGCCAGACTCCTAGAGGTCAGAGGTCAGGGCGACACAGGAAACACCCACAAGGGTAGCTCCTTGGGAACATGTGGTGCCAATCAAGGTCAGAGTTGGATTGGTGGGACAGGGAAAAAAGAAAAGCTGGCTGAGCATTTGTCATTCACAAAGGTGAGGTGGGTCGTCTTCTCTGAAGAGAAAACTTGTAGATGATTTCTCAGTGACTCAGACACTAGAGGCTTAGGTGTGCCTCTGCCTTAGCTGTGCTCATTTTTGTGCCAGGGAGAACACTATTGGCCCTCCTTGTCATTCTGTATGTCAGGTAGGGCAGCGTCCATGGGATGGTCATGAGACACCAGCACAGGCTATAAACAGGCTCCTAGTGATCTGTGTGTCCTGCTGGAGGGTCCAGTAGAAGAACCCTGGACCTGTATTCAGATCCTCCCTGCTGCGGGGTGGGAAGGTGTGATGCTGGGTGTCCTTGTTAGGGATGAGGATGTGACACTTTAAGACACATCAAGAGATGGAGTCTGTTTCTCATCAAAGAACTTGAAGGCTGGCTGGGGTAACACATATGTTGTGGCTGTATTAAGAGGCCAGAACTGAGGTTCTATTTTGAGAAGGATTGTATGGAGGTAGATAGAAATATAGACAGAGTCTTTTGGTGTCTGAGGCTATGGAGAGGTCCAGCAAAGATCTAGACAGAACCAGATACCAGAAGCCCCAGGTCAGAGGCAGGGGTATGGGCAGATGCTTGGCAGAAGGACCTGGGATTTAGCTCAGCAGGTGAGCACTTGCTTAGTAAGCACAAGTCCCTGGTTTTGGTCCTCAGCTTGGGGGAGGGGAGGACAAAATAATAAGAAGGCCCCCAACCTCCCTCCAAGGTAACTAGGAGAAGGAAGATGAAGAAGAGGTTAGAGTTCTGGGCTACCTCTCAGGTAAGAAAAGAACACCAAGGTTATATCAGCTCTTTTGGGACTAGCTGGCACCCAGGCAAGATGTGTGTGCTCCACTATTTTCCACTTGAGGTAAGCTGGATGGAACAGGAACCTTGTCTCTTCCATGAAGGGGTCTGGATTTCAGCACACTCCACCCTCTGTGGGGAAAGGGCTTGTAAGGCAGCTGATGTGCTTTGTGTACAAGGGAGGGACAGGAGAGGCACGGGTGATCCTGAAGTGCTGTGGTCTCCTTGGTGCTCTGTCATTTCTGACTGTGACATCTGACCTGCAGTGACTGCTGGCTCATATGGTCCATCTTGTATTGAGCCCCCACTGTGACTGTGACCCCTGAGGGGCTCCTACACTTTGACCTACATTGGAGCCTTTGACTGAGTGCAAGACCCTTTCTCTAGTGGGCCAAGCTTTTCCTGTCAAAGTAAGACTAGCATGAAGGCTGCTCTGTGCCTGTCTTGGTGACTACCACCCTCTGGCCTCAGGTGCTGAGGGGGACTGGTACCCTTTGGATGCTAGAACCTTTTTGACTATGGTGTGACCCTTTGATGGACTCAGACTTGTTGAATGCTTATAATTCTAACGACCCCCTGCTGGTTACAATCTCTGACCCCCAGCTAACCCAAGACTGCCTGAGAACTCTTGACCAATGACACTGTCTTCAGTGGCTGTGGCCCTTCAGCCCCTGGGTCTCACAGTGACCCCTGTCCCCCCATGTTCTCTGTAATCCCGGCCCCTGCCCGCCTGCCCGCCCAGGAGCTGGCGTGGGTGGTGCCAGCGGAGGCGGTAAGGAGTCACACTCACGCCCAGCTGCAGCAGGAGGAAGGCTGGTCGGAGAGGAAAGAGCATTGGATAACGACACGCGACTAGGGCTAGAGAGACTGGCTACGTCCTGGCTCTGGCTGGTGACGGAGGACTGTCTCCGAAGGGCCCCCTGGAAGGAGGCCCCGCTCTTGAAAGTATTGACTACTTCAATCTGCAACGGAGGAGAGAACGAGACAAGTTGCGAGAAGAAACGAACACCACAGCTACACAACTGACGGGCGCAGTGCCACACAACAGCGCCAGCCACGGCGACAAGGACAACACGACTTAAAACAAAAATAACAGACACACTCCAAGGTTCCGAAAGAGGTCTGCTCAGCTCTGGGCCCGTCTCTGTAGGCCCTGGGGATCCCAATCAGGGGTGGGAGGCAGGAGTGGGGTGGGGTGTGACACCTTTCCTCAGTAGTGGCTAAGGGGTTGGAGTGGAGGAGGCCGTCAGGATGGAAGAGTGGCTTTAGGCATAGAGCCAGAGTGATGTGGTGAGACATTGGGTCAAGGCCTCGCTTTCCCTTTTTACTAACTAGGTGACCTGTTTCTTTTTCTTAAGGAAGGGCAATGCCATCCTTCTGGCAGAGGTATAAATGGCATCAGTACCTGGCCCACCACAGTGTTTAGAGAAGGCAGGTTCAGAGTCACATCTACCCAGGATTATAATCATCAGTGGACTCTATAGTCCCCTCTTCCTCCTGAGACGTGAGACCTGTGGGGCAGTACCGCCTTCCCCCAGCCCTCACAGGAAACAGGGACTGCCAGGGTCCTAACTGCAGCAGGAGAAGCCCAGGCCTGTGTGAGGCGGCTGTGAGTCTAAAAACCTACTCCCCTAAATGCCAAGTGGGAAGAACAGGGGAGTCACACCCTCTCTCAGGGGCTATACTATTCAGTGAGTCCCTGTGGGGTGTAAGGAACTCCAGTGGAGCTGTTTGCTATAGTTCACAGAAATGAAGTGGTTGGTTCACTGGTCACTTGACCAGATTGCTGAGGTGTCTTTCTGGGCAAGTGATCTCTTTTTCCGTTTCTTCTAGCACATTCATAAACTATATCTGCCCCAGGCATGGGGGCTTTGGGACAGCATGGGATGTGCATGGATGTGGCCTTCCTGCACCATCATGTACCGCACAGTGTTCACATAACTTCTATTCTGGGGAAGAAGCCTGCTTCTGGCTGGGCAGGCACGTATGTCCTTATATGTAAGCTTGGCTTGCCTACGTACCTCTGTATATGGGGATTTTAACCTTTGTTCTGTGTCTAGGTGCAGAACAAGGGCAGTGGTTGGAGACCCTCACAGAGGCAGAGAGGTGACTGTAGCTCCTTGGCTGACAGTGACCCTCTGGTATTCTCTTCCCCTCCTGGTAGCCACCCTAGCCACAATAGAACCCTCACTCACCTCAGCCCTCATCGCCACCCCATCCTCTCAGGGGATTCCTCTGGAAAACCATGGTGGGTCAGACTCATGTCAATCCCTGGCTGGGCTGAGAAGGTAATGATCTTCCTGTGGGCACACTCTGCTTTTATAGCAGAAGTGTTGTATGTGTGCACGCATGGCTGGAGGGATAAGTGAGGGCTCTTCTAAGACCATATGATGGGCATGGGGGGCATCCACTGAGCCCCACTCCACGCTCCTATGTGAGGCCACCCACTCTCACATCAGAGTATGAGGGTGCACTGGGACACACTGGCCATACCCCCAGCCCTAGGAGCTCCCTGTACCTGTGTCTGGATCCGATTCAGGCCCCGGAACCACAGGATCTGGCCTCGGCGAAGCTCCCGCTCTGCGTGGTCTATCTCCTCCACATCCTCATTTAACTCCTCCTCAGGGATCTCCTCCTTCTGTGTGAGCCGCCCTGCCTCCTTCAGGAACTTGAGCCTGCTGGTAGGGATAGTGGCGATGACCTGCAAGGGTTGTACCCAACAAAGGTCAGGACCAAAGACTCCTGAGTCCCTGAATCCCCCTCCCTCCTTTTCTGCCTGTTTCCCTAGTCACATGAAAAGCAACCTCTTTAACTTTCCACCCATTCTAACCCAACTGTTCGTTTTTTTCTTAATTAATGGCCTTTTTACTCTACCCCTCATTAGACACAAAGGACAAAGTGGAACAACTTGGCCTTGAACTGGCCACTGACACTTGGAATACTCAAGGCCTTCTTGGTCATATGATCCAGGACAAGTCATGTGCCCTTGCCAAGCTTTGACTCCTATTGACTAAGCTGGGGTATATTAGGCATTGTGAGGACCTGGGCAGGCACTATGTAAATGTTGTACAGGGCCTCCTATGGATGGCTATCAGTGAGCACAAGGTACCCTGGCGTGGCCAGTTCTAGACCCAAAGGCCATATGTGTGTGGGACACACTCATTCTTCTTCTTCCTGGAAGGGATTGTTCCCTAGGCTGAGGCCTGAGAGTCAGACATCAGAGGTGTCTTACATCTGTGAGGACAGGCAAGAAGGGCTGGACCATGTGCTCAGGCTCTGTGGGTGTGGGTCAGTGCTGGTCACTGGGTTAGTGCTGGTCAGTGACATCAGCCTCACTACTCATGAGTTTGTTCCCCTGGTTGCTGCGGGACCCCCCCAGGATGCAAGTCCCAGGGTCCCAGGAAATAGGGAAAAGGTCCCAATCAGACTTAGTTCTGTTTTTTTTTTGTTTGTTTGTTTATTTGCTTGTTTTTTGTTGGGTTTTATGAGACAGGGTTTCTTTGTGTATCCATGGCTATCTTGGACTCACTTTGTAGACCAGACTGGCCTTGAACTCACAGAGATCTACTTGCCTCTGGCTCCCTAGTGTTGGGATTAAAGGCGTGTGCCACCACTAGTGGTGAGCCTCCTGCCTCAACCTCCTGCATGGTTGGATTATAAATTTGTACCACCATACCTGATTTACCACTATGGTTTCTTACTCTAGCCTGGGGACAACCTGAAGAAAAACATCGGCTTAGGCCTATGGTGAGTCTGCTGCCTAGATGCCTGGGCACCTTGAAAACAGTCTTTTTAGCTCAGTTTATGGACAAAGACACATCTTCCATGTAGTGTCCTGAGTCATAAGATAAATCTCAAGCTGTCAACAGTGTGATGGTGTGTGTGATGTGTGGTGTGTGCGATGTGTATGTACTTGTGTGTACATATGCATGTATGCCTATAACTTGGGTAGATGTAGAGAATGAGCCAGGAGGAAGAAATGTCCTAGGGTCAGAGATAGAGTGGCCATCAGAGAGAACTTTCAAGTTAGGAGATCCTTTGATAGCCACAGGCCCGCCTCAAGTCACACTGTAATGTGGCAGGATGCTTGGTGTCATCAAATCACTACCCTCAGGGTACCACTAGATGATCCCCTTTAGCATATTGGCTTCAGGTTCTGAACTGTGGCAGGCCCAGCCACCTAGGTAGCCTTTGATAGCATCATGCTCCTGACATTAATTTTTTTTTTAATCTTCTACTTTTGGCAAGTCATGCTAGTAATAGCAGCATTGCCTTTGGACATAAATTTAAGTTAAAACAAACTGCTGCAACTTAAAAAAGAAAACACCAGCAGCAGTGAAATACAGATAAAAGTAAAAATCAGAGTTTTGTTACCCATGTGGCCTGTATTTGGAACCTTGGAGCAACTCCATTGCTCTGATGCCCAATGTTGGGGACGGCCTTCCCTGGTATGAACAGCAGGTACATTTCACATCCAGGACCAATCCTGTTGTTCTTCTTCCTCCCTTGCTTCAATCCCCCCTCCCCTGCCACACACCTGGCCCCAGACGAGCTCTCCCAGGCCGATGAAGATGCACCACATCCACTGGTCCAGCTGCAGTGGGGAGCAGCTGAAGGGCTTCCCGCCAAACTGCACGATCACTATCTGCAGGTCAGAGATCGGAGGGACAGACACAGAGATGGCACGAGGGCTGGGGAGCCACCGCCTCGCCCAGCCAGGTTAGGTGGGGGCTGGGTACCTGGATGGCAAAAGTGCCGAGAACAATGGTGCAGAAGATGGGGTTCCGGAAGATTCCATCGAAGACGTTGCGCTCACCGTGGATCTTGCGGGCGTTGATCTCGTTGAAAAGCTGCATCATGACGAAGGTGTTGAAGATGATCGTGTAGTGCTCTGAGGGCGGCGAGTGCAGCGGGGCGTTCCTCCCACTGTCAATCTGGAACATCTTCTCACCTGCCAAGCCAGAGGGTGGGGCCAGGCTGAGGTGGGAAATGGGGTGGAGTGTGGCTCAGCCAGGTCAGTCTCTAGAACAGTGGTTCTCAATCTGTGGGTCGTGACCCTTTGGGAGTTGTTGAATGACCTTTTCACAGGGCTTGCAAATCAGATATCCTGCGTATCAAAATCCTGCATATCAGATATATTTACATTGCGATTCATAACAGTAGTAAAATTACAGTCATGAAATAGCAACAAAATAATTTTATGGTTGGGGGTCACCACAACACGAGGAACCGTATTAAGGGATCACAGCATTAGGAAGGTTGAGAAGCACAGATCTAGAGATAGATGGCTTGGGACCTGTCATCTTTTTGTGGGCACCTGAGAACGTTGGCATGCCAGCATTGCAAAGTGACATTCCTTGGGTGACAGTATTGGCAGAACACAAATCCTTGAGGTGAGCCACTTCGGCTTAAGCAAATGTGCCTGGAGACCCATATATTTGTGACCTGCTGCCCAAACTACGATGTTTTGGGAAAGTACTGCAACCAGGGTCTCGTGTAGCCCAAGCTGCCCTTGAACTCACTACATAGGCAAGGAGAATCTTAAACTTCTGATACTCCTGCCTTTGCTTCCTGAGTGCTGGAATTACAGGCAGGCACCATCATACCCTACTTATGTGGTGCTTAGGATGGAACCAAGGTCTTGAGGCATACTAAGCAAAGTTCTACCACTTCCTAGCCATAAGGGACATTGTAGAATCTGTAAAGGATGGAGCCTGGTGGGAGGTTTCAGGCCATTAGGGGTATTCCTTTGAAGGGAATTGTGGTGCCTAGGCCCACACCTTTCTCTGCTTCCTGGCCACGAGGTGAGCAGTTTTTCTTCACCGTGTGCCCTTGCCTTGTCACTAACCCAAAACAGTGTAGTCATCTGAATATGGCCTCCCAGACTGAGAGTGCACATGAACCCCTCTTCTAAGTTAGTTATCTCGGGGTCTTTATTTCAATACAGGAAAACTGACTAAGGTCCAGGCAAAGGCTCTGAGTGGCAGGAGAGCTAGCCCTCAGGCGGAGCAGCTGGGAAAGGAGCTGACAGCCCAACGGGCCCTGTCTCTCCCTAAGGAAGTCTTCATTCCCCATGAAGACATCTTGGGGCAAGTAGAAGTTGCTAGAAGGGGTCAGGGAAGGGGCAAGTTGCTTGGCCCAAGGTCTTGGCTCTCAGGGGCTAACGTGGAGTTTCCATCAGTCCTAAATGCTATTGCCTTGAGTAGTGTATGCTAACTCTACAGCTGGCTTTGAGTTTAGCTAGCCTGGGACAGGGCCTGACTGCTTCTGGCTCCCTGTGTGCTGTAGTCTACATTCCTCCTATGCCTCATCTTCCCCATGAGCAAACCAGGATGACATGTAAAAGCCAGATGTTGGATGTGGGCCATAGTATGTCCATAAATTGGTGACCTGACCACAGAGGGGTGAGTACTGGGGTGCTCACCCACGAAGAGCAGGGTGAAGATGAGGGTGAGCTGGTAGACGGCATGGCCCAGGATGTTCTTCATCATGGTCCGTGAGATGAGCGGTTTGTTGCGGCCATAAGGTTTCCTCAGGAGCAGAGTCTCGGTGGGAGGCTCTGTGGCCAGTGCCAGGGAGGCAAACGTGTCCATGATGAGGTTCACCCAAAGCATCTGCACTGCCTTGAGGGGGGAGTCCTACAGCAGTGGCAGGGAGAGGACTGTCACCACAGCCACAGAGCATAGGACGGGTATGCTGCAGGGTCTCAGCAGGTTCCCACTATAGGATGCAGGCTGCCCAGGCTTTGGTGCTCTGAGCATGTGTGTGGCAGATTCTTGAAGCTTCTATGGAGAACAGTATGAACTGCCCACCTCAATCCTGGGCCTACAGGCTCACTGGCCACAACTCCCCAACTTCTGGTAGATACAGCCACATCCTTGCCTACTCCCCTCCTGTCTGAAGCCAACACCCAGACTCTTACCTCCCTGCCGCCTCTGCCCCTCAGTCTCAGGGGCTCAAGTCTCTCCTGTCCTGGAGACAATGTCCTTGACCTCTGCTTCCACTTCCACCTTACTTCTCAACATCTTATATCTTAAAGGGTTTCATAACTACGACTCCAAAAGAAATGCACTATCATGATAGGAAGTCTGTCAAGTAAGTAAAACAGGAAGCTAAAACAGAGGTTGGCACCACAACCATGCCAGTGGATGCTGTCAGATTTGCTCTGCTGGGTCCAGACTGGACAGAGCCTGCTCTGTGTATACTGACTGAAGGAACTGACCCACTTATCCCTCACCCCTCACAACTGCAGGCCTTGCCCACAGCAGGCAGAGCTGGTCTCACCAAGAACCCTCTGCCCCTCACCATTGGCTCTACTGTTGATAGTCTTGTGGCCCATGGAACACCCCTCTAGGAAGCCCACTGGCTCTGAAAGCTTAACAGCTTCCTGTCTGTCTGCCTTCCCCATGCTTCCCTGGCTGCTTGGTAGGACTGAGGCACTGGGTTTCCTCCTGCCCTTCCGCCTTATCTGATTACAAGAATCTCAGGGTCAGGCATGCAATTTTCCCACCAAAGCCTGCATAGCCCTGCTCAATCAGGGATGTTGGGTCAAATGATCCTTGTCTTCGAACCTGTTTTCTTACTGGCATCTGTCCAGTCTCCAGGAAGCTGTCATGGCAATGTCTCCAAGCTACCACTAGAGGGAGCTCTTCACCCGCAGACCAGGAGAGAGGTCCCCTAAGCCACAGGGAACCCAGTAATCCAACTCTCAGGGCTTAGATGGCACATGGTCAATACTACAGCCACCATGAGTATCACTGTGCTGGAAGTCACAGCAGAGGGGAGCAGTGCCCTATGGGCCACGTGGCTCTTGGGGACAGCTGCACATTGGACTCTGGATTCCCCTGTAGGTAGGGGCTTGTGTACCCAGGTGGTGACTGGGTACTCTGAGACTCCCTTAGAATTGAAGTCACTCTCCTTCCCCAGACCAGAAAACCAGCTCCTGGGAGATGCTGTCTGGTCATAGTGTCAGGAGGTATGGATGTCTGGCCATTCTCTCCTCTGGGCCTGTCTCTGTCTCTGCCTCTGTGATATGGTACTCACTCCACCTGGCCCCACCTGCCTGAGCACGCAGCCTGCTGAGGACCCAGCATTAGTGATCTTGAAAGACAGAAAAAAACCTCACTGTCTCTTCCACTCCACCCCAGCTCTCCTAGTCCACTCTACTCCAGAGCAAAGGCCTCACAGAGCCTAGCTGGCTCTGGGTCCTCAGCTGGCCAGCTGATCTCCCTTGGGCCTGCACTGCCTCTGTTCTAGCTTCTGCCAGTGCCCAGAGTGAGGGTCAGGCTGATGCAGGTGGAGAGATGGGCATGAGGTCTTATACCCCCCATTTCTGGGGCTGCCTGAGTCACATGGCCTTTCCAAGCCTCGTTTCTCAACTGTCCAGGGCTGGTGGCTGCATGGAGAACTCCGATGGGGTCCTGTTCTTGGGAATGCACACCATGACGTGTGTCCATCCTCGGTGTTGTGATCCCAACAACCTAGGATGTCCCGGAGGCTGAAGGCTGCCCTTTCCCAGCCTTCGGTAGGATTCTCCTGGTGCCCACCTGTGTGATGCAGGCGCCCGTGAAGGCCACGATCACCGCCACCACGTTGACAGTCAGCTGGAACTGCAGGAATTTGGATATGCTGTCATAGACATTCCGGCCCCACATCACTGCTTTGACGATGCTGCTGAAATTGTCATCCGTCAGGATGATGTCTGAGGCCTCCTTGGCCACATCCGTGCCTGCGATGCCCTGTGGGGACAGGGACAGGAGCCTGGTGGGGCAGTTGGAGAGGTGGGTGGCTCTATTTGGCCATTCTTATCTCTACCCAGCCTTAGTCCTGTGCACCTCACCTCTGACCCAAGGGAACCAGCACATTCAGATCATACACACACACACACACACACACACACACACACACACACACACAGGCATATACACATATGTCCATGCATGTATACAAACACGTACACATATACAGGCATGTACTCCTCTGAGGCCAACTTTCTCCCCTGGGAACCTGGCCTTGCTCCATTTCTCCTTGACCTGTAAGTACCCAGCCAGATAGAGCTGACCCCAGCAGGGCACTGCCTGCCCCCCTCCAGGAAGACCTCTGAGGCTAGGATGGTGCTCAAAAGCATAGGTTGCATACAAGGAGGATGGGAAGGGCTGAGTGTGAAGTGTATATAGGGAGTCCTGTAAGCCAGTTTGAAGCTGTGTGGTCCGACCGCCTTTGAGACCCCATCAGATGCCACCTGAAGCCCTCTTTGAGAAACTCTTACCATTGCGAAGCCCACATCTGCCTTCTTGAGAGCAGGCCCATCGTTGGTCCCGTCCCCTGTCACAGCCACCACTTGCCGCTGCTCAGTGTGTGTGCTGTCGATGATGCCTAGTGGGTAAGACGGTGTGTTCAGGGGCTCAGAGGCAGCCCTGAGCCTCAGCATGGTCTCCTGTCCCGTCTGTCCAGCCAGCCTCTCCCATCACTGCCCTTCCCAGCCCTTTCAGAGCCACCATGCCCTCATAGCCCAGGTTGGTTCCGGCTGCCTGTCCTCCAGCACCGTCTTTGCTCTCACAGTCTTTTGCCATACTACCTAGAAAGGAGTTCTCTGCATCTTCAAGAAGTCCTACATGTCCTTTTCCAGAACTTTCTACCCAGGAACTTCAGACACACAGGGAGGCCATGGCTGTGCCCTTTCCTATTGATCCTGCCCCATTGGTGTTGGCCTCTCTCTGTATACATATCTTCAATGAAATAATTGGTGAAAACCAGATTGGACACAACCACACCTGCCCCATGTCCTCACTGTGGCTGTCGGCCTCCTTGTCCATGTGTAGGCATTGCCCTGTCTATGCCAGGCACACAGCAGCAGCTTGTGGAGGCAGGGGATGAGTTCCCAGGTTTGGGGCATTATTTCTTCTAAATGGAAGAAAAAGAGCCCAGCTTCCATGCCTGATTCCTCAGGAGTTATCCTGGCTATTCCCACTTGCTGGCAGCCAGTCCAAATCCCACTGTCCCAGGCTTAGCCTGTTTAGACTCCTATCCCTGGAGTTGGCAGGTCAATCTTTGACTCTCCTGGTTCCTCGGCAAGTTATGGGTTCCTCCAAGGGAAGGAACTCACTAGGCTCTACACTGCATGTTCCCTGGGGGCCTCCCTGGGGTCACATCTCCAGCCTGTCTCTCCTGGCTTCTCAGCAGCTGGTCTCACAGTGGACCATGATCTTCTTGTGAGCTTCCCTCCTGTCTTCCTTTGTACTTCTCATCTCTGGGTATCCTCCCCTGGTCCCTAATAGTCTTACATCTACTATCACTTAGGTGGGTGTCATAGGTTCTGGGGCTTCCTTGCCCCCTATATGCCCATCACCCCATAGGGCTCTAGCTGAGGCCCACATTTTCTTGACAGTGGCTATCTGTCGCAGATGGTACTACTAGGATGTCAGAGGCTCTGGAAGACTTACACTAAATGATCAGCATCCTATCAGGTCTGTCATGTCTGACACCCAGGTAAGGGGGCTGGACCTGTAACAGGGTCTGTACAGGAGTACCCTATGGGATTCTCTGTCGTTTGTCTCCATACCACATTCACACAGAACCTGGTTGGACTCATCTACCCACACACAGTGCGTTGCCCCTCCATGCTGCAGCTGTCACATTCAGAAGATCCCAGTGACCCCTGAGGCTGCCTTCAGGCCACACTCCCAAAGCATGATGAGATTCCTAAACAACATTCTTTCTTTCCTGGCCCTCCGTTGTATCCCCCTGCCCTGTGCCGTGACAGTGCCACTGGCCCTCCATGGCTAAGGTCACTCTCACCCCCCCCCCCCCCACCGCAGTCTCCTCTTGTTCTCCCCCTGATGTCACCAGGGGCTCTGCACAGTGTAGTTCCCTGTGCTGTCTGCAACAGAGCTTCCCCCACTCCCACCCCGGGGTTCACATTGTCCCTAGCCTGAGTAAGAGTCCAGTGGCTGGAGCACAACAGCCTCTTGCATTGTGCAGGGATATGGCCTGGTGCCGTCCACAGTGAAGGACCAGCTAGAGCATGCAGTGGTTCCTCCATAAATGCTCAGTGACAGGGAGTGATGGTCAGTGGGAATGAGGGTGAGCTTCGGCCCTCTGCTGTTGTGTCTGCCAACCCCGGGGTTCCATGCTTTTATCGACAGGGCACATCTGTCTCCAACTTTAAGTCACATGACTTTAAGGTGCCTAGGGCTGATCCCAGGTAGAAGTAAGAAGCCCACCTTCTAGACATTTTACAGATGGGAAATTGAGACCTGGAGTTGGGCAGACTTGCTACGGCCTTAGGGAGTATAGTAGGAATACCAGGATGTGAATCAGGGCTGTGACTGCAGGAATGCTGATTGGTGTTGCTGAGACTTTGTAAGTGTGACCCTCTCATGCCAGGGCATGGGGAGGGGGAAGGAGGGCAGAGAGAAATGTTCTAGCCTTCTGCTAGTGCCAGGAATTCTCCGCTTCTGGGTTTGTTCACAGGGGCTGGTTGCAAGTTTCCTAAGGGAATCAACCTCATGAGCTCTGGGCCTGACTGAGGAGGAAGGTGGTCTGCCTTTAGACGCCAGAGAACATCAAATACTGTCAAGCTGTGAAAGAGTCTGTCTGGGTCTGTCATGAAAAAGAGAAGGTCCTGGAAGGCCTTCGTAACAAAGGCTTTATGCACATTGACGGGAACACCTATACCCCCCGGCCAGCCCTCCCTCCAGGAAGTTGGAGGATTAGAAGAGAGTCTCTCCATGTCCCCTTCCCCCAGGAGGCTTCTGCAGGCCTCCCAAGGTTGAAAAGGAACAAATTAGAACGTCCCCATGTGGGAAGAATCTCTGGTGCCCTCTTCCCTTCTGTGGGGAAGTGGCAATGCAATGCATATTGGGCTTGGTTCAGGCTGGGCTGGTTCTGGCCTCAGATTTATCATAGTCACCCAAGTCTTACCTTTGACCAGGGTGTGCTTATCCGTGGGTGAAGAGCGAGCCAGCACCCTCAGCTTTGGCCAGATCTTGTCAATCCGCTCCTGCTCAATCTGGAGAGGGGTGTGGTATGTCGGTGGGGTCACAGAGAGAAATTGAGCCCCATGCAGAGTCACTGGGCTCTTCAGGGCACACCAGCTGGCTTCAGTTCAAGCATGCAGTGCCCACGCCTCCCGGCCCCCTCTCGAGCTTGGCCCACTGCAGTTGCTGCATGCGCGTACCTCCCCCTTCTCATTGCGGATCCTCCGGTTGAATTCTTTGCCCTCTAGGCACAGGAAGTCCTCCCCGGGGTGGATAATGCCACACTTGATGGCGATGGCCCGGGCTGTGTTGATATTGTCACCAGTGACCATGCGGACTGTGATACCTGCCCGCTGGCACTTGCGGATGGCTTCTGGGACCTGTATAAGAGGATTAGAGCTATGAGAGAGGGTATCATTTGGGTAGGCCCCCCCCTTGTCTTCAAGAAGTCCAAGGCTAACCCTTCTCCCAGGCAACCTTAGGTAACTAAGCAGGAGAAGCTGATGGTGCCTGGAGGCCTCCCTTTTGTGCCTGCAACAGGCATTCCTAATTGTTCACAACATCCTCTGATTAAATCTGATAGGGGCTCAGAATTCTCATCCCTCAGAGTCCCAGACAGCCACTAGTTACTGCATGATAGTATATCCTGAGATGAAACTTATGGTTTCTGACCTGGACAAAAGGCATTGGAAAGACACTAAATAAACACCCTTTGTGATGCCTCAGACAAGAGTGCAGAGTGGTGTTCAGTTACAAGTGCTCTGGTCAGTTCCTTTGTGTATTTTCAATGTTTGGGGGGAGGGGGGAAGAGTCATGTGGATTTCAGGTAACTTTATTTATATTGACTTAGAATAAATGCAAATGGTGCCTCTTCATGCCAAACAGGACTGAGAGGGACAAAACGGCGGGCCTCTGCTGACTGAAATGACACACTGATATCTTGGCCAATCTTGTGAGCCGATCAGAAGGTGACAAGGCCCATCCTTCTCAGCAGCCTCCACTCTTAGAGTGGTTAGGATGCAGACCATGGCTGAGAGCTAATGTCAGTATTCATACACAACACAGAAGACCAAGACCAAGGTGAGTGACTGTGAACAAAGCAGTGACAGAGACAGTGAGGGAAATCAGCTGCAAAGCATCTTTGTGTGAGAGGACATGCCACAGTGTCCAGAGACCCAGAATGTGCTAGAATCTTGGGCCTGTCAGACAAGCCCAACACCCAACTCGTCTTGTACCCAGTGGACCTGAGCGTTCACTCCTACCCCTGCCCTGCCAAGCCACTGGAAAGGCCCTGAATTGAACCCTCTAAGGTCCTCCAAACTGCTCTATCTGTAACAAGACCTCACCGGCAGAAAGTACCTTTGGGGTAGTCAAGGTGAGGTGAGGTCATGACTGGTATCCTCATGCAGGGGGAGATGAGGGTACAGAGATGTACATATGAAGGGGTGCTCGTCATGGCGAAGGCGGGGGATGCTGGTAAGTGTCTACAGCCAGGGAATGGCACCAAACACCAGGGTTCTGGTCTGAATGAAAACTGCCCCCCAGGCTCATATACTTGAGCACTTGGTCCCCAGCTGTGCTGTGGGGCTATGCTGGGAGATGGTGAGCCTTCAGAAGGTGGAGCTGGTTGCTAGGGGAAGGTCTTTGCTGTTACAGCTTGGCCTTGGTTTTAGACACACTCTGCCTCCTGTCAAATATTCTTGCTGCCTTGCCACACCATGTCAAACTGAAACCCCTCTGAAATAGGGAGCCCAAACAAACCCTTCTCTCTTAAGTTGTTTCTGTTAGATGTTTTGTCATGGTGGTGAGGAAAAGAACCTTCTGGAGCTAGCAACTTCCTGGATGCTATGAGGCAGGCCTGGAGCAGACTCCTCATTCCCCTCATGGTCTTGGAGTCAAGTGGATGCTGCCCTGGTCAGTGTTTCTGTGTGCTGTGTCTGATCTTTCTAGCCCATATTAGACTCAGAGTCAGTCTCCAGGCATTGTTTTCATGGATATGCTTTTCTTTTGAGCCTTCATGAACTCAGAAGATCTGAAATGGACTCATCCTAAATCCAGGAATGTCTGTGCTTTGTTTGTGCAGGGCTAGCAAGCTAATACAGAAGTTCTGTTAAAGACATACATGGACAATTCCTGTCCTTGGTCCCTTCTCAGCCCAGAAAAAAGGAAGTGGGACCTTAAAATACACTTTCTGGGTCTGCCCCATTGCACCCTGCCTCTCCCAGGTACAAGATCCAGCTAATATAATTTAGGACTCAGGGTGTGTGTGTGTTTTGTGTGTATGTGTGTGTTGTGTGTGTGTGCACGCATGTGTGGGGGTGGGTGGGAGAGGGGCTCGCTCCTGTAGGCACAGGGAGTCGTGGAAAGTCGCGTACTGGGGGCAAGGTTTGTAGTGTAGTTTAGGACTCATGCATTGTTTGTTTGTTTTGTTTTAGACAGTCTCCCTATGGAGCCCTGACTGGCCTGGTCATGGAGCTTTTCCTGCTTCTGTGTTTTGAGTGCTGGGTTTAAAGGCGCATGCCACCACATCAGGCCCAGGACTTTTAGATTGCCTCACAGGACAAAGCTGATCATCCTCTAGGCTGTGTCAAAAACAAATAAATAAACAACAAACAAACAAAAAGCAGTTCTGGGAGAACAGGCTCTAAGCCTCTTTCTAGGTTTTCCTCTCATAAATGCAGTAGGAGTTCTCACAAGGGCCAGATATGCAACATTTGCCACAGTTCAGATCTGGAATGTCCCTAAGGGCCGGTATATTGACGTTAGGTTCCCAAGGTAGCACTGTCAGAAGGTGCTAGAACCTTTAAGAGGTAGATTGCTCATGTGATATGTCTTGGAAGGGGACTCTGGGACTCCTGTTTCTTCTTCTGTCTTTTGCCTCTTGTCTCTGACATGAACTGTGTGTGGCTCTGCCATGTGCTTCCACCAGCATGTGCCGCCTTGCCACAGGCCCTGAAGTACTGGGGCCCACTGACCATGAACTGACACCTCTGAAATTGTGAGCCCAACTTGACCCTCCCTTCCCTTTTTATAAGCAGATTATATCTGTTTGTTACAGTAATGAAAAGCTATGCTTTTCTATTTCCTTTTCTTCCTTTGCCCTCTGTTCCTGCTGCCTGGGATGCCCTTTCCCCTCAGCCTTTATATGCCAGTGTTTACTTGCCCTGTGTGTTTAATGCTCTCTACTCAGGAGGCACTAGACCCCCCCAACCCAGAGGGACATTTCATCAAAAATTTCTGAGGATTTTCTTTGATCATTCACTCATTCATTCAGCAAACAGCAATGGAATATTTCAATTGTTCTGAGCTCTGACCACCAAGATGACTAAGACTCAAATCTCAGGGGCATGGATCTGGTTGAAATATGTTTTCCACATAAATAAAACCAGTGTTAACTATTTTAAAAAGTGGCTTCCTCTGCTAAAATTGTCCTAGATATTCTCACTGAGGAAAATCAGGAAATGGGTGCTTTCTGTTGTCATTGAATAAAGGATTTTAAACATCTGCTGTTTCTGGTGACAGCCGGTGTCTGTTGACTCAAGGGCTCTGAACACCCCCGGGGTAACCCCCAGCATGTCCCAGAATGCTGCTCTTCTGACAGCTTCTCTCAGCTTTGGGATTGTCTTCAGTAGGGACATTGGTGAATGATGTTGCTTTGGCCTGTAGTGGGCATGAGGGAGGAAGGCAGCTGGCAGTGGGGAAACTGAGTTAGGTGAAGAGTGTTCACCTGCAGCTGGAGAGTGAGCCTGGGAAAGTGTGGGGGCCCTCTGCAGACGCCCCTCTCCCTGGGCCTCACCATGCTGGAGCCTAGAACAGGGTGCCCATTAGATGACTCCAGGAACCATATGCTGGGTAAAGGGACAGAGGACAGAGCTGAGAAAGCCACACAAGACACCTGACACAAGTGGGGACATTTCGGGAAAAGTTGCCCACAAAACTGGTAATAGGGGCTGCCTATGAGGTGGGAACTGTGGCCTTGTCAGAATGAGGCTCTAGGTTCAATTCTCAACAGGAGAAAGCATACACTGCACCCCACCCCGCCCCACAGCCCTGCTGGTTTAACTCTGAGATCCATACAATCCAACCTTCTCCTTCCTGGACAGGGAAACTGAAGCCTTGGAGGAAATGTTACCAAGAGCCACCTGTGATGTTTGATGTCAAATGGACTGACAACATTCACAACCATCTTGGGTCAACTCTCTGGCCATGTCTTTGAGGGATTTTCCAGATTAGGTGAATCAAAGTGGGAAAATCCACCATCAGTATCTTTCCATGGTCTGAGCTCTTTGATTGAACAACAAGGAGAAAGAGAGTTGAGCACCAGCATTCATTTCTCTCAGCTTCCCAACAACAGATGTGATATGACCAGCGACTCACATGCCTGCCACCGTGTCTTCCCCTCCAAAACCGGAGCTCAAATAAATCTTCCCTTAAGCTGCTTTGGTCAGGTATTTTGTTTCATTGATGAGAAAAAAAACTGATATGTCACCCATGAGAGACCATCAGAAGGACATGTTAAATCTGGCGTCCCGACCCTATGGTGTCACTCAAGGAAGCCATAGCTCCCGATTGCAGCTTTAAACTCTTTAGAAATTAAAATAAATTATTATTGTGCGTGTGTATGATTTTTACATGCCACAGTGCACGTGTGGCGGTCAGAGGACAGCTTTGTAGATCTAGCCTTCTCTTTACCAGAGTTCTAGACATTAAACTTAAGTTAATGGCTTGCATGGTAAACACTTTTGTCCACGGGGCCAAGCTGTCTTGCTATCACCATAGCATGCATTCCTGAATATATATCCCAGTGTGCCATGGGTGAGAAGGGGTACTGGGCTGGATGATTGACGGGTGATGGGCAGGATGATGGACTGATAGATGGCCTGGTGGGGGTGGGGGTGAGGCTTCTAGCAGCTGCCTCTTGTCTGAAGATGTCAGAGCCGGGAGGGAAAGGGCCCCTGAGTTAACACCCATTCTATAGATAGACAATAAAGATCCCAGGCAATCAGGGTAGCTTGTTGTGGGCAAAGTTTGGTGTTGTGTCCAGCTGCCCTTTGCCAGGTCTGTGTTTGAAGTAAGAATTCTAGATGGTAATGCTGTCATCAAAAGGTACCAGGGGCTCAGCCTTGCTCCAAAGTCCTGGACATGGAGCTCTGTAGGCTTCCAGTTCCTTTCTATGGCACCTGGGCCAAAGCACAGACAGTAGGTCTACTCTGGATCTGTCCAGCTACTTACAGTGAGACTTTGAGATCCTTCCAGTTTCTCAGGGCCTGATGTGCTCACCTATAAACTAATGAGTGGAACTAGGCAAGCCCTACACCTGTCCCTAGGCAGACAGGTGACCTGGGTGGGGGGCAGTCTGAATACCATTCTCACTCAGAGCAGCACCTAGCTGGTGGGGTCTTCCCAGGTCCTTCTGAGTGGACAGTTGCTAAATATGGCTATACTGGTTTTGGAGTGGAAATGTTTGAGAGTGGAAGGATCCTGATCTTGTTGCACAGGGTCCTGAAGCTCAGAGAGCTGAGCAGATAGAGTTCCCAGGTTACTCATGGGCCTGGCTCTAGCCCTGCCCCCTTCTGAGCTCCCTGGCATCAGGGCCTACCTCAGGTCGCACTGGGTCTTCGATGCCCACCACGCAGATGCATGTGAGTTCATTGAGAATGTCATTCTCATTGTCCCAGTCAGGCTCAGGGCTGCTGGGGAAGTCACGGTAGGCCACACAGATGGTACGGAGCCCGTCACAGGCCATGGGTTCGATCACCTTCTTAACCATGTCATCCCTGTCTCGGGGCCGGAAGACACGGGGTTCTCCTGCCCCACTGAGGATCTTGCAGCACCTGGGAGAGGGAAGGGAAGGAGATGAATGAGGCTCACCTACCTGGGCTATTGAATGCCCACCTGATCCGCCTCCCATAATGCCTCAATGCAGGCAGCAGGCCTAGGGGGTCACGGGCAGTGGTGCAAACAGGTGGCCTTTTTTCTAATATTTGTCTCAGGCCCTTAGCTGTCTGCTGCATGCAGTGTTTGGGGGGTTCCAATTCAGGGGAAAAGCAGTACTTCAGATGAGATGACTTGGGAAGCCCTAACCCCAGGCTGGTACTTTTCTGCCTTGCTTGGGTGTCAGGCTTGCCTGAGGAGCATCTGAGCAAAGGAAGGTGTAGGCCAGCCTTCGTGGTTCCAATCTGAGCTGTCTAGGGTAAGACAGGAATCAATGGTCTGTCTGTCTTTCCTTCCCTCTTTTACCCCCTTCTATCTTTCTTGCTTTCTCTTTGGGAGAGGGTCTCACTATAGACCAGGCTGGCCTCTAACTCAGAGATCCTTCTGCCTCTGCCTCCTTAGTGCTGGGATTAATTAATGGTGTGTGCACCACCATGCCTAACTTCTTTCCTTTCTGTTTTACTGAGGTGACTCTAATGTACTACAAGTCAGGGCTGAGAATCTCTGGGTTTGACCAATGTACAAATAGGGAAACTGAGGGGGAAAGTAACTTGTTCAGTTAGGTCCAGCCTGCGTGGGGATGGTGGTGTGTGACCAAGACACCCACAGCTGTGTGGGGTGGCTTACTTTTTGAGCACGATCTCAGAGGCGCCCTTGCTGTACATTCGGAAGCTCTCGTCAGGCAGCTTGATGACGGTGCTCATGGACTTGCGCACGGAGTTGAAGGTGTACACCTTATACAGCTTCTCCTCTGGCATCTGGCTACGCACCGGCTCGTAGTCCTGCCTCAGGTCCAGCACAAAGCCCAGCAGGCCACACTCTGTCTTGTTGCCCACCTGCCGGGGCAGGGCACCCTCCTTTTCTGGGGGCTGTGGAGAGAGACGGGGTGGCTTGTGCGGGGCAGGACTTGCCACAGACGAGTCCCTGCCCTGGCTATGATTTTGATCCTGAGGCTGCTGCATGGCTGAGCCTCCATGAGTCCAGGGCTCTTGGTGGCTTCGATGTGGACCTCTGAGACATTCCAGGCTAATCCTGGTTCTGGGGGTCTCACAGTTAAATTTTAAGTTGTTTAGGAATTAAAAGGATGTTCTAGGTCTAAGAAGATGTTTTCAAGTTGGTAATGCAAGTTAGGATGGAAACTGAGTTAGGTATAGAATTTTAAACTCATGGAGATAGATAGATAATGGAATATTAATATCAGTTGCCAAATACATATGGAGTAGACACTGGGAATGTAGGTTATACCTTATAATTTTCATAATTGTGGCCTAATTGTTTTTATTGTTTTGTATTGTATTTATTGTTATAAGAAAAAGAGCCTTTTATTGGACTAAAAAGGGGAGCTGTTGAGAGGGGAAAAGATACACCTTAAATTAAAAAAAATAGCAGATAGGAGGGTAAGGGGGAAGAGGGTGGAGGGTGGGATTGGAAGGTGGGATGGAGGGGACTATGATTGTGATGTAACTTGAAGAAATGAATAAATGTTTTTAGAAAAATAATTTGATTCTAAAAAATTATGAATGATTTCTGTTCTAGTTTGCTTTTATCGTGATTTTAAAAAACCTATGACTAAAAGCAGCTTGGGAAGGAAATGGTGTATTTCAGATTACATGTCCTGATCATAGACCATCATTAAGAGAAGTCTACTCAGCCATCAGAAACAACGAAATCATGCAATTTTCAGCCAAATGGATGGAACTATAAAAGCTTATCTTGAGTGAGCTAACCCAGACTCAGAAGGATGCACATGGCATCTATTCACTTATAATTGGATTTTAGCCACATACTACAGGATAACTATACTACACCCAATGCACCAAAGGGAACATGAACATAGACTTTTTTTCCTGTCAATGAGACACTTTGCCCTAGTGGTGCTGCCTTGTAGGCCCCCAGTGTATGAGGAGGCTCTTGGCCCTCATATGACTGCTGAACTGGGGCAGGGGACACTCCACTCTAGAGGAGTGGATGGAAGGGATAGGGAGTAGAGGGTGGGAGGGCGGGACTGGGAGGGGTGGAAAGAGGACATTGTGGTGGAGATGTAACCTGAAGTAAAAAATAAATATTAAGAAAAAAAAGAGAGAGAAGTCAGGAAAGGAACTCAAGGCGAGAACCTGGAATAGAACTGAAGCAGAAACCATGGAGGAACACTGCTTACTGACTTTCTCCTCATGGCTTGCTTAGCCTGATTTCTTACACAGCTTAGGACCATTCAGGGATGGGACCTCCCACAGTGGACACTCCCACATTAGAAAATGCCCCTAAAGCTTGTCTACAGGCCAATCTAATGGAGGCATTTTCTCAGCTAAGGTTCTTCTACCTAGATGACTCTGGCTTGTGTGTCACATTAACAAAAAACAACCAGCACAACGTCCAGCATAAAAAAACAGACAATGGCATAAGAAACAGTCAGACAGCTACGTAAATGCTTCAGACTCTTTTCATGTTTGCTCCTTTTGACACTAGGTCTGTCTCATGTAGCTCAGGCTAAATTTGAACTTGCCACACAGTTAAACATGTTCTTAAACTCTTGCTCCTCTTCCCTCTAGCTCCCAAGTACTGGGATTACAAGCTCACAAGTGTGTGCTATGTCTGACCAGATCTATCATCTATCTATCTATCTATCTATCTATCTATCTATCTATCTATCTATCTATCTATCTA
>CAJQZJ010032121.1:7265684-7283021 GCA_907164525.1 Lophiomys imhausi
GACACACATGGGATACAGACACACATGGGGTACAGACACACATGGGGTACAGGCACACATGGGGTACAGCACACAGGGGTATAGGCACATGTAGGGGTACAGGCACACATTGGGAGCACAGGCACACATGGGGGATACAGGCACACATGGGGGATACAGGCACACATTGAGAGCACTGGCACACACAGCCACATGCAGCTTTTTACACAGGCACTGAGAGTTTGAACTCAGGTCTTCCGGCTCACACAGCAAACACTTTTACCCACTGAGCCACCTCCCTACCTCCCAATTAAAAAAAAAAAAAAACACAGAAAAAGGAAAATAAAGACTAGTGAGATGGCCTAGCAAGCGAGCAGTTACTTGCTGGGACCCAGATGGTGGAAGGAGAGAACTGACTCTCCATGTTATTGTCTGATTCCCAAAGTGCACTGTGCACACACACACACACACACACACACACACACACACACACACACACACACACACACACACACTCACTCACACATACACATACACACACATACAGACACACACACACACACACACACACACACACGTATAGCACTATCCTACAGGACCTATTAGTATTTATTTCCCTCTACGTACTTTTCTTTCTGATCCAGTTCTATACTCCCAACTTTGCCTAGATCCTCCCACAAGTAACAAAAGTGACATAATTCTCAGGGTGGCCCTGCTGGCATGCTGACTGACCCCATGTGGCAGGGTGAGCTTTTGAAAAGTCCCTAGAGGTGAAAATCAAATGGAGTCTGTGCCTAGAGATTTGGTCTCCTTCATTCCTGTTCCCCACAGCAACTCCTTATTACAAGGTTAAAAAGAGCACAATTGGACCACTTTAGAGATTTATGTTACTAAAAATGAATATTGGCAGGATACAGTGCTACTGTGCTTCCTTTCTTCTAACCTTCCATAGTGAGTGCCTGACCAATGGCAATCTTGAAATATGCTTTACAGTCTGCTTTCTGGTGTTGTTCTGTAAGGATCCCTGGGGACCTGGGAGGAGCCTGGAAACATGCTTTGGAAATGACAAATTCCAGGCCAAGTGAGCTATGTGAAGCCTGGGATTTGAGCTCAGCTCCCCCTGACCTGGTGGTCTGGCTCATTCCTTCCCACTCTCCAGCCCACCTGCTCTCAATGAAGGCGCCTTGGCTTCTTTAAGAATCTCTTTTTGGAGGCTAGGTGTGGTGGCACATTCCAGCACTTGGGAGATAGAGGCAGGAGGATTGCTGTAAGCCAGGCCAGCCTGGGCTGCACAGTGAACCTCTATGACAAACAAAACAAAAATGCACAAAAATCTCTCATCAGGACTGTCCAACATGATAGCTGCTGGGGGATGATGGACACCTGAAATGTGGCCCAAAGTGCATAAAAGACACTGCATTTTAAAGACATTATGAAGACAGATGTCCAAAGGAAACATCTCTTGTGTCAATTACACGTTGGAATGTTGACAATTTGGATGTAAGTTTGAGTAAATTTGTATTAAGGCTAACATTAAAATGGCCTGTTTTTGAGACAGGGTCCCCTCTATTTCAGGCTGACCTTGAACTTGCTATGTAGATGAAGATGATCCTGAACTTCTAATCTTCCTGCCCCACTTAAGTGTTGGTATCACAGTGTGCATTTCCACGCCTGGTTTATGTGGTGCTAGGATCAAACCCAGGCATACTCTACCACTGAGCTGTATCCTCAGCCCCATTTTACACCCTCCTCACCTGTATGGGTGTATACTTGCCCACACAGGCGCATGTGGAGGCTAGAGATTGATATCGGGTGTCTTTTCTGCCTTTTTTTTTTTTTTTTTTTTTTTTTTTGAGATAGGGTCTCTCACTGAACCTTGAGCTTGCCCTGTCAGCTAGATTGGCTGGCCAGCCTGCCCCTTCAGGATCTGCCTGTGTGGGTCCCTCCAGCTCTGGGGTCACAGGCTCATGCTACCAGGGCTGACCTTTATGTGGGTGCTGGGTTCAGACCTTAGGTTTTCACACTTGTGTAGCAAGCCCTTTCCACGCTGAGACAATTCCCCAGCCCTGTTTTGTTTTGTTTTGTTTTGTTTTGTTTTGTTTTTTTGAGACAGGGTTTCTCTGTGTATTCTTGGCTATTCTAGGCTCACTTTGTAGACCAGGCTTACCTTGAACTCATAGAGATTCTCCTGCCTCTGCCTCCCATGTGCTGGGCTAAAGGAGTGCGCCACCACACCCGGCCCCTATTTTTAAAGAGGCAGTTACTGGGACACTTAAAATGACATGTCTATCCCTAGATTGTATGATGCTCCTGTTGAGAAGAGCTGATGTACCTACATGCTCAGCAATGTGCTCTTGACGGTGGGCTCCCAGCCAGGGCAAGCGCAAAGAGGAAGTGCTGGCCTTACTGTTTATCATGTGGGTTTGCCAGTTATATGACCTGAGATGACCAAAGGTTCCAGAGATAAAAACTACAGAAGATGCTCAGGCCGAGAGCTGCGTGCTCATGATGTCCCCAAACCAGCTTTTCCAAGCTTCCCAGAGACCCTGAGCTCAGTGGTGTGGCAACAGGGTCCTATTCATTGCCATGCAAGAGTTACCCTTTGCCAGGCTCTGGACCCTGTGTTTAGACACTGTGTTGTGACCTGTTTGGGCTTTGGTTTGTGGGAGAGGGTTCCTCTGAGAACTGTAAGAGGGAGCTGATAAGGGCTGTATCCCTTACACAGAACTGCTACTTGCTGGCACTTGCTGGGAGATCACTCTCTATATGAAATTACATCGCAGAGTGCAGTCCAAATTCCGGCTTGGAAACTAACGCTCACATCAGCCCTCTGGCTGACCTGCCAATGTCTTAGAGTGAAAGTCTTTTCAGCGACATCTTTGTGTTGGGACCCTGGGAAACAGAAGTCCATGTCTCTGGCCCAAAGGATGGGAAATCCCATGGGTAAAGGAAGAACATGAGCAGGTGGGATAGTCTGGTAGTGGTATCATGGCCCAGATTTGTAGCACATGGGCTGTCTGATGGCCACTGCTTCAGCAGGTACCTGGGTGCTTAGGGAAGGCCCTAGATTCCCACTTGGCCAGCAAACATCCAGGTGGTACATCATTTAACTGTTTGTAAACCCTCCTGTGCTCTCAACACCCCTACCTGAGAGGTGAGGGCCTCCTGTGTGGTTTTGTTCACCTCTTTCACACCCTAGGGCTTGGTGGAGTGGGGTTGTGCTCTGGCTTGCACAGTGATATCTGCATTTGACAGTTTGCAGTGCTGTGGCCTTGGGCTTGCCGATTAAGTGATGTATTACTAAGCCATACCCTGGTCCCATTTCATTTACTAAGTCTAAGTTGATTATCAATATGGATCTGAACAGTTCATATTAAATATAGAGTTTTGGCTCCTTTTTTGAGAAAAATTCTGAAGGTCTGGCCAGCCCAGGATGCATCCCCATAAAGCCATGCTTGGTTGGGCTGAATAATGGGGGCTCCTGTGGCCAGGGCCTTGCTCTTGGTTTGCTTCTGAAGGTGTATGAGTTTGGGGGGCTTGTCCACATATTCTTTCCAAGTCCTTGTTGCAGTCACACACTTCTTAGCCCATCTTCAAGTTCTAGTACTGCACCCCTCCCTGGTTGCCTGACAGAGCCCCAGCCGGGACTGCCTCAGCCGCCCAACATTGCTCTCCTCCTCTCTTACCTTCACGGAATAGGCCAGTGAGATGGTGACGGCCAGAGGGAGGCCCTCGGGCACGGCGACCACCAGCACTGTCACACCAATGATGAAGAACTTGACAAAGTACTGTACGTAGACGGGCGTGCACTCTGTCAGCCACGGCTTCTTGTTGACCACAAAGGTGTCCACGGTGAAGTAGAGCACCAGGATGATTACTGTGATGGCCGACATCACCAGGCCTGCGACATGGGGATACCTGTTCAGAGGGCTCCGGGGAGTGAAGGGGGTGAGATGTTCACTAAACCCCTTCTGGAGGCCTCTTGGGAAGACCTCAGCTCATCTCCTTGCTGTACTTCCTTACTTTGTGGCCAGGAGCCTTGCTTTCATCCTCAGGGAGCCCCAGTTTCCTCTTCTGTACATTGAGGCATAGGGGGCAGATTTCCTTCCTAGGGGTTTGTAACTCTCACGTGGAAGTGCGGGTAAAGTAGTTAGCATGGCGCCTGCCCACACGGCACTCAGACACATTACAAACATGTGGCCGGGGAACACATGAATGCCTCAAGAGCCACCTGCATACAGTTGCCACACAATAAAGAGGTAAGGTTGGAATTGTTTACTCATTCACTCAACAACCTTTGAGCACCTTTGATGTGCCACGTGCACGGTGCTTCCTCATCTAGGACACAGAGGTCTGGCAGTAACAAAGACAGACACCCTGCCCAGGCAGAGGGAGGTAAGACACCAGTAGATAAATACATAGCAAGAGTGTTGGTAAGCCGGGCGGTGGTGGCGCACGCCTTTAATCCCAGCACTCGGGAGGCAGAGGCAGGTGGATCTTTGTGAGTTCGAGGCCAGCCTGGTCTACAAAGTGAGTCCAGGACAGCCAGGGCTACACAGAGAAACCCTGTCTCGAAAAAACCAAAAATAAATAAATAAATAAATAAATAACTCTTTAAAAAAAAGAGTGTTGGGATTGTAGGCATGAGTGTGTGTGTGTGTGTGTGTGTGTGTGTGTGTGTGTGTGTGTGTGCGCCACCATGCTTGGCTGTAGTAAGACCATTATAGACATGGGTTGATGCTGTGAGGAAAAAAAAATGGCAGGAAGATGTGTTTGAGGACATTGCTACTATAGAGTGGCTGCTTCAGCTAGCGTGACCAGGGATGGTGTCTTGGAGGAGGTGACATTCGAAGAAACATCAGGAATATGTATTGGTCTCGGGGAGAGTGTCCCAGGTGGGGGGAGCACAAGCTCATGTAGGGGGATGACTAGCTGATGGACACAGGCTACGGTAATGCTGTGGAACAAGGGGTATGCTTGGTTCTTGGGGTCCCTCCTGCCAGATCAGTGTGGCAATCCCTGACCTGCTGTGGGTGCCCATACAGGCACTGTGAGAACTGTGCCTACTTGCATTCTCTGATGGAGAAGGGGTGATGGTAAGGGCCTGTGCACATGACCACCCCAAACAGATGCCCACAATCCCCTGGATGATGTATGAGCTCAAGGCCTAGGTGTGCCCTGACATGTAGCTTGTGGTCTAGGAGTCCCATGAGGTGAAGCAAAGCCTAGGAATTCTCCACAAATCTCAAAACGCTGGCTTCCATCCTCTCTGATATGCATTTCTTGTGTAGCAGACTCAACTTGGAGTGCCCATCCATAAATCCCTGGCCACCAGGGGTTCAGCCCCTGAGGGAGGCAGTGGGAGCTTGGGAGCCCAGGAAGCTTGGCTGTGAATTTTTTCCTTGGCAGAGTGGAGTGGGTGTGGGGTCTGAGGTCTTTAGAGGCTGAGAGGCTGTCATCACTTAGTTTCTTGGTCCCTTAGTGCCACATGCTACTGTGGAGTCACCTGCCTGTGACAGCGATGGCAGTGAAGGAGGAAATCCCTGGGCCCATATCTCCCCACCCTAGCTCCAGCTGCGCAGCATCAGAGCCTGGCTCTACCCCTGCCTGACAGCCGCAGGGGCGGGAAGCCAAGCTACCGGCAGCCGGGAGGGCTGTCACCAGGTTTAAATATAGACCACTGAGCCTATAATTTGCAGCTGTCCCCTGCTGCGCCATATATAATTAGAAATGGAGACAGCCACAGAGGCCTCGGTAGCCAGGTGGGAGGCCTTGCCTTTCATATACACTCAGTGCAAGGGGAGGTCAAGGCTGTGCAAGAGGGAGGGCTGGGGCTCACCTTGCAGCTGGGCTCAGCTTCCTGGGCTGGAGGCTGCAACAGCTATCACCTGCAGCTAACAGCCCAATTGGGGAGCCTGGGCTGCTCACTGGGGCTCAGACAAGTCTTTCTGCATGGACTTCTGCACTCATCCCTTCAGTCTTCTTTCTGCACTATAGCTAGGGGGTCATTATCTAGTCCAAATCCATTCTGACTCTCTTCCTGTTACCTCTTCCATATATCCCACTGTCTTCAGGATAGATAGTCTTATTGTCTGGAACTCTAGGCCCTACAGGGTCTGTCTGCTGCTATACAAGCCACAGGTTAGATCCCTTGTCTACCCAGTCACCTTTAGTTCTCAAAGCAATCTGCCATACTGTGACAAGAGTTATCCCCATTTACAGAGGGGTGGACAGGGACTTAGAACTGGGGGAAGCTGCCAGCCCAAGTCCTCAGAGCTTCATATACATGGAGCAGGGCAGGCCTTGAGGAGCATTGGAATCAAGATTCCCCTTTTACAGGTGAGGAGATGGAGGGCAGAGTAGGACAGGGCACGCAGGGAGGCCCCTGCTGTGAACTCACCCGCCTTGCCGATCTGCACAGCCAGCTTGGTGAGCTTGCCCTGAAGCACCGACTTCTCTTTCTTGTGCATGTTGGCTTTTTTCTTGTCGTCTGCATCACCGCCCTCTGCGCTCTTCAGGGGCTGCATCTCCATAGCAGCTGCCCCATCCTGCTGCTTGGCTGTAGGGGCAGAACATGCATGTGCACACAGACACACGCACGCACACACGCAGGTCAGCCTATGGGCTGGGATGCTTAGCACCCACCCTGCCTGCCCAGTGGAAATACTGATTGCCCCATCCTGCATGGCCGGCAAAGAAGCCTCAGATAGGACCTGCCCCTTTCAGCTGCAGTCACTGGGTCCCAGTGGTACCTGGGACCTGGGATTAGAGACATATTTGGGATTTTATAGGACAGGGAACTACCCTGGGTTCCCAGCAGGGAAGGGCTGAACTAAGACCCCATCCTAAATGGGCCCTTGGTCCTCTCACAATCAGATAGAAAGAGAAGGGCTCCCCTGGGTGTTCTTGAGGCCAAGTTGTTGGGTTGCTAGGGAACTAGCAATAGGAGGGACACAAAGCATGACTTTAAAGAGAAAGTAAGGTGTCCCAGGCACGAGTGCCGAGCCCCCATCTCTACTCAAGGCTTCTTATCAGTGTGGGATGGACAGAAGGACCTGTCACTCTTTGAACAGAGGCCAGCCAACTCTCCACCTGTATTAGTCTCTGAGAGCCAACTCTCAGACCCCAGCTGACCGGTAGGCTTGGGGAGATCCCGACACTGGTGCAACCCCTCATCTCATTCTGACACTCTTTATCTTACCCAGTATTATGAGAATCACGACTGCACCCCCAAAGATGCCAGAGCTCCCCACAAGTGTGGATGCACCTGGCTCTGGCCCCAGTGAGTCCCTGTCTCTGTGTTACTCGAGCCCCGTGGCTGCAGTTACCTTTGCTCTGGCTGCTGTCAGCACTGCCGTCCTGCATCTTACCTACACAACAGAGAATTTCAACAGACAACAGGCAGCACAGGTCATCACGAGGACGCAACAGGCCACAGACACTCACATCACAGGCAGGAGAGACTAAGCTGCTCAGGGGCGGCGAGGAGATCTGGAATGAAGGCCAGTCTGGCCATCATTTTAGCCACAGGGGCTGTGGGGCCGAAGGCTCTTGATTCTCTTTGGGGCTGGATGGGGGTGTGTATGGGGGGTCTTGGTTTTGTTGGAATAACCTTGGCTTGGGTGTTTTATAGATGAAAAGAATGAGTTGGAAAGTAAAAGGGACCAGATCTGCACAGGAAGCAGAGGGAGGCTCCCAGAGCCCCAAACTGAGCCTGGCATTGATGCTTAGAGCTGAAAGGAGGAAAAGAGAAACTTTCAGATCTTTCCTTTCTCCCTTTCTCCCTTCCTTCTTTTCTCCCTCCCATCCCTTTGAAGTAATGAGGATTTGAACCTAAGGCTTTGTGTCTACTAGGCAGTACTCTACTGGTGTGCTATATCCCCAGCCCTTTCATGTTTTATTTTTGAGACA
The DNA here is from genome assembly GCA_907164525.1 of Lophiomys imhausi. NCBI lineage: Eukaryota > Metazoa > Chordata > Mammalia > Rodentia > Muridae > Lophiomys > Lophiomys imhausi. Next base: position 7,273,575 of record CAJQZJ010032121.1, read on the forward strand.
AGGTCTTGCTAAAGTGTCTTAGGCTGGTCTGAAACTCCTGATCCTCCTGGTTCACCCTTTAGCTACAACGTTTTTATTTCTCAAAAAAAAATGAGAGAGAGAGAGAGAGAGAGAGGATGATCAGTGTTCAATCTAGAATGAAGAGGAACAGGGGCCAACATGTCCCTTTGTCCTTTGCTTTAGGCTGGGCTGGGTAAACGATTCTTTCTCCTTTTCTCTGAAGGAGATGCTAAGACACCCAGGACACCCCTGCCTGAAGCCCCGTAGAGAGTACAGGGTAGAGGGTGAGCCAAGGGTTCCCAGCAAAAGTCACTGAAGGTTTGTGGAAATGTCTTGGTCCTGGGAGGAAGCCACTGGTTGCTACAGAAGAGGCCTTTAGCTCCAGATTCATAGATAGGCTAAGAACCAGTGGCCTCACTGGGTGCTACTGGCCATGCCAGGTCCTGATGCTGCCAGGTGTGGGGGAAGGTGTGGGTGTGGGCCACTGTGGGCAAGTGTGGAGGCTGCTGTTTCTTGCCTGAGACACCTGCTTTTAGCTATAGCTATGCCTTCCTATCCACAAGGCCTTTGCCACCCACTGAAACTGTTTCTATGGCTTTGGTCCCTCAGGAGGGCTGGGAGAAGACTGTCTGTCCATGGCATCTACTGCCAAGACCCCAGACTCTGGGTTCACACCGTCTGCACGTTCTCATCAGTGCAGTGCCTCTCAACCTTTCTAATGCTGCAGCCCTTTATTCTGTTGCTACTTCATTAACTGAAATTTGGCTAGTGCTATGAGTCATAACGTAAATATCTGATATGGGACCCCTAAAGGGGTCGTGACCCACAAGTTGAGAACACTTGTCTCCGTCTCTTCTGAGAAGGTGCTCATGTTGGACTCCCATCTGTAGAGGAGAAACTGAGGTTCCGAGAGGGAGGTGGCTTGCCTAGGCAGAGAGCTTGCCTTAGAGTGCGAACGTTTCCATTCTGCTGTCCCTCTGCCAAGACTCCTTCTGAGAAGAGGGCTCAGAATCTCGTGTGGGATTCCTGAGAATCTTGTCTCAACACCAATCAGCTGCTTGGTTTTGCCTCTCCTAGCCTGTTCCCACCTCGGCACCACCATGCGGTGATGTATGTAAACTCTGGGAGCACCTGGGGGTTTACATTCATAACGACCACGTGAAGAGTCTGGCCTTCAGCTGACTGAAAACATTTCTGTAAATGTCGTCCTTTGCTAGACCCTAAAAGGTCAGGTGGGAGGGACCGTCAACCTTATCATTTTATAGAAGAGAATACTGAAGTCGATGGGTGTCCAGAGCAAACTTGTCATCACAGAATACCTCCAAAATAACCCTGGAGCTTTGTGATTAGCTTTCTACCATCACCGTGGACACTTGATGGGTGACTCAGACAGACCTCAGCTCTCTAATTGTTTTCCCCAACTCCCAATAGAGGCCAGTCTCCCACCTGGGGTTTGATAAAGACCCTTCTTGTCCTGTTGTAAAATGCTTTCTTTTGGATTAAAAACAATATAAAAGTTTTTTTTAAAGGGAAAAGAATAATTGGGCAACAATTATTTTTTGTTTCTTATAATAATTTCACTAACTAGGCTAAGGGGTGCCAGAGGACTGGGCTCCCAGAAGCACCTTTGGAATGCTGGAAGAGCTTGTTTTGCCTCATATTATCAGATGTCCTAGCTGCTGCATGTACCCATTAAACCCAACAGTTCTCTCTTTTATTGCCATAGCAATTACATGGCCAGACAAATACCAATGTACACATTGGAGAAAGGGGGCCGTATCTGGGAGAGCTTTGCTGCAGATGGCCTATTTTGTCAGAAGCAAGGGACTTAGTTGAGGCTCTCATTAAACTGGTGCCCACCTGGCCCTCATTGTACTGTGGCAGCCAGTCCTGTCACCACACGGGACCTGGAAGATGGGCCTGAGGATAAGAGAGGGGATCCAGGATAGGGGGCGGGTGGGGTCTCAGAGGCTCTGCTCTCATACATTCTAGATGGAGTCATCTCGAACCAGAACTATCCTTGGACAGGTGATAATAATCAGGCTTTGGTGGGGACAGGTTACCGGCTAGGAGACCTTGGAAAGGCCACTTCTCTTCCCTTCTCTGTGAAACGGGAGCACGGCAACCAAAGGGACTCTCAGGAATAGCACCCGCCAGAACTGCGGAGAGGCCAGGAAGTCACGGGGCGTGGCATCTGTCTTGATTGACAGCGAGGTGTGCATGAGTGTAAAAGGAAAGAATGAAATAGAAACAGTGATTGGGGTGCCTCCAGGATGAGGGCACCCCACTTTCAGATGTGTATTTTTGTGGCTGTTTTTTTTTGTTTCCTATGTCACCAAGGTTTGTCTCAGGGGAAAGAGGTGCGATTACAGTTGGTCCCCTTCCATTGCCCCAGGCTCAGCCACTAGCTCTCTGTGTTCCCTTCTGGAGTCTGAACAGTACTTCAGTACTTCAAGTTCTCATGTGTTGGTCTAGACTGGGGTCTGATGGCCTGCTTTCCTTCTTTCTTTCTTTCTTTCTTTCTTTCTTTCTTTCTTTCTTTCTTTCTTTTTTCCTTCCTTCCTTCCTTCCTTCCTTCCTTCCTTCCTTCCTTCCTTCCTTCTTTCTTTCTCTCTCCCTCCCCCCCTCTCTCCTTTCTGACAATTTCCCAGGTGATGCCTAGGCTCAGGGTCCTCTGATCACATATTTACCCCCCAGTTTCCAGACAGACCACCGACCCTTGTCTATGATAGGAAAGTGCTTGACTATCAATGAGCTGGGTCCCCAGCCCTTGAGATCCTTCACCCAGGACCTCACTCTGTAGCCCATGCTAGCCTCAAATTCATGATCCTCCTTCCTGCTAGGATGCCTGTCTCCTGAGTGCTAGGATTACAGGTGCATGCCACCACACTCAGCCAACAACTGTCTTTGACTAGAGGGTAATTTTCCAGGGGGAAAAAAACCTCTTCATTTCCTTGGAAAACCTATAAGATATACTTAATTGTGGAATCCTGGATTGACTGGAGGAAGATATACCTCAGAGCCAAGCATGTCCGGGTTCTGGATTTACAGGACTATTCTGTAACTTTCTTTTTATTTATTTATTTTTAATTTTATGCTATATATGTGAGTGTTTTGTCTGCATGTAGTCTGTGTATTACAAGTGTGCCTGGTGCCCATGGAGGTTATAAGAGTCGGATCCTCTGTAACTGGAGCTACAGGAAGTTGTGAACAGCCATGTGGGTAAAAGACTAGTGCTATTTTGTTGTTTTGTTTTGAGACAGAGTCTTCCTATGTAACCCTTGTTGTCTTGGAACTCAGTCTGTAGACCAGGCTGGCCTTGGGCTCATAGACATCCATCTGCCTCTGCCCCCCAGTGCTGGGAATAAAGGTGTGTGTCACCATGCTGGGATTGGGCTACTGTCTTGATTTCCTTGAGTCCAAGTCTCCTCATATTTCGTATTTGAACAATGAAACCCATGTCACAGGATCTTTGCAAGGATGAAGGAGACAGAGAACACAAAGCGCTAGTAGCAGTGCTGGTCCAGAAACTAAAGCTCCTCATCTTCCCCATGGGTTCTGGCTGCAGCCTGCAAGTGAAACTCCCTTCTTCTTCTGAAACTGGCCTTCATGGATGATGGCTATATGCTTATCTCCTAGGGAAAGTGGGTACCCAATTCCTTTTCTCTCAGTTGTGGGTTTGCCTATGCTGGCTCTTTCTGTCACCTCTCAGCCTCCCCTCCCTGCTGCTTGACACCACCCACAGCCCCAGCTGTCTTCCTTCCTCCTCCAGGGCTTGAAATAGACCCACACTAGAATTAGAAACCCCTGACATCTTCTGGGTGGGTCTATTGGTCGCTTAGAAGGAAGGCAGGTTGGCTAGAGTTGTAGGGTATATGGTGGGAGGATGAAGTGGGTCAGGGTCTCCACATTCTGCCAGAGGGGTTGGGAGTGAACTATAGAATGGATAAGAAACATGTCCAGCACTCAGTGATGTTTCTGTCCCTAGCCTTGACTTCTCTGGCAGTATTTTCACAGCCAAACCTTAATGCTCTGAGGATCCAGGTGTGGCGTAGGTGGCTAACGTAGGACAAGGGTGTTATCTGAAGATGGTGGACAGTGGAGATCCCTAGAGCAAGTGGTTACAATCCTCCATGCTTGTGTGTGAGAGAAAATGATGAAGGGTCAGGGACATAGGCAGCCACCCCCACTGTCCATCCCTAGAGAAGTAAGAACGCAGAGACCCATAGAGCTCCAGCCCAGGCACCAGCGAGACACACCAGTCCACACCAGAGGGATAGACGAGGCCCAAGTTCCACAAGCCTTGGTACCTGTTGGCTTGGCAAAAGAGAAGGGAACGAGACTGAGGAAAAAGTGTCTACCTGTGGCTCAGCCATGCTAGGTGGGGTGAGGGGGCTGAACTCCAGTCCGAGAGGCTTTAGAGGAGGCTTGGAGCTTCTGCTAGGGACCCAGATGCTAACTTGTGTTTAGTTCCTGACCCTAGGGCACCTTCCTAAAACCAGAGCCACAGCTGTGCTGAATGAAGGGTGGGCCGCATCAGGTGGCAGGCTGCCTCTCATGGGACCAGATCTGAAGCCTAGGTCATGTGGAGTTTACTTCCTGGATTGTGGTTCTGCTTTTAAATACCTGCCCTATATGGGAAGGAGAGTGTTCTTGGGGTGACCATGCATGTCAGAGGTCTGTGGGACCCAGGATAGGGAAAGGCTCGAGTAGGGGGTAGAGAAGAAGGTACCCAGCAACCCAGCCCAAGAGCTCGCCCTGGAGACGTACCATTGACTAGGCTGGCATTTGCGCTACCTGCAGCGTTTGCAGGTGCTGCGCCGTCGGCCGCTGTGGGGGTGGGAGGGATGGAAAATGCAATGTCACAATGGAGAAGGCGACAACGGAGACATGGACCTACAATCACACAGCTTATTCTACAACCAAAAATCTCTGCTGGAGAGTGAGGAACTCAAATTGGGGATGGGGGTGAAATGCTCCTAAGGATGCCACAGGGGAGGGTGGGGAAGGAGACTCAGGCACAGAGGGTCTGTGAAGGACAGCATGGAGTGCGGTCAGATGCTCAGGTGGGATGGCACTTTATTATTTATTTATTTATTTATTTATTTATTTTTGAGGCAGGGTCTTGCTGCGTAGCCCTGGCTGGCCTGTAGCTGGCTTTGTAGACCAGGCTGGCCTCAAACTCACAGAGATCCGTCTGCCTCTTCCTCCCAAGTGCTGGGATTAAAGGCATGCGCTGCCACACACCTAGCTGGGATGGCGATTCTATGGTGATATTTGGACTGTGTTGGCTCAGCTGGCCAGGAGGGAATCCCATGGAGTAAGAAAGTCCGGTCTAGGAACCCATGGCCAGAAGTCATTAAAAATGCTCAGTGAGTAGTCTATATGGCCTAGACATTTATCAGGGGCCTTCCCTGTGACTACTATTGTGTCCCTGAAGAACTGTTGTCAATGGTGGTGACTTAGGATCAGGCCACTGCCCACCACCACTAACTCCTCCTTCCCTGACCAGGTCACAGAAGATCACTGTGGTAACCCCCATGTGAGATATCTCACCAGAGAGGGGCTTCTAGGTCTCCTTTTATATTGGGGAGATCTTCACTTAGAAATTAACGATGGTATGGTACCACCAAGTTAACCCCATGGTGTTCTTTCTTGGAGTGGGGAAGGTGGTTATGTGGGAAGCAAGAGGAAGGGACACTAGTGAGTGAGGTGGATATACTGTGTCCTTGGAGACAGGAGCTGAGACAGCTTGGAAGAGTGCTGTTTAGTTAGGGGGCAGGGGGGCTATGATGACAAGAGAGGTGCTGCATGTTAGTGTGTGGGGCTTCAATGGAGGAGCCATCTGGCTTGGGACATAAGGACAAGAGGGCAGAGTGAGTTTTTCTCTCATCCTGCTGGGCTGGAATACAGGAGATCACAGAGGAACATCTAGAGGGATAATCTCCAGTAGGCATGGGGTCTCCTCCAACTATGTGCTTTTGATCTAGGGATAAGGCCTAGGGGCCCAGAGCTGCAGCTATTTCTAAAAGCCCATCTTCCCTGAGGGTTGTCTTACTGTACCTGGTAGCTGAAGGCCATCCCCCTTCTTCACACCTGTGTGATGATTTTTGAGACATGTTAATGAAGGAGCACATACAGCCTCATGTGTACACCACACCAGAATAACACACACACATGTACACATGCACACACACACACACACACACACACACACACACACACACACACACACCTGCACACGAGACCATCCTGGAATCTGAGCTGTGTCTCAGGTTGACACAATGGAATGGGAAGACCAAGCAAGTAGTTCAGTTCTGGTTCTTCTGCCACAAGCCCTTCATACTCCACCTTGACTCCCTAAACTGAATCTTGTGCCTCTCTGGATGCTGGTTCAGATTCAGCAAAGGACTCTGAATGGTATCCAAGGGGCCACTGAGGCCTGCCTTCCTCATGACATTGTCAGATGTAGGACTGGCCTACAGGAGCTTCTGGGTGTCTATCCTCCAGCCAGGCTCCACAGAAATTGGAACATGGGTAGAAGCTACTGTATTCCACCAACTTCTTAGATCTGCCCTACTGCCTGCACTCAGTCTATTTACCCTGACAACAGGTCCTCACTCATACATAAGATCCTGTCCCAATACCTGCTAGGACTCCCAGCTAGGACTGTGTCCCCCTTTGAACTCAGCCCTATTTTGTCCTCCCCAGCCTCTTGATATCCATGCTAATAGCTCAGCTTCACTGTTCGTGCTGGATGTTGAAGGAACAGCTGCGACCCTATGGTACACACTGGAAAGGAGTTCTCTCAGTTACCAGCTGCCTTCATTCCTGATGGAGGTTTTGTTTTCCAGTGGCCTCTGGGCATGGGTAGCATACCTTCCCGAACTTAGGGAAGGCCATCTTCTCTCTTATCAATCTTCTCCAAACTCCCAAAAGTGAGAGTACTTGGGGAGCTACCCTAGAGCTTAGTAAAGGAGACAAAAGACTGAGGGTCTGAAAGGGGATTGTGTCTGCCACTGAGTGTGGATTCCAGGTAAGAAGCTGACTGTTCTGGGCTTTGGGCTCAGGGCTTTTTGTATGAGCATCTCTCCTCTGTTCTGAAAGGTATTTGTATCACAGACTGCTAATCAATGCACTGAGGGGCACCAGGTGATAAGGACTCTTTCTTTGCAAGGGGAAGTGGAACCAGGACATGGGCAATGTGTCAGCTCCTGGAGAATCCTGGGAGCAGTCAGCAGTAAGCATGGGACGAATTTCAGCCACCTTCCCAAGAGTCTTCTCTGTCTATACCTGGCACTTGTCTATGCTGGATGGATTGACAGCTTTGCTGGTAGAATTGGCAATGTCAGAAGGAACATTTCTGGGTGAGGACTTCTACTCAATACTGAGGTGAGGGGGAGCCAGCTCCTGCTGGTTGCTTCTACTGATGGAGCCTGGTGATTGAATGTCATGCCCAGCATCCTGAGCCTGGCCTTGAGGGAAAGGAAGGGCCTCTGTGACATGACTGGACAAGACAGAGACTAGGGCTGATGAAACATACAGAACCCACCCAACTCCAGCAAGCCCTGAGCATGGGTGACAGTTGTTGGTACAGAGCAGGTGCTCTATAAGGTGGAGTGAACAGATAAATGGAAAACGTGGCCTTAAAAGCTTCTCTCCTGGTTTTTGGAGTGTGTGCTTGTGGGAGGCCTACCTTTTTTGTCTTTCTTCTCCTCCTCTTCACCACCAGCCCCGAGTAGGGTAAATATGATGCCAGTCTGAGAGTTCACACCCACAGCAGTCACCACCATCCGTCCAGAGCCCTCCATCACATGGGTCCCTGGGGAAGGTGTAAGCCCTATTACTATCACATGGCCAAAGCCCCCTCCCCAAATGAACCGAAGGAGCATGTGTCCATCAGCTTCTAGTTCCTTGTCCACTGAGATCATGGGGTGGCACCTTCAGTTGGGGTGGCCTTTGTAGATGATACTGCCTCAAGGGAGGCTGAGATAGACTTGTGACAGTATTACAAGATTGCTGCTGCCTCTCAGTTTTCTGTTCCATAGAAGTTCTAGGTCCAGAACCTCCTGTTCTAGCCTGGACAGTGACCTTCTGCTTGTCTCTATCTCCCACTTCTTCTCCCGCCATTACAGGCCAAGCAGGGAACACTCTGTCTTCTTATAGATAGTATTTAGCATCAGAACTCATTCTGAGACCAGGAAGAAATGGAAACTTAGGCCTAGAGAATACTGTTGAGAACTGGCCCACCTTCCCCCCAATTGAGAATTCAGGGGTCTGTGAACAAAGATGAGAAAACCTCAAATCATATATATGTTTTCACAAACCTCAAAGTGAAATTCAGTAACCCCCCCCCATTATGAATGTACATACAAATAGAACCCATCTACAATAACGTCACACACAGTGGTAGACACATTATAAAGACTCCAGGTTCTTTTCCGATGACTTGCAGCTGTGGTAGATGTTGACTATCATCCCTCTGACAGTTTACCAGTAACTTATCTTCCTGCTGGATCCTGTTTTGCATGCTAATCTAGAAACACAGGCATTATTGTGCTACACACTTTAGAACCACTTTATTTCAACATAATTATTCTCTGTAAGTCATCCTGTGCATTGCGTTTTACAACCTTCCAAGTTTCATGATGAGGAGGTGGGGTATACAGTGACATCTAACTCCCTGGGGCATTTATGATGCAAGAAAATTTTAGGCCCTTTCCCTAGAAAGTTACTACTACAGTAATTGTTGCTGTCACAGTTATTATTTGAGGTACTAGGAATTGAATTCATGTCTTGTTTATCTGAGTCTAGTGCTCTACCTCAGAGTGTCTTCCCCAGTCAGAGTAGCTGGGAGTGCCTGTTATCATAGACCTGAGTTGCCACATTCATATAATTATTTTTAGGATCTTAAGTTTCTCAAAATGAGTTCCAGAAAATGCTAGACTTCTTAGGGGTCTGGAAGGGCAGCTATTGAGTTGAAGTATTTATACACTTACTCATCTTTGTTATTTTTAAAAAAGAAGCTGCAGGCCCTGCACTTCCTATATAATCAGATATATGTATCCCTCTCAGGTCTCTGAGGTGGTTGAAGAATAGATACCTAGAGTCTCATAGTTAAATTTTGAGTTGTTTAGGAATCAAGAGGGTGTTCTGGATCTAAGAAGATATTTTTAAAATTATGAGGCAAGTTAGTATGAAAGCTGAGTTAGATATAGAACTTTAAACTCATGGAGATGGTTAGATAGTAGAATGTTAAAGTCAGGTGCCAAATACATATGGACTGGACATTGGGAATGTATGCTAAGCCATATAACTCTTATAATCGTGGCCTATTTATTTCTGTTGTTTTGTATTGTATTTATAGTTATAAGAAAAAGAACCATTATTTGAACTGAAAGGGAGAGCTGTTGGGGGGAAAAATAAATACCTTAAACTAAAAAAAAA
>CAJQZJ010032121.1:7283121-7323493 GCA_907164525.1 Lophiomys imhausi
AAAAAAAAAGATTTATTTATTTTTGTTTTTATGTGTATATATGTTTTGCCTGCATGTATCTCTGTATTGCAACTGTGCAGTGTCAAGCTTTAAAGTCTCTGTGTTTTCAGCCTAGGAACTTGGACACAGTGCACTTCTCCCCAGGGGAAAGGGCCCAACAGCTAGCTAGCCCTAAAATCCAGGTGAGAGGAGGTTGGCCTGGAGATGGTTGTTCTGGTCCTCGGGCCCAGAGGCCTCAGGAAGGCTGTTTTCCACCTGCCTAGCAGAGGAGGGATGGAAAAAGATGTGGGGGCCAATTTCCACCCAAGATAAGCAGGCCTCAAATCACCTAATCTAACCACTCCTATCACCACCCCGGAACTGGCAGCTCCTGTAACCTGTGCAGGTAAGATAGGGGACAGAGAAGGAGACAGGACAAAGAACTCACTAGATCTGGGAAACCCCCAGGAGCTCCTCAAGCCTACTGTTGGATAGAAGCAGAGGCTTTGTGGGGACAGAGCTCCCATCCACCAAATGTCACTCTGACAATTTTCATGTTCCTCCCAAAGCAGTAGTTCTCAATCTTCCTAATGTTTCCTAAACTTTTAATACAGTTTTCATGTTGCAATGACTCCCAACCATAAAATTGTTTCCTTGCTACTTCATAACTGTGATTTTTCTACTGTTATGAATTATAATGTAAATATCTGATATCTGAATGACCTGTGAAAGGGTCATTCCACTTCCAAGAGGTCTCTACCCACAAGTTGAGAACCACTGTCCCAAGGGCTTGGCTGGCTCCCTGAGGCCCCAGTGATGCAATCAGAACCCAGGATCAGATCCCAGCCTTCTTGTGATCCTTGTCCTCTGAGCTCTGACACTTAACTGCTGACCCTAGGGCATGTGAAGCAGTTCCAGAAGTTTGAGATGGTCTTAAGGTTAAACAAACCTGACGCAGGCTAGTGTTCATATTCCAGAGTCTATGGAATGTCATCTGCCTCTCAGGGACTTAGGAAATACTGGAATTTCTGGTCAATGTGTAAACATTAGAAAATGATTTTGTCTTCTATGTAAAAGTCCAGATTTCCAGCTGCTGCAGGGGGATTGCTGGGTAAGCCCTGTGGCTGGTGCCTCTCCAGGTGACAATAGAGCAACAGACCTGGGCTTCTGAGAGTTCTCAGCCCTTTTCTCTGCCTGTTCTGAGGTGTCATGGTTTGGTGTTTAGCCACCAATCCATCCTGGGGACAGGTGTGTGGATGCCTACAACCTGGTCTGAATATGAGATCTTTCTAGAATCTTCCCCTTGGTTCTGGGGCTGAACTCCAGGTTTGGTGAATGCTAAATCAGAACTCACTTTCTCTGTCTCCCTTTGCCTTTGCTGTGCTTGAAAGCGAGTGTAGGCCTGAGGTTCCCACCACAGACTATGAGCCCCTCAACCCAAGATGTGGACACAGCTCCTAGGGGCTCAGGATCTTTCTAGGGCCACTGCTTAACATGGCTGGGACAAACAACTAGAACCTGACTTTTCTTTGCCTTCTTTGATGTCAGATGTGTCATGTGCCAGCAGGGGGTACTGAAACTGGGATTTGGGGGAGGCCCATGGATACCCCAAAACTAGTGTCTACAGGTCCCTGAAGGGTCAGCAGACAAGAAGGCTGGCAAGGCCCCCTGGCAGGGGTAGAGAGTTCAAGGCTTCTAATCATGGCAGCAACCCTAGGAGATCCACCCAGAGGAGCTGGGGTAGAAGAGGGGCAGCCCTGACAAGTGGAAGGGACAGAGTGGGACATGGAGATGAAGGAAAGTTCCTTGCTTCCACATACTCCTATGAACTGAGACAACCAATCCACTTAACACACGAGCAAATAGAGGCTCAAGGGACATGAAGAGGTTTTTTGCGGTCTCTAGCCAAAGAGGATTAGAACACAGCCTTCTCTCCACCAGCCACAAAGAAGGACATCCACAAGGGTCCTCAGTGTGTTCTACTGACTCTGTACCAGTGGCTCCTCCCCCTTTGTGACACCACTGACACTCTAAGAGCCTCACAGGTAAACTGAGGCTCAGAGAAGGCAGCAATATGTCTGAGGCCACATAGCAATTGCATTCCAGAGCTCAGGTCCCGCACATCCCTGCTGCCTGCTCTTCCTACATTCTGCATAGCTTCTCCCTCCCCACTCTGCAGGGCTCAGGGCTAAAGCTGGGCACAGCCTCCTGATGGCAGTGGCCTCAAGATCAGAGCTCTCCTCCTGGACTTGATTGGCTGGAGAATTGGCTCAGAAGTCCCATCAGTCCACCAGCCCCTCAAGGTCAGCACAATCTATGGGAGTCCCTGGTACAGCTATCTGTCTACATATAGCCCTCGAGGATGTTCCTTGGACCTTGTTATCTGAAGGGCAAAGCAAATCCACCTCTCTGACTCCATACAGCCTTGAGAACCTGGTGGTGGCTTCTGTAGATCTCCCATGCTTGTCTTGGTCCTCACATGCTACTTGTTCCTGGCCTGACCATCAGCTCATGCTCCATGGACCCACTTAACTCCTGATGAGACCTACAGTGTCCTTTCTGTCCCCAGATCCATGCTAGCCCATCTAGGGTATTCCCTGTCCCATCTCCAAAGGCCTCAGGCCTCCATTCTCTTCAGGCTTCTAGCACTGTGACTCCTGACACGTCCCTAGCTCCGCCTTTCTCTTTAAGAGAAGGAAGGGAGAAGAACCACAGAAGCCTGAGCTATGCTCCTCAACCTCCTCCTCTTGGCTCCTCTCCTGCTTCATCCTTGGAATAACCTCCTGGCTTTGCCTTCCACCTTCAGTGTGGTTTCATTTCTAGCACCTCATTTTTCTCTGGGCCCCCAGCTTCTGTGAGGGGCCCAAGATGCCGGGATTCACCCTAAGCCACTAACAGCCAACTTCCCAAGCATCTCTGCCACTCTGGGATCTCTCTGTGTCCTAGAGTCCTCCCTGCTTGGCCTGTGGCACTGTTAACTAGTGACTCTGAATGTCATCTCCACCAGGCTCCTCCAGTATCCTCCCTCCTACTCTTTCTCCATGATGTCTGGAGACTTGTCAGGTCTGGGCTCCCATAGAAACCAGTGCACACTTTCCCCAGGGATGGTTGCCTTGCCTGTCAACTCTTGCAGCTCAGAGGCCAGGACTAGGGCCAACGAGGCTGGGACCATCTTCTGATCTCTCACATGGCTCTGTGTTCCCAGAGGGCACTTGAGATCTTCCATGATCCCTCACTCAGACCCCAGGGCCTTTGCACATGCTGTTTCTCTGCCAGGAGCACACTTCTCAGTGTTCTGAGTTTAGTTCTAATGCAGTGGTTCTCAACTTGTGGGTCATGGCCCCCTTGGCAAACCTCTATCTCCAAAAATATTTACATTACGATTCATGACAATAGCAAAATTATAGTTATGAAGTAGCAATGAAATTAATTTTATGGTTGGGGGGTCACCACAACATGAGGAAGTGTAATAAAGGGTCTCAACATTGGGAAGGTTGAGAACCACTGCTCTAATATAACCTCCTGAGTCAGCTGTTCCCTGATCTGCTGAGATTCTTCCTGGCCTTAGGGCTCCTTCTTACTGTAATCTTGTGTCTTTGATGTATTTACTGTCCACAGATCACCTTACTCTTTGCTTGTGTGTTCCTTCTTCGACTGCCGCTCTCACCAGACTCTAAATTCCAGCACTGCATAGACCTTGTCTGTCCCATTAGCCACAGGCATGCAGCATGTGGTAATAGATATATGGGTAAGATACTGGCTGGAATTGTGTCAACTTGGCACAGGCTAGAGTCACCTGAAAGGAGGGAATCCCAATTGAGAGTTGAGAAAATGAGACCATGAGCTTGGTCTGTTGGCAAGCCTGTGGGGCATTTCTCAATTAGTGACTATTGGGGGTATGCTGGCCCATTGTGGATGGTGCCACCCCTGGGCAGGTGGTCCTGAGTTCTATAGGAAAGCAGGTTGAGCAAACCATGGGAAGCGACCAGTAAGCAGTACCCATCTATGGCCTCTGCATCTGTTCCAGGACCCTGCCCTGTTTGAGATCCTAACTGTTTTTGCTGATGAATTGTTATATGGAACTATGAGTGGAACTATATGGAAGTTTCCATCTCTTGCCCTTGTGGCAGCCATAAAAACTTAAAAAAAAAATGCCAGTGTCATTAGGAAAACCCATCCAGGGAATTTTGTTCTACTCAGAATAACGTCCTTCCCCAGGTGTGGTAAGGCTGTCGTCTTACCATGGCTTCCCTGTCACAGGGCCTGGCGCAGGGTGGGTGTCTAGAAGGACTGTAGTTTTCCAGGAAACCAAACCACTAGAAGTGTGTTGTAGGTAGGACACTATGATGTTTGCTGAAGTAGTGCCAGACCTGGCCGTGGCCCTGTGCATAGCAAGTGTAATATGAGCTTGCTTGGGAAAGGGGTGGTGTGCTCACAGGGAGCTGATCCTGCCAGTGACCCCAGAGCCAGGGATCACACCAGCCTCCCCATGGTGGGTGGGAACTGGCTGCAGGGGCACCGTGGGCTGCAGCTTACCTGACAGCAGCATGGGGTCCTTATCCACAGACTTTCGCACCTGGTCAGACTCTCCTGTGAGCGAGCTTTCGTCGATCTTGAGGTCATTGCCCTGGATGAAGAGGCCATCGGCAGGAAGGAGGTCACCTGGTTGGAGGAAGACAGGGTTCAGCAGAGTCCGGTGGCCAGGGAAGCTGGGGCCTCCATGGGGGAGGTACCTGCTAGGCCTCAGTATGCAGAACCAAGATAGTGCCTGCAGATCAGTGGGCAGCTGAAGCGACATCCTGGGGCCTGACACAGAGCCACTCTGGCTCATGCAAGGATGTCCTTTACACTGCATATCGTTTGATCTGCATGTGTCTCTGGGCCCAGCATGCTCCGTGGTTAATTTTTCTCTAGTCTTCTTATGACTTGGAGAAGGCCTTTCATGACAGAGCAGGCTATTTTGGGTGGACTGAGGACACCCCAGTCAAATGAGCCACTAGGCCTGAGTGAGGAGGCCCACTCCAATCTTTCTAATCCGTGTTTACTGACCCAAGACATATCCTATCTAAACCCCCTTTGGAGCCTGCCTACCTGCTTTTTAAATAGCAGTACGACTGGCCTGGGATACTCACTTACCTACTTCTACTTTTGCTAACCTTCACCAGCCTGGATAGACCTATCTGAAGTCAGCTCACAGATGGGAAATAGATATTGTCTCATAAACCCACTCTGAGTATTAGTGATGCTGTGCTGGGAAGCCTTCTGAGGCTGTTTTCAGACTATGAGCAATGATTGATTAGTCATGTCTGTTACAGATGGAAGCTGGAGTGCAGAGGCATTTGAGCTATGAATCTGACATTTCTGATTTAAGTGGATATGGGAAGCCTGTCTCGTCTGGGACCCCCCCCAGGGCCTCAGAATACATCCTGCTACAATACATCATTTCAGGGTTAGGATTCCCTGAGTTAGGCTCTTTGTATCTGCCTGTACTTTCCCACTTCTACCCAGACTTCAACTCCAGAATGATGGACAGGACACTTGCCATATTTGATCTGGGCGATGTCACCGACCACGATCTCAGCCACAGGGATCTGGACCACCTGGCTGGCCCGGACTACGGTGAATTTCTGCTCCTGCTCGATGCGGCTCTGCAGGCCCCGGAACTGTTTCTCTTTACTCCAGTCATTGAAGGCTGTGACCAGGACTACACAGATGACAGACAGCAGGATGGCAGCCCCCTCAATCCAGCCTGCTTCTGCTTCGCCTTCATCCTCTGCCCCACCCTGGGCCGTGGCACATCCTGTAGAGAGACAAGGAAGCAGTGAGTTCTCTAGCCACCAGACAAGAGATGCCACATAGCTTAGCTGTGCTAAGTAATCACTGATAACCAGATGATGGTGACACATTTGATCAGGTGCAGCTGTATGCCATTCTCTGGGCAAAGGGATTCCCCTGGTCACTTCACAGGGCACGTAGTGTATGCCTCCCACAGATGGGGATGTTAAGGCTTCTCAGAGAGGTCTACTAACTGGGAAGGGCAGGTGGAAAGCAAGAATGCCAACCCAGGAAACAGGACTTCAAAGTCACCATCTGAACCACACCTGCCCTGGCTCTGCCCTAGCTGTGAGACCTCAAATGAGTGACTTTTTTTCTGAGCTTTAGTTTTCTCATGACACAGGATTTCATGTACCCCAGGCTGGCCTCAAACTGCCCATGTAGCTAACATGATCCTGGAATCCTCATTCCCTCCACTCCCGAGTGTTGTGATTACACCTGCCTGCCTTTATGCAAGACCATGGAAGTGGGGGAGGGGCACTGCTGACAACACCTCCTGGGGCCTGGGGACAGGAGAGTAGCAACTCCTGTGCGCACTTAGCATGTGGCAGGTTCTCTCCAACTCAGGCCATAGCAAGGACAATGGGACTCTGTAGCCAACACCTGGCACTACTGAGTCCCTAGTATGGGCTTACAACTCTCAAAGTTGGTCAGGCCCATGGGGTGGTAAGACAAAGAAAAACACCAATTTCCCAATATGGAGGCTCAGACCAAAGGTGTGCGATGCCAGGGTGTGCAGAGCCTGTGACTCTCTAACCTCTCCCTCCTGTCCACAGGGGACCTGAGAGCAAGAGGCATCTGAATATTTCTGAATACAGAACCTGAGGCTCTGAGTGGCCAGCAGCCACAGCCTGGATGAGACAGCCCGAGTGAGAACTGGGTGCTCTCCTCATGGTTTATACCCCAGGAGCGGTGTCTGATTGTCTACCTTGGTCAGCTCGGAAGGGAGCCGTCTACAGGGACTAGGCTCACACAGGCCCTGGGCAAGTCTCTAGCATCCATCCTTGTCCCCCAGTTGGCCAAAGAAAGAGGCTCAGAGATGACCAGTGACTTAGCTGGAATCAGACAGCAGATCTACAGTTTGAATCCAGGCCTGGAAGGTAAGGGATCACCAGGGCCAAGCAACATGTGCCACTGGAAGATTTTGGGTCTCCAGCTGAAGCTGGAGTACTCCATGAAGGCCAGTAAATGTCTGAAGGGCTTTGAAGGCTATCTTCTTAGAAAATTTGAATTGTCTCAGTAACATAAAACTGTTCAACTAGACCATTGGTGGTAACGGCTGTTACAATGGTACCACTGAGCCAGCCCTGATTCATATCTCAGCGGCAGACTGCTATGTAGCTATTTTACCAGTGTGTGCCTCTATTTCTCATCAGCAGAATGGGGTGATCACAGGTGGCCACCTCCTCAGGTGGCCACAGGGTGAAGGGAGCCCTCCTTGTGAAATGCCCACCATGAGGTCTCCAGGGCTCAAGCCTTGAGCCCATGGCACAGAACAGGAAGCACCTGGAATTCAGTCACCTGAGATAAGAGAACTAAGGGACTGTGCTCCCGTGTTACTGTGAATGACACCCACAGAGATACAACCCCCTACCCAAGGATGAAAAGGACAGGGGACCCTAAAGATGGACTCCTAGTTCTGTCAGCCCTCTGTCCGAGAATTCAGTCTCCTAGCCTCTGACCAACTGCAGAAGGGAAATGAATAGAGGAGCTACCGCATCTGCACTGAGCATGCCCAGGCCTCTCTGGTCAATACCCACTAGGTAACATGGCTTAACAGCTGTTCACACAGCTGTCACAGTGGGTGTCATCAGAAGCTCAGTGAGGATTTCAAGTATGCAAAAGGTTGTAAATAATGCCCACAGTATCCACAAAAAGTTCCAGGGTATGATCATATACACTCTGGGACATGAGTGGGGAAGGGAACACTTGAATCCAGAGCCTGATACTTCATTTTGTAGGATGTAGGTTATTCCTGCTTCTTGCCACATGCTCTGTAAAGGAGATGTCTGTGTCCCCTTGTATGCTTCCTCGGGGGCTCCATGGGGGCTGTTACTGGAAGACTGGAACACTTAGAGTCAATCCAGTGTATCACTCTGAGACTCTGGGCCCAAAAAGACCCGTATTCAAAGTCCAGGCCCTGCTGTGCAACCCTAGGTAAGTGACTCAGCCTCTCAGAGCTCCCAGAAATCACCTAGCACATGCTAAGTACTGGTAAGTGTTGGAACTCTTCCCCTTTTCCTGAGTGCTAGACCCTTCTTAGGATCCTGTTGTCTAGTGTCCCAGGATCTGTGCTCCTTCTGCATCCTAGAAGGCAAGGCTATAGGAGCCCGTCCCTTGCCAGAATTTAGCACACTGGGACTTGAGCCCATGACCCCTAGGGTCCTCCACTTGTGTGACACCTGACTGTAATATAGACCTAGGTGTGAGCTTCTCATATCAGCTTGTTGTCCACACTGAGGGCAGCCTAAGGCCTGGTTTTGGGTCCATGTGTCTTAGGTCAATTCTATGCAACTGTCCTCTCTGCCCAGACCAGAACCCTCCCTTGTCCAGTGGAATGCAAGCACATACCAGTCAGCATAAGAACCTCCCAGCTGGACTCCCATGTGGGGATAGACGCAGGATGCTTAGGAAGCTGGTCAAAAGTATTCCACCTTGCCATGGGGACTAGGTTGTGAGGAACCTGTCCTGCACCCCTCCCTGCATCAGGGACAGAGCCAGGGCAACTCGGGCCACACTCCAGCCACCAAGCCATGATCTTTGGACCCTGGGTTTGTGTATCGCAGAGATGTTCATGGCAGCAGCATAGGTACATGCAAACTGCACAGGAGAAAAGCCTGTGAGACCCCTCAACCTCACACAAAGAACTACAGACAACTGAGTAAAAGTGGGAGCAGGAGAGGTGGCCCTCCAGGGAAGAGCGCACCAACTGGTTGTCCAGTGCCAAATGGTCAGTCCTGAAAACATGTATACAATTAACATTATATGGACTCAACAGGTTGTATTTGGGAATACATATGTATATACAAGTACATATGCGCATTCAGTAACAATTGATGATAAAGAGATGATGCATTCAAGGGAAAGTTGGGAGAGGTATGTGAGAGGGTTTGGAGGTAGGAAAAGGAAGGGAGAAATGTAATAAAATTACAGTCTCAAAAAAAATAAACAAAACAAAACAAACAGACAAAAATAGTATCTGTCCACAGATTTATTGTGTGGATTAAGTGAGAATGCAATGGACTTTTGCCACAACAGCTCCCAATATGGAGTAGCCATGGGAACTGTGGGACATGTCAGCCTTACCATCTGCAGTCTTCTGCATCTGCTGAAACCATAAGAAAGGCTAGATAGCCATAGTGTGTCCCTCTTACTAACCTAGGGGAATGTCCATCCTAGATCTACCATTAGAAAATTTCGCCTTCCTTCAGAGGTCAAGTGTTGATAACTTGACCTCTGAAAATCATCCATCTTCCCTTTCTGCCCTGGTTGCAAGGAAGCTCAAGTCAACTGAGTCACAATTGCGTCAGACTAGCAATTAAAACTGGCTTTTATTTGTCTTCCTGCCTATCCTCTATGGAAAGAGATCATGTGGAAAAACAAAAACAAAAACATAAGGCCAGAGAGATGGCTCAGTGGATAAAGCTGCTGAGCCTGGTGACCCGAATTCAACCCCAAGAACCCACATGGTAGAAAGAGAGAACTGACTCCTGCTCCTGTGGTCAGGAGACCAAGAGAAAGAAATGGCCCCAGGAGGAGCCTGGCAGCATGCTGTAACATGCTCCACAGGCAAGCCAAGCCTCTCTGCCAGATGGGCACTGTGGTCCTGTGCTGGACATTTAATCCCCAGGCTTCAATATCTCTGGTCTTTGGGGATGAGGCCTTGGGGAGGTAACATTAGATTAGATGAGGTCAGAGGGTGGACCCATCCCGGGCAAGGAAATAGCCGAGTCAGCACAAATGCCTGGCTTTACCACATACCGCTCTCACCATGCTACAGTGCAGCTCAAGCCCCTCCCCAGATGCTCCACCTTGCTGTTGGGCTGGGGAGTCTCCAGAACAGGTGACATGTCTCTTTATAAATCACATAGCCTTTGATGGTTTGTGATTATAAAAGAAAATGAACTTAGATAATGAGTGACCCAGAGCACTGTAACCTCCTCTCTATACCTCAGTTTTCTCACCTTTAAAGTAGACACAAGCCCGGAGCTGGGCATACTGGAAGTGCTTAATAAATGCTCACCGTAGCTATTACTACTATTGGTCTGGCCTGCACTCCGGGTTGACCGGGGCCTTGGGCAAGTCTTGGTCTCTTGGCCTGAGCCCCATACAGCTCGCTCCTTCCACCTGCTGTGCGCTGTTGGGAGCACCCGGGGCACCCTACCTTCATTGCTCTCTCCAGGTGGGTGGTAGAAGGACAGTCCCAGGGAGATTATGGCTGCAATCTCCAGAATGATGAGTGTTACATCCTGTAGCGCTTCCCACACCAGCTGCAGGAAGGTTTTTGGTTTCTTTGGAGGTATGAAGTTTTGCCCAAAAATCTGTTTCCTCTTCTCTAGGTCTGGAGCCGTGCCCGGCAAACCTGTGAACAGAGGGCAGACAAGTTGGGCTGGGGCCAGGAGAGATGCACACCTGTGGCTGGGAGCTGAGGAGGGAGTGGGCAAACAGGACAGGAACCTTCCAGGCATTTGGCCATAAGAGCCCAGCATTCCAAGAGATTCAGTCCCGAGGCAGGCTCTGCTAAATGAATGGAGGAACCTAGAAACATGGGTGCTTCCAGACTCACGGCATTTCATGCCCAAAACCATGCATGCCAAAGAATGTGATTATACATGTGATTCTGGACGTCATAGCCCACCCAGCCCAACCAGCTACAGCTCCGCAGGTGTTGAAGTCTACTATAATTTATTGAGTATGAACTGAAGGTGACCTCCAGGATGGCTGTCACCCAGTCACAAGGTTGAAAAATTATTAGCCAGACCTTTGTAAGCTACAAAATCTGTGATGATATAACCAAACCTGACTCCCAGGAACTGGCCAGTGACCTGTCTTGGGAAAACACTCTTAAAATGTGACTAAGGTCAGAGTATCTTGGATTATCCAGGTGTCCCTCTGTCCAGAGATAAGCGGTCTCATGGAAGATGCTGATCCAGGCAGGTAGACAGCTGTGTAAGAGGGCGAACAGAGATTGGAGGGAAAGAGCTACAGGCAAGGGCTTTGAACCCAGCCTGACCCTCAGTTTCCCTTTCTGCTATGGCAACGGTGATGGTGCCTAACTCACCATTGTGTGTTGCTCAAATCAGCAAGTCTTTCTTTCTTTTCTTTTTTGTTTTTCGAGACAGGGTTTCTCTGTGTAGCCCTGGCTATCCTGGAACTTACTCTGTAGACCATGCTGGCCTTGAACTCACAGAGATCTACCTGCCTCTGCCTCCTTAGTGTTGGGATTAAAGGTGTGCACCATCAACGACCAGCAAGCGTTTCTTATGCACCTGTGCGGTGCGCAACAGATCCTGGGACAGAGCTGAGAATGAGACAGCACAGCACCGGCTGGGAGTCACCTCCCTGTGGACACACATGTGCACCACTGTGAGATCTAATATGGAGGGCAGCAGGCGCTCAAATGGTTCTGGTTGTGTCTCCTGGACCAGGGCAGCAAGGACGACCCACCAGCCCTCTGTGCCTGAATAAAATTCCCTAGCCTCATCCATGCACTTGACCTTGTAACACTGGAAGTGTCTCATTATTCCAAGAATGAAGCCATGTGTCCCCTCCTGCTGCATTGCTTCTTATCTGACTTCCAGGCGACAGCTGGGGGCTCCTCATCCACCCTCTGCCTCCATCCCAGCCCACCTGGCTGGACTCTGAACCCCCTGTCCCTGCATGCTCATGCTGAACCTCCACATTGTCTCTTTCTGTGAGTCTGGGCTCATCTGCCTTAACACGTGGATGACTAAGGACTAAGGAGCCCCTCGCTGAGTGTGAGAGATCGGTGTGATGAGCCCCAGTAGGGGAATAAGTTGTGTGACAGACACTTGGGTCACAGCAGTCAATGTCCTGCCCTATTCTGGCCTATGTTTCTTATTAATTTACTATGATGATGATGATGATGAGTGTATGTGTGTGATGTACATGTGGGCACATGTGTGCCATAGCATGTGTTTAGAGATCAGAGGAAAACTTCGTGGATCCTTTTCTTCTACCTTCATGTCAGCTCTGGGACTCTCTGGCTGTTAGACTTGTGCATCAGGGACCTTTGCCACTGAGCCATCTTGCCAGGATCTGGCCTGTTCTCTTTCTGAGTCAAGGACAGCCTTCTTGCTCCCGCACAGCATGCCCTCTGTTTCACAGGGGCAGAATGGAGCCACCGGACGGCACACCAGCTCTGGCCATGATGGGTTATGGGTTTGTGGGATAAGTCCTTTCTCACCCAGCTTCATGTTCTGGCCCAAAGGTTGGTCTGAGGCTTGCCCCTTCAGGCTGGCACAGGAGGTCTTAGACTCACTCACAACTGCAGGTTGCATGTCTGAGTGTAGTGAGGTCCAAGCATGAAGGGCTAGGTCCTACCAGGCTCACTTGTCTTAGCAGGACAGATAAGGTGGGCGGATCATGGATGGGGTGCACCTTTCAAAAAGCCTCAGCCCTTTAGTCCTTTCCTGGGAAGGCAGAAGCCTGAGGCCTGCTGGGTTGGGGACTGAGCTCATGTCACCAGGCTTGGTGGGAAGAGCCTTAACCTCAGGGTCAGATGGCTGGCCCCTAGAAGGTAATATAACCTGGCTATGTCTTAGTCCTCTGTAGGATCATCCATTCATCCTTTCATAGTTTTCGAGCCTCTAAGGAACCTGGAGAGAGTGTTGAACAGGCAACATGTCTGACTCATGGCTGTAAGCACTTAGGGACTTGCAGTTTAGGCCCGGGCTTCAGGGAGAGCAGGGAGAAAGGTCATAATGAGACCATCCTTAAGACCCAGAGGACAGGAAGCATCCCTTACTTGATACCCAGGGGTCCTGCAGTGGCCTGTCTGGGAGGTCAGGGATGACCTGAGCAGCCCAGCTGTCACCTGCATAGTCAGAATGAGGAGTCAGAGTTGGCTGGGCCATTTACTTTATGATGGACCGGGGCTTTCCTGAGGCCCTGTGAGCCCTGTGTTCAACACACCAAGCCCTGTCTCCATTGTGATCTGGCATCTATGGGACAATGTGGGAGTCGGGGGAGGGCAGGTCACAACTCTGAGGTTCTGTCATGTTGGGGACCCAGAGGCCAGACTCTAAGATCTCGAGTCCTGTGTCAACAGATAGGGACTGCAAATGCCACAGCTGTGGACTAACATGTCTGGTGACAAGTGGAGGAGGCAAGAGGGAGCCAGTCAGGAATGGTGGAGACTAAGGCAAAGAGCATGTTGGTCGTTTGAAGCAGGGATGTGGGTCTCAGTAGAGAGATCTTCTGAGCTTTTATAAAGCAGAAAGCTGGAACTTGATACAAGATCACCCTGTTGGAGATGTCCTGGGGCCAAATTTAACATATCCATGATGATGGGTCCACAGCAGCCTGGACCCCCAGCACAGTCACCAACATGAGCACCTAAGGCCATGTGACACTAGCACCTAGGCTACAAACTGCCACATTACCACAGCCACCACTTACTACCATGAACAACCACACCCTCACCATGTCACTGACTGTCATGTCCCCACTGTCACCACCCTGGGCCTGGAATGTTGGGCGCTTCTTTTCTGGACATGCTGGAGATAGAACCAGGCACCTTGTATGTGCTGTGGAAAATGCTTTACCATGGAGCCACGCCCCAGCCCAGGACCTGGGTATTTCTGTCTGTATGCACCTGTCAGAACCTCACCAGTGTATCAGCACTCCTCTGAGTCAGGAGTCTTGGCTGGGACCTATCTTTCCTTGCTGTATGACCCTGAGTAGATTTTACACTCTCTCTGGTTGGCCTTGGATGACTGTGGTTGAGGATCCCTGGGAACCAAGAAACTCTGACAGAGCTGTGTATGTAGTCAAGCTCCAGGGTCACGTACAGACCTGCACATTGAGGGCTATGGTCCTGGTGTGGGGAAGGCCAGCGAGACAAACCCAGTAGCCACCGGGCCCTCCATAGCCTGATGTGGTCTGGGGGTCAGGCTGAGCGAGCTTCTACAAGCCCACAGTGCTTGCATCTGATGATGGGTCCACAGCAGCCTGGGCCCCCAGCATCTAGGTGTTTAGGGAATTGAAACCAAGTAGGTAGATTCAGGGCCCTGCTACTTACATTCAATAAGACAACAGTGATTCAAACTAGACAGAGTCCAGGAGGCTTCAGATGACAGCTGTAGGATCTACCATGAACAAGGGACTGTGGGTTTCTGCACATCTGCCCAAGGGTGTGGCTGGGTGGAGACCCTGTTGTACTTTGCTGGTGATTCAGTGACAACATCAGCTCTAGTACCTGTGTTGGTGTGCAGGGTTAGGGTATTTACAGCCCTGTGGTGTGGTTGTGTGTGGGAGTCCATGGCTCCATGCCTTGCCAGAGGCTGGCCCAATGGGCAGCTCCCAGGAGCCTACTACTAGGGACTTGCAGCAATTGGCTGAAATGGTGAAATAGGATAAGACCCCTGGACTGCTCCTGGCTCTGTGCCCTCGGGCAGGTGGCCTCCCCTCTCTGGGCCTCATTTTCTTTACGTCAGGCATTTGAATGATAACACCTATCTTTCCTATGGGTCGGCTAGACATTTGAATGGTGACAACACCTATCTTTCTTATGCCAAGGACCCAATGGCTGTCAGCTGCTAGTACTGTCATTATGAGCCACCTACATAATAACCCCTTACAGGTGCAATGACCCGATCTGGCCTCACACTGTGGTCATGGGGACATTTAAAGTATATTCATGCCTGGTCTCCAATGCTGGTTTCCGACTGAACTGGGTTGGACCATGTCTCAAGGTGGAAAGAACTCCCTGGGGATCTTGCCACACTTCTGAGGTATGGTAGTCCTCAGACCAGAAGCCATTCCCAGGAAGTGAGGGCAATGCAAGTTCTGAGGTGCTACCTGGACCCGATGCATAGGTCACTGGATGGGCCTGGCACCCATGTGGTTACCAGCTTCCTAAGGAGTAGGAAATGCAGGCTTTGTGTACAGCTGTCGGCCTGCAGGGGCAGGACCAAAGGAGAATGGCTGCTAGGTGACCTTGGGCCCAGGGTCCCTCGGAGCCATGACACCTTGGATCACTGGCCAGCCCAATGAGAACAGCAACTGGCCAGGTCACATGGTCACATGTGACAGAGTCTGGACCCAAGGAGTCAGCTCTTTGCTTACTTCTGCAGGGTTTCCAGCTTCCATGGGACCTGTCTGAGTTCTTGGAGCTTCCAAGCAGTTGCCTAGTTCACAGCCTCCAGGAGGCCACAGCAATGCAGAAAGTGCATCTCGCCGAGAACTTGACAGACCCAGACATGGGGCTGAGGAAGACTGGAGGAGGAAGCTAAAACTCTGGCAGGAAGAGGAAGGGGCCGGGAAAAGGAGGTGAGGGCGGTAGCAGGTAGGAGCTCAGGC
Organism: Lophiomys imhausi; assembly: GCA_907164525.1. NCBI lineage: Eukaryota > Metazoa > Chordata > Mammalia > Rodentia > Muridae > Lophiomys > Lophiomys imhausi. The sequence goes on from CAJQZJ010032121.1 coordinate 7,298,479, forward strand.
TCACATTCTCTCTGAATGCGTTTCTAAGCCCTTCACAGCTACCCTGCACCTGGGAGACTGTGGTTTCTCTGAGGTTGTTCCAAGGTCTCCTGCCTCAAGGAGTCACATTTACCATCCACTCCACCAGGCCACAGGCCCTGCACATACCTGGCATTGCTCTCTCAGTCTTGGCCCATAGGATTTTACCCAGAAACTCCTCCCCTGCCCTTTTCCCTCTGTTGACTGTCATGTTTCTATGTCTCCAGAGATCCTGGTGGGAGTTTACCACCTCCTCCTGAGAGCCTTTATTGATTTACACAGCAGGAACAACATAGGTGTCTCCTCATTCCCTGACCCTCCCCATTACCAGCTCCTACCTTCGGTCACACACATTACTCAGGCTAGCCCCTGGGCCAGACTCTGGCCCTGGGTGTCAAACCTTGATTGAGACCTGACTTTGCTGCTACTGCCATCTGGACACTGACACCTGGCAGTGGAGTCCTGAGGAGATGTCTACTCTCTCTTTAGGGGTCAGGGATGAGGATGTGGGTGACTAGGCTGCTCAGAGACACCTGAACACAACAGAAAGACGTATAATTCCTGGAAGCCACGTGAGCTTGGCTTGGCCTCTGTGGGAAGGCACACATGTGGGCCTCCCCTGTGGCCTGGGTTTGTCAGGGCCATGGTAGGTAGCAGGGTTAGCTGCTATCCAGTGTGCATGCCAGGTGTGTGTATAATCCATGATCACATCCTGATTCTTGATGGGGTTGTGGCGGGGGATGAAGGTATCTCTTGATACTGACAGTCCTAGGTGGGGTGTCCTGTGGATCCAGAGTCTCAAGTGATTGTGAATGCTCGCAGGGCAGTGGGCATGTTTACTGGTTATGTGCTGGTGTGCAGACATGGTACACACACACACACACACACACACACACACACACACACACAGCTATGGACTCAAGTGGTCACACCAGACTTGACACTGTATGACCACAGCACTAACATGTTTCTCTGCAAACAGAGTCCTCTAGTGTATCATACATGCAGGGATGTGGTTAGGTACATGGACCTCTAGCCTGACCTAGGTACAGACTTGGGGTTCATTGATTCAAAACCTCTACTATCCTTGATCTGAGTCAAGCTGAGTTACTGCCCCCCTTCCATGGTGGGACTTCTATGGCGGGCACCTCAGTGCATGGCTCCAGAATGTCCTATGTGAGCAGGGAAGGGGGCTCATGGGTAGGGTATATGGAGCTGGCTGGTGGGAACCTCTAGATGCTGTGAAAACATCGACTATTTGTACCAAGAAAGAGGCCCCTGAGAATGAGTTCCCAGATGAAACAGAGAGCCAGCTGCTTGCCATTTAGGATAAATAGCACACAAGTTCTTTGGCGTGAATGATGTTCTGTGTGGCATTTGGGGCATATGAGTAGTACATTAATTACTGGCTGTTCACCTGGAGCACAAGTCATACTTAACTGCACAGTGTGCTCCTAACGTTCCTCCAGGTCTCCCTTGGATCTGCCTTGCAGGGGCAGCATGGCTCCGTGGTCACTCAGTGGGGGAAGTGAGGCATCAAAATCTGGAAGTGTCTTGGCCTTTAAGCAAAGTGATTTGGCTACAGAAGAGGGCTGATACCCTTTTTTCCACTCCTCTCCATGCTGTGGAGATGTAAAGGGTGTGACTAACCAGATGCCCACCTCCCTCAAACTAAGCCTTGTTGTCCATACATAAACGGTGGCCGTTCCCTGCTCTGTCAGTCTCATAGAAGACATATTATACAGTTTGTCTCCTGGTGGCTTGTCCATGCCCCTTGGAAAAGTAGAGGCCCTGAATCTGGATTCAGAGCCCATCTGACTGTCCTTCACAGGTGGGATGCTTCAAAACACTGCAAGCAGCACTTCCCCAACTCTCCAGGAGAGGGCGCCCTGCACAATGAAGAGTAGGCAGGTGGGTGCCTCTCTGAGTCTCCATTCTCGAAACGTGGGGCCTAGGGACATCCTGGCTCTGCTTGTTGGAGACAAAAAAGGGTGGCTATGGTATGTTTTAGGTACATGAAAGGTGTCTAGAGCGTGGACAGGACACTCTTTCCTCTCCTTGAACTCTGATGCTAACCCCACTGAGTCGGCAGCAGGCAGCCTGCCTTCTGACAGCTAAAGCCCACATCAAGGAGACTCTGTGACTGCTCTCTAGCCTGCATCAGAACCCAGTGCCCAAGTCAAGGGCAAGAACTCTGCTTCTCTCATGCTGTTCCGGGAGAGGAACAGAGCCTTGGCTGTGGACGAGAGCTAGCTCCAAGGCACCTGAAGGGGATTTGGAAAACCAAGCTGGGTGTTGCTAAATATTTGTGCTGTCAGGGCAATGTGGGTTCTTCCATTAGCATAAATAAAAGCCTTATATTTTGAGAGGAGAAAAAAAAACCCCTGCAAGCCCTTTAAAATCTACATTTATAGAAAAATGAGTTTCTGTCTTTGGAAACTGAGTGGGCTAAATAAATTGTAGTGCATCTAAGCCCACAACATACTATGCAGCAGTTCTTTAAAGATGTGCTCAGTTTCTGTTCACTAGCAGAGAAGTCTCCAAGGAAAACTAGTGAGTGGAAACAAGTGTGAGGACAATATGTGTGGTTCGACTTCATTTGTGTAAAACAGAAAATGCCACGTTTCACTGGCTGCACACACACAAGTATGCATCTAGAAGTGTGCAAGGATCTGACCCAAACTCACGAAGGAGGCACTGACTCTCGGAAGAAGCAGTGGGATTGGCTGTGGTGGTCAACTCTACTCAGAATATGAGAATTTTAAACAGGAGAATATGTTTTATCTGAACAATTCAAAGTTTAATTTATTTTAAAAATCAACACTGAAGAAAATGAAAGTTTAAATATATATATATTTATATACTTAAATATATATATATATATTTAGATGAAATGGACCTGAAGATAATATTCCTGGGTTAATATTTTAGCCTTATTTGTGATCTGTGTGTTCTTGACTAGATCACTTCAGCTCCTCCATGTAATAGGTGGGATGGTGCCCAATTCATAGCCTGTTCATGAAGATGAAAACAAGGCACAACCACCCAGGCACATAGAAGGTGCTCAGCGGATGGTCCCATCATCTCACCTTCCCTTTTGTATCTTTGTATCTTGTCTACAACTCTCCTTTAGGTCCATTCCCACCTTTTTCTCCGCCTCTTTTTTTTTTTTTTTTTTTTTTTAGGGGCATGGGACAGAGTCTCACTCTACAGACCATGCTAACTTTGAACTCACAAAGATCTGCCTGCTTCTGCCTCCTGAGTGCTGGGATTAAAGGTGTGTGCCACCATCACCCTAGGATATGCCTCAGCCTCTTAATCCTGATGCACATACCTAGCAAAACTCTATCCAAAGAAAAACTCATCTCTGGCTAGACTCCTCCAGCCTGATTCCCACAGTCAGTCACCATCATGGCTGCCCTGGATAGCTTCAGGAAATGCTGTCTCTGCTCCTGCCCTTGGTGTGGGTTTTCAGAGTGGACAGTGGATCATGTTAAACTTTTATCTACTACACCCTAGTGGCTCCTACCACATACAGCTGAAAGTCACAATCCTTACCAAGACCCAATTCCTTGTCCATGTGCTGTCTCGCTGCCCCATCTCCACCACTATGCTCCAGTAACACCAGCCTCCTTCCTGGGCCCCCAACACAGTGCTTTCCTGCCTTAGGGTCTTTGCCTGTGCTGTTTCCTCCCCTGGGAATGCCCTCCTCTTTGTTTGAACCCCTCTCTTGGTGAGGGTGGACTCCATTTCTAATGCTCTTCTTGCCCCCAAGAATCCCTTCCATTCACACCATTGAAAATATACTTGGCTCCCTTATCAACTGTCAGCTCCCCGAGGGCAGGGACAGAGTGGCCTGTTTTGTTCTGAACTACAGTAGATGCTTAGTAAGCACATGGCCTTAGGAAGAGCAGAGGCGAGGGGGCAATACTTGATTGCAGAATGCTGTCTTCTCTAAGAAAGGTGTGTTTGTGAAAGGGACTGAAGTTTGGGGGGACACTCAGGGGTCTCCTCTGGTCACCCACTCTGTGCCCAAGCCCACTCTCAGTGGCTTTGTGTTCTTGCTGACAAGTGAGGTAGGAGAGGCTACAGGTATACCTCCAGGGTTATGGGGACCAGGGGCAGGCTTGCTGTGCAGAGACCCATGGATGCCTGAGCCTTAACCCAGATGCCTTTGTGACCATCCTGATGTTACTCCCTGGAAAACACCAGGACACTGGGTCCTCCTTGTTCTTACAAATGGTGGCTTAAGGACCAACCCAGGATGTATGTTGTAGAAATAGAGGCTCTCTCACGATGAAAGAATTCTGAGGGCTCTAGGGTGATGAGTGAGAGATTCAGGGAGCCAGGTATGAAGGCAACTCAGTGCGGCCAGCTGAGAGTGAGTCCCTGTGGAGGGTGGAGTAGAAGCCGTGTCTGTCCCTAGTCTCCTGAGGGGTCTCCTAGGTCTATAGTATTCACAGGGACACTGGGTCAGACAGGTAGAAGAGTCAGCTCTGGCCCACGTCTGGCCTGCAGTGTGGCAATGGTCACAGTGTCCCCACCCTTTACTCTGTGCGAATACTCCACTGTTTACTGCCCATGGCTTCCCTGTGACCTCATTCTGTGAACTGTTTTATTGATGGAGAAACAGAGGCACAGAGCTGCAAAGTCACCCTCCTTTGGGTTTCCACTGGGTCTGCCTGGAGTTAAAGTCCAGGCTCTAATGCCTGGCATCATGCCTCCTACCTGTGAACATGAATTTAGGCCTTTTTTTTGGCTGGATAAGACATCATGAGGAAGGCTGCAAAAGAATAGGGGTTATTCCACATTCTGAGTGAAGAAACTGAGGCATGGAAGAAAGAGGAAAGCAGGTGGGCATGCTCACACCTGCAAATCCCAGCACTTGGTAGGCCAAGGCAGGAGACTTGAAAAATTAATTTTAGGCCAGCCTGGGCTACACAGTGAGTTCAAGAACAGTGTGAACTAAATAGCAAAGTGTGTGTGTAAGAGAGAGAGAGAGAGAGAATCACGAAGGCAAATCACTGATGTGCCTGGACAAATGGGCAGCTGGATTGTTCAAAGCAGCATATAGTGCCACCATCATTGTTTCTTTTTTCTTTTTCTTTCTTTCTTTTTTTTTTTCTGGAGACAGGGTCTCATGTAGTCCCAGGCTAGCCTTGAACTTCATAAATAGATGAGAATGACCTTGAACTTCTGATCCTCCTGCCTCCACTTCCCAAGTGCTGGGATTACAAGCATGTACCCCTGCAGCCTATTTATCTGGTACTGGGGATTGAACTCAGGGCTTTGTGTATACTAGGCAAGTACTCCACCAACTGAGCCACATCCCCAGATCTCCACAGCTGCTTCTTTAAGTGGTAACTTCCTTGAACCCTGAATGCCCCTTTTCACCACTGCTACAGAGCCCTGAGCTAGAACCCGGGCTCTGCCATTTTCTAGTTGTATGAGTTACAATATGTTACAGTAGTGTGCGCATTGGTTTCCTGGTTTGTAAAGTACTGTCTTCCTAAGCCGAGCCGGGGTCACCAACAGAATGTGCAGAATGTCCCTGCAGGGTAATGTCTCCCCCGTGACCACTTCGTCACTCACCCACTTACCATGTTGTGACTGCTCTTTGTAGTAAGGGTCACATGCCAGTGAGCAGAAGCACCGGGGGTCATCTCCCTTGGTTTCTCTTGGAAGCCTGGCAAGGTATCGCTGTGACCACATGCTGGGTGAAAATCTTATGGGAGCAGCTGGGTCAGGCACAGATAAAACACAGCATCCCTTTTCACCCTTAGGCCATTGAGTGGCATGCCACAGCACCCAATGACTGGCCTTTTTACTTTCCAGTTGTGTGGTGTAAGGGACAGCCATTCACCTTCTCTGGGCCTCTCAGGTTATAAATTGAGGGTGTTCTGCAGATTCCAGGGGGCAATGAGAGGGCTGTGTGAGGCAGTGTGGGGTACCCACTGTTTGACACAGGGTCACTTTGGTAAATAGTAGTATCTCATACCTCTACAGGACAGAGTCTCTGATTCAACTGCAGAGGGACACACTCCACAGAAAGGGAGCTGTACAGGCCCAGGAACCTGTCAAGTTCTCCATGGTCTTGCTACTCTGCATTGCTTCATGTTGGAATCTCTCGGGCATGGGCCAGTCTTTACAAGGCATGTCATTCCTGGTGATCCTTCACCAGGCTTCACGGGGATTGTCAGTAACCAAAATAAATTTCTCCAATGGACCCTCCAAGGTCCCTCTGTTACCCTCACCACAGACCAGGGCTTCCCTCTTCACTTTGGTTGCCAGGGTCTGCAGTCCACTGTGGCAGTAATCAAGTAATGTCCCTTCCTTGTGGGGTTGGGCTGAGAAGTAATACAGGAGCTAGGTGAAGGGCTGGGCTGTGCAAATACAACAGCCATAGTGGCTGAGGGGAGACAGCATCCAGGTGGAACTGGACACATCATCACCAAATCTGCCTTCTCACAAATGACAAAACTCAAGGCCTGTGTGGGGAACCAGCCACAGTCTCTTCGTGTGATTTAGTAGCAGGTGTGATGTGGTGACGTCACTAGCCTAGCCTGTGCCTAGCCTGCACTCAGTTCCACAGCTTGGCTGCCTTGAAGCACCACGCTGGATCCAGAACACCAGGGCCCTGGATGGCTGAGGAGCCACTGCTTACCTCTGGTGATATTCCTGCTGGAGGTGAGTGGCCTCCTGGCAGAGAAGGGACAGTGCCTGAGTTGACTATGTCCCTGTTCTGCTGGGTTGGAAGACAGGACTTGGGGTTCTGGCTGCAAGGAGACTCAGTTCACGAGCTCTAACAAGAGATTGGCTAGGTCTAGATCCCAGGGCGGGAGAAGCACAGGTTCCCTGAGGTCTTCTCAGATACTGGACCTGCCTTTAGTGTTGAGCTGTGAAAACCTTTGGCTCAGTTTTCCTGTGGGGCAGAAGCCATTTGATTTAAAGTATTTACCTTTTTTGTTTGCATCCATTCTGCCCTGGGGTTTCTCTCGCCTGTCTGGGAGGGTTTGTATCTTGAGGCACATAGCCAAAGGAGGGTGGGGGCCTAGGGTGAGTCATCCGCCATCCCCAACCCCTGTACCGGATTGCACCTGGCTGCCTAGTAACCAAAAATGTAGCTACTTGCAACTATATGGGACGCATGATGTTCTGAACGAATCCTCAAATCACATCCCACCAAGTTCTGTTCAGCCACGAAGACAAAACTGACAGAACAGAGCACTGAGACACACGGGTATAGAGCGTGCTGCTAGAAGCCTAGAGCCAGGGACATCCTCAAGCTGAGCAGACAACAGTGGGTGGATTGTGTGAGCAGCTTAGCCCAGGTCTGCGTTAAAATAGTGGTCCTGCGTATCTCACTGGGCAAGCCACTTCTCCCCTGAGGACTCAACTGTTATTTCCCTGGTAGAGGGTCTAGAAAATGCTTTGCAGGCTTTTGGCCAAAATTAAAAAAGAGTGTGCAGCGCCCCGCCCCCGACTCCTCAATATCTCACACTTTAGAGGACAGCCTCTCATTCTTCCATGGCCTCCCTTCTATGTCCACTGCCCCCCAGTCCCATCTCCTAGACCCTACCTCTGAGCCTTTGCGCACTATCTCCTGTCCATCCTCAGCTCCTACTGCCTCCCTATCCTGGTGCTCAGACGTCCTGCTCTGCTGTTTCCCAATGCACTTTCTTGTTCTTAGCCCCCAGAGCCTACAGAACACTGGGCAAACTCCAACACCACTCTGTTCCTTGGCTTTTTCCTGTCACCCATGCTTGTATGCAAGTCCTGTGAACACAGGGGCATTAATGATTTTATTATTTGCTGTTTATATCTCTGGGCCTGGAGCTGTACTAGGTATACAATAGGTGCTCAAGAAATGTATGAGTGAATTTTAAGAGGTTTTGGGGCAGACTAAACCTCATTGGTAGATATGCACACACTTAGACAAGGCATTATCTCTGGCACCAAAGCCAGTTTCCAACTACCTGGTGCTTAATAGGTTTCCATAGGCATCAGCTCCCTTGGTTACATCTTGAGTTTGTTTCTTTCCACAAAGGAGCCAGGCCAATGCCCTTAAACCTTATACTGATTGGTTCAACGTCTACTCATCGAATTATTAGTCCACCCACATCTGAAAAGCATGTTAACAGAAGGTCATCAAGCCTGGTAAGTTCAGGGACAAAGCTGAAAGTTCAGGACTGAGGGGCATGTTTTCCCAGAGGCCTCAGGGCCATATGAACTGGAGAGCTGGAACCAACCTAAGGGCTGAACAAACAGTTGGAACCAGCAGGCAAGTGACTTCTGTCACTTGCTAGGGTGTGGCCTGGCACTCAGAGCCTTGGTCTTCTCATCTGAAAGATGCTGACAGTACAGACAGCAGCCACTGCACTAAATGGCTTGTCCTTCCGTCTCCAAGCTGTCCTGCCCCATCCAGGTGAGACCTCTATCAGGCCTCACGAAGCTGCATGTTCCTCATTAGCGACCCAAAGCCTGACTGGTCCCATGGTGCTTGCTAGCACACTTTGGACAAGCCTGGGTGGGTGTGGAATAGCAGAGAAGCTCAAAGGTCAGGATCAAACAGCCATCAAACCCAGAGTAGGAACATGAGAGTGAAATATTTGCAGCCTGGTCCTGCAGCATCCAAGCCACTCCCTTGCTCCATCCTGTCAGGGTAGTTGGAGTTCCTGCCTCCCTGTTCAAGAGGAAGACTTCTGTCTCCTGCTAGAACCAAGCCTAGAACTTGCCCAGCCCCCCTCTGTGACCCATGGCCAACAAGGGGCAGCCGGGGCCCACCTCTGCCAGATTGGAGGCTCTCTGGGCTTGGGGATCTCCCCGAGGACTTGAGGGAAAGTGGGGTCAAAGGAAAAGAGCTTTCCTCATCAGAGATAGGGAGGCCCCTTGGGGATGTGAGTGAAGAGGTGGCTGGAGTAGGGCTGGGCTACGGGTGCTGACAGGGCTGGGAAGAAGGGAGCCCTCACCCATCCACACACACAGCCATCAAACCCAGAGTAGGATGCACGAACATTCACTTTCTAGGTGTTACATTTCAGAAATTGCCCTTGCCTTCAAGAGGTGGGAGTCCCCACACCCAGGACTGTGTCTCTGCTCAACAGATGCCTTCAGCTGCCCTCTCTAGGGGAAAGGAGACACTTAGGTTTTCCCTGAGTTTAGAAACATCAAAGCCATGCATGGAGTTCACCTGTACACCTTTGCAGGGACATTTTTTTTTCTGTCCCAGCAGTGCTTCCTGGGCACAGGTCATAGTACTGGCTACCTCTTTGTTCTAGCATCAAGAGGCTTCTCCTTTGGCCACTGTGCATTCTCCATGTGCCCCCAACAAGGAGGATGGTGAGGAAAACAAATAAAGGACCAGCAAGGGCAGGACACCCAAAGAAAACCCAGGATTACCCACTGGCCCTGGGCCAGTCTCTCCCAGAGAATACATTTCTTTTCAATAAAATAGAAGGCTAGATGCTCATTCTCCTGAACCTCTGTGATGTTCAAAGACCATGAAGATGATTGGCTCACAAGAGTGACTGACAGACCCAAGAAATAGATATCGAAACCTGAAAACAGTCAGTGTACCTTCAGTGTCCACAGATGTCTCTAGTTAGGCATCTAGCAAATTGGGTGTGGTGCCAGGAAATGATGCCTCAGTCTCATTGGCAGATCACATATCTACTAGCCCACCTACACACTCATATGTGGCCCTGAGTGCAGGTGCAGGTGTGTTTAGGGAAAATTGACAGGTTTCAGGTTGCTGAGTTGGACTCCCATGCCTCCCAAGGTGGGCAGAGTCCTGTGGATGCCCCTCATCTCCCAAGATGGATGGTCAAGGCCATGGGTTCTTACTTATCCAGGCCTAGGTTTTCTTCTCAAAACCATGTGACTTGGGCAAGTCAGCCAATCTCTCTGTGCCTCAGTTTCCTCATCCACCTAATGGGGTAAGTGGGGGGTGTCTCTGTCCTACAGGTATGAGCTACTTGTAAAAGACCAGTTGTCTACTTGGTCATTTCTGGAAGATGGGCAGTGCCCTCTCTCTACAGGCTCCCTTCCTATCCAGGTCCCCTGATGGCCTTCTGTCCACCACATAGTCTCAAGTAAGGCACAGTAGAGGTTTGAAGGTGGACTCCTTACTCTGGTGTCTCAGTGGGCTCTTGGTATGCCATGATGAACCAGGTCCAGCATGGCCACCTGTCCATGTGTTGAGAAAGGACTAAAGCCTGGAGAGAAACTCTTCCAGCTTCCATCCACCAAAGAGCCTCCAGTGTCCCCTTCACCTCTCCTGTCCTCATGGGGTCTGCTCCAGGATGCTTGTCACTTTGGGTGTCTATTGTCTAGAGTGGTCTCCAAGAGAAGACACCCAGACAGAGACAGGTGGTGAGGGTGATGTTTAGCTCAGTTATTTGTGACCCTGGAGAAGATGAGGGCCTGGTGGGGCTCAGCATGGCTACTCAGTGTCCCCGAATCTCTCTGACTGGTCCTTCCACTTGCCTTTCTCAGAGTTATACTTGGATCCCTTAAAAAATTCTCCAGGAGTTTGTGCAATTGTGAGTTAGAGAAAAAAGAAAGAGAGGGAATGGGCAGGAAGGGGAGGGGAGGAAAAGGAAGGAAGGAGAGGAGAAATGAAAGAGAAGTGAAAAATGGGACAGTGGGGAGGGAAGACAAGAAAAGAAAAAATGTAATTGAAACTTGGTGGCAGCAGAGTATGCCTTTAATCCCAGTACTCGGGAGGCAGAGGCAGATGGATCTCTGGGAGTTTGAGGCCAGCCTGGTCTACAGAGTGAGTTCAGGAAAGCTAGAGTCACACAAAGAAACCTTGTCTCGAGAAACCAGAAAAAAGAAAGAGAGAGAGAAAGAGAAAAAAGAAAAATATATAATTGGAAAATACACCTTAAAGAAATGATGTGGAAGCAGGCAAAACACATGCTGGGTTTGGCTTGTATAAAGCTCTTTCCTGCAGGACATAAGGACTCCCCCACAAGGAAGAGTTTTGAGAGCTGTCAGTCAAGATACACCAATTTCCTGGCCTGGGGTTGAGCACATAAACAAATGCATTCAATAACCTTCCAGAGGAGATGCTCTTTCCTGGCTGAGGTGGCTGATAGCTCCTTGCTAAATTCTCATCAGAATTCTGTGGTATAAACCTTTAAGTGTATAAATTGCTGTTTAAAAGGCGATGAGATGCTGGAGAGATGCTTCAGTGGTCAAGAGCACAGGCTTCCCTTCGAGAGGACCTGAGTTTGATTTACAGCGTCTTCAGGATGACTTAAAACTGTTTGAAGCTCCAGACCCAGGGAGTCTGGCGCCCTCTTCTGGCCTCCATGAGTACTGTACATACATGGTGCACAGACATACATGTGGGGAAAGCACCCATTTAAAATTTTTATGTAAAAGGCATTGATACCCCATCAATGCAGTCATCACTTCCTACTTCTTTGAGCATGCCTCCCTAGGTCTCTCTCCTGGGAGGGTCTGTATGGTGCAGGCACAATCCTGCCCATCACTTCCCAACCTCTTGTTCACTACAGTCCCTACACTAAAGCAGCAGCAGAATTTACACCACGGGAAGTGACACACACTGCAGAGGGGACTCCTGCTGTGGAGAACTGGGTGCTACACTCTTTCCAAAACAGCTCTGCTCAGAATCCTCAATGATTTGAGGAGTTAATTGTTCCTACGCCACCACCCTAAGCTCTTCAAAAGACACTTGCTTTGTCAGACCTGCCACTGAGCAGTGCACATCTCAGTTTCAAACCTTCTGGAACACTTGGCCAGGGTTCCCAGCTTGTTCCTTTTCCAGGAGCCCACAGCCACTCCACACCTGCCATTTTATGCCACCAGGTCCCTTCTGTGGCTCGCAACCTGCAACCATAGCTGACAATGCTCTAGGAATGACAAGACCAAGAGAGGAAAGAGCATTCCCACTATTCCAAATACAGGCACATTCTAGATGCCTCTTTCAGTCCCTTACTCTTGTACGTGTCTGCATGGAGTCATTGCCTTTGTTGGGATGCACAAGGCAAACCTCACCTTTTTCTCTCTGTGTTTGTGTGTGTGTGTGTGTGTGTGTGTGTGTGTGTGTTCATAAGTATGTGTATGCGTGTGTAAGCCAGAGGTTGATGTGTGTCTTCTTCTCCACCTTATATCTGAGGCAGGGTCTTTCACTGATTCAACTGGACTGGCTAGCCAAAGCCCCAGGGATCCTCCTGTTGAGCTTCTCTGGTGCTGTGGTACAGTTGTCTTGCTCATACCCAGCTTTGTATATGTGTGCTGGGATCCAAATTCAGGTCCCTGTGTTTGTGTGCCAAGCACTTCACCAGATAAGCTATCTCCCTAGTCCCTAGCCTATCCCCTTCCTTTGAAATGCTCTTTTGCAGGCTCGTCTTTTTTGTTTTATGTTCTCTATAACTATCATTTTCCAGAATGTTCCAAATAGCGGAAAGGGACTTTGCCGCTTTCCTCATGTTTACATTTAAGAATTTCCTGTCATCTCCTGTCCCTAACATCACACAGGGAACAGCTAAGCTCCCAAGGGCATTTTGGCTCTCATTTGGATTTCTTCCAAATGCCCAGTAAGCTTGGCATCTCCTCTGTCTCTTTTCAGCTCAAGGTTTTTTTTTTTTTTTTTTTCGTTTTGTTTTTGTTTTTTGAGACAGGGTATCTCTGTGTATCCCTGGCTGCCCTGGAACTTTCTCTGCAGACCAAGCTGGCCTTGAACTCACAGATATCCCCCTGCCTCTGTCTCCCAAGTGCTGGGATTAAAGGCATGTGCCACCACCACCTGGCTCAGTCCAAGCTTCTTGTTTCAATATATACATCTCTTCATATTCGTACTCAAACATTTGAAGTGTATTTTACTTTTGTGTGTGCATGTGCATATACATGTGTGTGGATATGTGTGTGCCACAGCATGTGTAAGGAGGTCAGTGGACACCTTGTGGGAGTCAGTTCTCTGTTTTACCACGTGGGTCCTGGGGATTGAACTAAAGTCATCAAGCTTGGCAGCGAGCTCCATTACCCGCTGAGCCATTTTGCCCCTTTTCTGACTGGTTTTGATCCTGCGCTCTGGTGTCTCCAGCCTATCTTTAATCTCCTTTCCTCTCTGTACATTACCTGTGTGACCCCAGGCAGGTGATTTAACTTCCTTGTGCCTCAGTTTCCCTGCTTGTAAGAGTGAGATGCTTGCATTTATTTGTATGGTTTACTGTGAGGATTCAAAGAGATAGAGATTTCTCAGGTTCTCAAAAGGTTGCATGAAACACCTCAATTGCTTGCTTACTCTGAATGACTACAACTTCTCTTTTCAATTCTTGCTCCAAACCCAGTCAGACCCATTCCATATTCCTTTATTCCTTATCTCTGTGACTCTGTCCATGCTGGAACACCTTTCCATACTGACATTGTTTACATTTCAAACAGTCTTGTTTAGATACTGCCTCTTCCACAAAGTCCTCCTGGATCCTCCAGCCAGAAATGCCATCTCTTGGCTCTTTACCCTATGAAGAATTGCCCAACGCTGTCTCACAGAGAGGACAGGTTTTCTACCCATCAACTTTACAGGGCTACCTGGATAGACCACAGGGAATTGTGGGAGCTCTCTTTGAGAGAGAAGCTACTGTTATCATCTGGGTACTAGAGGGCCAGAGGCCTGGGGTGCTCATTTCCATGGGCTATAAATAACTATCTGAAACCATGGGAGGGGCCTGGATTTCACTAGGTGGAGTAAGGTAACCACTGAGAGGTGAGGGGCCCTGTGTGGGGAACTCATCTGCCCTGCCTAGGCTTCTCAGGTGACAGGCACCTGTAAAGAGAGGCAGTTTCAGCTGTCCTGAGTCACACCTGGCTCCATGAGACTGGTCTTAGAGCTGAAGCTCCACTGATGTTAGAGCTGGTCCAAACACTAAGCAATGGTTCTCTTCCCTTAGCCCATTTGACAGATGGGGAAACTGAGTCCAAGGGAGGGGAAGTAATTGAAAATTGAGGCTCAGGCTCTTAAACTTTCAAAAACCAAGGAACTCTTGCCAGAGGACAGCCATGTGCTGGCTCACCATGAAGCCCAGATGGCCAGGGCCATGCTCTGGTTTGAATTCTTAATGTATCCCTTGTTGGAGACCCACCATCCCGCATGGCAGTGATCTTTGAAAGGAAAGGGGGTCCTGTGACCTCTGCCCTCATGAATACATCATTCATGTGGTGGTTGTGGTTAGTTGCAGTGGGACAGGGTTAGTAACTAAGGGTGTGACTAGTTAGTGGAGGACAGGCTGAGTTGCTTTCCTCCTCCCTCTGTCCCTCTTTTTGGCTCTTATCCCTCCTGCCATCTTGTCTGGACCTCACCAGATGTGGCTCTCTAACCCTGACCTTTAACCTCCAGAACTATTGGAAATTTATTTTATAAGATGTCGCTCAACAGATACCACCAAACAAGACAGATAAGAATGTAGGGGGCTTGGGTCTACAATGGAGAGGGAAGCCCAGAGTCCCAGCCAGTTGGTACCTTCCTGTTCTCTGGTACTTCCATAGAGCCCTGGAGCACCATGAAACTTGCCATGAGAACCACGTCCCTGAATTCTCATTTCTTTAGCTCACTCAGCCCCTGCAGATGGGCTTGCCAAGGACTCCACCCTTAGGGAGCTCAAGGTCCTCTTCATACTCACACAGAAGGGTTAGGTAGAATCACCATAGAGAGTGGTCTAAACACACAGCACAAACCAACCAACTGCATTAGCTCCTTTTCCTTTGCTGTGATAAAATACTCTGGGATAAGCAATTTCAGGGAGAAAGGGTTCACCTTGGCTGATAGTTTGAGGAGGATGCAGACCATCATGGAGGGGAATGGAGAGTCACAGTATGAAAATTGGTCACATTGATCCACAGTCAAGAAGCAGAGAATGATGAAAGTTTAGCTCACTTTCTCCTCTTTATACAGTCCAGGATCCCAGCCCAGGGAATGGTTCCTACGGCTGGGCATTCAATGCCTCCCTGTCTATTGAGCCGAACTCAGAGGAAGCCTCTCCCAGTTCTGAGCCTCCCTAGGCAGGGTCAGTGTTCCTCTGACCTCCAGCCATTCCTTCTTATTGCAGTCATTCCTGTCTGTCACATTCTCAGCCAGGTAGCATTGGAGACACAGGTTAGTGGAGAGGCTCTGAGCCTTAGTTTCCTTCTGTTCCAGCTGGGATGGGAACAGTCCCTGGTTCTCAAGGATGATAGGGAGACAATGGGATACAAAGCCATGAAGGTTGGCACTCTGCCAGTAAGTGTGCTCTGACTAGTCCATGGTGTCACAGCTGTGGTTGGTTCCCTGCTGTAACTAGAACTGCTCCTAGACCAGAGAGTAATGGGGTAAGCATAGCTTACAGCCCACTTGTGACTCCCTTCGGGATCTTTAGGAGGTTGAGGGAGAGGATGTCTGGGAGAGATTCTGTCTGGCCTGCATCCTTCCCACTAGTTGGACTGAAGCTCTGGCTTGCCTTGGTTTCCAGGTTGCCTACAAACTCTTACACTAGTTTCTGGCCCAATTACCATGACCTTGGACCAGACGTGGGTGTCTATGAAGGATACCTGGTCCTCAGTATCCCAAATGCAGTCATGTGACACAAACATTGTTCCCTAGGAAACACTTGGGTGCTATCTCATCTCTTTACAGAAGAGGAGCTGTGGTCCAAACCTGCACATAGCAGATATGCAACATATAATAGGGCTCAAAGAAGAAGTGACTGGCTCGAGGACCTCCATGAGAGCCAGGACTCAAAGCCAATATTCTTCTCATTCTTCTTTTTTTGAGCACACAGTAGGTGCTTACTGTTTAGTGCATATCTATTCTGAGAACCAGGTGACCTTCCCTCTCCACACTTCCTCTCATTTTCTGTGGAGGTTGCTGGGAGCCAGTGCTGAAAGCATTTGACCTGGACCCTTCTGCCCACAGTCAGTGACAGCTGCCCAGCGGCTTTCAGCTTTAGCATCTTCACTCAGTGGGTGTGCCTAAAGCAAGGGCTCCCCCTGCAGACACTCCCTCCGTGACCTTGCCACATGCCTGGCTGTGAAGGGCCTTGCTGAATGGCCATCCAGGCCTCCTCATCCTGCTGAGATCACCCAGGAGCCTTCTGGTCAGCTGCAGGGTGGCCCTTTCTCTTAAACTGCTCTCTGCTCTCTCCTGTACAGGGTGGCCTGCAGAGCTGTGCACCTGGGACAATCCTTGGCACACACTGATGGGCTCCTGGCTTTATTCTGATGCTGATTCACATGCTGTGTGGGCGCCACTCTGGAGAGCTGCTCCACTGACTCACCTGCTTCCAAAGGACTTTTCTCCACGGTGAGGGTGTCTCAGGGAGGGTGTGTATGCACTCCAAAGCAAATAGGAGGCTATTTTCCTTTGTAAAAACTCGTACATTCCTGCGTGTTGTGCAAGCTCACTCATTTGCCAGGTTTGGATGCTAGTCCTTCACCACTAATTCAAGCCCAAGATGTCCCCCAGAGTCACATGGAGATCACCAGAGAAGAATGATGACAATAGCTAATGCTGAGGTCACGGGTACCACGTGTCAGGCTCACATCACGTTGTGTGAAATTTTCTTTACCTTTCATGGCGATACTATGAAAGCCTCACAGTCTCATACCACATTAGGGATGAGGAAACTGAGGCCCAGTGACACACAGCTGGACAGGAAGAGGAACCAAAACTTGGCCGCGACCCTGGCCAGTCTCCTCACTGCTGTGACACTTGTCACAGGCTGGAACATGCCAGCTGCCTTGGCGTTTCCCTGGTTTTCCAGGTGTGGTTTGTAAGGGGGCAGAGTTGGGCTGCTAACTGGGGTAAATGGGGTTCTGGGGCCTTCCATGTTCCTTAGCTGTGTTCTCCACTTCTTCTTTCTCTGCAGGCAGAGAGGACTGACTCCTCAGGAGCATCATGTCTGCTTTTCCTCCCGCCTGGTCACGTGAGCAGTGGGCCAAGAAGTCCCTGAGATTCTGTCTCTAGTCCCCCTTTTAACCTCTATTGGTCTTGGAGGGACAGATTCGATTGGTTTGAGAGTAGTCGTGTGACTACAGGTGGCTCAGTGAGACTCTCTTCTGGGACTCAAAGGGTGGGTGATGAGGAAAACAATGAGTTTTGCTTCTTGGGAGGAGACTGGTATGGAAAGGCCTCTGCCTGAGTCTACCAAAGTATCCAATGCCCGCCTTGAAGTAAGCCAACATGGGGACAGCAGAAGTTGGAGCACAGGGAGCCCTGGAGCCAGTCATGCCTGTGGCTGGCATGTCTGTGTGCAGATAAGAAATCCCTTCTAAATGGCAGAAGCCTATGTGAGATGATCGCCAGACAATAGCAACTCAGTGAATCCTACCAGCGGATTCCATTTCCTTTTCATTGAGATATTGTCTCATGTAGCCTAGGCTGGCCTTGAACTTCCTATGTAGCTAGGTATGACTTTGAACCTCTGATTCTCTTGTCTCCATCTACTGAGTGCAGGATTATAGGTGTGTACCACCATGCGTTGTTTATGTGGAGCTGGGAAGGGAACTCACCCTTGTGCACGCCAGGCAAGCACTCTACCAGATGAGCCATACTTACAGCCCCAAATGATGATTTTTAAACCTATTTTGAGTCACTGTCTCCCTGAGGCAGAGGGAAAGGGACCCAAACAGTATTTCACAAAAGAAAACCAAATCCACAAAGCTCTCAAGCCCCTTTAGGAGGAGGGCTGAGGTGGGGACTGTCCTCTAGTCTTTTCTTCTTGCCCCGCATTTATGTGAGAAGGTGGATACATTTCTCAGCCTTAGGAATACGTTTGTGAGTCCTGTTCTTCTGAGGCTTACACCATACAGGGTTAAGAGCCCTAAAAAGGAGCATAAATCTTCCTAGAAAGACCTCCGGGGAACAGGGGAGTCTTGTCACCTGTTTCCAGGCCATGGAAGTGTCCCCATGTGGAATCTGCATCCTAGCACACCTCTCTCACTTTTCCTGGGATACTGCTACATCTCTGACTGCTTTAGTTTCCCAGTTGACCCCTCAGGGGTCCAGTGTCCCACAGGAGACACAGCACATGAGGACAGAGAGATAGAATGCTCCACCCACTAACCCACCCTCTGGGTCCCCAGGCTATGGCAGATCCACAGATGGGTCTGGTTTTGAAACACAAGAGCTATTTTTCATCATGACTCCTATGCACAAGGAACTGTTCCCCATCCCTTGTCCCGTGGTATAGGCTGGCTTGGGAGTCATCTAAAATTAACCACAGGCTCCCCTTTACAATGCCAGCATGGTGTCAGGTTCCTAGAGCTGTCCTGGCCCCATCTGTCTCCCTTGTTCTCCCCACCATGAGACACTCAGTGATAAATACCCAACATGGACCTGCCCCAGGCACCCTTCCTATAGGGCCAGAGAAGGAAGGGTGAGGCCCCAGAGCCTCATGTGGTTCAGGGCCATGCTGGGCATGGAGAACCAGAGCTACTTGTCTGATGGGTGACACAAAGTGTTCCATGTCCTTTCCTGAGGCTTCAGCTCCATACCTTGCATGCAGGACCTTCTTGCTTCTCCCTCACCCCTTCTCTCTGTGGATACTGCTTAAGACCCTGTACATTGTACCAGGTACAGGGACACCCCAGAAAACAATGCAAGCTTCTGCTCCAGGCCTGGGTCCCCAACTTTCTACCTCCTCAGGGAGCATATACACTTGTCATTGGGGACCATCTTATCTGCTCCCCTAACTCCTTCACATGTCCAGGGCCATGCGTACTGCTTTAAAAAGCACTTAGTATGTCGATAGCAAATGTGACCTGCACCTACCTCAGCTGCATCAACGGCTTATGGAATCAAATGGCCACCAGGTGCTGCTGTCTTCCCTGTCCACAGACAGGAAGGCATCAGGGGCCCCAGAAGTTTCACTGAACTCTCCTAGTATTCCTTGAAGAGAGAGCCATGAAGGATTCAAACCCTACCGTCCTGGGCTGGAAGAGTGTGGAAGGAGAAGGATGAGCTGGTGAGCAGGGAAGGACATTATCCAGCAGTGGACATGGAAAGGAACTGAATGCAGAGGGGCAGAGGGTGAACTGGCCTCACTGGGTGTCTCTAAAGGCAGGCCTCTGTGTAGACAACCCAGTACTGCTGACCACAGGAGCTGAGCCCACACCCTTTGGTGCAGAAAGCGGTGTGGCAGGCAGAGTCACACTGCTGGAGGCCTCAGACCCCATTTATCACTCAGCGAGCTTTCTGCCTAAATTTAGCTGGATAGGGTGGAGACTGTCTGTCGTATACAGGGCTGGAGCAGTTTCCTGCACCAGCTCTCTGATCTCCACAGCCTATGAATGGCAGGGGATGCCAGAACGGCCAGTGTGAGTCTCCATCGGGAGCAGGTACAGCCCAGACCAAGTGGCTTCTGAATTAGAGGCTGGGGCTTGGGGTTAAGCACTTCTTTAACTCACAAGGTCAAATACAGCAGGACCGAAGCTGAACCTGAGACAGCAGGAAGAAGAGTGCTATGAAAGCCCAGCCATGCTTATGCCTGGCCTACCAGTGCATGCCCCTGGGTGTGATATTGCATCCATCTGAGTGGTAGTGGTGGTCTCTGCACATCTGCAGAGTGGGCTAATTGCTTCCAGGAGCACATGTATGGGGGCACTGCAGAGCACCAGCTGTGGATCCAAATCATACATCACTCTGTTGGGAGAACATGACTGCTTCATCCGTAATGCCAAGAACAACAAAAGCTTTCACTGCTACGTGCCTAGACACTGGGTACTTGGTTTGTGTCACCAACTGTACCCAGGGGAAGTGGTGATGTTCTATCTTGGAACTGGACAGGTCAGGTCCTCAGAGCTGCTTCACATTCTCACCACAAGTCTAGAAGGTCACTGCTATCGTCAGCTCCATGGAGACAAGGAAATAGGCACAGAGAGGATGAATAACACACCCAGAGTCCCACGGCTGGAAGGTGGCAGAGCTGGGATTTGAACCCAGGTCTCCACATTTGGAGATCTGCAGCAGTCTGCCCCCTTGCTCCTCCCCATCTTTCCATCTCTTCTGCCACCCAGAAGGAACTTTCTAGAAACCAATGCAGCAGGGTTAGTTAATCCAATGGTGGCTTTCCCTCCTCAGAACTCATTCCTTTTAGAAAGCTCAGGTCCAGAGAAGCAAACCAAAGCCCACAGAGGCCAAAGGTCTAGAGAGAGGCATGGGGCTGGCTGAGCAACAGAGAGAAAAACAAACAAACAAACAAACAAACCAGTTTCTCATTTACATCTAGCATCGAATTTCTCACCATGTCCTGCATCTGACTTTTGCAAGAAGCAGCATTCTGTGCCATGATACACATTTTCCTGTCTCTTTCCTCCATAGGCCAAATATCTCTTCCAGGAAGCCTGCTAGGTCCTCCCAGTCCACCTGCCTCACCACTCCTGGGAGCATCAGCTGTCCCTGTACTCTCAGCTATATGCTGAGTGGATGCTCCCTGTGGGCTGGGGACTCAGTGGACACATCTCAGGGTGTCATTGGAGAGCTATCCAGCCCTCTTTGGTGGAAGGCACCAGGCTGGGTGCTGGGTGCATATAGAAAGGAGACTGAGTTCTAATCCTCAGGTTCCCTTGCTTCTCTGTCCCCCTCCAGCAGTACAGAGCAGGCAACCATCTGGAAGTGGTTCTGTTAGTGCTAGGGTTTGGTTCACATGGCCTCACACTATGGAGTGCAGAGAGCTTGTCTAGTGGAAGTAAGGTTGTTAATTTGGGATCCACCCCTGGTAGAGACCCAAAACAGTGAACCACATTTGTTTTCAACAGTTTACTCTTTTCCTGGGGGAGATGGTCACAGCCTCCATCAGCTTATCCCTAGAAGTAGGGCCCAGTGACATTTAAAGTATCACTCTGGTCTCCCATTCAATGGCAAAGGCCACTTGGGCATCTCTGCCTCCTGCCAGGCCAGGTACCAGCCAGATGGCAGGTGAACATGGTCCCCTGTGCTGGAAATTGACTGGCAGGAACATGGGGATGGGATACAGGATCCCCAAGCAGAGTCCACACCCTTGTTGGGCACCATATGGCTTCTCTTGAACCTAAGGTCAGAACAGACTCTTCCTCTATGCCTCCTCTCCCCACGGAATCATGCTTTCAGACTTCTGGCTCAGCCGATGGGCAAGGTATCAGTGAGGGCAGGTGGAATGAGAAGAGACAGCCTTCCTCAGCGTCACCTCCTGGCCTAACAGGGTAGACCACAGACACCCAAGAGACACTGGTAAATAGCAAGGTACTAATATGTGACCATCAGCTTACCTAACTGGGCCCCAACGTCCCCTTGAGCTCCACAAAGCAGTCTCAGAACCTCTGGCCCAGGGATGGTGTCTAGTAGTGCCCAGCTATGAACACAGGATGTGGGACAACAGCTTTCTCCAAACCCAGTTGCCACCCATATTCCAGACTATAGTCTTTACTTGAGGGAGTAAATGCTATCCACTTAGAAAAATCATGCTTGCACCTTCTGAGTGCTTCCTGCTTGCACAAGCCTGCATAAAGCTCTTGCACAGGAAGCACTAACTTCATATTCCAGAGGAAAATGGCCCAGGCTCAGGGAAGCCATTGTTCTATGTCACAGGCCTGGGAGAGTCAGGGTAGAGACTCCTGCCTGTGCCTCTGGCTTTGTGTAGGGAAAGCTTCCTACATGGACACAGTGGGTAACTAGCAGCAGACAGGGTAGGAATGGCCCCCAGCAGGGCTGGGTTCTCTCTTGGAAAACGCCCATCTCTGGTTGCCTCTGGAAAGGTAGCAGCATCAGAGAGTTTCTCATCCGAAGCCCCAGGCCTGCTCACTTTGTGAGATAGCCCTACTTCTACTCTCCAGGGCAGAACCTATGAGGACAGCCATCAGCTTGTCCATCACAGTCTGCGACTGGCTGGGATTCCCTTTCACAATCCCAGTGATCTTTATCCAGAGCCAGGATTTGAGACCCACAAGTGCCACTGAAACCTAGAGGTGGAACATGGTGTGACAACTGGGATTGGCTGCCTGTCTGCAGTGGTGTGGGTCCATGGGCAAGCAACACATCAGGAGGGCACTTCTGAGGCTTGGCCATGGTAGATAGATGTGGACTCTGAGCTATAACCACAGTGTGGCACCCATGCTGTGTCTGGACACGGGCCAGCAGGACATGGCTCTGTTTTGAGTCCCTTCCAGTCATTCAATGCCCTGCCTCAAAGCCAGATGCCTCTTGGTTCTCACAGAGGTGACAGTGACCACCCCTCCAGTCTGACTTTTTACCTTCTTTCCAGAGTACAGCCCTCACCCAACTGTCTTACTGCCATTTTCTCCGCAAGTGGTCTGGGTCAGACATGACTTGTGATGAGGTTCAGCCTCCTCCATAGAACATAGCTAGAATCTGAAGGCCTTAGTGTTCCAGCCCACTTTGGAGACATCCCCACTGTTAGATGTCACAGACACAGGCCCTGAAGCCAACTCTGCAGCAGCCCAGGTGTAAGCCTCCCACACTTACCTTCAACAGGTGAGGTTTTGAGGCGCCGACAGATGGCTTCAGCATCCCCATATGTCTCCTTGATCTTGACCACAGCCTCGGTGCCCCTCAGCTCCATGAGGGAGCGCAGCTCCTCCATGGTGCACCCGAACTCACCCCCATGGCTCGACTCATTTCTTTGGTTTTTGGAGTAAAAGTCGCTGTTGGTCATATCACCCATGCTTGCTGAGGTCTCTGCTCAGGCTGAGCCTGAGGGTCAGCACTGGAAAAGGGGCTTCTGGTGATGGCTGGGTGTGGCTGTCCTCAGTGTACCCTCACCAGAGGGTAGTAGCTTGAGGCAACTGACTCTGAGTCCCAGGAGGTGGTGATGGCTGAGGTGGGCCGGCAACAGCACTGGAGAGCTCTGAGGAGTGTCCCCAGGAGTGGGGTGAGGTCCAGGGGCCAGATAGGCTCAGGGCTGCTGACCCATGAATCTCCATTCAGTGGGGCCCATGCTGATCCCTGGGGCTGGCATCTACATGGTCGGGACAGCTCCTGTGGAGACAATCACAGAGTGAGTGATGAGGGTCAGACATTGAAGTCCCATGGGACAGGTGCTTAGGAGGGTCAAGGAACAGGTACTGACACGTTGACCTCAGGAATCATTGACTACACACCCATGTACTCTACCACACATATTTGACTCAAAACTTCCTCAACACACTGGAATACTGCCAATCCATTGGCCGGCATGTTATTCTAGACCTAAGGTATATCTGGGAATGCTTCAGGACATATCTTAACCCCACATGACACAGTTACTTCCCACACATACCCTGGGGTGCAAATGCCCTCTTGCCAAACACAGCCCAGATGCTGTACACACCAACTCATCTCTTTGTGCCTCGTTCACTGTCACATACATGGCAGCACAGGACTCCATTCTATGCCACCCTGATGGAGGCACCTTCCACACATGCCGTCACACACTGTCCCATCTCTAGGCACATAACTGCACAGAAGACCCCATTTCCCTTTCTCTGACTGACCCTATGTATTTACAGATGCTGGGACACAACTCTCCCCACAAGTCTTTGACATCTCCTCTACAACACTCCTCACAGGCTCCATGACCCCTTGATACCTCCCCTACAACACTCCCTTTCACAGGCCCCATCTCTACCTATAGCCCCCCCCCAAAGTCCTCCAGGCACTCAGACCAGTGACAGAGGAGTCACCACATGTCTTCATGAGGCTGTCCTTGAGCCCAGAGCTTTGGTTCCTGGCAAAAGCTGGGATCCATGGAGCTCTCACCTGGAGCCCCCACCGGTCAGTACCAAGGACAGCAGACAGCAGGCCACAGGTCCCTCTGGAAGCAAGGAGGAGGGAGTCACTTCTCCCTGCTGTCCAGGCCACCACCCATGCAGGAGTGCAGTGGCTGTGA
Source organism: Lophiomys imhausi (assembly GCA_907164525.1). Taxonomy (NCBI): domain Eukaryota; kingdom Metazoa; phylum Chordata; class Mammalia; order Rodentia; family Muridae; genus Lophiomys; species Lophiomys imhausi. The sequence continues at coordinate 7,322,358 of CAJQZJ010032121.1, forward strand.
GAGCTGCCAGGAAGAGAATCTAATCTGCCAGGACACCCAACACCAGCAGCTGAGGCCTGGCAAGCGTTGGGTGATGAAGGGCCCCCGCTGAGCTCAGTTGAGCTTGGCATTGGGATCACCCCTCCCAACAGCCACAGCCACCTGTCCTTCCTGAGTGGGCAGTGAGTAGCCAGGGATAAAAGGAGGAAGAAAGCCATGAACAGCACTCCACTTGTCTGACTGTCTCTTCACAGGCCTCTTCCCCACATTTTAGAGGCTCTGGTACCAGGTTGGTGTGTTTCATTTTCTCAGTGGGAACTCCAGGGAGAGAAGGGAGCTTGTCCAGGGCCAAAGAGAGCAAGAGGGTGGAGGAGCCCAGTGGGGATGATATCCTTCCTCCTCCTTCCTTGGGGGAGTTCTCTCAGATGTGCTGGGTGGGATGGGCTGTGCAGGCCAACACTGGCAGGACACCTGTGTCAGAGTTAATTGGGGGGGGTGGCTCCCTGTGTCCTGGCTGTATCTTATGCCATCCTCTAGGAGACACTTCTGCTTACAGGGATTTGAAGCACACCATGGCTTATATATGTTGGGACCAACAGGTATCCCATGGAGCAGAGCATGGTGTAGTCATGATGCCCCAAGAGGGGAGCTGGGCACTAGAAAAAATGTGTGCCTGGAGCTTCCTTCCAATGCAGAGGTGGCCTGCAACAGCACTGTCCCCAGAGCTCATGAGGTCCGACTCACCTCAAAAGCAGGTGAGGTGGAGGCCAACTCTGTATGTGAATAGAAACAATAATCCTTTCTCCTTCATTTTTGGGACAGAATAGACTCAGACTTGCTATGTACCCGAGGATGACCTTGACCTTGAACTCCAGATCCTCCTGCCTTCCCCTCTCAAGTCCTGGGGTTACATGTAGGCACCACCACACAAGGTCTTTGTCCTCCATTTCTCAAACAAGCATGTATCAGATGACACACTAAGAGGTCTCTGCCCATATGGAATTACATATGAGTGCCATGTATGTAGTCTGCAGTGCAAGTCTGCAGTACCATGCTTACCTCACATTCTGGGATCCATTACCAGTAACATAGACACAGGCGCGCGCGTGCGTGTGTGTGTGTGTGTGTGTGTGTGTGTGTGTGTGTGTGTGTGTGTG
>CAJQZJ010032121.1:7323503-7373356 GCA_907164525.1 Lophiomys imhausi
TGTGTGTGTGTGTGTGTGTGTGTGTGTGTGTGTGTGTGTGTGTGTGTCATCTACTAGGAGCTAAGTTCCAAGAAAGCAGGCAATGTATTTCATATGGTGCTCTGGCTAAAATGATATCTTAGTACTCATCCTGTAAATAACTATAGATCAATGAATGAAATAAAAAGCAAGCAATGTCTCATTGAGGTAGTTTTTTTCTTTTTGAGAAGATGGTGATCGAATGCCACAGAGTGCCCTGTGAGAGAGGCAGGGCATCTTGTCCCCCTGTTGCTGTCTGGAGATGGAAGGTGGGTCTGAGCTCAGGGTGGGTGAGCCACTTGCTGGAGGGAAGGGCTGACTAGAAACCTTCTAGAGCAGGCTTGCTTTCTCAAGGTTAAGACTTTTTATTTGCAACCTGGGAGGCCTCAGTCCTCAGGCCCAGGCAACAGTGTGGGCAGGAGGAGGCAGAGGTGGGTGTGCATTTCCGACCTCTGGCCTGCCTGATGCTTAGTGGCAGAAAGAACTCTGAACATGAGCTGTTCTGTGATTTGCATGTGGTACCACACCACTGACGCATGGAAAGGCATCTATTGAGCATTCACTACATGCTAGGCTTCTTAGTGATGCCTTAGTACATCACCAGGACGTCATCTCAGAGAGAACATGAAGTCTAAAGAGAAAAAGTGGTTCTGGAAGCTTCCATGCATTGGCTTAGATTGCGGCCTTTTCACCTCCTAGCAGAATGGAAAGCAAACTAACATTGGTTTCATCATCTTATGAATGAGGTAGGGATGGAAGAGCATCTCTCACACAGATACTCCTCTGCCTTGGCGAGTTATTGCATGTGACATAGTGGGGACCAAGCCTAGGGCAAGGAAGCACAAGGAAGTGATTATTAATTAGTACACCACTTAAGACCTGGATATTATCACAGAACATATGTGGAACTGAGGCTGAAGAAGGTGACTAAAATACCCAGGATCATGTGGGTTGGCAGCAGTGGACCTGGAATTTGAACCTGGGCAGCATGAGTACAGAGACTCACTTATCTGGGAGCTCCAGGGCCTTGCCACGTGATGTTCCCTCAAGGGCTTCTCACGAGGCCTAAACCAAGCACCATATGGGAAGCAAAGTGGCTTGCAAACCCCAAGGGGCTTTTAAACCTAAGGTGCTGTTTTCTCTCTATCCCTTGATACCTGTGGCATGGCTTACAGACACTGATAATTACTTCAGTGACAGCACAAGCCACAAGAAGCTTAGCAGCAATTATCTCTGTGATCACAACAGCAGGCTTGAGTTAATGGGCTTCTATTGATATTAAGGACTATGGGTTAAGATGAGCTGATTTTGAACCCTAGCCACCTGACCACTCACCCATCTGCCCACTCACCTTCTATCTTACTTTCTTCCCTCTACCCACCTACCCATCAATCTCTCCATCTATCCATTCACCCACACACAATCTCTTTTTCTTTGCCTCCCTCTACTTCTCTAGCCATCCATATATTCATCCATCCACCTACCCACACATCCCTTTATCCACCATCTTTCTACCCACCTATCAATCAATCCATCCTTCTATACATCCATCTACCTATCTACTCATACACTATCCAACCCACCCATACATCCATATATCATTTTTCTACCTATCAGTACATCTGTCCATCTATCTGTGACCCACTCACCCTTCCTTCCTTCTTTTGTCCCTTCTTCCCTCCCTTCCTCCCTCCCTCCCTCCCCCTCTCCTTCCTTCCCTCCCTCCCCCTTTCCATCTTTCTGTGCATCTACTTTCCTACTCACCCAGCAAATCTTTTCAATGACAATTTTGTGGGAACCCATTTGGTGCCAGGTAATGAATAATCAAGACCTGGTCCCTTCCATATAAGAACTGACAAACAGGGTGGCAATGAAAATCACAACTTCCGTAACTTGATGTGTTTGCCACCATGGAGAGTCCTGAATGCTGCAGACACCTTGAGTAGGTGACACCTTTTCTTGCATGCAAACAGGAAGCTGTCCCAGAAAGAAATAGAAATACATAACTGGCAGTGAGTACAGGTGGGAGGGACTGCGTGAGAAAGTGCAGAGGGATGAACATCTGGGGTAATCAAATCAGCTTCAGCTTGGCATGACTCTTCTTCCTCTGCTGCTGCCCATCCCCCATCCCCCATCTCACAGGCACCTGCACAAAGTCACCCCCCCATTCCAGATCCCTTGTTTTTTATTTTTAAATCACACAACTTACTTTGGGACATGTTTTGCCTGGGAGAGATGATCAGTTCAAAGTCACAGCCACAGAAGCACTTGGTAGAACCCCAGTGATCTCAGGCAGACAGAAGGAGCCAGGGACTCAAAAGCGTGTGCTAACTCTATCAGTCACCCAGTTCCAACAGCCCTGCAGCAGCCACATTTGCACGCTTGTCTTCACCCAGGCCTTGGCCTTACTAGCAGCTGCTGTTCTTCTTGGCTTCAGTGCTCTTTTCTCAAAAGTGTCTCTGGTCATCTAGCCTGAATACCTGCCCCTGGTTTGGCACACAAATCAACTTTATTGCTCAGGCCTGGTGAACTGTCCCCTTTGCATGAGGATTAGAGAGCCACACACGGATAAGAGCCATGCCTCCTGTGGAGACGGCATAGTACTGGCATCAATTTGTGTTCCATAAATGTTTAGTGAATGAATGAAGCCCTAGGTTAGCCCTCAGGCTACCATCTATGAGAGGGATGGATACATTGATAGGTGGGTAGAAGGATGTTGGATAGATGTACAGAATACATACATACATACATACATACATACATACATACATACATACATACACATATGTATATATATATATGTGGTAGATGGAGGGATGAGTGGATAGGTAGATGAATGGATAGACTGGAGGGATGGAGAGAGGAAGGGAGGAAAATGAATGTGTGATGGATGGATGGATGGATGGATAGGTGTATGGATGGAATGGAGGGAGGGTGAGAAGCAGAGCCCTCCTCCCTGCATACCCAGCTTCTGGGTTGTGATCAAGACCCTTTCTCCTCTGGGCCTCAGTTTCCCATGAGACAAGTGAAAAGAGTGGGCTAGACTTCTCCAGGGTTCCCTCAGGTTCCAAAGCTCCAAGCCATTTAGAAGCCAAAACATTGTGACAATATTATATTTATGAATTTTGGTTTCATCTTAACATTTGAATGAATCCGCACTGTTAGGTCTCAATGAGTCAAGAATAGGTTAGGGTTAGCTTCAGAGAAAGTCTTCACCAGGACAGACATGGACAGAGGAAGGTGGCTTTATACATATGCACATATGGTTACTTTATATATTATATATAAATCTATAAATTATATATATATGTGAGGTAATTTAACAAAGAGGGGATCTATATTTCAAAAGAAAGATTTTTTAAAAAAGCAACCCCTAGCTCAAACCAACAGCTTTTCAGATCTGAGCTGAAGCATGCCTGGTAGCTGGGATGGTTGCAAATGAACTGTCTGCTAAAAATAACTCCTGGATGCCAAATCCTGTTTTAAGAGGTGCTGAATTTAAATGCCACCTGAATATGTATTTTTAAAGTCACCGCTTTCTTTGAATCATCCCTGGCGGTAAGAACTGATATGGGGACACAAGTGTGGAGGTCCCAGGCCACCCAGATCTGGCTCTGCTGCTTATATGGCTAGGCAGAACTCTAATCTCTGTGCCTTAGTTTCCCCTCCCCCAAAGAGACCAGCTAGTCAGGCCTGCAGGGCTTTGTAAGGGTTAACTGAGACAGAGCTTGGCATAGCCCCTGGCAATGAGGAAGTGTTTGTTATTTGGTGAATGGTTATTTCATTCACATTCTGTTTCTAACTTGCTGAACTGAACTGTCCCTTAAGTGCCACCTTTAAAACAACCCAAAGTGGGCCTTGCTGCCCATTGAAGAGTCCTCAACCCTGCTTGGGTACGGTCCACCAGCTCAGCACATAGGTGTTGTCTCCTTTGCTCTGATCTAAATGAACTAATTATCTCTCCCTTGGGACAGGGTGTTTTCTTTTTATCTCCTAGCTACACATTCTGGTGGCATGGTGGGGGGGGGGGGGGGGGGGGGGGGGGTAGGAGGACAGAGAAGCAGTAAGCTCAGCCCAGCAGGCAGAGATAGAGGGACAGAGTTCTTCTACATCTCTTTTGGGAGGAGGTGATTTTCTCTGCACACGTGTGTTGAGAAGGAAAGAGGCTGATGGTCTTGGGTGAGGATGGATGTGGGTGTGCAGGCGAGTATGGGGCCTGGCTCAGAAGATATGCATCTTGTTGGGTGTGTTAGTATCTATAGGACAAAACCTGGGCAGACCCAAATCAGGGATGTGAGAGACGGAGAGGTCCTCATAGTGTTTCAAATGTGTGCGTTGTGTGAGGGACCCGAAAGAAAGAGGAACCATGCAGGTCACTGGCTAGGTCCATGGGAGTGTGGGAACATAATTGAGCCAGAGAGACCTATGCTACCACCATCTGAATGTTCAAGCCCTGCAGTGCATGTATGTGTGAAGGCTTGTCAAAGTGGGTGCTGACAACCTCAGCGCTGTATCCTCACAGCTGAGGAATGAGAGCAGGGAAAGAGGAACTGAAAATGAATACCTCAGAAGCAAAGTTACTGCTATTTTTAGGCAACTGCTATTCTGTTAACCAGAAAAGGAAACTCTAAAAAAGAAAAGAAAAAAAAAAGAAAGGAAAAACATTCCCACAGAGAGAGCCTTGAAAGCCTTGCAGACACAGGTGGCAGAAGTAGGGTGGGCAGTTAGGGACCTGGGGCTAGTGTTGACTTCCTCCACTGTCCCTGGTCTCCAGAGAATCTGTCAATGGTAGGTGGTGGGGATAAGCATTCATCTCTGATTCTCCAGGTACTTCATACACACATCCATGTATCAATTCAACTACCTACCTGCTTGCTTATTATTCATTCATCTAACTATCCACCCACCCACTTAACCATCTGTCAATGTGTCCACCTAGCCATCTAATCATCCATCTATATCCCCACCTACCACCTAACCATCCATCTACCACCCACCTAACCATATACCTACCCCCCCACTAAAGCATCTTCTACTGTATTCACCCATCCACCTAATTTTCCATTTATGTACTCATCTACCACATAACTGTCTATCTACCCACCCACCTATTCATCAATCCATATACTCATCTACCATGCAACCAGCCATCAACTCACCCACCAAACCATCTATCCATACAAACACTCACTCACCTAACCAACTATCTGTCTATCCATCTACAGCCCACCACCTAAATATTCATCAATATACCTACTCATGCACCCATACACCCAACTAGCTATACATCCACCATCTACCCACCATCCTTCATCCAGCCATTTAGTCAACTACTCATTCATAGCTCACCAGCTAGCCACCCATCAACATACCTAACCATTCATCCATCTACCAACCACTACCTATTAATCTAGTCACCACCCACCCACCAACCTAACAATCCATCTACCCATCACCCACCACCTAGCCATCCATTCATTATTTACCACCTAGCCACCCATCCATCTACCTACCATGACCTAACCATCCATTCACACCCATCTATCTACCACATAACTATCTGTCTATCTACCCACCCACCTATTCATCCATCCATGAATGTTGGGTGTAACCATACACCCAACAAGGTTCATCCCAGGTCCTATCCAGGACACTGGGCTCATAGGGAGGGAAGTGAAATACACAGATCTTTCTTCCTCTTCATAGGATCTGCTCATCATGCCACACAGCTCTCACATGATCTGCAGGTCTGGATCCGGAGGATGAATTGGGAAATTCACACACAAATTTTAGTTTAATGTCTTTAAGAATATAAACAAAATATTCCTTGCCTGGGCATCACATCCTCTGGGTCTCAGCTGACCACTATTGCCAACAGCAACTGCATGACAAGTGCTCCCCATGGCTGTTCCTAATTTTCAGGCAAGAAGCCTGGAGATCCAAGATGTAACAATGGTCAAGGTCATAGGGTGGAATTTGAAGCAGCTGAAATGGGTCTGCTACTGCCCCAAGCCTTTGTTTATTTGTGTCCCACAATTCTTTACCAAGCATATCCTTGGACAGTGCCTCCTCCCTCCTGCCTTAGTTTCCTCTCTGTAAAATAAGGTTATGTGTTGGACAGACACTCAACTTGAAGGATCATTTTAGTGATACCCTTAAGGATCCTCTTGCCCCTTGATGCTTGTTTCTTAGGAATACAATTTTCTAGGCTTTCTTGTTGCTACTGGTCTCCAGAAGGAAGGACTATTCTAGCTACAGCCAAGTCCTGATTGGCTAAAGGCAGAAGGAAGGGGAAACACCCTGGAATCAGATGAATGTGCTGGTTCTCATTTACCTCCACAGCTTCCTTCTGAGGCCTCTGCACAGCAGTATCTACCTTACATGTGCTTGCTTTGTGTGCTTCAAGCTCAACAGCCTTTCCATTAAAAAAATCTACAAGTTTCTTGACCAAGCTAAAACAGTCAAGTCATTAGCAGCTAGACATGAGAAGGGCTTAATGCAGCAAAGCACTGGGAAGGTCTACTCTTGGTCACATTGAAGTTCTACTCAAGTTCAGTGTCTGTCCAACACACAACCCCACTTTACAGTAGAGGAAACTGAGGCAGGAGGGAGGAGGCGCTGTCCAAGGATATGCTTGGTAAAGAGTTGTGGGATACAAATAAACAAAGGCTTGGGGTGGTAGCAGACCCATTTCCCACTATGACCTATGGAAGGGATGTGTGGTGAGAAGGTTGGGGATAGTGGCATGCCTGGGATGGGATGGGTGATTTTGGATATTATCCTGTGTCCAGCCACACGCCTCAACCACCTCTCAGGTTCATTTCTTGCCCCACTGGAGCACTGAACTTTGCCAGGTTCTTTCTGAAGTCCCGAAACCTTTCAGCTCCGAGATCCCACAGTGACTCTGTGGCATTGACTTTCTGGCATTGCTCCTTCTGCTCTCCCCAGTTTCCTGCTCTGTCCTCACAGGCTACAAGCAGAGCCTTGAGGAAAGGAAGAATAACCACATTGGGGTTCAAGCCCCTGCATGCTGAGGGCTATGACATGTAATCTCAACAGTGTTGGCATCTTCTCTCAAGTAGCTCAGGATCCTTGCCCCTTTCTTTGGTCTCCAGTAAAGCAAGGCTCTTGTGGACAGAATCCTATCACAGATAGACCTGTAGCTGGCTGATGGGTCCAAAGTCACCTCTGACTGTGGAAGGCTGGGGCACAGGGAGTAGGCACTGAGGATGAAATGTTGACAGATGACAGGAGAAGGTGCTAGGAGTCACTGGGTGTCGAGGAATCTGATAACATCAGCACCTCTGCACCCCCTTCAAGCAGATCACAGATGTTGGCATATGAGCTGTCCACACAGTCCTGGTGCTGAAACAGGCTCACACCTCCCATCCAGAAAGCCCAAGAAGACACCAGGGCAACAGACTCCACTCGGAGCTGTCCTCATGACCGAGGTGCTGATCTGGAGGGAGGGTGGAACCTAAGGAGGGACTGACAGGGAGCTGTCCGAGGGCTGTAGTTCTGATAAGGCAAAGTGTTGTAAATGCCATTAAGGACAGCAAGGCTAGCTGTCGGACGGAGGGGTTGAGAAGGTTGTAGTTAAAGTCTCTGTGGACCTGGGATGCAGTATGTGGGTGCTGGGAAGGGCACTGGGTTTTTATGAGATCTTGAACAGCCACAGGGAGGATATCCCTCGCATTCAACTCTGACTCTCAAAGGGTGTTTCTCAGGAAATAGGGGTGAACACACCCTGGCAGAAAAATGACACCATGCAAAAGACCACTCAGTACTACTAGAGTGCATGGGCAGAGAACCCATCAGTACATAACTGTCACTCACCACAACTCCAGAAGAACTAGCAACCAATGATTTAGTATTTGTTTCTGTGCACGGTCCTTGGGTCCTGGCTCCTACCAGAACTGGAGGCATACTTAGATTTTTGGGAAGCCTCTCACTGGACTTATTAAGTTCTTTTCTCCATGGGGAAGGGAGGAAAATCTATACCCAGAAGTGCCAGGGATAAGCCTAAGTCAAAAGATTGTTTAAAATAGTTCAATGAGTCCCTTGGGATCTAGAATGGAGAGGCAGAGAGAAAATGCTTCTATGGAGCTACAGTTTTCAGAAGTTTGGGGACTTTAGAGGGCAGAAAAGACAACATAGGATTCTTGGGTTGCAGGAGTGGAAGGGTCAGAGTGCTCCTGTGGCACATGGTACCTTTCAGCCTAGGCCAGCCACTGCCTTTTCTCTTATGCCTCAGCTGAGGGGTCTCTGGCTTGGTGACAGTGTAGTTGCCATGCCTGAGCCTAGGTTATCTCCATGCAGAGATTCCCTGGAGGGAAGCTAGCTATCTCTGTGATACATTTACCTTAGTGTAAGATGAAGGCCAGGAAGCTACAGTAGCTGTGGTTGGTACCTGAGCTCCCTCCCCCATGGTAAAGGTGTCATTTATTTTATTTTGTAATGACATCTCCAGTGGGGTTTGAGGTCCCCAGAACAGAGCGGCTTAGAGACAGTTCATTGAAGGCTGCTTGTGTTGGCATCCCTGGGGGGACTGATTAAAACAGAGGCGTGGAGCCCCACCCTGCATGGATGGATGAGCATCTGCAGATGTAGGCCAGTAGCTTAACAAAAGAAGCTTCTGGTCTCTCTTGTACATGACTCTTCCTTGCTACAGGTTCTGGCTCAGAACTATACTGTTGTCTATTTCTAATCCATCAAATACCACTTTCTGATAGGCCAGAAAGCGTATCTTCAAAATCTCAGGTGGTTCTGATGATGGTTGAAAGCAGCCAACTCCAGTGACTTCCAGTCTCCATATTCTTGCCTGTGATGTATGTCCTCTCCCATGATCCTTCTTCCTGCTTCTTAGGGATTTTCCTGACCATACATGACCATATATGACCACACATGACCATATATACCCTGACTTCTCTGGGGGGCTTGCCTTGGTCCTGTCATTGGCATTTGTAAAACCTCTCCACCCTGGACAATGCTACCCACCTGCAGCAGCTTGCATCCAAACATAGGTATTTCCACCCTGTCTTCTCCCTTGGGATCTACAGTTGACCTTCCTATGGCTGCCAAGTGTTCCCTGAGGTGATGCCCTGGGCTCTCAGACTTTCTCAGATACACTTATCCTTCTGTAGGACCTATGATCTTTGTGGAATCTAAAGTACTTCCCAGTGATACATTCCTCCATCACAGCCAGTCAGGTGCCAGAGCTGGGCAGCTCTTCTTCCCTCCTTAGGTTCTGTACTCTGGTCCAGCCAACTCACTCACAGCCTAGGGCTCCTAGACCCTGCCTGACCCACACCCTCCTTTCATCCTGATGCAGCAAGGGCAGTGGCAACAGCTATGCACAAAAGGCCCCAAAGGGCAGAAACTACATTGTGCTCTGTAAACTTATCCTACAAGAGTGCAAAAAGAAGGATATCTGATGCCTTTATTTTTTTTTACAAATGAGAAATTGAGTCTCAGAAATGTAAAATAAGTTTCCCAAAGAACAGACAGCTTACAAGTGGCATTGTCCAGAATAGAACTGAGACCTAACTCTGCACCCAGTGTTGGCATTTGTAAAACTTTTCACTGAGACCTAACTCTGTGATGCTCCATCATCTTTGGCAGGGGAGATGACTCAGCAAGTAAAGTGCTGTCTGCATAGCATGAAGGCTTGAGTTCAGATCCCTAGACCCCATGTAAGAACCTGGAAATGGGTGCCTGTGTCTGTAATTGCATTATCTAGGTCAGAGACAGGTGGATCCTGGGAGTTCATGGGGCAACCATCCAGTTAAATGGTGAGCTTTCAGTTCAGCTAGAGACCTTGCCTCAAGGCAACAAGGAGAGAGACTGAAAGAAACTGGACTTCCTGCTTTGGCTTCTATGTGTGTTTATAGAGAAATAAGCACCTACACACTCATGTGCATATACCACACCCCACCACAAACCCCAGCCCCCTCCACAGTACACATATAATGCACACACACACATGCACACACACAATACCACATACATATATCATACACACATACACCATACTACACTCACACACCTCACACATATCCACACACTACACTATACACATATAATACACACCCCCTCACACACACCCCATACATATATCATACACACATACACCACCCAACATACCAGAACCACATCTATACCACACACCATATACTTATAACACATATATAATATATACATATAACATAACACATATATCATATACACATACACCACACCCATATACTAGAACCACATACTACACCCACATCTATATACCATACCATATAACACCCCCACACCCCCCACACACATATATCATAAACACATACACCATACTCACACACCAGAACCACATACCAGACTCACATATCACATATATATCATACCATATATATGCACACAACCCATGCCACACTAAACCATACATACACCACACACCACTCCATACACATATAACACACACACCACTACACACACACACACACACCATGCCATATATATACATACACACATATACACCACATATACCACACATACCATACCCTACACATATTCCACACATATCCCACATATATCCCTCTCACATTCTGTCACACAAAATACACCACACACATACACCATATACTCATACTCATACCACATACATATATGACACATACACCTCAATATATCACATCACATACACACATACATATACACATCATAAACTTATACCATACACATATATCACACACATACATATGTAAATATATACCATACACATATATCACACACCCAAAATACACTACACTGCACACCAACATCACATTACTCTCCTAACCCCTCTATCTCCACTATAAGCCTTCAATAGTTCCCTGGTGGCTGTTTTTAAGAAACCTATTTAGAGCCTGGCCTTTAGGATCCTGACCAGCTGGCTCCATGCCAGCCCCTGGGGCTCTGGTCTAATGGCACCATCTGCCATTTCTGATCTAATTCATGCTCCTGCCTCCCACCTTTCCACATGTCCCCTCTTCCAGAATGTCCAGGCACTGAGTCTCTGTTACCCACAGCCTTACCTCCAAGACAAGCCCTAATGCCAGCTTCTCTGCAAAGTTCTCTTTATCCTGTCCCACTCGAAAGTCCCACCCCTCCCTGCTGCCAGTACCTCCATAGGCTCTCTCCTCAAGACCAGAGCCCTAGGTGGTGTTTGCCAGCTTGCACCCCACCCCTTATGAGTGTGAACACCCTGAGAACACAATCCTCAGCCAGGCTGGCTTCTGCCACTTCTGGCTGTGGCCTTAACTGATAGAGGGAACCCAGAACAGAAGTCTCAGGGTGAGGCCTGTACCTCACAGCTGAAGTTGGTGGCTTTCCTGAGGTTGCCAAGAGCCCCCATTGGAGAGATTCCAAGCCCTTGGGCTCCCTGAGATATCCTCATTGTTCTGTGAGTCTTGTGATCTTTGTGGCAGGAAGAGCTCAGCCCAGTACTCTCTCAGCAAGGGCAGTTACTGTCCCTGCATGCAGGCATGGCCCCTGAAAGTCCAGGTCCAAGCCTGTGGCCCAGGAGCTATCAGGACCTCATTCCCTACATGAGGAAGCAGAGATTTGGCAAGCTGAGGAAGTCAGCTGGGGTTACCTATAGGGATCTCAACTCAGGAGGACTGCTGTCCAGGCTCCTGCTCCAAATCACCAGTGTGACATAAAGACTGCCCTGGTGGTGGGACACACAACTGGGAGTCGTGTGGGAATGTGTCCCAAACCCTTCTGGTCCTATGGTGTCAGGGCCACGTGTTCACCATTCCCAGTGTATTAGGTCCTGTAGGGATACATACAGCCTGTCCCCCAGTCTTCTTCCTTAGTTTCTCCCTTGGTCACTTCAATCCTGGAGGTCAGAGCCAAGACACTCAGAATCTACAAGGTGATGTCCAGGCCATGCCGGGAGTGTGGGGGCCTATGACTCCCTCAACGCTGGGCTTGTCCTCTGCGTCATCTCTTGGTCTCTGGCTCCCAGAATCACATTCTGCTCCTGCAGAATCACAGTCTGCAGGCCTCAGACTGGTAGGCTGGTCAGTGGCTAGCCCAGCTATAAGCAACTGAGGGAGGTCTACCTACTCTTCATCCCTCCCCTGACTTGGCATGGATGTCCCTGGCCATTGCGGAGACACACAGAATCCACTTGGTACGTTGAACAGATGGTGCCACCTCTAAAAATAACTATGCTGTACCACACTCCCCGGCACAGCTGAGGCCTGCGACAGAAGGGGGTCTGGGTAGGGGTGGGGGCTGCTAGATGCTCTTACCAACCATCTGTGAGGGGACAGATGCGAATGCAGCCTCCTGGGGAACAAGGGCCCAGAGGACCCTAGCCTTGTTAAAGCTATGCAGAGCCTCGGGCTTCATGCCCAGGCTCTGAGATCAATGGCTCACTCCTCTGGACTCTTCCTTCTGTGACCCTCAAGCAACCTCACCCCACTGGCCTGCATGGAGCTCTGAAAACACACCTGTAGCATCATTCCCCAAACCCTTCTTCCTGTCACCTTTAACCTCATCACTGGTCTCTAAGGCCTACAGTTTCCAGTAACGGCTCTTCTGGACAACTTCTCTAGCCATGGGGGCATCTCACCTTGTGGATCCTTTGAGCATGGACCATTTCCCTCGCAAGTGACTAGGACCAGAGTTCCTTTGCTCAGTGCATGTGGCTGAACAGGCCTCGTTTAGACCCCTCTCTCTGCCTCTGCTGAGTAGCCATGGTACAGTTGTGCCACCTACCCCTCCTTTCCACATGGGGTTGGGAGGTCATTGATAGTTATTGATACATTTACCAGGAATAACAAATTTCTAGAAGGGAAGTGGAAGGTGCTGTCCCAGAGCCATGGAGCAGCTGTTGGTGGAGATGGACACAGGCCCAAGGCCTGTCAGAGGTGTCACCCTTCTGAGCCACCAACCTCCTTCTACTTCCCAGTGCAACAAAGATGCACCCACCTTCATCCTGGGCATGGTTCTTTTGGAGTTCCAGCCCCTCCCCTCCCAGCCGGGCCTGGCAGGCTTGAAGAAGCCTGAGCACACTGTCCTCACTTCTTGCCAAGAACCAGCCTAAAGCTCCCGAGTCCCTTTATGGATTCAAACCTCAAACCCTGAAGGTAACTCCCTCTACTCTCAGCTCTGTTCTCCCTGCCGGGAAGTTCCCTTCTCTGTAGTTCTGTGTCTGAGGAGGACTCTCGCCTGGTCCCAGCTCCTTGAGCCCTACCATGTTGTATTCCACTGTCAGCTTGCAAATGCCAGGCTCAGATAATACTGCCTTTGGGGATGCTTCTCCTAGCATGCGATTGGGGAGTTCAGGGCTGAGCCTCAGATGCAGGTCCCCAAGCTGGGGTTCCTCTGAGTGTGAACCCTACATTACAAGGGCTAGGCAAGGTCGGGGCACCACTTTGGTCTCTCTCTAGGGTCAGGACTGAGACAGAGTGGGTGCTGGGTTCACAGGCTCAGCTGTGAGTGTCTGTAGTGGTTGACCCCCATTTCCTGCCTGAGGGGGACATCTAGAAAGGTCATCCCAAGAACAGTGGCCCCTCAGAGTCCACATGTTCACGAAGCTCAGAAGTGACCGCAAGTCTCCAAGTGCATTTGAAGCTAGAGTTGGGGGCAGACCTTGGAGGTGTTGCCACTCTCCCTCGATAGGGGTTCATTCCATGCCCATGGCAGTCTGTGCCAATGCTCTGGTTCCAAAGTCCTAGGGATAAGTGGGGTTTCTCCTTCCCAACCATCTGTGTTGTGACGTAGGTCCCTAGATTGTCTTAACACTGCACAGGCCACCACTGTTTTTTCTTCCACTACACGGGCACGTCCGACAGGAAGAACACAGTCAGTTGTGTGAGCAGGTGCACATCTGAATCCGTGTGTCAGAGTAGGATGAGGTGTAAATGTGCATGTGTGTGAGTGTTCATGTGTGTGCAGCAATGTGTGTCTGGGTATGTTAGGCAGGGCTGAATTGCCCATGAGTTTGTCTGAGTGGGGTGGGTTCTGAGGTGGGAAGACAGTGTATAAGGCTTTGGGCTCTGTATGCATGTGTGTGTCTATGTGTTTGTGTGTATATACATATGTGTGTGGACATGCACACATGTGTACATGTATGTGCATGCATGAGTGTGTGAGTGCCTGCCTGCATATGTGTGTGTGTGTGTGTGTGTTAGGGGGTATGATAGAGCTAGGAAAGATGACAGAGCCTCTCTAGTCTGAAGCGAGGTCTTGATCCCCCCAAGTTGGGAAGCAGGTGGGTAGGGATCAGGGCCATTTCGAAGGGCTCTGGGCAAGAAAGAAGGCTGTCCTACAGCTGACTCCTTGCCACTGTCTTTGTGACTGCCACAAGTGGTCCTGAACCCTTTAACCTTGGGGCCCCTAAATCATGCCAGTAGGTGAATGGTTTCCAGGGAAATCTGCAATTAAGGCTGAGCATGAGCAAAATGCCTGGAAGAGCACCCAGCATCTGAAATGAGTGTTTGATGGTTTTAGTTTGAAGTTTCAAAGGACCCATTTGCTATTTCCATCTCACAGGTGAGGAAATTGAGGCCAGAAGGATTCACGGGTCTGTGGTGGGTGCCATAGGCAGCAATACTTTAGGTGTGACCTCAAGGCTCATGGCCATGTACAGAGTGCACACCTCATGGCATCACTGCAAACCATGTCAGAGAGACCCACAGTTAGCTGTCCCTGCTCCACCATTTCCCCTCTATGGGCTTCAGTTTTTTCATCTTTCCCACAGGAAAGTCAGGATAGATGGGTCTAATAGTGCCACAGTAGCTCCCACTAGGAATTTGACATAGAGAAGTGGGTTCCCTGGCTCACACGTCCTACCCTTTGCCCCAGGGGCATATGAATACCCTTAATATATAATGAATATAATCATCATCATATCTGCTGGCCACTCAAACAAATCCATGGGTGGAGAGTTTCTCATTTCATAAAACTGTAAAAATCAACTCCAAGGTGCTTTGTGGATCATCCACTATGCCTCAGCATATGCTGTTCCATCGCTCCTGCTTCTTAGCCTGGAACACTCCTGTTCACCTTCCGGAGCCCAACTCAACAGACCCTTCCTGGGTGAATCATATACTGACTCCATTCTCCAAGCAGGGTCAACTGAACTATCCATAAGACCTTGCCATTTGTGCCCTCCAAGGGTTCAGCCATCTCCAGGTATCCTGCACATGCCACCCAGGCACAGGTACCACACAGCAAGTGAACACATAGAAAACCACTCACAGTAGTTCAAGCCTTGGCTGGAGAAACTGTAAGTCTCAGACCCATCTACTTCCCAACACTTACGTTGAAATGCAAAGGCTGAGTGAGTGCTGAGCACCTGCTGTATACCTAGCTCTGATCCCAGGGAGGGTCAAAACTGAGGTAGACACAGAGGTCATGAGGGTCATCTTGCTGGCAAGGGGTTGGACAGATGAATAATGCCACCTGAGTGACCACTGACTGCCAGAAAAGTAAGCAGGAGCCACCATGTATTGTCACTTTCTCTGTGCATGTCTCAATGATGTACGCAGAGGTCCTCAGACAGATTCCCTGATTTTTTTCATTTTAAAGATGAAGAAACTGAAGTTCACTGAGGTGGACTAGCTGAGGACACACAGCTGGGTGTCGCCCAAGCATGAAGCCTGTGCTTTTACCTTGGTGCACAATGGACTTGTATTTGGGACACATGGACCCACCCGGTGGAGTGCAAGATGGAGTTCTGAAGAAGAGGAAGGACCAAGGCCATCCTCTCCCTCCTCCCAACTAGAGGGAAGGCACACAGGGACGGAAGCCTCCAGCTCCAGGAGCGCCCAAGGGGATTCTCTTCTCCAACTCTGTGGACAGGTTAGAGGCCAGGCCTAGAGCAGGAACAGGTGAGGCTTTGGCTGACCTGCTGCAGGTAAGAGGAGGTGGTAAGCAGATGGCAGCCCCTTACTGTGCTCAAGAAGTCAAGCAGGGAACACGGGAGCTGCCAGCCTGGCCATATCACCTGCTGTTAGAAAACAGCCCTGGGTCAGAGGGCTGGCAGCCACCCAGGATGGATTTGCTGACGAATGGCAGGCCCTGGGGAGGTTCAGCCACCAGCCTGGCTCTGCTCCATGGCTGCTCTGTTACCTCATTATAAGTAAGGGCTGTCACTTGAAGGGGGTCTACAGTCTAACCTCCTGGGTCTGTAACCATGGAGCATAGAGGAAAGTAGTCAATGCACAGATGAGGAGACTGAGGGTCCAGGAGGGATAGTGATAGGCTTGACAAAATCATCCAGGCTCTGTGCTGGGACCAGAGCAAGGCCTGGAGGCCCCGGAGGCGCCAAAGGCGGGACATGCAAGGAGACGCTGCTGGCGCTTGGGTTCTCTGTGGTGCCAACTCCCGCTCCACAGCCATCTGTCTACCAGGCTATTTCCGTCTGCCTGAGGCACCCAGGGACCCACTCTAGCCCCACCCAGCCTAGGGCAGAGAGCAAAGCCTATGTGGAGACTGTAAGCACTCTTCGGGTCTCTTTGTGAGCGACACAGCTTCAGGAGGGCCGAGCAATCCTGGAGTCACAGGCAATGCTTAATGGGAGCAGGTTTTGATATGCTGTTCCTACATTGATGACTGATGTCAGGGGCAATGATCGTTTCCACTCATCTGTTGAACTCTTGCAGGGGGCCTCCTAAGGGCAGCCTGTGCCCCAAGGAAGGATTTAACTGTTCTTAAACAGTTGTGTGTGCTTCCCTCCCTGCTCAGCACAGGGCACACGTACTGTAGCAGTTCTGAAACTCTAATGAGAGGGAATTCCCAGGGAACATTTTTCTATATTCCAGCCCCATGTTCCCCCCCCCCCCCACATAGGAGCCAGCTCCTTTGATTCACCCCATAGCTATGAGGCCAGCCTCACTGTCCAACTTCACAGATGAGAATACCAAGGTCAAAAAAAGAAAAAAAAAGTCAGTATCCTGCAAAAGCCACTTGGGTGGAGCACAGAACTGTGGAAGGAACAAAAATGAGACAGACCCTGAGGGGAAGTTGAAGCTGTGAGAGTGATGTGGTTGGTTATGTGCAGCCCTCGGTAAGTTGGCACCAGGCTTTCAAAAGGGAATCAGAAAGTCCTTTATATTTGGGGGCAAACTTGGTTGGGAGCTTCTAGGAAGGGGGTGTGTGACAGCCACTATGTCAGCTGGCAGCCAGAGGGGGGTCAAGTTTCTCTGAGCCTAGCCATGTGTTCCACCTATAAAGCTACCCAGGGCCAAGGACTCCTCTACAGGCAGACTTGGGCAGCCTTGGAAGGTGTGGAAGGGTATCATTTTGAGGTTGCCTCAGGCAAGGGTCCCTGCACTGAATCTGTCTCTTCCTTGTGTCCCCTGGAAGGACGTACTGCCACCACTGGACACCCTGACACCCAAACCTCCCTGGCTCACACCTCAGTTGCTAGGTAACCAGGCTCCTGGGTGTGACAGAATAGCAGCTGCCTGGCCTGTTTGGTAAGATGCTGACATCTCAGAGCTGAGCGGTGGTCCTGTGGTCACTGTGTGGATGGGGAGACCTAGACCCAGGAACAAAAGTGGTAACCAAGAAATTAGTGAGGATGGTGAGGCTGCCTCCAACCTGGAGGCTGAGGCAGAAATAACAGCCTACAAAGTGACAAATGCCACCTCATTTGGGGGCTGACTACATCCCTTCTCTATGGTGGCCCATGTCACCTACAAAGCAACGTAATAGGGGACAGACGATGTTCTCATGCCCATTTCACAGATGGAGAAAATGAGGGTTGAAAAAGTGGCACCACCTCTGTAAGATCACCACGTTGGTGAAGGACAAAGGCCTGACAGATCCAAACCCAGGTCGAGGTGACTGCAGCAGGGAGGCATCACTGAGGTTCCCAAGGGCTCAGGGGACTGCCTGCCAGCTGGCTGAAGCAAGACTGAAGGGTTCGAACTCGTGTTTCTGACTTGAGGGCATGAGCCTGACTCACTGTGCCCAGCCTACCAGCAGAGCCTCCTGCCAGGCCCAGGGCCCTCCTAGCCTTAGATATACCAGCTTTATTCTCCTCAAGCCCCATGAGGACTCCAGGAAATGACCTGGAAATGACCCAGAACTCCAGCTCTCAACAGAGCAAGCACTCTGTGATGAGTGACCTTTGGTTCCAGGACTGGACCTGTCCCCCGCTCTCCTTTGTCCTCGCCTCCTGAAACCCGAGCCTGGACTGAGACAGGGACACACCTGCCACCATGGCAACAACACATTAGATACTGACCTGGGGACCCACTGGTGTGCAGGGGAGGGGCAGGCTTTACTCCAGAGGGATGGTTGCAGTGATAGAGAGCCTCGGCCTCAGCCTCAGAGCAGCCTGCTTGCTCCCTGGGCCAGGCTTGGTAGAAGTTGCTATTTGTGAGTCTGCTGAATGCCTGGTGACCTGCTGGGAAGGCCCACCTGCCCCAGATGCCAAGCTATGGCCCAGTCATAGGGGGGGCCCATGAGGAATGAACTCAGAAACACCTACCCAGCATGGTGCCTTCTACACCCACCTCTGTACCCAACTGGCTTCACCCCTGAGTCCTGGGACCCAGGGAGGTGGGAGCTTGGGCTCTAGTCTAAGTCTTAAAGGGGATTCAGCTAGACTGTGATTATGAGTGTAAGTTTTCTAGGATTTTTTTTTTTTTTACCAGACAGAGGAAAGGAGTAGAGAGGGAAGGGTGGGAGGAGAAAGGCAAGATGGAAGTGGAGAGGCTGGTTGGGACAAGGAGGAAGGAAGGGAGGTAAGAAACAGGAAGGCTTTAGAGACTCAGAGAGAAGAGGGAGAGAGGTCTGTGGGACATGAACCAGAGACTCAGAGACTAAGCTGGAGGTGTTCCAGAGGGACCCTGGTAGCCAAGGCCCTGGCTGGCCAGATAGAGGGCAAAATACCACAGAGGTCAGTGGGAGGGAGGGCCTGCACCTCCTGTATTGAAAGCTCAGGCCCTGGATCAGTTCCATCCCTGGCACTGATCCTGTGCCCCACCTGCCTGGGAACAGGGTAAGGATTGTTCCAAGGTCATCAGAAGCCATTGGGAAGCTCTCAGCTCCCATGGCTTGCTGGGTTGTCCGCCCTCAGATCTGGGTTATTTTGGGAACTGAGCATCCAGAACAACCCAACCTCCCAATAACCACCCCCCCACTCCGTTCAGGGGCCAGTGGTTTCTGACGATGACATTCTCTCAAGGAATCGTCTCCCTGATGTCCCTGCTTCTGGGAACCTCCTCCAACTGTCTCTGAGCAAGTCCTGTCTGCTCTGTGCATGCTTGGTCCAAGGAGCCCCCACCAGAGGCCAATCTGCCACCCCCACCTTCATCAGCTGTGAGTTTCCCAATGCTGGGGTGGTTCAGGTCCCTTGAACATCTTTCACATTAAGTGTGGTACTGTTGGCTAAGCACTGAGGACAGCCCAACATACCGCTTTGCTGAGCGCCTCAGGGGCCAGGTGCCTGAGTTTCATCAGTACCTCATGTGTTACAGGGGGAACTGAGATCCTGATGATATTGTAGGGTGGAAATCACTGAATTGAGATCCTACCCAAGGCAATGTGACTTCAGAGCCACCCGGTCATCAGCCATACAGCCTCTCCTTTCATAAACACTGCCACATCCATGTCTCTGCTCAAGAGCCTTCTTTGGCTCTCTAGGGTCTCCTAAGATCAAAACCAAACATTCTTTCTGGTGCTGGCTACATTCCTCTATTTATTTTATCCTTTCAAGTCTCTTTCTCTCTTCCTTTGATCTACTTCTAGCTGCTTCCACCTACTGATTTATATGCCCAGAGGTGATTAAATGAGCACCTACTGTGTATGTTTTTCTTGAGGTAGGCAGACAGCAAAACTGCTATGAGGGAAGAGGCAGAGTGGATGTCATGGAGCCAGGCAGCATGCCCAGGTGGAGGGAGCAGCCATGGGTGGGATGGGGCAGTGTTGTTTTCAATAACCTGCAAAAGCCAAACAGGTCATGAGTGGCATCAGAGCTATGCCTAGAGCCTGGGTTCACTCCTGAGCCAGGGGGACAGCTGAGAAGACTCATTGGTGGAAGAGTAAATAGTGTTTTTAAGATCTGTCACCTCTATTGGGAGTGTGATCAGGAGCAGAGGAAGTGAGGAGGCTCCTGCGTCAGAGGCGAGTGGGGACATGGTGGTGTTGGCAGAGGAGGTGGGGACCAAGTGTTAGGAACTGGTACCCACAGGATGGCCTGGAGAAGAGGAAACTGGAAGAGTGGGGGATGGGTGGAGAGGATGGGGTGAACACAGCCAAGTGTCTGGTTTGGGACTTGAGAGGTTTTTGAGACATCCAGGGAGATGTTGGGCAGCTCAGAAGAGAGCCCTAACTGCAGACAGAAATGTGGGCATCAGTACCTCATGGCCAGGGCTTACAGTCTGGGACATGGTGAGATCACTACAGGAGAGAGCTTGGATAGCTGGGAGGAGGTTCAGGGCTGAGGCCTGGCCTTGAAGGTGGAGAAGAGGACAAAGAGTCACATGCCACATTGGCAGCTCCCACAGGTGCCTCTTCTCTCAGAAGCCTTCCCTGACTCTCTAACGTACACAGAACGAGGTTTAAAATCCTTAGGTAAACACATTGGTTCTGTTTTGCCTATATAGGCTGATATCCTTCTGTTTTCAGCCTGGGCTGCCAGCAGGCAGGTCAAGAGTAGGAAGTGGCGAAGAGTTTGAGATGTGGTAAGCACTCAAGGTGGGTGTTGAACTTACCACCTGCCATATCAGTGGGAGAAGGGGAACACGGTAAAGGGAGAAAAACCAAAAAACAAAACCCCAGCAATCAAGTTCATTCATTTTCATTACTGCCCTGCACTTAACACAAGAGGCTTTATTATGTAAGAAACAGTACACAGGGTGTCAAGGGCCTTGTCATAGGACAAACTCAAAAGCTCCCTGTCCCTGGCTGCTGTTCTGTTTCCTGTTCCATGTCACTACCAGCAGGGGCTGGCAGAAGCTGTCTGGCAAAGAGGGCCTGGGAGGGAGGAGGGCAGGTAGTGTTTTTAACAAGCACTTGACAAGTCACAACTCAGGGCAGCACTGACCTGGGTTCTGATCTTGGCTCCCAGAACCAAGCAACGGCTATGCTCCATCTCTAATATGGGGCTATTTACACTCAACTGCCTCAAACCATCATGGGGACCCTGGAAGAGGCTTTTCAAGATGGGCCTGAGGGGGCTAGGGGACCTCCAGGTCAGCCTATATGATCTGAAGTAGTTTCCAGTGGGACACGACTACTTCCTGCTTTCTGATGAGTGGAAGGGACAGCATGGCAGAAGCCAGGGAGCGTAGGGAGAACAGTTCAAGACTGGGATAACCTAGAGAGCCCAGCACCATACTGAGACTATCCAGGGGGAACCCCCGGATGGATGGAACCCCCACAGCTTCTTTAGACTACACTGATCAGGTGTGATTCAGTGACAGCATGGCAGCTAGGGCCAAGCCAGGCATGGATTCTCAAGCACAGTCTGTGGTCTCCATTGGCCTCCCTGCTGACGTCACTCATGGGCCCATCCATTGACTGATCCTCATTTCATAGAACATAGGAAGTGACAGAGGTCCAGGGGATGGAATCTGGGTGAACAGAGTGGGTTCTTGGGGATGTGGCCTCCAGTATGCCTCCTCCCTGTGTCTTTCATGCTTTTCTTTGCCTCCTGAGATGAGCAGTTCTGCTGCTTGTTCTTCCTCACCGAGACCCAGAAACAACAGGGCACCGAGGACGGAAGCCTCTGCAAGCTTGCACCCAAATACTGCTTCTTCCCAGCACTTTGTCATAGCAACAAAAAACCAGTAACACAAGACCCAAGGCGCATCCTTGTGGCTCAAAACATCACTCGGTCACAGACTTCCCTTAGCCCAGGTCTCTCCATGAGTGGCTAACACCAACATCCCGCCAGCCCCTCCACCTGCGTGTCTCCTCAATACACAACCAACAGGTCTCAAGACCACTGTAACCATTTTTCCCTTTTATGGTGTCTTCTCTCTTTCTGAGACATTTTCTCTTCTTCCTAGCTGCTGAAGACACTCTGCTATTTTCTTCTAGAAGGTTCATAATTGT
This sequence comes from Lophiomys imhausi, assembly GCA_907164525.1. NCBI lineage: Eukaryota > Metazoa > Chordata > Mammalia > Rodentia > Muridae > Lophiomys > Lophiomys imhausi. The sequence continues at coordinate 7,345,572 of CAJQZJ010032121.1, forward strand.
ACTTTTCTAGTTAGGCCCATGAGCCCTTTGATGTATCCCTTTCATCTAATTTTCTTTTTACTGCGGGTAAGTTTACATGGAACAAGTCCACCATTTTAACCAGTTCTAATACTCTTGCCCAGGGGTGGGAAACACATTCACAGCAATGTACAGCAGTCATTGCTTATTTATTTATTTATTTAGAGACATGTAGGGCAAGGCTGGCCTTGTACTTCCTATGAACATGAACTTCTGAACCTCCTGCCTCTACCTCTCCAGTACTGGGATCACGGGTGTGCACAACTGTCCCTAGTTCATGTGGGACTGACCCAGGACTTCATCCCCACATACTCTGAACCTTGCATTTCCCCCAAATGAATCCCTGTCTCTGTCAACACTAACCCCATATTATTCCCCCTCCCAACACCAACTGTGTTCTGCTTCATGTTGTTATGAACTTGGCCACTCTAGGAACCTCATGTGAGTGAAATCATATGGTCCTTTTACTTTTATGGCTGATTTACTTTGATTAGGTTGTCCACAGGTTCCACCATGTGGTAGCGTGCACCAGAATCTCCATTTAAAGGCTAGGTAATGTTCCATTCCAAACATTTGGTTTATCCACTCATCCACAGAGAGACATTCTAGCTGTTGCCATCTTTTAGCTACTGTGAATAATTTGTATGCTGTAAACAAGCACATAAACCTGTTTGAGTCCCTGCTTTCGGTTTTTGTGTGTGCCTCACGGTGGAGCTGCAGATCCTCTGGTAATTGTGTGCTTACTGTTTTGAGGACCTGCCACGCTTTTCTCCACAGCCCTAGTCCCATTTTATTCTTCCACCAGCAATGCACAGGGTATGAATTTCCCCACACACTGTCAGTACTTTTTTCACAGAAACTGACACAGGCTATGCAGCCTGTCTCAGTGAGGCTTGGCTTTACTTTGCTTCTGTGAGGACTAATGTGTTGAGAGTCTCTTCCTGTACAACAGTGTCTTCTTTACAGAAACAACTGCTCCGGTCCTTTTCTTTTTGTTATTGAGCAGTGGTAGTTCTTTATATATTGTGGATAGTAATCCTTAGGCACATAGTTTGCAGGCATTTTATTCTGTCCTGCAGCTTCACTTCTATACTTTGTGGGAACATTTTTCTCTCTGTAGATCAAGATGCCCTCAAACTTAGAGATCTTCTGCCTCTGACCCTTGAGTGCTGGGACTAAAGATGTGCACCACCACCACCAGGCTTTGGAAACAACTTTTGATATACAAAACCTTTCAATTTTAAAGTCCAACTTAACTTTTTTTTTCTCATTTGTTATCTGTGCCTTTGGTATCCTATATAAGATGTTGGGAAATCCAGTATCATGAAGCAGCCCTATACTTTCTTCCATCTTGGTTTAGTTCTCTGTGTAGTGTGAGGTAGATATTCTGAGTCTGCTCATCTGAAATGTAACCTCCAGTGGTGCCTTCTGAGCTCATGCTCCTGGGGCTCACTGTAACCATCAGAGGCTTCATCTTTGTTTTTGTTTTTTTTTTTTTTAATTGTCACTGCTCAGCTAGACACTGTAACCGATCTTTTAAATTATTATTTAACACTTATTTATTTATTACTAAATTCACTTATAACAAACACCAACAATTTCTTAACTATTAATCCTATAAATTCCTACAACCCCTTTAACCTATCCACTAAATCTATTGATAATTATAACAACTACTTTCATAACCTTTTAGAATGATACAGTCTCTGGGGCAGGTCCTCAGTCGTCAGGAACACAGTCTTTGTTGTAGATTCTTTAACGCACTTAGCAGTCCTTTTTCTGGATCTCTCAGATGCAGGTTCGTCAGGGTAAGTTGGTTATTGCAGTCTCACCTTAAATAAGGCTTCATACTTTCTTCTCTGTGGGAGACCCCAGCCGTCTGCAGGCCAACTTACTTCTTTTGAATCAGGAACTCAGCTGCTCTGCCTCAGTCCTTAATGCCAAGCACAGTTTCCCCTAGGCCACTGATCGGACAGATCAAACTCCTCCAGGCAAAAGCTGAGCCACAGGGTTTAGTCCTTGGCCTTTTGGTGTCTTGCTCAGGCTTTCTTTGCTCACCGGCTTCTTTCTGCTTCAGGGAGAGAGCTGGCTATCAATGGCCAGCCCTTTTTTCATCAGGACTCTTGGAGCTCTCTAGCATCAGGGGCCTCTTCTCTTTCTGGGCTCCATGCACTGTCCTTAAATAGGAGGAACTCTGTTTCAGCTTAATTTGGGCTCCGCCCACTTAGCAGCTGAAAACAATGTCAGGCCAGATACTTTGTTTCTTCAAGTCTGTTGAGTCTTTCCTGTTTTTCCTGACTTCAACCTTGTTTTTCAGTCTATTAAGTCTTTCCTGTTTTTCCTGACTTCATGCTGATAATGCTGTTCATGCCCCGAATTCAGATACAGTATCAGAAACCCCTATATATTTTCTAAATCTAATTTATCTAACCCCTACAAGACACTGAGAGCAGACTTTGCCACTCTCTCTTCTTCCATTGGATTCCCAGAGTTCTACCTGTCTACTTTATTTCCTCTAAGTCACACCTCCCAGCCCCCAGTGTTGTCTTGAGCTCTTGCATCTTCTCAGAAGACTACGGTGGCTCTTAAGTGGCCTCCCCACATCTCTGGCCACATGGCAATTTCACCTGCTCATCTTGCTCTTGGGGTAAAGACCATGCCTTAGTGTGATTCCAAGTGCCATGGGGCCATTGCTCCTTGGTGATCCCAGCACCCCTTTCTCTTTATCCCTCGGTTCTAGCCACACTACTTCTACCTTCTGTATGACCTTTGTTCCATCCCCTCTGACTGGAATGCTCTCCTTTCCCATCATTACCTATGCATCCTCCTGCTCTCAGCTTAACCCCACCTCCTCCAGAAGGCCTCTGCTGATGGACCTATGCCATTGCCACACGCACCACATTTGTACTTTATGTGTGTTCGTGTGACTACTGGGTTAATGTTTGACCACTGAGAGTGAGGCCTGTGCCTTGTTTGGTCATCACTCCTAGGGCCTTAGCATAGCATACAGAAAGGTCCTTAGTTACTAATTCAAAAGAAAAGGGAGAGGGGTGGATCAGGTGTGGGGTGACAGACATTCACACAGATTTCCTTTCTGAAGCAAGCACACTCTCAGGTCCCCTGAAGGTATACAGCTTAGCACATGGCATCAGGAGGGGATGGGGTCGGAGGAGTGATCTTGATTTGGGAACCATATGACAAATGTCACCCAATTCCGTTGTCAGACTCAGTTTCCTCCTCTGTAAGGTAGGTATAACACTACCACCCTACAAGGTTATGGAATTAGAAAAAAATGTGTGTGAAAGTACTGGAACCCCACAAAGCACTCCATAAATGATCTTGAGTGGAAGTAGACTCTTCAATACCAGACTCTCTCTTAGCCCCCAGGTCTCAGACTCCCTTTCTTAGCTGCAACACTAGGGCCCAGGCACACCCTGGAACAGAGCAAGGAGACCCAAGCCTCTTCTAAAGCAAGCTTTGAGACACTCTGGATGTCTACCTCAGAACCCTTAACTTCATGCCACCCAGACCCAGCCATGCTTGAACCCTGATTTCCAGCTGAAGCAGAACTGCAGAAAAATAAACCATCTCATTGGTTTGCCTACCCACAACCCCATGGATTCCAGTGCGGGGGCAGAGCTCTCTAGTCCAGCATGGTGGGTCACCCAGCAATGGGGCTACTGTCTACAACATGCTTTGCTCTTGCAGATGGCTCTGGTATATGCTCAGGAGCCTCTCCAGGGGACAGGAAGCTCCTTTGGCTTTCTCCAATATTTGATACCTACTTGAAGGCCAGGCAGGATGCTGGGAAGTACTAGATCAGCCAGGAGTCTGATTTTAGGGATTAGGGCCTGCCCTGGACCCAGGACTAGAGGAAGACATGAAGCAAGAGGCACTCTCTGCTCTGCTGTCCACTTCTGTTTCCCAAGGTAGGGTTCTAGGCTCGGGGCCAAACCTGCTACTAACCAGGAGTCAGTGAAGGGACCCCAGGTCTTCTGGGCTCCCAACATGTCTGTGACATACAACTCCCCCACATCTTTTTTTTTCCAATTGAGACCTTTTCCAGTTCTCATCAGCACCCCACCTTGACCCAGGTTCAGTCAGGATTTCCCTTAGGTTCCTCTCACACCCAGTCCCTTTATTCCAGGTCTCCTTTCTCCATGCATGCTTGTTAGCCACCTGAATCAGCTCCTGCCAATGCCTCTGGTGCACCTTCAGCCCTGTTGTCCTTCTCCACCCAGCAGCCAGAGGACATAAACCAATGGTGTCACCTCCCTGCTTAAACCCTCCTAGTAGGGCAAGGAATGTAGATAAATGGTAGAGTCTTTGCCTAGCATGCATGAGACCCAGGCTCAACCTCCAATACTGCAACAAAACAAACAAACAAACAAACAAAAACCAAACCAAACAAAACAAAAACCGAGCCAAACCAAAACACAGTCCAACCAACCAAACAAAGTACTCTAAAACTTTCCACTGGTTCCCAGCATATTTAGAGCTATGCTTAGCACCCTCACTGGGTTTACAAGGCTTTTGGGGTCCCTGGCCTATCTCACTTCCCACCACTTCATCTCAGTAGCCAACCACACTAGACTCTAGTTTGTCACATCTGCCATCCCTGGACCCTGGAACAGTGACCAACTCTGTGCTTGCTTATAGACAGGTGTGAGCTGTGCCTGGGGAGGCTGGATGTTCCTGAGAGCAAAGACAGCCCATACTCAACATAGCAGAGGGAGAGAAAGACTTGTCTGAGCACCAGGATACAGTCGTGCCTGAAGCCCCACATCCCTCTGAATTTTCCCCTAATTTAACCTCCTTCAACATTTGTTTCCCTCAGTTGCCTGGAGCTGGCGGAGACATCACTTGCCTCTCAAGGGAGTCCCAAGGAACTCAATCGACCAGCCCTGCTCTCCACAGCCTCCCTGGCTCCCTCCAGCTGGGCCAATGCCTTTCTACATCTGGCATTGTGGGTGTTGATTCCTCTGCCTAGATACCCATGAGTCTCCTCCCCTCACTTCATGATATCCCTGTTCACCTGTCACCTCCCTGCAGACGTTTGTCCTGACCTCCCCATGGGAGGAAAGAAAGAAGCTGGTGAGCACCTACAGCCTCAGCAAGACAGCAAAATGCCAAGGACTAAACCCTGTGGCTCAGCTTTTGCCTAGAGGTATTTGACCTGTCCGAACAGCGGCCTGAACGGAACTGTGGCTGGCTTTAAAGACTGAGGCAGAGTGGCAGAGTTGCTGATATGAAGGAAGTAAGTTGGCCTACAGACGGCTGAGATCTCCCAGAGAGAATAAAGCCTCAAGCCTTATTTAAGGTGAGACTGCCATAGCCAATTTACCCTGACGAACCTGCGTCTGAGATATTCCAGAAAAAGGACTGCTAAGTGCATTAAAGAGTCTACCCCGGGGACTGGTTTCCTGGTGATTGAGGTCCTGCCCCAGAGACTGTATCCTTATCAATAGGTTTAGTGGATAGTCCTTAGGGGTTGTAGGAATGTATAGGGGTTGTAGGCATTCATAGGGGTTGTAGGAATTTATAGGAATAGTAATTAAGTGTATTTGTTATAAGTAGATATATTTGTTAATAAATAACTGTTTAATAATTAAAAAGTACGGTTTTTGCAGTGAAGGGCCCCCAGGACTCACCCTCTACTCTCTGCCTTTTTGTTTTGTTTTGTTTTGTTCTCAGCTAAACTGTAGCTCTTGCACAAGTGACATTTACTTGTCTATCTCCTGCCAAGAGGGAAGAAAGCGTGCCAGGGTGCCCACTGCCCAGGCTCATGTGGGACTAGGGGCTTCTTGGCAAGTGGGGATTTTTGAGTTAGAAGCAGGCATGGCCTGGGAAAATGGCATGCAGATCCTTACACGCTGCCTGGCACATCATAGGTACCTGGTAAACCAGGGAGTAGGTAAGTAAGGTTGGGCTCTGGGCAGTGGTCCAGCCTGAGCTACAGCATCCTCACATCCAGCCTGGAGCGGGCTCTCTTGCTGCCCCATTTTACAGGATGAGGCTTGCCTGGCCACACAGGAAGGCCAGGACAGAACTAGCTCTCCCACACCCAAGGCCAGATCCTAGCTGCTCTGTGCCATCTCTGCTCACACCACTAGCCCTTGTCCTGTTACCCACAAATCACCCATGGGCTAAGAGAAGCCTATGTCTAACCCACACCCCACAAAGTGCATGGGAACTGATACAAAGTGTCTTGTCTGTGGCCAGGAGGAAGTTTTGGGAGAGAGTGGCAGAGGGCTTGCAGGGCTGGAGTCCTGAGTGTGGTGGTCACGCCCTTACCCATGTCTTACAGGGACCTCTGGCCTCTGTCAGTTGCCCAAGGGACCCTTAGCCATCCTAGCCCTGTCACTGCCCTCGGGCCTGCTGTGCATACGTGGCCTTGGTAGCTCTGCCCCACTGGGTCAGATAAGGAGACTCACAAGAAGAGAGAGGTAATTTTTCTTCTTCCTATTTTGTGGATGAAGAAACTGAGGCCAAGAGAGGCAGGCAAGGTCCTTCACCCAAGGTGATACAGCTCATGTAGGGCAAAGCTAGGGTTCTAAGGGGGGTTCAGGTTTGTCTCCTGAGCTTGTGTGACATCTGTCCCACCATTTATCCTTGGGAAGGCGACGTTGAGGTGACAACATGTGTGGCCATCCTCATTATTTCCCTTCTTTTCTTCCTGTATCCCTCTCCCCTTCCCCAGGTCTTATGTAGCCCAGGCTTGCCTCAAGCTAGCTATGTAGCTAAGATGACACTGAACTTCTTATCCCCCTGCCTCTACTCCTAGGAGCAAATACCTACTTTATGGAGTCCTGGGGATCAAACCCAAGCTTTTCTGCAAGCTAGGCAAGCTGCCTACCAACTGAGCCACCTTCTTCATGTCAGAGCTCCTAGTGTGGTGAGTGTAGCAGTCCCCATATTCCAGATGAGAAGGTTGGATAGCAGAGGAACTGTCTGGCACACCTCCCCTCCCATTTAGGCGCTCTTCTCAGTGTGCCCTGCCCCCTCCAGCACCTCTTGCCTTCTTTGTCAACCTACTTCCTTGTAAACTAACCAACATATTTTCCAGTGTCAATGACATCAGTGATGTGTAGGGCTGGGTTGCACCCACTCTGCCCCTGAACCATTAGCAGGAGAGACCCCTCAGCAGCCCTGGTTCCCTTCCCACCAGGCGCCAGCTTGCAGGCCAGGCTCCCCCGACACCCTGGGCCTGATTAGCCATCTACCCTGGAGGAGCAGCTCACAGGGAACTCTCTGTAGGTTTGAGTGTGGGATCTCAGCTGCTCTGTCCTCTGCCAGGCCACCAAAGAGGTGTTTTTCATAACAACGTGGGCAGAAGAAGGGCCCGGTGAGCTTGTCAGGGTTCCATTGTTGGGAATTTCCATGGTGGTGGAAAGGCCTGTTGGCAAGCCTCCAGCCACCTTCCTAAAGAAAACCTTCCAAAATGGAATTGAACTGCTTGATGGGCCCACTTAAGCCTGGTCACTGGAGACTCCCATGGGAGGGCCAGGGCCTGAATATAGGCATTAGTCCTTCCTACCCATGTTCCAATACCACACAGAGGTTGAAAGCTGAGGGTTGTGGGTCAAGCATGGGGACCTCTTTCTCTCCCAAGGAAAGTGAGAAAGAACAAAGGATACTGCTCATGGGATATCAGTCTTGAGCCTATGCTGGAGCCTGGCTTGCTCTATGGCTTTGAAGGGTACTGGGACTCTCTCAGCACTGATCCTTCCTGGAATTGGATGTGGTTGGCTGTTCTTTCTGACCTTAAGTCTCCTGAGTTTCTGAACCTGAAGCCAAGAGGGCTATGGGGTAACTGAGTCATTGGAGCTTTGAAAGCACCTGTAGGACAGAGACACCTGTGAGGAGATGAGGCTGAACACACCCTGCAGTGGGGCTCAGAGGGTCTTAATTTAGGAAGCAGGTAGTCCCTTAATGGTACTTGGGAGGGCATGGGGCTCCCCCAGGTCACCACAGGAACAGGCTGAGTATCTGTAGGATGGTGAGGCTCTTGGAGAGATCCTCCGTGCCCTCCCTTCCTTCATCATGGCCACAATCCTGGATTCTACAGCATTCTAGCATTCTCTCTAGTCCCACCAGCATGTTCTTCTTACTACATGCCAGGCCTGGCCTGCCCAATGCCCCTGCATGTAACAGGTAACAGACTAACTGCAGTAGGCAGAACTGGGGTCTTGGACCAAACATGTCCCCACCCAATGACCCAAGCTGTCTACACTTTCAGGAAGGTACCTTCCACATATAGCTCACTATAGAGCTCCGAGGAACCAATAGCCAAGGTATGGCCCCTGCAGAAGGGGCAGGTGGCCCTGTGCAGACCTGCATCTGAGCCCTGGGCACTGAAGGGGATTCCTCTACTTTGCTGAGCCGTGTGCTCTGGGCCATAATGTGGGCATAACTCACCCTGTGGGTTAGGATCCCAAAGGCTGAGATAAAAGTCCCTGGGTATAAAGCGTGGCCAGGGACAAAGCCTGGAAGGATTGGCCATGGCTCTTTTAGAAAGGGACTCGATGAGGGGCAGATTCAAGCCTGCTCTCGCTTCCACGGGACAGGCAGGAGAGATTGGCTGGGAGGGAGTTTTCTGAAAGCTGGTTAGTCCATACTTTTATCATTGTCATGAAATGCATTTGCTCTTGATTTCTGGTGGGTGGAACCCAGGGCCTTGTGTATGCAACATGAGCATGGAAGCCAGGCCTTGCACATGCTAGGGGAGCATTTACTGTTGAGCTAAACACAGATGCTTACATTTTTTTTTTAAATTTAGAGATATGATCTTACTACATTGTCCAGGCACTCTTTGATTGCCCTTGCAATCCTCCTGCCTCAGCCTTTCAAGTGGCTGGAATTATAGGCTTGCACCACCAAATCCAGTCTACCATCTACCTTCTAGAGTGAGTGCATATTGTATACAAGGTGCTGAGGGAAAGGATTCGATTTTCATCTCTGTTGCAACATTAAAACACTCTGACAAAAGGCAACTCTGGGAGGAAAGGGTTTATTTGGCTCACAGTTCATCACTGAAGGGTGTCAGGCCAAGAGCTCAAGCAGAAGCTTGAAGCAGAAACATGGAGGAAGGTTGTTCCCTGGCTCACTCACTCACAGGCTCATGGTTGGCTACATTTTTTATACATTCAGGACCACCTGCCTAAGGCTGACACCACCCGCAGTGGACTGGGCCCTCCTGCAGAAAAACAATAAGACAGACTCCCACAGACACACCACAGAGCAAACTGATCTAGACAACTCCTCAACTGTGGCTTTCCTCTCAGATGACTCTGGGCTGTGTCAAGTTGATAGCTAAACTGAACTAGGACATCAGTGTTCTAGGGGGTTCCTCCCTCAAGGCCCAGTCTCCTTACTTCATAGCCATGGAGACTAAACTCAGCGAGGTGACGTTACTCATTTGGGTATCACAGGGCAAGAGCCTTTGCCCCTGAGCTCTGGGCTAGGTGAGGGCACAGGAGGGGACAGATGGGATGAGAGTAGCTGGAACCATACCCTGGTGGGGACTGAAGGAAGGTAGGAGCACACCCTGGCATGACCTGCTTTAGCCAGACATACTAGGCAGGTTCTTGCCTACCAATTTTCTCTGCTTTGGGTCATCCCTCCTGCAGCTGCACAGCAGGCTGTAGGGACCTCAGGAGTGGAACCCAATCTATGCTATCCATCTTGGGGTGGAGAGTCTGACCCAGGTCACCTGCTCACTTCTGCCACAGATCATTCCTTACAACCTGGTCTTAGTACAGGGAGTAGCCACCCTGAGAGGATACCAGGTGCCAATGGCAATGAAGCATTGTGTGGAAGTTTCTGGAACAGTCCTTTGAGATCCATACTCCCTGAACTCACCTCTCAATGGGCCAACGCTCACTGAGCTCAACCTCATCATTGGCTCGGAGGACACTAGGGACACAACCAGAAGCTAAGGGGCAGTGAGGGGTAGGAGGCCACAGGCCATGTACAGAGGTGGCCAGTGGCAGGGATGGGGGTGAGTGGGCCACCGCCCAGCAGCATCCAGTATCTTGTCACTTGTCAGCTGGGAGCCTGCTGGGGTGCCACTGGTCAGGCTGTGACTTGGTTACACAGACCTGTGCTATTCACTAGCCATGGGGTTTAGTATGGGGACTGGGGGAGTCACCATCCACGGCACTAGCATCAGGATCAAGTGAGGGGACAAAGGTTTTCTAGTCGGTAGTCACGTGGGGTGTGTACACCCCTGAATGGAGATCTTGCTAAGATAAAGATGTAAGCTTTGTCCTATTCCCTACAAAATCCCACAGGGTCTGTGCCCTCCCTCCACCCATTTCTCTGCCCTTTGCCTTTTCCTCAGCCACAATGGCTTGGGATCTTTGCATGTGCCTAGCTTGTTCCCACCCTAGCCCCTTTGCACAAGTCTCATTCCTTCCCACCTACAGGCCCCTGAACATGCTGAGTTTGTCACTACCCCAGGGCCATTGCACAGGCTCCTTTGTAGGGACAGCTGTTCCCCTGACGGTGGCAAGGCCAGGGTTCCCCCATCCTCTTCAGTGTCATTTCCTCAGTGAGGACCTTCCTGACTGTCCAACCTAAACTATCCTGGAAGGACCCTGTTAGTTGTCTTTGTAGCAACCACCAGTGACTGAAATGATATATTTTTACTGACAACACCTCCTCTGTTTGTCCACACTGTGTCCCCACTGCCACAAACATGATGACCCAGAGCAGGAGCTCAAGAGTATTTATTCAATGAACAGATAAATATAAACAGAGCACAGAACACAGTGGGTGTGAAGTGCACATTGGCATACCCACCTTCCCACTACATATGCAGATGGAAACACACACACATACACACACATATGCATATGCACAAACATGCACATACGCACCGCACGTGCACACACTCACACAAGCATACACCTACCCACACACCCATATGCACATATGCACACACACACACACACACACACAAACATATCCCAAATCTCCAGGTAAACCAAGTGCCCCTTTGCCACCTATGGTAAAGGTGGTGCCGGAGTCTTAATGTCATGACTAGCTGTCAGGAATCTTTGGCTTATCTGGCACCTCTGTGGAGGCCATGGGAACCAAGTTCCCTGGAAAGGGCAGAGTGGCCTCTCACTTCTTGGAGCAAACCTGGTGGGCTTTGAGTCTCTGGTTCTGTGGCTCTGCTAGAGTCTGGAGAATGTGCCCTGTGGTCAGGAACTGTGCCTTGTTTACTAACACATGTTCCCAATGCCCCGAGTTCTCAGCTCAGGCTAGGTACTGCCCTAAAACCTATTAATCAGTGAATGAGGTGGTAGTCACACAGAAGGAAAGAGAGAGGCCTGGTGGCCAGTATCCACCTGGCTTGGGACATGTGCCAAGAGTCATGTAATGGTTCTGTGGCTCCAACAGTATTCTTCCTGTCACACCACTGCTCAAGAACATGCAGGGCTCTCACAGCTTCTAGAAAAACTTCAGACTTCTTAGTCTGAGAGCCATGATATACTTGTTTTCTTTTCTCCCTGCTTTCTGCTTCTTTTCCCTTTATCCACTTGTCTATTTACCTGCCTTCCTACTTACCTATACATCCATCCACCCATTCACCCATCCATCCATCCATCTACCCATCCATCCATCATTTACTCATTCACCAACCTACCCACCTATCCACCCTTCCATCCATCCCCTTATCTACCTAACTCTCTACCCACCCACCCACCCATCAATTTACATAGTCATCCATCTATTTTTCCATATGTCCATCTATCCATCAATCCATTTACTTATTTATTAACCTACCCATATATCTAACCATCCATCCATCCATCCACCCATCCATTCGCTCACTCACTTGTCCATCTGTCTCACTTTGTACCCACAACCTCTGTCATCCATCCATCCATCCATCCATCCATCCATCCATCCATCCATCCATCCACCCATCCTTCTATCCCTATCTCTGCACTCCTCTATTCATCCTTTCTCCCAATGTTATTGACTACTTCCCATCTTCTAAGCAATACCTTCATCTCAGTTCCATAAACTCGGTCTCATCAAATGTCACCCATAAATTCCTGGGTTGTTTTCAGACACTTTCAGAATGCAAGCATATCTTACAACCTGTCTAGCCTGATCCATGTCCCTGCTACATCTCACCAGCTGCAGAGGATTCCTGGTCCCTGTTCTCCACCAGGGCCATTCTCCATACACATTAGAGCCACATCTAGTCCCTCTTCCACTGTGGCTTTTGTTGCCCCTCCCTTAGGAAAAGATAAAGCCCCTATGGTGGCCTGTAGGTCACTGTGTGATCCTGACCACTTTGAACTGAGCTCATTTGGCCCTGCCTTACTTAGTCTGCTCCACAGCCCAGCCCCCTTGTTGTTCCTTGGACCCACTGGGTAAGGCCCTAATACTGTCCAAAACGTACCCTAGATGGCCACACAGCAACTTTAAGATCCTGCCAAAAATGCACCTCTTTGGAGAAGCATTCCCTGATTCCTTCCTCAGGTTTATCCTAGCCTAGACTTGTGTCCTGGGCTGTGGTCTATCTCCACTCACTCAAACAGAAGCTTGCAAACAGGAAACAGCCTGCTCTACTCATTCTGGAGTCTCCAGGCACTGGCACACAGTAGGATGTTAACTCATGTTTGTGGAACAAATGTACGCTCCCACCCTTTCAGCTATGGGTGGTTGCCTCCACTCCACAGAGGAGCTGTGCATTCCTTTGGCAGTGGCTCTTGAAAGTCTCTGGATGACAAGCCTGAAGCCCTTCTCAGGATGGAACGTGTGGTTCCTCCAGTCTGTTTCCCTGCTCACAGTCCAGGCCTTCTACAGCCTAGTCTACAGCCAACATTTATAGTGGCCTTTATGATCCCAAGGCCCAGCTGGTCCATCTCTCTTCTTCTATCTGAGGGACTTGCCAGCACTCACCCTCTACCTACCCATTTGTTCGGAGGGTCTCCAGCTTCCTCTTGCCTGTGTATCCACATGGGGATCATGGGATCACCCTAAAAGGCTGAGATGGAATCTGGTGACAACATTCCCAGCTGAGAATGGGCCCGTGGATAGCTTGGACCCTGGGCTGGCAGCAATAGGGCAGGATTACCAACAAGCCTCAGTTTCCCCTAGTGGAATGTGCAGACCATGCAGAGCAGGGCCAGGAAACAGCTGCCAATATTGCACACAAGCTGCCGCCCGTAGGTACACAGCTGCCCAGGCCACAAGCCCCAGCATGGGCCGTGGGGGTGTGGCACATCACCTTGTCCTTTCTGTGACTTTCTCTTTATTAAGAGGCCACTGTTTTTTTCTGTTGGTAATTTAAAAACACAGCTTGTTTGCTTTGGGGTGAGGGGACAGTCTTTGCACCCATGTTTTCTGCCACTCGGCCTTTTTCTTTGACCTTTGAGCTGCGCTCTGATGTTGCCTCCTGCTCCTGTTTGTGCTTTTAGCCGACTTTTGGCATGAGCTCAGACTCCCTGCTATGGCTCTGGGTGCCACAGAAAACTGGTTGTGGTGGAAACAGTGACATGTTCCACGATGGTATGATGGTAAGTGCTGAGCCTGTGTATCATGGCTCCATGTGTTCTCTTTCCTAATCTGGTCACTGGATGCAGAGTGGGCATACATGCTGGTCAGTACACAGCAACATGGGAGCTTCAGCCTCCTGCCTTTATGTTTTCCTCTACAGCTTCTGGTTCAAAGCCTGCCAAGTCCCAGGATGGATAACATAATGACATCAAAGTGACCAACAGCCATGGCTACAAATAATGTGAGCATGGCTACAAAGGAGGGCAGGGAGGTGGCTCAGACTGAAAAGGGCTTGCAGTACAACAGGAGGACCCAGGTCCATCGTCAGCACTCAAACAAATACGGGTGTGGTGAGACACGCTCACAACCATAGTGCTGGGGACGTAAAGACAGGAAGATCCCTAAGGCTTGGTGACTAATCAGTCTAGCCTAAACTGAGGGACTCTGTTTCCCCCAAAGCAATGTAGATGACTCCTGAGATTGGCCTCATACGTATATGAGCACACATGTGTGCCTGCACACACATCAACATGCCCAAATCGCCATGATAAAATAGAATAATAATAAATAAAATAAACAAAAGCCCGAGGAACCTGGGTCTGCTAGGATGTGGAAGGACAAACAGACAGGGATGCAGCCTGTGTCTATGCCACCACTTGGAGGGTGGATATGAAGAGCAGCCATGGTGCCACATCCCACTGAGAGGGAAGGGCGTCCCACAGACCCGGAGAGCTGTAGAGCACTGTACTGTCAATCTTCACTCTTCGCAAGCTTTCTCTCTGGAATTCAAATCGCTGTGGTTTTAAAAAGGAAAGTAGGATTTCCAGATGGCTCTGCAGGCTCTTTACTGGCCACCTCATGGTTGGGGACTGTGATGACAGCTTTGGGGCATCCTCTGCGGGGGGGGGGAAGTCTAGGAATAGGGGAGGCAGGTAGGTGTCTGTTGACCAACAGTAGGCTCTTTCTGTGTGGTTTTCATCAGCAAAAATGTCACTTAATGAAGGCTTGGTCCCTACACCTACCATTAAGAACTCCTTTGAGGCCAGAAGTCCACTACGGTGCCACAGACAATGGGACAAAACATAAAATGGCCAAAGAAAAGGATGCAGAGAGCTCTTCTTCCCTGGGGACACCTTCCCTGGCACCAGTCACAACAGCACCCCATGTGCGTGTCTCTGCAGCACCCTCCCCAGCTCATCCCCCTACATGCACAGTGGCTCCAGCATCCATACCCTCTATCCTTCATTCCCCTCCTCTCCCTTTCAGGGGTTCATAGGAGGCAATGGCATATACTGTCACCTCCTGTCTTGGATGTATGTACTGGACTGTGACACTTAGTAAACTTGCTCCTTTCACAGCTGCACAGGAGTCACCAGGCAGAACCTAAGCTCGGCAGAGACTACAGCCCAGAACAGTTCTTAGAGGATATTTTCTGGAATGGCCCAGAATTTTCCAAGAGAAGAAACATCAGTGTCCTGAGGCCATTTGGTGTCAGCCCTGCTGCTCACTCAACAGTGTTCTGGTGAATTCTCCTTTCCTTCCTTCCTTCCTTCCTTCCTTCCTTCCTTCCTTCCTTCCTTCCACAAATGCTCAGATAGACCTTCCCCCTCAAACACAAGAATGAATTAAGACATCCTCCTTCCCTCAAATACTTGTTTCTCAGATGACAAACAAGGGAATAAATACAGAAACAATTGTTCATTGTGATGAATGTTAGTGACAAGTGCAGTGTCAGAGAATACCAGCAGGGCTGGAGGACATTCATTTACAGAGACCAACAATTTGATCTTGGATAGGAGATACTATGAGATACCATTTAGCTTCATGAGAACAAACCTATAATATACATTGAAGGGAAAATCATGTTCTCAGTAGGGAAGCAGCACATGCAAAGGCTTGAGGCTGGAAGGCATCAAGTGAGTTTCAGGAAAGGAAAGGATAAGAAAGGAAAGGTAGGAAAGAGAAGGGTGGTGAGTGGGTGGGGTGCGGACCAAACCCAGAAGAAACTGTAGGCTGTGAAGAGGAGTCTAGGTTTGAGCCTGTGCATCATGGGAGTTGCAGAGTGTATGGCAGAGGCATGACAACCTGAATTCTACTGCTGACAGGGGATCTGGATGACAAGGGGATGAGAGAATGGGGTACCATAAAGGAGGATTGTTCCTTCCCAGTGTGTACTCATTCAAGAGTGTTCCGGTGAATTCTCTAAAAATCAACAGAAAGCAACCAGAGTACAGAGGCTGGAGACGGGTTCTAGAGGCCCCAGGGACTGCCCCCTGGGAGGCTGACTGGGAAAGGTGGCACTCAGCAAGGGGTTGGAGGTAGGTGAGGGGTTTCTAGTGAGGGGCACAATGACAGCAAAGACTAGGGAGAGGGGGAAATGTTAGTGTGAATGGACACTGTCCTCCATCCTTCCTCTGATGGCTGAACTCTTGGCTGACTGAGCAGTCAATGGATGGGGTGCAAAGGTGAGTTGTGGAGGAAGGTGGGCATGGGCTGTGGGATCTCAAACACACAGATACAAGAAAGAATCCTGCTCTCTCCCTGTCTGCCTGGTAGAGGAAGGTTACTGAAGACCGAACAAAGTGATAGGCCAAATGGACACTAAGTGGTGCTTACCCGAATGGCATGGGGCTGTCAAGGAGGCTGGGGAAAGACTCAGGGAGGGACTTAGGGTCTCACTTACCCTGGTATTCTGACTCCTCATTAATATGTATAGAAACAACTATGGCTTTGGGGAGGACACTCTCTGCCAGGCACTGCTTAAGGCTGTTTCCTGTATGAGGAGATCAGTACCTTTATTCACCTCCATTCTTCCCAAAGTGAGGAAGCTGAGGCAGAGAGACTGAGTCACCCACTCAAGGTCACACAGCAAAGAAGTGTTGGAGAATCCAGCCTTTGGGCTCAGAGTATGCTCTAACCTTTGTCCTATGTTGGCTCCTCCACCTATACTTGTCGAGAAAGCCCCCTCTGATGGCGCCCAGCTGCCCTCTGAAGCCCCATAACCAGCACAACGCTGTCCACAGAGCACCCATCTGTGCTCTACCACTTCCCTGCCACATGGTGGGGACCAGTCCTGAAACCTCGCTGGGAATCTGTGAAGCAAAGACGTGATGATAGTCTAGTAGCTATAAGGCACTGGGCAGAGCTGGGCACAGCCATCTCTTTGCCCTCAGACCCTCTCCCACAGTGGTCACAGTCATGGAGCAGTAGCCCATGCAGGAGATCCTACTTGTCTGTGATGATGCTGAGATTCCCTCAGCCATGGTTGACTGTTGCTTACACAATAAAGCCCCCATTCCCAAAGCTAGACTTTGGTGGGGAAAGGACAAATGTCACGGATGCCCTCGGCTCTCGGGTGTACTTGGCCTCAAGGACAGCCTGACCTTGCCTGTGTCCTGGAGAAGGAGTCATCTGTTCCTGTCTCTCTTTGCTCTGCCCAGCCCAGGGAACTGCGCTCAGTGACTGGTACCATGGACAGCACCCAGTCTTCTGGGCCTGAGTTCTGCTTCTGTTCTGGGAGGGCAAGGAAAATTGGGGTCTGGCCTAGGGGGTTCCTGAGTCCCCAACTCTAATGGCTCCATTCTATCAGACCATGCCTGCTTGTGGTGTCCAGTCACTGAGGCCTTTCTTGGAAAGCATTCTCATGGTTAGGGTACATAGGGTTCCTCTGAGGCTTCAGAGAATATGGGAGAGGTGACCATGACTGTGGTCCCTACTTCGGAGAATGGGGAAGTAAGTCCCAGGGACAAGGATGCCAATATTTTCACTCGGCTTAGAATCCCCTTTCTCAGGAGCTATCAGAGACCCAGGTCTCCCAGAGAACAAAGAAAAGCCTAGAAACAGCTGTGGACCCACAGTCCACACCATTCCTGGTGCCAGAACACAGGAGCAGCCTAGTCTGTGGACCCTGTGCTAATCTGGTCCATTTTACAGATGGAGAAATAGAGGCCCTGGAGGGCCTAATAAATCAGCCAGGCTAAGTCAAAGTCCTATCAGGGTCAGTGATAGTCGGGATACCTGCTATTAGTCGCCACCTGGAGGCACCCAGTCCCCAGCCAGAGTGTTGGTATACCCAAGTGTTCAGACCATGTTTGTTTCTAGCCCCATAGTCCCTCCTTTCTCCAAGATGCTGAAGCCAGGGCTGGGGTGGCAGGAGAAGGGACTCATTTCCATCTGAAGTGAGTCACTGAAGTTGATAAATTTAGAAGTGGCCTAAAGAGCTCTTAATATCCTGCCTTCAGACACTTGTGAGGAGACTGTGGCATGGCAGCCTGGGCAGCAGCTACACATGGAAGAACAGACATAATGAGTGGGGTCCCAGCAGGCCCCTTCCATCACCATCCTGGGCTCCTCTGCCTTGACCCCCCCCACCCACAGGAGCCCCAGATGCCTCACCTATGCACACAGAGGCCTGAACTATGGCAAGGCAGGCTCTCCAGTGGGTGCTCACACTTCATATCTTGATGCTCAGAGAGCAGCCACAGCCCACAACTGTTCCCAGGCAGGGCACCAAGGGCCACTATACTTGCCATAGGTCAGGGACATCCTGGGGTGCAGGCTATACTCCTGAACCTCCCAAGGATGAGGCTGAGGCTCAAGTTGGGGGCATATACAGTTGTAGTCAGTCACAGCTTCTGCCCTGTCCTGCTCCTCCTCCTCCCTTTGGCCCCTTTCTCCTGAGTGATATCTCCAGCCAAGTCCCATGAGAGGGACATAGTGATGGACCTGCCCTCTTTATATAGATACCAGCTCCATTCCTCCCACCTGCCACTTCCCATGACCTTGACTCTCAGAAATATCTGAGTGACTTTGAACTTGAGAATTTTGAAGTTATCTGGGCCTAAGTGTTTGATCCAAAAATGAGAAACTAATACCTAGATAAAGACTTGTCCAGTGTTGCCTAGAATATCTGTCAAAGCCAGGCTATTCCATTCCCAAGTCTCTGCAGCACCCCTACCCCAACGCCAAGCTAGACAGGCTGCCCCAGGGTTTCTGATCTCTCCAGGAGAGAGTCCTGCCTGTCACTGCACTGGCTGCTGACAGCCTCCATGAGGCCAGGAGCCAGCTGGGAGAGGGCAGTGTGGACCTGAGCAAGGTGGGCAGCCCAGATCTGCTGCTTCCTCTGGTGTGGTGGACAGGCAGGGAAACCCTGTCTAATGAGAGCCCTCCTTGTCCAGTGGAATCTGGACCAACAATGTCTCCTCTCCTCATAGCAAACTCTTTTCTCCATAAGAATCACAGAACCCCAGACCCACACCACAAAGAGTCCACACTGGCCAGCACCTGGATGGGGAGAGGCAGCTACACAATCCCAGAAAACCAACATTTTAGGCTTTAGGGATTCCTGATGGCTGTTGCTTTGTTAACAGTGGTTATTTTTGCTATTATTTACGGAATTAGAAGGAACTCAGTAGAAGCTCATGACCAAACAGTTGCTGGCACTTCTATTTAAGTACTTCACTTTTATTTGATTAATCCTCATTTTTTCTTTAGTTGGAGATTTCTGTTATCCCTATTTCAGAGGCAGGAGGGTTGAGGCACAGAGAAGTTAAGGAACTTGTGGCAGATCACATAGCAGAGAAGCAGAAGGGCAGGCAGGCACTGGAATCTCAGAGCACATGCTTTCTGGTCCTCCCTGCACTGCGGGTGTTCATTGTTTTGAGCTGGCATTTATTAAGCACCAACTGCACTCAGGCATTCCAACAGCAGTTCTGAGGGATGAATACTCAAGCTTTAGAGGGAGACAGAGGCTTCTGGGGATGTGGAAGATAGAGACTCCTTTGCCCCCTTAACCTGGTGGCCCCTAGTGGCCCCTGGTGGCCCCAAGTGACCCTTTCATCTTGTTCCCTGGGTTTTGCTCACTCTAAGCTGCATTAATACTAAGATGCACAGATGCTTAAGAAAGCAAAGTGAGCCGGGCGGTGGTGGCGCACGCCTTTAATCCCAGCACTTGGGAGGCAGAGGCAGGCGGATCTTTGAGAGTTCGAGGCCAGCCTGGTCTACAAAGCGAGTCCAGGACAGCCAGAGCTGTTAAACAGAGAAACCCTGTCTCGAAAAACCAAAAAAAAAAAAAAGAAAGCAAAGTGGTTAAGTGAACACCCCAACCCCCCAGGATGTGCCAAAATTTGAGAGTGACATCTTAGAGACCGTCCATCTGTATGGACATGCCTTGGCACAGTGGACACTTGCTGCCCAGGTCTCAGTTGTGAGAGCTCAGACACAGAAATGGAAGACACACAGCAGATGTGGCCAAGCCCAGGTTTGACAAGCCCTCCTATAAACCCCACCTTCTAAGATGGCACGGGATTGGGGGGGGGTACACCTGCTTCCTCCTTCAGAGATTTGTGTTGCTTTAGACCTAAAATAGGGTCATTCCCATGTGGCTCCTCCTTCAGAGGAGGTTCTCCTACAGGTTCTACCACAACACCAAAAAGATAGGAGATGGGGCTGTAGGATCTTTCTAAACCCAGGGCTTCCTTCCTTGGGCCAGGGCTTCCCTTCTGGGGTCACCTTCAGGATACCCAGGCACAAGCAGGAGGGACCCCAGTCAGTCACATTCCTCGATGATGCAATCCCACTTTCAGAGATCAGAATGCTGAGCTCAGAGAAGCAAAGCTCCTGGCCTAAGGTCACACAGCAGTCACTGGGTTGGGTTTATATTCAAGGCTCTCCGATGCCATGGAAACCCAGCAGAGTGCTTCCATACAGCAGCTCACCACACCCTCACACAACAAAGGGGGATCTGGGCAGCCTTGAAAACTTTAGGTGCCGGACCGAAGGAACCGCATGTAAACCCACAATCACCAGATGGTCTGGTTTTCCCACAGCACTGCTGTATTTACATGTAATGTGCAAGCATCCTCTAAGGAATCTTTTTCTGTTGTGGTTGAGACAGGGTCACTGTAGCCCAGGCTGTGCAGTCAAGGAGGGCCTCAAACTCCTAACCCTCTTGTCTCCATCTCCTCAGTGCTGGAGTTACAGGTGTGTGTCACCAGGCTCCATTTTTTACCCTCCCATAAACTTAAAACCATCTCCAGGTGACTGATAATATCCAGCCCCACACAGACAGGTCTTATACTATATTATTTAGGGGAAAGATAAGAAAAATGTCTGGGATGTTCAGTACAGATGCAAAATTTTCCTTGAATATTTTGTGCCTGTGCGTAGGACATGTGGGGTGTGTGAGCATGTGTGCATCATATGTGTGCAGTGTGTGTGTGTGTGTGTGTGTGTGTGTGTGTGTGTGTGCACATGTGCACATGCATATGGAAGTTGGATGTCAACATTGGGAGTCTTCCACTATTATTCTTTACTTTATTTGTTGAGACAGGGTCTGTCATTGAACATGGAGTCATCGATTTGCTACACTGGCCAGGCAGCAAGCCCCTAAGATCTGTCAGTCTGTCCTGGCATTAAAAGAACAACTGCAACCGACCATGTCCAGTCTTATGAGGATGCTGGAGATCGGAACCCAGGTCCTCATGCTTGCATGCAGGCACTTTACTGACCAAGCTCTCTCCAAAGCCCACTGCTGTTGTGAATCCACAGATGGGGAAACCTGTGTTCCTCCTACAGGGGCAACTGCAACATGACAGACTCCATTTGACAGCTGAGGAATGTGTTAAGGCTCCGCCAGGGTGAGCACTTGACTTGAGTTCCCTTGACCCTCACAGCGACTCCCGCCACAAGGAAGATGAATGCGACTGCTGTGCCCACTTTATGAAGGTGCAAACTGAGGTTAAGCCACTAGGGCCACTACACGCAGCTGAACAGTAGAGCCAACTCCCTAAGACACAACTTGCAAGAAGCAGTCCCCTCCCACGAAGCAAATGGAAGAAACATTTACCAAACACCGAGGACACAGAATAGCTAATCACAAGGGGATCAATCAATGTGTTGGGACATGACCATGATTCCACAAGGATGAAGACACAGGGGCAGGTTGGATTTTTCAGGAAGGGACTGTGGCTCTCAACCCACTACTGAACGTTGGTGTCCCAAAGCTAAGGAGGTTCCTCTTTCCATTGTGTGCAGCACCCCTCTATGGGGCCTAGGAGCCCCTGCCCTTTGGGATCCTGGCTATGGCCCCCAGCAGAGCCCTGGAAATATAGATAAGGGTTCAAATCCCAGTTCTCTCTCTCTTGCTGTGTGACTTGGGGACCATCCTAACCTCCTTGCACCTTGCTTCCTTTAGCTGTAAAGTGGGTGACAACGATGGAGAAGGTAATGCTAGGGGTGGAGCATGATAGGAGGAGCCTCGTTCTAAAGCATCGTTTCTTAGTAGCTGTAAACATTCAATCAATACCCAGGTCCAGGACTCTCAGAACATAGCAGGGTCTATATATGGTGTTTGTTACAACTCTTGGGCCCAGCATTTTCACAGGAGACACTGAGCATAGAGAAGAAAGGGCCTGAAGACAGGTAGGGACCAACTACATGATCCAAGCCAAGGGACACCGGGGACTAGAACTACTGCCAGTAGTTAGGGGATAAGAGGGGACAGATTCTCAGGTCCCCTCCAGGAAGCACCAACTAGGCAAACCCCACATCAGACTTCTATCCTCCAGGTCATGAGTAAAACTTTTCTGCCTAAGCCACACAGCTTGTAGGAATTTGTGATGGCAGCTGAGAGAGAGCCACAAGTGTGACAGCTATTGTGGCCTCTGCTATCAATCCTGCAGGACCACTTGACACATCTCGGCCCTGCACCCTTGTGGCCTCTCACAAAGGATAAGCTTGAGACCACCAGACACCAGCCTAATGAAAGGCACTCACTCTCTGAAGCTCACTGTCACGCATGGGGCAGGGCCCAGTGGCTAGGGGTCCCCAGCTCATCTGACTCACAGCCAAGACTCCCTCTTCATCTCAGAGGACCTCTGTCCTATCCATGCCTTGCCATCTTGCCTTCCTACTCCCACCACCATGGTCCCTGGAAGTGTCTGCAGCTCTCTAGCCCTGTAGAGATTCCCATATCATGTGTGATACACTTGAGGCCTTAGAACTCTGCAAGCCTTCATTGCAAGGCTCCTTACTGGACACCAAGGGTGGCCTCAGCACTCTTGCCAGGGCAGGTCCTCAACCCGCTGTATACAGGGTCACCCATTCTTACTATGGTCACACAGCAGTCCTACACTGGTTTGTACAACCCCCACTGACATAAAACTGCTAGCCGGCAGTGGTAGGTCCTCCTGCCCACAATCTGTGACTCCACCTTCATTCTTTCTCATGGTGCCTTGGCAGTGCCTCACTCCCACCCAGCTCCTTGTGACCCTTTAGTTTCTCTCACGTTAGCCCGATAATTTGGTACTGTCATTCTTCTGTTGTCAGTTAGGGACCCGGGTCTCTGTCCTCTTCTTTCAACCTGGTAGCATCTTGCCGAATCCCCTGCCTGCTATCAGCTCTCCATGAGGGCCATAGCAGACATTTGGTTGCCCCTGCCCAGGGACCTTCTACCTATTTCTTATCTGAGACTCTCACCAGGGAGAAGAAATAGACATCTGCAGGTTCAAGGTTTTGGTCTGGAGGAAAAGCAGGATGGGCCAGGTACCCAGATTCTAAGCTGGAGAGGCACCCTGCCTCCCCCACACTGATCTGGGTGCTTGAGGTAGAGATGGGAGAATCTGACCACCCCCATGACATCTGTGTATGTGACACTCAGCTGGGTATTGGTAATGCTAGGGGTGGAGCATGATAGGAGGAGCCTCGTTCTAAATTTGCAGGTTCCCAACCTTGACCCTACATATCCTATAGGCTGGCCACGCAGTAGTTAAACATTTTCTCTATGGTTCACTTTAATCCCCTCAATTATAGAGAAACAAGATTTAAGACAGCAGGGGCCATTTTCCCAAGACCTGTTTCCAGCATGACATCCAGGCCCACCTAGCTCCCCCAGGCCCTCTCTCAGTTCCCTTGAGCTCCTGGGGTACAGGTGAGAGGGCGAGACTCTGAAGCACCTGGAACAATAGCCCCGACCTCCTGAAGCACGAAGAAAGGGGCCAGACAAGGGACTCCCTGACACTCTCGTGACCTCTAGCCATCAAGGCAAGAGACCCTTAAGCCTCCTATTCTCCCTTCCTCTTTCTTTCTTCCTCTGACCTTGGACTTGGCCCTCATTCTGCCTGCAGATCCTGATGCTAACATTTTTTTGCATACAGCCCATGACAGCATCCCAGCTCTCAGATAGATAGCTGCAGGATGAGGTGGGGCAGAAAAGCTGGCCACAGGTGAGGGGACTCAGAGGCAGAGAGCTGCAGTGTGTAGCCAAGTCACACAGGTGGCCAGGAGCAGAGTGTGGGGTGTTCTTCCTTTAGATCTGGAGGCAACACACTGGGACACTCAGGATCCACATGGGTCACTGTTGTCTCTTTTGTGGGATCTGCAAGAGCCCAGCAGGGTCTCCGATGCTCTTGTCACAGAGCCCAGAGAGAGAAAGCCACCCCTGTTGGGGACAGCATGCCTATCACCTCTGAGGTTTCTGTCTTGGGTCTGACCTCATATTAGAGGGGCTAGCTGACTCACAAGGAGGTGTCAGTAGTTCCAGCTGTGTGACCTTGGGTGGTGGCTTATTTCTCACCTGAGACATGGGACACCAGGATAATTGCACAAAAGCGGTGTGTACAGGGCAAAGAGCTCTGTGCTAGCTGGCATGACATTTGCTAGGGTTCCCACTAAGGTTGGGTGAGGGGAGTAGAGGGCAGGCTCTGGAGGGGTGGGTGTCTCAGTCTCTGCACACTAAATCATAGGCAGCTTTTCTGCCCTCAACTGGAGAGGACTTGGAACCTACTGAAGGAATCCCGGGGACCTGGATCTCAGATGTCACATACCAGGGGGCTGGCTTCCTGGTTCCAGAAAGGGATGGTGGGCTTTCTGGGCTGCTGGTGGTCTGACTAATGGGCTGCACCTACCCCCTCCTCTGTCTCCTTTTCTACTCCAGGCAGCCTTCTCTGCAGACCATCAATCACCACAGATGGCCTTGTTCAGTCCAATCACAGCTCTCCGGGAACGTGGGCTGACCCACCCCTCGGGCCTTCAGGAAGCTGAGGTGGCCACTCAGGATCCAGTGTCCTTCTGGCCTCACAGTCAGTTCCCTAGGGGCTTCTCCCCAAAGCTCACAAAGGGGGCCACCTTTGCTTTTTGAAGCTGAGAGGGCAACACAGTATCTGCAGGGGTACAGCAGCTGTGCCCACTGCTGTCTTACATGTGGCATTCACCTGTGGGCACATTCCAGGGTGCTGTGTTGACAGGCATCTGGGTGTTGCACACCTGTCACGGCATTCTCAGAGCAGCCCTCACATGGTACATAGCACACTATGGTAGCTGCTGCAGGTCCTGGGTCTGTGAAGGCTGCATGCATGTGTGTGTGTGTTGGGGGGCTACACTCACTGGGGTGTGCAAACTACTGCATTCAGCATGTGGTCCTAAGAGGCCAGGGATGTGTCCTGTGTGCGCAGGGGGCAGGGTGCATCTGTTGGTACAGGCATTGTGTATTTACATATATGATCTGAACATATATGACACACTAGTTCATTAGTTGTAGGTTCTATATTGGCCCGTGTGAGGTGGAGTGAATCTATGCACACGCGTGCAAATGGACTGGGTTGGGGAGGTGGATAAACGGGAGGCCATCAGTATCCTCTTCTTCTCCTCTTCCCCCTGCTGACTCCCCAAACCACAGCCCCTCCTTGCCACTGCACCTTCAAGGAAGTTACCAGGCGGAAGCCCCAAGCCCAGAAGCCTATGCTCCAAGCCCCCTCCTACTGCACACGTCAAAAGAGAATTTCTCTGGATGGCAACCGCCGCTCTGGGAAATGCCCCAAACGTCAGCTCTGCCTCCTCCTAGCGATGTGGAGAGCCATGCCCAGTGGAGGGGAGCCCTTTTCACACTGCTGGAGCTCACTGTCACAATGAGACCCTCTACTCTCAGCCCTGCTGGTGGCTGGCCTACTCACTTACCCTTCTGAAGGTCGAGTCAGGCTCAATCTGAGGTGGCCTCCCCTGATGGGGGTAGGCCAGCTGCAGGGTCCCCTTCCCACTCAGTATGTGGAGCAGAGGCCAGCTGCCTGGCTTAAAGGGGGTGACTGCCAGCACCTGACCACCATAGGAGGTCCAGACCCTTCAGGGAGGCAGGGAGGAGCCCCAGGTGTCCTAGTGCTCAGAGAGGCCACCGAGGCTAGCAGACTAGTGGGGAGCTTGACTTTAGGGCTGAAAGTGACAACTCCACCATCCATCCAGCATGACTATTGCAAAATAGCATGGTCACCCACTCCTGCCCCTGCCTGCCGTGGAGGGGACTTGGGACACATCCCTGACAACACCTGCCTGGCTCTCCTCATCCAGTGGATCCCTGTACGCAGCAGCCCACCATCAAAGGGACCCTCCATAGGGGCCTCCCTTGCCTCTTTCCTGGGACACCTTCCAGTACTCTATGTCTCCCAGGGACCAGGCTCAAGAGGAGACTGGTGTCCCTGCTGATCGGCTGCCACCACTAGCCCTTGCATAACATCCTGGGGGCATGTGCAATCTGGAGGCCACCAGCATCCACCTGAGACCCTGCATCCCCTCCTGCGGGGCTCCCTGCTCCCGTCCCCAGCCCCCACCTCAGCCCCTCATTCAGGAGTGTCCCTCAGCCCGGGCTCCCAAGCACCTAAGGCTGCCTCCAGATAAACAAGCCAAGCTCCTTACCACCCCCCTCCTCCCACCACCACCATCAGCGCTGGGGGAAAAAAAACGGCAAATGCAATCAAATCAAATCAAATCAAATAGGTGAGGTAGGAAGGGGAGAGGGGCCGGGCGCTTTTTATTTTTTATTTTCTCATGCTTGGATGAGGGGAGAGATGCCGGTTACTTACTTGGCTAAGGCAATCGCCAGCGATCGGCTCGGGTTCCAGGCGGGCAGCCCGTAATCGCGGTGCGGCAGCTGGCGCCGCGCGGAGCCCAGCCCGCGCGCCCGGTCCCTGCGCAGACTGTACCATCGCGCCTGAGGCTGGGGGGGCGCGGCCGCCGGGGGAGGGGCTGGAGCGCGGACTGAACCACCCGGCGCCCGGGAGCTCGGCGCTGGGCATCGCTCCCACGGGACGAGTCGGCGGCCGCTCGCAGAACCCCAGGGAGAGGCCCGCTCCCCTCACGCAAGAGGCCTTGTCAAGGGCACGCGACGAGGAGGGTCGGGGCCCAGCCCCGGACGAGCGGAGGCGGGGGGGGGGGGGTTAGAGCAAAGGAGGAGGCATTGCTTTCATGTCTTCCCTAAGTCACTTCCTACTTTGTTAGATAGGGTAGGGGCTCCAGCCTCCTTGGATACGGACAGGACGCCTCTATACTTGGGAGCAAAGACCGCACAAGACAGCACCCCAGCCAGCTGCCAGCTGTTACTACCTACACCCCTCTGCAGCCCCACGTGCTGCCTGGGTGTGCCCACCTGCCCCAGGCTGGTGATGGACCTAGTCAGGAGATGAAGAGGCCATTTCTCTACTGGAGTGTTAGCACATTCCCACTGTCTGCCAGGGTATCTGTAATGAGTTGGGGGTGAAGGCGCTGCAATCTAACCGCGTCTGGGGACTCCAGAGTGATTCCTTTTTGGAGTCAGCCGGAATGGACTCCCCCCTTCCCTCTACTCACTTCCTCCTCCTTCATCTCCTCACAGGGCAGACCTGCGGACTCTTTAATTCTAGAGAGGTGGGATCAGGGACCTAACAGCCAGGTGTGGGGGTCTCCTTGGCTTCCCACACTGGCTGAGTTGTCTCTCCCACCTCCTTGGCCATGCCTCCCCACACTTCAGGAGGGGCATCCTGCTTGGAAGTGGGCATGGCCTATAGAAGGACCTTCAAGGCCAGTGTGTTGGAACAGCCTGAGTGGGTGCAGATAGGGCAGGGCAAGGGGAGGGCTGCCCCTACAGCCAGTTCCAGACAAAAGCTGCTTCCCTTCCTACCCCCACCTCTGCCCACCTAGGTGCCACCCGCCTTTCTAAGTGTCCTGTTGCTGCTCCATACCCGGCTGGCACGGAATAGCAATTTGTCTCGTTAAAGCTGAACGTCTGAACGTCTGCACTGCACCAAAATCAGAACCTGCCATGCAGAGGGGCCAAGGAGGGAGAGAGCCAGAGCAGAGCCCAAGGCAGGGCCCTTGAGCAGGACCACACCACTACCACCAACACTGCTCTTCATCCCCTAGAGTGCTCAGAGGGTCCAATCTACCCCTGCCAAGTGCTCTCTCTCTCTCTCTCTCTCTCTCTCTCTCTCTCTCTCTCTCTCTCT
>CAJQZJ010032121.1:7373366-7403108 GCA_907164525.1 Lophiomys imhausi
TCTCTCTCTCTCTCTCTCTCTCTCTCTCTCTCTCTCTCTCTCTCTCTGTGTGTGTGTGTGTGTGTGTGTGTGTGTACAAGGGTGGGGGCGCCAAGACACTAAGGATGCCCAGGGCCTGGTGGTTGTTCATGGAACAAGAATGTGACTCCAGAGATGACCCCTTCCTGGGGTTCCCATTGGACAGTCCTGGGCCCCATCAGAGGGAATCTTGCCAGGGCTCGGGCCCCTTAAAACAGCCTCATCTCTGCTTCCTCTTGGAGCTGTAGGTGGGAACACCCTTCCTGGGGGCATTCTACTCATCACACCTGGGGTAAACTTCCAAGTCAACATTGTCCCTATGCACCCCCACCCCAGGACCAAGGACCAAGCTGAGAGGCCCCACCAGGGCCTAGAGAAGACATTGGGCCTTGGCTCAGGGAGGCAGGTGAGAGGCCTTTGCAGCTCACTGTGTTTGTGTAGGAGTCTGCCACCATGCCTCCCTGTCTCTGAGGTAAGCTACTTTCCCTGGTGACAAACAGAAAACCTGGGGTTGAGGGGCTGCTGGTTGGGAGCCATTTCCCATTTCCACAGCTGTGTCCTTTCCTGTATCAGGTATAGAGACACCTGTGGATCAGGGAACCCCAAGTCCTCACACCATAGGGGCTACTGTGAACACTTAGAGGAGAATGCTGGGTGAGTCTGTCGAGGCAAAGCTACACAGCAGTCTGGATAAAATGACCCTGTGATTGAGGTTGTTAGTCCCAAGCCCAGGCTGCCTACAGGTACTAGGTAGTGGGATGCCTGGCAGGGGCCCCAGAACTCATTTACTCCAAAGGACTGAGTCTAGCCTGCCCAGTGACCTCCATGAAGATATGCTGGCTTCACTCATGGATACAAGAGTTCCAACTCTCAATCAGTCACAGATTTTGCTTCTTGGAGTCTAAGACCAGTATCTAGCAGAAATGGACCCAAATATCCATTTCCTTGGCAGTCCAGGCTCTGTGTCCTTCCACCTCTGAGTGTATATCCCTGTAATTTAGAGGTTCATGAGCTTCTGCCCATCCTGCAAAGCCATACTCGGCTTCCTCTTTGCCAGACAATTCTATTTAATTCCACCTACTGAGTTCCTGTCTCTGTCTTATCTCTGACCATAGGCATCCCTAGGGCCCCATATGCTAGGTTCCAGAGCGTTATAGATGCAATAAAGGCCTGAATGAATGAATCACTACTGTGTGATTTTGACCCACCAAGCACAAGACCCAGCAAAACCCTTGGGAACTGGACCTCCAACAGTACAGTGCTACAGGCTGAGGCTCCAAGGGAAAAGCTATAAAGGCTTTGCCTAATGTCCTTGAGGGTGGGAGGTAGCCATGGACATCTGTCTGCCCCTGATCTGGCCCTTGGGGCACCTCTCCTGGCTGTAGCTATTTCTAGGTCACAGTGTTGCCCTTCTAACATAGAAGGGCAACTGTGTTGGGGCAGGGGTCTGGGCAAGCTGGTGCATTGGGCAATCAGACAAACAAGGCATTTATGTTGCAACTCTGGAGAGGTTGTACGTGACAGATCAGGCTGCCCACAGGGAATAGGGCACATAGACAGGTAGCCAGCTGAGAGTGTCACCAACAGCTTTTCCTCCAGCCTGAGTTGGCTCATGGTGGAATAGGTTTGAGGGTCAAGGACAGGGCAGGGGTGAGAAGTAGAAAGGACAGGAAAGCAGCTGATGACCCCTGGGCTTGGCTAGCTACACTGGGAAGGAATCTAGGGCCAGGACAAGGGGTGAATGGGGGAGAGCCACTTTGCCAAGTTCAGTCTGCTGGAGTCAGAAGCCAGTGGACTCCTCCCTGGGAGGAAAGGAGTACAGGCAGAAGGGAGAGCCAAGCCAGAAACCACAGGTGTTCCTCTGGGTCCTAGGCCTTGCTCTCTGATCCTACTAGAGGCCTCCTAAGTCTGAGGTGACAGCCAGGGACTTGATGCCTCCCAGAGAGTCAGATGTGTACCCAGGAGCTCACATGGCCTGGTTCTTCCCAGATCTCCTCAGCTGCACCAAGGCCCACACCTACTCTGTATTCCCAGCACTTGCTCCAAACCCCTGCATCCAGCTGGCTCTGGAGATGGGTTTCATGTCCTCTAGACCTGAGTTTCAAAACTAGCTCACTCCTTTACTTTCGAGGTGGTGACTTTGGGCAATTGACTCAACCTCTCTGGGTCTCAGCTGGCTCATCGCCACAGTAGGGAATAGCGCTAGTTACTGGGCAGTAGTGTCAATCAAGGGAGAGTGGCAGGTGTCAGTAACAGACTGAACAGGACTTGGAGTTCCCTGAGAAATACCCCATGGAAATATGAGATGCCAGGTCTCTTCCATCCCCTTTCCTTGGTAGAGGACATTCTTAGATAACTTTGTAGGTGGGAAGCTGGAGTCCCACCCAGGCCCCAAGTTCCTGGCTTTTGCTTTTTGACCCCTCAGAGGGAGGGTGTCAGTCTGGCTGCTAGTGATCTCCAGTGACGGCCACGCACAGTCACCAACAACCTATTCACCATCAGGCCTTCAGCACAACACCCTCACTGTGAAACCCTGGGAGGTGGGCCCTCACTGTAACCTTTTTTTTACAGATAAGGAAACTGAGGCAGAGTGAGCTGGAGCAATGAGTCAAAGCCACAGAAACTGGGGACACTGGGACCCAAAAAGTACAGCCCAGGTGAGCGTAGCCTGGGGACCTCACCCAGGCAAGGGTATGGAAAGGGAGCCATAGGGCAGAAACTGTCAGCATTGCCTCCCAAGCCAGTGGCCAGATGTGTGCCTTTGAGCTGCCTGACCTCTGAGAGGGCAGATGGAGACCTGCTGGCCTTTGAGCTCACAAAGCAATGGAACCAAGGAGGTCGCAGGAGCAAACACTGCAGATCTGGGGATAGAGGACCCCAAGGACTGCATGGATGAAGCATCTCAGGCCAGAAACCATCTCCTCAGTGCTCCCCTTCAGGCTGGCACAACCTTGTCACTGTGCAGAGCCACTTCCCAGCCATCTACCCTGCCTTATAAACTTGATGTTCTTGGTCTTTGCCTGTTCTCCCAACAACTCCCTACCTGCCCACACCCCACAGCCATGCTCTGACATTCCCTTTAACCTCTGACTCCACACCCAGCCTCTCTGTTCCCCAAACATGTCCTTCCCACCCCCTGCCTAGAGAACTCTTACTCGTTCTTCAAGAGGACTTCCTGGATTTCCCCTCTCCAACAGCTGGTCCCCCTGTGCACCTGTGTTCATCAT
Source organism: Lophiomys imhausi (assembly GCA_907164525.1). Lineage (NCBI taxonomy): Eukaryota > Metazoa > Chordata > Mammalia > Rodentia > Muridae > Lophiomys > Lophiomys imhausi. The sequence continues at coordinate 7,376,612 of CAJQZJ010032121.1, forward strand.
GCACATGTACTCCTGGGGACAGGAACCTGGGTCTCATCTGCCCATGGCATTCCTGGAAATGGACACAAAGCCTCAACATAAATTGATTGAATTAGTGAGTGCAAGTTTGTTGAATGAAAATGCAATCCCTGAACAGGTCTGACTGATGTTTGCCTTTATTGGTGGTTCTGGAAATGTTCTTTGGACTGGGGCTTCTAGGGTAGGAAACTTGCCAATGAGTGGGGTTCCCTCTGCACACCAAGTTTGGAAAGGATAAAGAGAAAGAAACCCCCAAGGGCACTCAAATGCACCTTGTCTAGAGATGCCTTAATTGGGGCAGGAAGCTGAAGATCATGTCCCCAAAAGTCCCATCAGCCACAGATCACGAAGTCATTTCTTTGGGTGCTTCAGCCAATAAAGCCTTCAGTTCTCACTGAATGGATGGCTCTGTGTAAGGGTCTCTGGTTACTCAAGTGTGTGTGTACTTCAGTCCTCTGGAAGGAAAGGAGGGGTGAGAATGTGGGGACAGAGAGTGTGGATATGATGAGTCCTGGGATGGCTGGAGAAGGAGGAGGGGAATTGGTCATTTGTGAGGCCCCTCCCCTGTTTGCTTGCAACACATGGTTGTCATTTATTGTTCATCACGGTTCCAGGAGCATTTGGTATTATCAGTCCCCAACCTAGAGGTGAGGAAACAAACCCAGAGAGGCTGTGTGGCACAGGGTGGCAGATTGGAACACAGCCTTCCTTGTCTGGGATCTCTTTGCTTTTCCCCACCGTGGAGACTGTGGGACATGGGAGGGACTGAGGTTTCCTGGAGAGTATGAAGTAACAAGTGAGATGGGTGGAACCAACTGCTGAGTATCGGGGACCCACAGGTAAGAAATTAGGATGGAGGGGTGTCTGTGTCACATGGTAGTTGCATGGTGACCTCTCTGGTGTTTTTCTGAGAGCTAACACACATGCTTCCATAAATACACAAACATACCTACCCACATGCTTACATACACACATATACACACATACACATACACATCTCCCCCCACACATTCTCCCCCCACACACATCCCCACAGCAGCCCCAGTGTGTGGAGTACTGCATCATTTTACTGTTGAAGAAGCAAGGTGGAGTGTGGGGGCCCAACCCAGGGTTCCATAGATGGAATTAGAACCAGAAATTAGACCCTTCCAGGAGGCTCCTATCCTGTAGCTGGGTAGCTCACTCTTGCCCAGATTCCTGGGGCTCTCCCCAAGTACCGCAGCCCTTCCCTGCCATTCCGACTTTTTTGGGGACTTTCAGGGGATCATTTGTCTCTTAGCCCTCCATGGCACCCTCAGATGACCAGGGAGCCCAGGTTGGGGGCGCTAAGAGCACAGGGCTGGAGCTGACCTGGCCCAGAGCTCCCAGAGGACTGTGTGGCCCTGGACAAGCACAGTTCCACACAGTTCCCACTTCTCCATTGGCTCATGGATTCAGTATCCACATCTGCATCCCAGATGCTGGGAATGTGTCAGATGTGGAGAACACAGGAGACCTGAGAGTACCTGGATGAACTCACAGGAGACTGAGATGGAACAGAGTGTTGACACAGAATCTGACCTCTTGGTGAGGGCAGAAGGACTCTTCCCTGCAGGGCTATGACTGAGCAGGACCCAGAGGCTGAGCAGAGGGTTGGGTGTTCCAGGCAACAGGAACAACCTGTGCAAAGGGCCTGAGGCTGGAAAACACTGCGCAACTCTGAGGAACAGGAAAAGAGGGCTGAAGGATTGGAGGGAGGGGGGAGCAACGGCATGGGACAGCCTTGTGACCCTCTACCTATCCCTATCCGTATCCTGGGAAGGGACACCAGAGAAAGGTTTCCAAAGGCAAATGAGGCTGAGATCTCTGCTGCTGTGGGCAACCTGCTGCTCTCCCCCTACCTGCAGCAACCCCACCATGCTCAGTAGCCAACTGAGCTAGTGAGCAAAAGGGGCCTGTGGAGAACGTTAGAAACACCAGTGGCCACACCCAGAGTGTGGAGGAGGGGAGACTGTGGGAGATCTGAATAGGAACTGGGTTGTGAGTAAGACTCTCCAGTCAGGGTACAGTGTCTCCCAAGAGGGTCTGGACTGGCCCCCATGGTGGCCTCAGGGAAGCCAGGACAGTTGTTTAATGTTACTGAGAGATGATATGGTTGGAAACATCACTGTACACTCAGGTTCCCCTAGGACCTTCTCACACAAGAATGCACTGAAAGCCTCCCTGGGCCTTTCAAGGAAGTGTGACGTGCCACCCCATTTTATAGATGACCAGACAGAGGCTCAGGGACATCAGGGCACTTTTTTGGGTCTACCTAGCTGGCAGGCATAGTTGGGACGTGGGCTGATGGAGAAGTCCCTCACTTGTCTCCCCCACTCTGGGGGAGGGATGTTGGCTCCTGCTAGGGGGCTTCTGCAAATGGCTTTGGGGAACAGAGAGGAACAGAGAGGGGGCAGACCAGAGCTGAGCCTCATGAACTGGCTACTCATGAGAGCTGAGCCAGGTGGTACTGATGGAACCTCGCTGGTTTCTTTAAGCTGTCCCTACAAGGTCTTCTATGTCCTCCCCAGAGCTGCTGAGAATTCCTTGTGAGAGCTGTCATGAGCTGGTTCACACGGACACACTGTCCCCACCCCCCCCACACACACACTCTGCTTAATCTTTCGTTCTTACAGACTGGGAGTCTGAGGCCAACCAGGGGCTTCTTTCCTTGAGATGTGCAGCACAAAGCCAAGGATGGGGATGTAGAGTCTACTCCATGAGGAAACTCAATCACCTCATGAGACCACCTTGCTTGGAGCTCATCTTCACTAGCCACGGCTCTCCAGGGAAATCTGCACCAGTGAGGTCAGGATAGTCTGTCTGAGTGCAGGCCAGTGTCAGGCTAACAGCCCACAGAAGGCAGCCCAGGAGGCAGGAAAGAATGCTGGGCCAGCAGTCAGCAGGATGGGACAGTCTCAGGGACATTTAGGGCATTCTGACCTCATCCCCCAGTTCCCCTTACCTAGCATCCCTGTGACAAAAACCCAGTGCAAGGAGGACATGGAAGGGTCTTTCTGATAGGAATCGCTGCCTCAAGGTTCTTGCGGGAAAACAGATGAGAGAAGCAGGGCTTTGGGTCAAGGAGGTTGGGGCTGACCCCACCTCTCCTGCTTAGGTCTGGGTGCTAAGAGCTGCTTGCTGAGCTGGTCTGAACTTCAATTCTTTATTTTATTATTTTTATTTATTACTTCAGGTTACATCTCCATCACAGTAACCACCCCTCCCAGTCCCGCCCTCCCACCCTCTACCCCCTATCCCTTCCATCCCACTCCTCTGGAGTGGAGTGCCCCTACATATCAGTCCCCCACCCCAGTTCAGCAGTCATATGAGGGCCAAGAGCCTCCTCATACACTGGGGGCCTACAAGGCAGCACCACTAGGGCAAAGTGTCTTATGGACAGGTAACAAAGTCTATGTTCCTTCCCTTTGGTACATTGGCTGTAGTATAGTTATCCTGTACTATATGGCTAAAAATTTTTAATTGGCCAAGTGAGAACAATGCCTGTGGTTACAGGAGCAACAGGAGGCATGAGCATATAATAGCTGCTCATAAATTCCAGCTTGTGTCTTCCTCTCTACTCTGACAAGGCAACATCTTCAACTTGTATGGAGGCTGGTCTTTGGTTTCAAACCAAATGAGAAAGAATCTGAAGTTGGCACTGGCTTTGCACTTCAGTATTAAGTAAGCATCCACTATATGCCTAATGGTATGAGGACTGTCTTCTGGAAGTAGGGCTTATAGGTGGCTTGGTTACCAAGAGGGAAAGGAGAGACGGAGTCTGGAATCTAGAGGAGGTGCTGAGGGGTGCTTCTGTCCTGGAGTAGGAAGCATTTCTCTCTTCCCTCTCCTAGGTACCTCAAGCATCCTAGAGCCTACCACGTAGCTGGAAACCATCTCTTCCATGGCTTGGCAAAAGCACTCAGCTGCCTCCCCACAGAAGAACCCACACATCAGCCCCTAAGGAGCATCTAGCCCCAACCCAGTTCTCAGAACAGTGCTGGCTAGAGACTAAAAGGTTTAACCTACAGAATCAGCATTGGTGTGTGCAGAGCTCAGCTCAAATCTGAACTCTTCCCTGCAATGGTTGTGTGACCCTGGGCAAGTCACTCTATCTTTCTGAGCCCTGTTTCGTTTATCAGTTATGGGACAGGAACATCCATCTTAGAGTGTGTCCTGGGAAAGAACTGAGACAAGGCCTAGAATATTGTCTCTGTTAGGTATGGCACACACAACCTTCTTTGAGAAACTACCTACCACCCCCTTCTCTGGGACACAAGCACCTACATAGTGTATGGTGTGATATGGAGGCAGTCTTCCCCAGTGGGGTCCTGGACTTGTACAGCTCCCAAGAGCCAGAAGTGCCTGCCCGTGACTTCACTGGCAGCTCCAAGCCCCATCCAGGTGGGAGCAAATCCCACAAGAATGATACCTACTTTTCCAAGAGTCACCTCTGCACAGGTACCAGCAGTGTTGGTAGCTGAAGCTGACTTCCATATTCTTGACTGGTCCCTTCCATTTGCTCTGGCCTTGGAGTTTTGCTGGTAGTTGGAAGACCTGCCACCTAGCCTGATGGTTGCCACTCTGTCCAAGGGTTCCAGGAGACACCAGTGAGGGACCACCCTAAGTTGGCCAATGAAGGCCTCTTTTTCCTTTTTTCTGCCTTGTCCCTGGACCTAAAGCCTCGGTCTGCCCTAGCCCTCTCCTCTTGCCTCTGGAGCTCTGAGGGTCCCTTCTTTAAATCTTTCAGTGTCCTCACTGCACAAGACACTCACTGCCTTGGTCTCTCCATGTCTTGGTCCCTTCCCTATGATCCACAAGCCTGCTGACCCTGAAATGGGTTCTAATCTGGAGCTTTCCTACCTGGCACTAGTTGGGGGCTACCTCTCAGAGCAGGGGCATAACAGGGGGATGCTGCTATCCATGACCTCTTGTGGGTTCTGTGCACTGGCCTCAGCTCTGCTGACCACTGTCTCCCTGTCATCTGCAAAAATGGAGGTGAGGGGCTGGCAAGATGGCTGAATGGTAAAGGTACTTGCTGCTAAATGTGAACCACGTTCAATCCCTGGGAGCCACATGGTAGAAGGAAGGAACTTACTCTTGCAAGTTGTCCTTGGTGCACACGCACGTGCGTGCAAGTGCACACACACTAAATAAATAAATACACGGATGTAATGAAAACATTTAAAATGGGGGCGAGGAGTCCCATTCTTGTGGACCTGCACAGAGATCCCCTTGAGAGCTGGGCTTGGGATGGAGAGAGGCCTAGAGAGCTGCTGAGCTACTTTGAAGGGCAAGCCTGGATTCTACAGACAATTTAAGATGTATTGGGAGGTGGGGGAATACAACAGGAATGTCATTTAGAGTCAGCTCCTGTGCAGGGTTCTGCCGCTTCTTGCCTGCCCTGCTAAAAATAGCAATTGACAAAGGGCATCGCTAATCCTACCTGAGGCAGCTACAGGGGCCAGGATTGTGTCTCCTTCCACGAATCCAGACCTCCCACTCACCTGCTTCACATGGTCCATAGCCTTGGCTGTGGCCATGGCCATGGAGGAGTTGAGGAAGGCTAGGGAGAAGCCTGACCTGTACCCCTGGGCCTTACACTATGAATGTCCCTTGGACCTGGTAATGACAGTGGTGCTGATGAAGCTGATACTCAGGGCCACTATCTGAGGAGTGCTGGTGATAGCTCAGGATGCATCAGGGGGAGTGAACTCCTGATATCCTCAGGGCTGGCAGGGGAAGAAAGATTGCTGCCCATCTGAGAGTCAGGGATGCTGAAGTACCCCGCTCCAGAGTATAGACAGGATATCCCCTCATAGCCTATTTTTGGCTCCAGGTAGGACACACTGGACAAGACACATGAGGTCCCAGTTGGGTGGGGACAGACGGGCAGGTCGCTATAATGGCTGGGCTGTGGCTCAGTGACAGTGTGCTGGTAAAATGCCTAGGGTTTCAGGTTCTTTCCGCAGCTTTCATTTGCTGATTGGCAGCATCAAGAATCAAGACCAAACCCACTAACCAAACAAAGCCCCTCAGTGGATGATGATGTCATGGGGCTATGCGTACTTGAAGAGGGGACGGCATGACCCAGAAGCAGGTACAGAAGAAGAAAGGAATGTGAGGCTGGAGTGGAACTCAGAAAAGGCACCTAGATATGGTACCACTCCACAGCAGAACCCCCAAACATCAGTAAGTGAGTTCTTGTAGCCTACAGGTTATTAGTCTTGTGATAGTTCATGCCCCCAAATGTTTGGTTTATGGGGTATCACTACTGGATGATTGCAGACCTCTTAGATCAGTGGTTCTTCACCTTCCTAATGCTATGCCCCTTTAATACAGGGTGCATGCTGTGGTGACCCCTCCAGCTGTAAAATTATTTTAGTTGTAAAAAATTAAATACAGTTTATTTAGCTGTAAAAAAATTTTAGCTGTAAAATTATTTATATTTATTTAGCTGAAAAATTACTTCATGGCTATAATTTTGCTACTGTTATGAATCAAAATGCAAATATCTCATATGCAGGATATCTGATATTCAACCCCTGTGAAAGGGTCATTCAACAAAGAAGGTGGAAGCTTGTGGGAGGTCCTTCAGGGTGTGCCCTTGGAGAGGATGTGCCCCTCCCTACTTCCTTTGGTTGGCTGGCAGTTAGGCGAGGGTTGTACTTAGCTGTCACAGGCTCTCACTTGGAGATGTGCTATTTCACCACAGGCCCAAAGCAAATGGCCGCTCCACCACGGATTGAAACCATCAAAACCATGAGCCCCAAACTTTGTTGCCACATTAGGTGATTGTATGAAGCATTTTGTTATAGTGACAGAAATCTGACTAACACAAGAGTGAGATTTAACATTTGCCTTTGAAACAATTCCCTTATCAAAACTAAGTGTGGCTGGCCTGTATCCTTGGATCCCTCCCTATACCTCAGATTCAACCAAATGTGACTGGAAATAGATTAAGAGATTCATCTGCACTGGGAATTATTTACACGACAGATGGATGTCTTAGGTGTTATAAGTCATAATGGAATCCATTTGAAGCATGTAGGGAGGGTGTGTGTAGGTTCCACGAGACTGCTACCACTTGCCACATTTTTCGCTGTGTCTTCAGCAGCCTTGGGGATCCCAGAGCCCACCCATCTCAGATCTGTGGGGGGTGGTGACTGTCTTACCTTAAGCCTTGCTTGCCTAGTACAGTACAGTAAGCACGCTGTTATTAAAACAGGGCAGGTACAGTGTTCATGGATGGGATGGCACTCTGTCTGTCCCGTGGGTTTCCTGGAGCTAATCTAGGCTGTGGGGAGATTTTTCAGAGGCTAGAAGGAACAGGAAGCTCTCCTACGGATTACCTGTGTAGTGCGGATGACTCCGGGCATGAGGGCATTGTGGGGTCACCCTGGCACAGTCCTCCTCCGCAGCCTCCTCCCCACCCAGGGATAGCAGCTCCCTATAAGGCTTTTCTAAGCAAGCACCACCACAGCGTCCTGACCTCAATGACTAACACACATTCTTGGCCTAGTTAGAGAGCCCCCTCGCCTCTCATATTTATAGCACCTCCCCATACCACTTACGCCTCAGAGGGAGGCCCAGCACTGCTTAGGAACCCGCCCCTCTCAGACAGGGTCTTGCTGTATAGCCCAGGCTGACACTGAATTCATGCCTCATTTCTACCAGACCTCTTCCCATCAGGGAAGCCAAGGCCTCCCTGCCCTGAGCCACTCTTTCTTGAAGGTGTTGTTAGACTCTCCTCTTTGGGGACAGGAGTGGATCAGGGATGTCACTGTGTGACATGGACAAGCAGTGCACTCTTCATCAAATTGCAGTGGTTTTCCTCAAATTGCCCACTAGGAAAGGAGGAAATTGAAGCACAGAAAGGTTAAGCAGCTTGCCTGATGTCACACAGCATCTAACTCCAAAGTTGATTCCCTGGGTCCTGGGCTGAACTTGGCACACAGACTAGTTCCTCATCTGAGCAGACTTCCCCTGTCTTTAGGAACTCTTACCATCTATAGTAGAGTGGCTGGGATGGGATTAGATGATGGTGCCTACTCATGGTCCCAGCCTGCTGGGCACATGAGCTTTCATTTTCAGATGAGCTTCCCGGAGGAGGAGCTGCTTGTGGCCACTTGTAGCACAATGACATTGTTGTCACTATCCCCAAAGAGGAGCGTCTAACTACTAATGCCTAGACCCTTCAAGGAAGTTTCCAGGCATATGGCTGATATGGGGGAAGAACAGGGGAAGGGTATCACAGCCGGGTCACATAGGGCAGACACCCTCTTTGTAAAAGGGACAGAGAGGCCCATGAATGGTCATTATCTAGTCTCTGTAGGTGAGTGACAGTGGGTGGGGCCATGATATTAGAGGGGGACCTTAGTCTCTTGCTCCACCTAAGCATCATGAAACTCCACTTGCTCTCATATCAAATATTTCTTTTCTTTTCCTTTAAAACTTCTTTTAGATTTATTTTATGTGCACAAGTGTTTGTTTGCATCTATGCACCACAAGCATGCAGAGCCTGTGGAGGCCAGAAGAGGGCATCAGATATCCTGAAAATCTAGTTACAAATGGCTGTGGTTGCTGCTATTATGGGTGCTGGGAACTGAGCCTGGGTTCTCTGGAAGAGCAGCCAGTGCTCTTAGCCACTAAACCATCCCTCTACACACCCTGCACATACCTTTTTAAGTCCTAATATGGGGTCTTTAAGCCACTTTTTCCATGATCACTTTCAGTTCCAAAGGAGGGGGGACTGTCCCACTATTGCCTGGGCTTTGCTCTGTGTAACTCTGTGCCAGGCATGGTACAGTTACTTGTTCATCCAACAACTTTGGCTCATCACCTGTTCCATGACAGCCATCAACGGCTTCCTTGTAAGTTTGTGGCTGTGCCCCGAATGTTCTGCTTGAGCATAAAAGGGCAGGTACTGAATGCAGGGGTCTATGCTCACCCTATGCCAGCAGAATGTTGGGACATCCTACCTGGCATTTGTCACCCACTTCCTCTCTTTGCACCCATCCCTTGTCTACACAGATCCAGCCATAGCCCTGTGTCTGGGCCTCACATCTACACTGGTCCCCTGACACAATGTACAAGAGTGGTTTGAACACTGTCTTGTCTTTCTGCTCTTTTAACTAAGCCCTGTGAACTAAATCCTAACCTCAATCTCAGAGGAAGCTACAGGGCAGTCACTTTCAGCATCCCAGAATGAAGAAGAGAGGTGTCAGGCTGCGGGCTGTGTGCCCTTAGCCAGGAAATTGATGGGCGACCCTGATTTAATTAGCTTTTCCTTGCAATGATTTGGAGAAGGCTGTAATTAGCTTGGGGGCCCAGAGGGAGAGGCCTGGGTGGTGGGGCCAGGGAGGAGCAGGTGGTAAAGGAGGGTGTGAGCTGGATTCAAGATCAGACTCATGTTTTTCCAGGCAATGCAGGCCAAAGAACCTGGCTACTCAGGGGAAGCAAGTCCCCTGCAGGTGGACCTGGCTGGGGAAGCTGTGGGCTCTTGGCTGGCCTTTGTGATTTTCTTGGTTCACACTGGACCAAGTTACATATGTCTGTGGCCTCCCTGCGTCACACAGCCCAGTGGCCTGGAGGGTGGCATTTAGGCTAGGCAGAGAAACCTTTAGAGGCCCTTGTAGATGGCTGAGGACATTGCCCATGACATCAAGCTAATAAAAAAGGGGGGGTGCTCTGTTTCCAGTTTGGAGGAGGTATCTCCCAGAGGAAGCTCCACACTGCATTTTGGGTTGGTAGAACATCAGCCAGAGATTGGGTAAGGGTTTGCCCAAGACCGTAGCCAGTGTGAGCCTGCAAAGCAGAGCCCAGGTGGGTTGGGCTGCAGTTTGAAGACGGCTTGTTCCTGTTCCTGGGGAGGGCTGGTTCACACAATGTGGCAAGTGGGACCTAATGGGAAACATTTGGTCACAGGAGTGGGGTCCCAGAGTAAACATCAGTGCCAGGATAGTCCACCTCCAGTGCTGGCACTGTCACCTGAGAGCTAAAGTCAACATGAGTGCCAGCTCTAGAAAACCAGCTTTGTGGGCCACAGCACCATTTGCTGTACATCTTCCGGATCCCCACTGTCTGTCAGAGACCATTTGTCACTCTGCCTCCCCCAGCAACCCCACAGGAAGCAGTGCTGTTCTGCCCATTCATAGAAGAAGAAACTGAGGGTCAGAGAGGAGGAGCCATGCCCAAGACACCAGCTAGGGCAGGCTGGCTGGATTTGAACCTGGGTGCTGTGATAGCAGACCCTGTCTTCTTCCACACTTCTCTGGGGGTATAAGATGAGGAGGGCTAGGGCATGGAAAGAACAGGGAATGTGGAGGCTTAATTCAGCTTGGTGGATGTAGGGCTGCGTGGCTGCTGTGAACCTGACCTCCCAGATGCAGAGGCCTTGCCTGCCCAGCCACGTATGTTCCAGACATGGATCTTTTGTGCCCCCCCCCCCCGCCTTGCCCCAACAAGTTCTCTCTCTGGGTTCCTCCACTGAGCTGCTACCTAGGGTCCCTAACTAGGCTTCTACTTTGAGCCTGCCTGTCTCCTGATCTACATCCCCAGCCTCAGACTGGTCCTGTTTTCATAGATGCTATATACATCTAGGCTTCACTTCTCAAACGCTTATCCCTCTCGTCATAACAACCCTCTCTAAGAGGCTCACAGAGGTTATGTAGCTGGCTCAAGGTCACACAGCTAGGTCATAAAAGACTGGGAATTTATCCTGCATGTCTTAAGTCCCCAGCCAGAGGTCTTCTCTGAGACCCTGCCACCTTGTGATTGTCATGTCTACAAATGTCCCTTTTGTCTCATGGTCATTGGGCTGCAAAGTTCTTGTTTTGTGGTAGCCCCTGCTGAAGCTAGCTTATTGGCTTTGGGGAGGAGATCATTCTGGAAACTGTCCAAGAAAAAGACGTGGAATGCTTTAGCTCCATAGCTCTTGCTTGCAAAACACACTGAACCCCAAATAGAAGTGAGCCTGAGAAAGTCTCAACCCAACACTGCCCGCTGGACAAGTCACAGCTCAACAGCACTATAGAGCAGCCTGGGCAGGCTTCCTTCCACAGAGAGATCAATGTCAGGTTACTGAGCCATCTAGACCGTCTGTCCCTTCATCTGCAAAGATGCTGCTACCGGCTTTCCAGGCTTGCTCTGAGTGTGAGGAGAATGAGGGAAGGACCTGACACATGAGAGGTGTTCCCTAGATGGAAGATGAACCCAAGTTTTCAAAGTAAATGTTACAAACATTCATGAAGGGAGGGGTAGGAAGGACAGTGTGGAGATTCTCTAAAGGGCTGGTGCAATGGCAGCTGGTGGCAGTCACACAGGGTGAGTTCCAGTACCTTTCCCCTGCCTATTTTCTGTTGTATTGTCCTCATCCCAAGACAAGGAAAGGACTCTTTCAGTGCCCATGTCACAGGTGAAAAAAATGGAAGTGCCAGCAGGTTAAATAAGGACTAAGTGCCATGTTTCCAATGAAAGGCAAAAGCAATTGGAGGGTTGCCTAGGACCCACCTGTCAATTAGTTGGCTCCCTAAATTCTGCCTCTCCTTTCTCTGTCTCCTTAGCCAAACTTGGTTCCTCCCTGACAGGCTATCTTAGCCAGCATTGATTGTGCCATATGGTGAGATCCAGGGAGCCCTAGAATTCTGGTTACCAATGTGCCACATCAGGGCTGGAGTTCTACAATCTCTGATAGGATTCTAGAAGGAGTGCGTGTCCTTCCTCTCCATCTAGTACCCTATACCTGTTGCACCCATCTTGGGGTGAAGTGACAACATACTTCAAAACTCTAGATCAAGGGGAAAATTCCACTGTACCCTCTCCTTCTCAACTGGGTGGTTTAATTATGGGGAGGCTTGTGTGACCTAGGATGGGCGGGAGGGGGGTGAGGACACTTCCCACTGGGCTGTCACACACAGTGTGAAGTGCAGACATATTCTCTCAGAGCCTCAGTTTCCTTCTCTCTCTGCCACAGGATAAACTGAAAGAAAGCGAGTTGGCAGGGCCAGGCTGGAGTAGAAACCACAAATGGCCCATTTGCAAGAGCAGCTTAAAATACATTTGTTTGTTTTGCTTGGAGCTTAAAATAAAATTGAATTAAATGCCAATGTTGAAAAATTGGAGGACCGTGCCTAGGAATTCAGCGTGCTGGCTTCTCCCATGATGCTGAGGCTGTCCACTGGGGAAGCTGACTGGAGGTAGGAGGAGACCACAGGGATGGACATCTGGTCTCCCGGGTCCCCTCTAGCCTTGCTTCTGGCAGAGCAGCTACCTGGACATGAGATGTGGGGGGATGACACTACCTGGACCCGTCTCTCCTGACTATGGATGCTCCTTCTCATGCACACAACAAACATTCATCCCAACAAGGGCTTGTTCTAGAAGCAGCAGGCAGAGCACTAGGCATCATCCTGCCCCTACCAACCCACTATGGGATTCCTGGACCTTTGTGAAGTGAGCACCGTAGGTACCACGTGGGATTCATGGAGGGGAACACTGAGGCATAGACAAGGCTAACTCACTTCCTGTGGTCACATGATCAGTGAGTGGGAGGATTGGGATGTGGACGCCAGCAGCCTGCCGCCTTCAAATATGTGTCACACCAAAGAACAGAGGTCTCCTTTTCTGGGGCAGGCACTCCCATGGCCCTGTCCAAGTTTTTAGCTCTCTATGGCATGTGATCATCAGCCTCTTCTCTCCTTCCCTCTTCAGCTGTGTACTTCCCTCCCTCACACACCCATCAACTCTCACTGGCTTCTCAGCAACCAAGGAAGGTGCAGGTTACGACCATCCCCAACAGAAGGTGAGGAAACTGAGGCACTTGTCCATGTCCCGTGCCCAGAGCAGCAGAGCCAGGGTGCGATCCTGGATCCCTAGCTTTGGAGACCATGCTCCTGGCAGCCTGGAGTGCCTGTGTATCCTCAGCCAGCCAGCTGGCATCCTCCCTCACCCACCCTCCAACACTCAAGTGTATCCCTGACTGGCCAATCTACACTGGACATGGTGACATGGAGACACCTCTAGTGGCTCCTGGCCACAACTACATGGGACACAACTAGAGTGGAAGGTGACACATACCTCCAGAACACAATTTGTGGGTCTTGAACCAGTGAGAGAATTGGTTTCCAAGCCACCCCTCTGGGGGCCCAGGAGGCTGAGGCAGAGGGAGGCTGGTGTGCTTGGCGATTTGTTTCAGGGTGACCATGGGAGGCGCCCATGGATCAGGAGACCCCTGCCCCATTCTTCCCTCTGCAACCACAGGAAGGACCAGCCTTCTGCCCCGAAGTCCCGAGCAAGAGCAGCCTCTGCCTGTGCTAGTTCCCCTCTCTCTAAATGAGGGGTTAGATAAGCAGAAGATCCAAACTGGCAATCCCAATGCCTCGTTCAGACTCAGGCATATTTACTTATTGGGAGGATATAATTTTATTTAAATGATGTGTGTGTGTGTGTTTGCGGTGGCGGTGGGTGGGGTGGGGGCTGTTTGTGGGATGTGCATGTGACTTGTGCTTGCAGAGACCAGAAGAGGGCGCCCTGGAGCTGTAGTTAGAGGACAATGTGAACTGTCATATGGGTGCTGGGAACCTAACCTTGGTCCTCTGGAAGAGCAGCAAGTGCTCTTAACCACTGAGCCATCTTGCCAGCCCCTGAAGGACATATTTCTACACACACTTTTGTTGTTATTGTAGAACAAAGTTAAGTTTGCCCAAATGCGGTAAAGATGACATGGAGGTGCTACATCCCACCCCAACTTTCCCTCATTGTCAATGTCTCATAGCAGCAAGGCAAACATCTCACAAGGAACCGGTGTCTATAAGCTAATATCCACGAAACTCCACACTCCAACTAAATTGCTTCCTTTTACCCACTAATGCCCAACTCTGCTTCTTGGCCCTCTGCTGCCCTATATTTAGTCTCTGCAGTTTCTTAGGCTCCTCAGAGATGTGGCAGTTGCATAGGAAATTTAAAAATTAAATTAAAGTATTTCAGAGGGGAAGCAATGGCTACCAGAAACAGGCTGACTTCACAGACAGAGACTAAGTACTGCTCAGACATTAGCATGCTCACTCACTGAACAGATATATTCATGTCAGGCCTCTGAAGAGCCCAATGACTGGAGGATCTCCAGTTTGCCGCCATCCCCAGAACTCCCTATTGCCTCCTCCCAACCTCCAGCATCACCCTGTATCACTAGCTTGGCGCTTGTGGTCTCCCTACTGCAGACAGACAGGCCTGCTCTAGTTTATTCATCTGTGAAATGGGCACCATAGTACCTTCTACCAGATCAGCTGAGGCTGAAGTGAACTGAGATGTGCAGAGAAGGTTCTTAGAGGGTGCTGGGGGCATTCACGCCCAGGGATCATTCTCTTGTTGCTGGTGTTATGAGCAGGTGGGTTAAGTCCCTCTCATTATTGCAAACCCGGAGCTCCTCCCTTGCCTCCTCTGCCTGCTCAGTGTCCCTGTCCCTGTCTGGCAGGTGAGGCCAGCGTGGGAGAGACAGAGACAAGCTCGCTAAGGTAGGGCCTACCTATCTATGAAGCAGAAGCACAGATCCCAGAGGAAAACCTCAGACCTGGTGCCAAACCCAGGCATGCTGGTAGAATTTGGGGTTCCAGCTGTCCTTTGAGATACAAGGTGTCCTGTGGTACTCAGATACCCCCTCCCAGCTATACCCATTTCTCAGGGACTTTGCCTAACTGAGAGTCCTTGGGAAGAGGGCTGCAGAGTTCTTGGGTGCCACGGATACCATGCAGACAAGGCAAAACCTCAACCCAGGCTCTACAGGTTCAGCCTCTTGAGGGAAATGTCATCTTCTTCTGCATGGCATCCCTAAATTGGAGCCCAGAAACAAGGAGGTGATAAGGGATATGTTTCCAAAGGTTCACTGAACCTCTTGTAATGGTGACACCAAGTGTTTTAGCAAGGCAAGCAGTCACCTGAAACAGGCAGGCAGAGAGGGGACAAGACCAGCAAGGGGTAAGAGGTGGGAAGGGGAACAGGGACTGGGGCAGGGTTGTGTTCTCTCTGTTCTCTGGCTGCATGATCCTGGGCAAGTCTGTGTTTCTCTCTTAGTCTCCCTTTATCCAAAAACAGTATCAAGGACCAGCAGTGACAAGGGTGATGATGGTGGTGGTGGTGGCACATCAAAAGTAACCAGCATATGGTGGCTGGCATACCATATGCAGGAGCAGCCCTTTATGCACATGGCCCACTCCATGCTTATAAACACCATGAGGCAGTCCCATCCCGATGCCCATTTCACAGGTGACATGGATAGTATTGGAGACTGGGAGCTAACCTGAGACATGCTAGCTAGAAGATCAGACTCCACTGTGCCTGATTTGGGGTGTGAGACCATGCCCTAGGCCTCTTCTGCAACCACTCACGAAGGCTCAGGAAGCCTTGCAGGTGTCTGAACGGCTTCCTCTGAGATCTACTGCCCCTGTGACTGAAGCCACGTGTGCAGTGAGAACACACCTGTTAGCATACACCTGTGCTGGGGGTGGGGACGCACCTGTTGTGTCATTTGAGTCTCATGGTGGTCACATCACCTATGTATTCACTATTATGCCTCCCTCTCTTCAGTTTACAGGGCAGAAAATGGAGGCACAGAGAGACCCAAAATAAGTGTCCTAAGTGACTCAAGGGTGTCGGCATGGGAGGCTTCCTGGCTCTCTGCCCATTCTCACATACTTTAGCAGCCTTCAGGAGGGCCAGCTGTGGGAAGTCAGGGACTGTCCCCTAGGTCCCTTCTTAGCATCCATTGAACTTACCCATCTCTCTAGCCTTCTTCTGGCCCAAGACTCTGACTTCCCAGTTGAATCCCCTAACATTGGGCATTTCCACCTGGTCAACTGCTTTCCCCAGAGACCTAGGCTCCCTGGCATACTGGCAACCCCATGAGTCCAGCATTTCATACCTGATCTGGAGATGATGAGGAATCCTGCTTGCGGTCCCTTCTGAGCTCCAGGCCCTCTAACACAAACTCCCGCTCTGACCTTTTGGTATCAGTGTCGGCAATCCAGTTCTCTGTAGCCTGTGACTGTATCCTTCGAGGAAGCCCCCAGCAGGTGAAGTAGGCAGTGCCCTGCCTCTGGTACCTGGTTGCTTCTCTTTCTGGTCTAGGGCCCGGCAAGGGGAAAGCCAGGCTGGCAAGGGGCGGGGATCATGACTGGGCACCAGTGGTTTGGGACTGGCTTCTTCCATTCTCTGACAAAACAGGGGACTCTGCCAAAAGCAGTGTGGGTGGTAGACATGGCTGGGCTTCCTCCACGGCCCCCTGATCTTATCAGCAGCGGCCTGGCTGAAGGCCAGCTACCTGGAAGTTCCTTTCTTCTGAGGACAGCCTGTACAACTTGCTGATGAGTTGTGCTGTAAACTGGAGGGAGGCTGGCCAGGAGGACCACAGCTACCCTGTCCCAGGAGGCTTCTGATGGATGGCCACGGGACTGTGAGAGGATAGTGGAAGTCATCCTATGAGCAGGCCTGGGTCAAGAAGCCAGAATGTGCCTCCTCCAGGAAGCCTCTCTGGGCTTAGGGGGAAAAAGGTAATGGAGCATGGCAGCCATCCATCTCTTGGCCTGGACATTCCTTGCCTGTTCCCTGAGAACACACCTGGCCACTCTTGTTTATCAAGAACAAAAAGAAAACATTTATTGTTCTCCAGAGATGGTCTTGTCCAACTTTCTAGCATCCCGAGGAAGCAGCAGCTTTCCACGTGAGTGAGTCTCCAGGTGGCTTTTTCCTCCTGCTCTGCTAGGATGCCATTTTAAGCATTTTTGGTATCAGAAAATCACCCCTGATCATTTTTATTTCTTATTTTTCCTCTACTTCTTAGCCATTAGATAAAATTGCAGTTGAGGCTGAGACCCTAGGAACCCTTTCTGCCCATCTAGGGACTGTGAGCAGTGGCACCTCCAGTGTTGATCTGAGGCTCTGCAGTGCTGGGGCAGGGGGTGGACAGCAGTGACCTGCTCTCCTCTGAGTGTTTTTAGTTAAGTTGGGGAAGGGGAGGTTTGCATCTCGACCTTTGCCCTGGAAACACCTTGTGTGTCAATCATATAATTTAGTGCACCAAACAGTCTCTTACTTTTCTAAAATTACATGTATTTATTTAGGTGTGTGTGTGTGTGTGTGTGTGTGTGTACACACAAGCACGTAAAGAGTAAGCATGGAGGTCAGAGGACAACTTGCAGAAGTCAGTTCTATCCTTCCACCATGTAGGTCCCAGGGCATTCTAATTTATTTTTTTGTTGCTGTGATACACACCACAGCTTCCCAAAAGCATCTTGGGGAGGAAAGGGTTTATTTCAACTTATACCTCATAGTCCATCATGAGGGAGGTCAGGGCATGAACTCAAGCAGGGTAGTAACCTGGAGGTAGGAACTGAACCAGAGGCCATGGAGGAGTGCTGCTTACTGGCTTGTTCTTTGTGGCTTGCTCATCTTGATTTCTCATACAATCCAAAACCACCTGCCCAAGGGCTGGCACCACCCACACCTGGATGGGCCCTCCCACAACAATTATTAATCAAGAAAATGCCTCCACAGACTTGCCTACAGGTGGACCCGATGGGGCATTTTCTCAGTTGAGATTCCTTCTCCCTGGATGGCCCCAGCTGTGTCAAGTCAAGTTGACAAAAACTAATCCGTGCACAGGACTTGAACTTAGATCCTCAGGCTTGGCAGCAAACACCTTTACCTACTGAGCCATTTCACCAGCCACCCCCCCCCTCTCCCCCGCAACAGCCTATTTGTGCTCCCTTTCCTCAGCAAGTACCAAGCACCTGCTGTCACTCGGGGACTGTGGCTACAGAGATAAGTGAGACCTGGGCCTTGTGCTCATTCTTCTGGGTCACACAGCTGAGAAGAAGTAGAGCAGACATTCCAAGGCAGACCTCTCTGAGGCTAACACCTAGACCCCTCAGCCACTCCATGGGGAATTTGCAGTCAACTGGAAGGGTGTTTGCTGCCAAGCCTGAGGAACTGAGTTCAAGCCCTGTGCACTGGTTAGCTTTTGTCCACTTGGCACAGCTGGGGCCATCTGGGAAGAAGGAATCTCCACTGAAAAAATGCCCCATTGGACTGACTCATAGACAAGTCTCTGCATGAAATGCTGTTTGAGCCCCTCTGTGACAGAGGGGTGTCTAGAGAGCTGTGGGGATGCAGTGACAGTTTTTCACAGGGTGTAAGTGATCTTGGGTGTGGTCCCAGGGAAGAGGGCACTCAGAGCCCAAGCAAGGCTATCCATCCTCTAGTGACTCCACGGTGCAGAGAGCAGGAGCCATGGCGGCCAGAAAGAGGTGCCCTGGGGTGACTTAGCCAGGAAATGCCTGAACTGTGAGCCACTTCTGCCCTTGGAAAGAAGGCTGTGCCCTGGTAGTTGACGTGGACAACATTGAGAAAGGTCAGTGACCTGGGAAGCTTCTAGCACTGGTGGGGCTGTGGGGGAGCCCTGGT
Source organism: Lophiomys imhausi (assembly GCA_907164525.1). Taxonomy (NCBI): domain Eukaryota; kingdom Metazoa; phylum Chordata; class Mammalia; order Rodentia; family Muridae; genus Lophiomys; species Lophiomys imhausi. The sequence continues at coordinate 7,395,104 of CAJQZJ010032121.1, forward strand.
TCCTTCTCACATAGACCTGCGAGCTCCATGACTTTCAACTAGCAGAGAAATGCCAAACTTGCTTCTGGATCTCCTACTGATGCTGAGCAGTGGTGGGAGACAGGGATGGGGGGTGGGGTATGGAGCTTCACATTTGGTATCTGAGCTTCACATTTATTTATGTTTTCTCTACTACCTTGCATGCCCTTCTATTTCCTGTGTGTTTTCTTGTTCCCACCTCTTCCTGGCTCACAATATTGGAGAGATGGTGGTAAGGCAAGAACAGGCTTGAGGCTGGGCCTTACCTATGACAAGAATAGCAGAGGAAGAGGGTTCTGAGCACAGGCAGTGAGACTTTCCTCTCACTGTGACTGTCCTTAGTAAACAGAAGGGTCCTGAAGTCTCAGAGCCCAGGAACCAATGGAATGAGGAGCTGGGGTTGGAGGTACCTGGTGAGGCATGGGGTCCCTATGGCTGGACCCTGGGCAAGAGGTTATGGGCCAGGAGTGGAGCAGGTACCACTCCAGCAACCTCAAGTGGCACAGCCCTCTGTAGCTTCTTTGGGTGGTAGACAGAGATACTAGATTCCCTGGAGGTTGCCACCAGGAGTCAGGCATAGCTGGCTGAAACCATCTTTATTATCCTCCTTGTTAGCAGGGAGGAAACTAAGGACCAGGGAAAGGAGAGTGCCTACAGGATGCAGAGCCCTGCTCAAGGCTTTTCATAGATACCCCTCATTTGGGAGACAGGAACCAGGTCTACTTGGCCATCAAGGAACAAGATCTACCAGGACTTTTGGTATTAGATTTGAACTCAGAACCCTGGATTGCTTCTATCTTGGCCTGATGCACCCTGACCAATTTTCAGGGTCGGTGACTCCTAGTGCTGGCATCAGATGGGAACACAGACAGACAGCTTTCAGCTGGAGCATGGTGGGGGGCCAATAGTATTAGGATTGGGATAGCTGATTTCACCTCTCCAGACTCCTGTGAGGCCAGGAGAGGGCAAACAGTAAGGAATTAAAAAGGACACAGGGATCTACCACCCACTCCAGCACAACTGGGCAGTGGTTCAGGGTCTCTGTGGAACTCCCATTTCTGTAGGCATGCTCAATGTGCACACATAACAGGGACAGGTTGAGTCCTCAGGGCTCTCAGAGCACCCAGAAAGAGCATGTCCCCTTCAGAAGAACAAGACAGGAAGTAGCTCCCTCATTCCATAAAGACCACTACTGGGAAGGACCCTACTGGTGTGGTGTTCTACCCACATCCCTACCTGTGACTGCCCCGCAGAGGCCAGTTGTGCTGGGAAAGAACAGCCTCAAATCCTTCTACTCTTTGTGGGAGAATTTGACCAGGGGACCCAGATGGACCCCAGGAGGCCATCTTATAGGAGCCAAAGGGGTAACAATTTTGAGAGGAACATTGTCATCTTAGAAAATTATGTAAATGTTCTTTGAATATTTGAGATTCCCAAAGTTATAAGGGAATTCATGGCCACTGGAGATCAGCTACACTCAGCTACAATGCAATTAGGGATTGAATTGTGTCTTTCCTAACATTCATGTGGAGAACTCATCCTCAGGATCTATGGATATGGCCTCATTTGGAAATAAACAGAGTTCATTGAGTTAATATGGAGGCCATAAGATGGCCCTGACCTGATGTGACTTAGCATACTAATAATATGAGACCTTTGGACACAGAGACAGGTGCACAGTGGGAAGAAGAGGTGGCAGCAGAGGGTGGGAGACACATCTACAGGCCAAGGAAGGCCAGAGAAAGCCAGCAAGCTACCAGGAGCTAGGAGGGAGGCTCAGAATGAGTGGGCTCCATGGCCTTTAGAGGGAGTGAGCCTTCAATACCTTGGTCTCATGCTTCTGGTCTCCTTGAAGTAGAACAATGAATTTTGGTGACTTTAAGTCACTCAGTTTGTGGTTCTGTGTCACAGCAACCCTAGCAAACTAATCACAGACAGCAAACTGCACAGGCAAGAGACTGACACAGCCCCATAGGGAGGGGTCCTGCTAACCCAAGGCCACTAGGGAGCCAGAGCTACCAAGCAGGTACCAGGCTGGGCACCTCAGAATTTTCCTCCTACTTAATCCCCGGCATCCTCAGACAGTAGGCTTCTTACTCCCATTCGGAAGAAAGTGCAACCAAGGCAGAGGAGTGACAAGAACTTGCCCAGGGCAGTGCAGGGAGGACTCATATTTGGTTGGGGGGGCACATGTGTTGGTGGCACAGGGACATCTCACCAAGCTAGCATGACATGGTATGGCTCCCAGCATCCACACATGGATCCCAGGCTCTGAGGGGTGTTGGCACAAACTCTGGGCTCTGTCTGTCCCCTGTGATTTGGACTTTTAGGCAGTGTAGCCGTGGAGAGGCTTCTGAGGAAAGCCAGACCTTGGGAAATACTCAAGCTCCGTCTACGGATACACCATTAGAACCTTTTGGTGCTGTCACAGCCTTGTTTAGGCAAATCTACTCTGCTTGCAAAGCTCCTCTTCAGAGGCCACAACCCAGCACCCAACTCACCTGGAAGTATACAAGTGCCCACACCTGCGGATTCCATGCCAACAGATTTAACCAAGGCTTGAAAGTACTACATTGTTTTATAAGATGGTCATGGTGGTGTATGCCTTTAATCTCAGGCAGTGTCAGGTAGACTTCTATGAGTTTGAGGCCAGCCTGCTCTACCTAGTGAGTTCCAGGCTAGCCAGAGCTACATACTGAGACTCTGTCTCTAAAAGCAATCAATCAACCAATCAATCGTAAGTAAATTTATTATTACTATTATTATTTTTACTCTGTGTGTGTGTGTGTGTGTGTGTGTGTGTGTGTATGGGTGCACATATGCCATAGCCACAGTGTGTGGAGGTCAGAGGACACATTTTTAGAGTCAGTTCTTTGTACCATGTGGATTCCAGGGATTGGACTCAAGGTTGCATCATAAGCAGTTTACCTGCTGAGCCAATCTCGCTGGTCCCAGCATTTTTGTTGTTGTTGTTGTTGTTAATTGTACCTCTACTAAACAGATACAGGGTTTTCCCTTGTTATTCCCTGAACTATGCGATGGCTATTTCATAGTGCCAATGCTGCATTAGGCTTTGAAAGTCGGAGGGAGATGGCTTAAGTATGTGGGAAGATGCAGCTGGGCTATGAGCCAATGCCGCACCATGCTACATTAGGGACTGGAGCATCCTCTGGTCCCTCGTGGATACTGAGCGGCAATGTACTGTAATATTTTAAGGAGAACTAAGTTGTTTATGCTTGATTTTGGACACAAGGTAGCCCAGGCTGACCTCCTGGTTATGAGGATTGCAGTTGTGGGCCTCCACACCTGGCTAGTGTGTGCTTGAATCTGGTTTTGACCCCTCACGGTTGTCATCACATGCATACTTGGTTTCTGCTTCTGCTTTCCTGTTAATTTTGGGTGTATTGCAGTTTAAGCTCCATATGATCAGGTTAATATGCTGTTTGGATGTGGAAGATCTGTCAATTAAATGTTTTATGTGGAAGGAGACACCTGTGGTTTCCACAGTGATCAGCTGTGGTGAGTCAGATGATGTTCCTACACAGGCATGGATGGGTTAGCTCTCTCTCTCTCTCTCTCTTTTCCTCTTGGCAGGGGTGGGGTCTGTGGCTTTCTTATGGGAGGAGGGGACACTTCTTTCCAGGTCTGCTGGAGGGCCTGCCCTTTAGGTGGTCCCTCTGCTCTGGTTCTGAGCAGTGAGGAGGCTCACAGGAGGATGGGTCAGTCCTCCCTGCATCTCCAGCTCTCAGGGATCTTGAGGCAGGGAGCTCTGGAGCCCCTGGAACACAATTCTGAGGGTTCAGGTCACACATGGCCCAGTGCACTGTGAGAACTCGGGGTAGACCGGTGAAGGTCTTGACCCAGACTTAGATGGGACTAGGCAGACCGATGGTTCCCGATTCCATTTCAAACCTAGACCCCCTCCGACTGCCAGGGTTTGAGCCTTACCTGGAGTAAACCATGTTTCAACTTTACCTTTTTGCAAAATGAGGGCACAATCCCACCTACCTCACAGGGTCATTGTAAAGACTGAATGGTGAAGTATTTGCAAACATAGACCATGCCTGGCTCGCAGCTGGGGCAAATGCAGTGCCTGGTATGGGCATTTGTGTAGCTGTGGCTTTTGTTAGTGTGAATGCACCCCAACTGGCCTGGATTCAGGGCACACAGGCTGCGAGGTCAGCTTTGCCTTCTCCAACCTGAGCAACCCAGGACATTTGACTTGATCAGTCCATGCTTTGGAGTCTTCTGCAAAATGGGGAGTAGGAAACAGAACAAACCCATGAATGTCCTGGGCTGCCTGAGAGGATCAGGAATACATGGCAGTGCCTGGCTCACAGAACATATTGTCTTAGGGTTTCTATTGCTGGGATTAAATGCCATGACCATAAACAACTTGGTGATGATAGGGTTTACTTCAGTTTACATCTCTCAGGCCACACTTCCTTTCTGAGGGGAAGTCAGGACAGGTCTTCTAACAGGGCAGGGACCAGGAGGCAGGAGCCAATGCAGAGGCCATGGAGGGATGGTGCTAACTGGCTTGCTCCTCATAGCTTTCTCAGCCTGAGTTTTTGTTCATCCACCTACCCAGAGTTGACACTATCCACAGTGAAATGGGCTCTCCCACATCAATAGCTAATTAAGAAAATATACCACAGCCTTGCCTATAGGCCATTCTGGTGAGGGCATTTTTCTCAGTTAAGGTTTCCTCTTCCAAAATGACTCTATCCTGGGTCAAGTTGACATAACACTAGCTAGCCATGCTTAATGACACCTAGATGCTATTAGTGGCATTGGTGTGACTATGATTCCTACTGACTATCAGACCCAGGCTGCCACAGTGGCCAGAGAGAAAATTAAGGACACTTTGAATGGCCCCTAAGGTATGGGATCACCTTGAATCAAGGTATTTCTGAGGCTGGAAGGCTATGAAAGTACCATGTAGCCCCTTCTTTGCACTCCTGGAGTTTTGGCTTGCTCTATGATCCTGGACCTAGAACTGACATGGTTCCTTCCATGCATCCCCTGCTCCTCCTGTTCCAGCTACCATGATGTTCCTCAGCTACTGCCAGGTCTCAGACCTCACAGCTCCACTATTGCATGCAGGCTCTTTCTAGGAACCCTGTGGGCTCTGCCTGACCGTTCACAGGAGCCCATCCTCTGCCTATGAGGCCTGCCTTGGGCCTTCATGCTCTTGCCCAGCTATCTTGCCCCTCCTTACTGTTTCTTTGATTACAGCCCCATGTACTCCTAGGAGCCTTCATGTCTTCTCCAATGCTCTCCTGGCCTCAGGCCTGCTTTGTTGCTGTTTCCACTAGTGGAACCTCTTCTCAGATAGCCACTCCCCCCTGACAACTTGAGCTTATCAACCCATTCTGCTTTCTTCAAAAAGCTTATCACATCTGGAGGCCATCTTTTTTGCACTTGTCTTTTACTGTCTGCTGTTGAGCCAGCACTAAGAGAACAGGGGTCCTGTTTGCTCCATTCTCCAGGGTAGCCAGGATGTGTGACTAAACCCAGAAGAAGCTCAATGAAAATGGGAAAACAATGAACAAGTGGCTGAGCCCTGACTCTGAGCATCCTTTACCCGAGAGAAAGAAATGTGTCCTCATTGCATAATGAGACATGCTAAGGAAACTCTACCATGTGGTCACCAGATACAGGCATGGGAAGCCTTGTGACATACTGGGGGCCATCTCACCTCCTCCCTCTGTGGATGGCCCATCAGTGGTTATCTGACCTCTTTCCTCACCCGTGCCTACTGAATCTGCTGGGTTTAGATGCTTATGTATCTGTTCTGACTTATCAATTGCCTGGTATTTAAGAGATGACATTAAACAAATATGTGAGCAATTACAGAATATATTTGGAAATAATCTGGTTAGTCCCCAAGTGCTCGGACGAGAAACAAAATTTCATGAGGATGAGGCTGAGGACAGGAAAGAGGGTACACACGTGATGCCTGCTCAGATGTAAATCCAGGCGTGGTGACTGGGCTCAGCAGAGGATGCTCTCACGGAGCAGAAGTTGTGTCTGAGGCTGGAACATGAGCAGTGCCAGCTCTGGATGTACAGTGCATGAACCCCAAGGTTTATACATTATACATGGACACAATGAAGCAAAAACAGGGGCCCAGAGGAAGGTCTGCAGAGTACAGAAGAGGCATGGTCTCTCCTCGGGGACCCTCAAAGAGCTTCCATTCACGCTGGCTTTGTCTGGTGAGATCCTGACCCCAGAGAGTGGGCTGTTTCACCAATGAGCATTCATTCAACTCATGTGGAGTGATCCCCTGGCGTGTCTCAGCCACTCAACCCAGCACTTTACAGGAACACCTTTGCCTGGCTGTCACAAGATGCCCCACATTGTCCTCACATTACAAATGAAGGAACCAAGACCAAGAGAGGCAGCTTCAGTTGCTAGACCAATGTTTGGGACCCAGACCTGAGTTCAGGCCCCACATATGCCATTGCCACCTGGCTGGATGGCATCGTTCCCTCTCAACTCTCAGCCCATGTCGCAGCAAGCCAGCCTGAGCCCCACCCTTGAGGCTCATTATGAGCCCAACTGGTGGAAAAGGAGCCAGGGGCAGCTGTCTGTCCTCCCAAGGCAGAGGCGGTGCTCGATCTACATGGGTCACCAAAGCCAGGAAGGGCAAGAACAGACCCAGGATGGAGACCAGTCAGACAGGTGATGGATACGAGGCTACACTCTTACACTCTTTGCTGCACCCTGATCCAATGCCAAAGAGGTTCTGGGAGTGCTAAATACTGACACGTGTCCCCAACAGGGTGCAAGGGAAGGTGGCTTCTCTTAAACATTTGTCATTCCTGCTCTGTGGACCCTCCACTAGCACCCTCTGCCTTTGCAGATGCACACACATAGCGCCTTTCTTCACACTGTACCACCCCCCCCCCCCCCCCCCCCCAAAAAAAAAGAAACAAACCCTCACAGTCTTTAACTCACACTCCACATCTTCTGGTCACATCAGAGGCATCAGGAGTAGCACAATGGGACCCATGTCTTGCTGGCTCTGGGGACTGCGTGACCAAGTCCAGGTCTGGACAGGGGAGAAATGGTCATGGTTGGAACTGGGCACCCAGTGTTGGGTGGGGATGGAGGTGAATTCTTGAGAAGCAGGTTGCTCCTCCCCCACTGGTCAGCCCAGACACATAGGACTCAGCCTATCCTCTCCTCAAGGCTGCCTTGTGGGCCTCCCCACTCCTAGGTTCCAAGTTCGTCTCAGGGAAGAAAGTGCACCAGTTGGCAGTGATTGAGGGGCATCTCCCCATCTGTGGCTGGAATGGGCTGTGAGGAGGATGTGGTGGAATGGTCATGTGTGTGCTCTGGAGAGAGAGAGAGAGAGAGAGAGAGAGAGAGAGAGAGAGAGAGAGAGAGAGAGAGAGAGAGCCCTTCCCTGTACAAGGAGCCCAACATTGCCCCAGTTCCTGCTTCTCCATCTACCCAACCATCATCTATCTGTTCATTTATTTGCCACTTTTTATTTTGTGGTAGTCATCACTTCAGAGGAGGTTGCAAAGAAATACACAGAGGCTCTGTCCCCCTTCCCAAGCCACACCTGAGCCTCACATCTCGTGTAACCACAGCTTATCCTCAAAACCAGGCAAGTGACCCTCGACACTTTTAAAACTCATTCTCATGGCAGCAGCTGCACATGTGTGCGTGCTCTTGTGAGTGAATCCATGTCATTAACACCACAGTCAAGACACAAAACTGTCCCCACCACAAGGCTTCCTTGGGCTCTGCCTTTACAGTCACTACCTCTTACCCAGCATGCTCTCTGGCTGCAGAATACCGTTTGTCAGTGATGTGAGAGACATGAAACCAGGTGGACTTTCTGAAACTAGCTTTTGTGTTTTTCTCAGGATAATTTTCTGGAGACTGATGTAGACTTTATTTTATGTGTGATATATGCACGTGTGTGTGTGTGTGTGTGTGTGTGTGTGTGTGTGTGTGTGTGTGTGTGTGT